>JAESUZ010001570.1:1200000-1800000 GCA_017311185.1 Proteles cristata cristata
TTTGCCTAATGGGATATTAACAAATGTGGTGCAGTGTATGCAGTCTGGACTCAGTCTCTTGCTGCTATCATATCTTTGCCATAACCATGAGAGCATGACCAGGCTAGCCCACTAAAAGGCTATAAAAGACAGATATAAAAGATTTGGGTCGTCTGAGGCCATCTAAGACCTGTCAGCCCCTATCCAACCTGCCAGCTGTCCATAATCTCACAAGTGAGCCTAGCCAAGATTAGCCACGTATGAGCCAGATCAATAGAACCACCCAGCTGACCTATAGACTAGTAAAAAATATTAAATTATTATTGTTTTAAGCCACTACTCTTTGGGATGTTTTGTTATATAGCAGGAGCTAACTGATACAACCTTAACTGCAGGAATAACCATTACTATTTATGAATCCCCAATTTGAGTACATATCAGGGCTGCTCACCAACATGATTTAGGCTCTTGGCTTTGGAACCAGGCTACCTACAGTTCAAATACTAATTTCTAAACTCATTTAACTAATGATAGTGCCTGCATTTTTATATAGGAAACACTATAAGCATGTTAAGCAGAATGTTTTGTGGCCATATATGTGGCAAGTATATGTACAAATGATCTCTTTCTATCCCCTCAGTGACTCTTATGAAGTAGATAACATTACATCTGTTTAGTAGCTGTGGATACCAATGTCTGGAGATATCAAGAAACTTCTGCACTATAACAGGCACTAAGTGGCAGAGTCAAGATCATGAACCCAGGTCTGGACATGTTTACATTCACTCTAATGCTGTAGCATTATGGCCATTTAAGCCTTCTTTTGGACTTTTCATCCCAAATTCAGTCTTGTGCCTCAAGTAGAATTTTTAAAAATAAATTCAGAAATCTAAATAATAGTAACAGGGCAAGAGAGGATGTAACAGAGAAAATGTGGAGTAGGCTGAGTGCTGGGTATCTCCTTTGATTTACTAAAGGTAACCTGACATGAAAATCCTGCTTATATATATCAGTTTTGATCATAAGAAATGAAGATAAATGAAAACCTCCAAGGCTAGATTTTATCTATCTAGTATGCTAAAACACTTTATTAAACCAGATTTATTGCTGAATCTGAGGATAGATTTAGGGAATAAATCTAACTGAACTTACAATATTTGAATTATAGATTTATTTTTCACAGAAGTCCAGCTTTATTTAGGTAAAAATTATTTCCATGGCAAATACTGTTGCTTGTAAATGTTCCTGAGCTGTGATAATTATTGCTATGTAGCCCTCACCTCTTCCCTATCCCCTGCTGACCTGTACAGAATCGTAATGAAATAAGTTGCTTAAATGTAGGTGCAGTCTTTTTTTGTTATTATTTTCCTTGGAAGGATAGTAACGATCCCTAATTCCGGATTCCAGGATCGATATTACTGAGATTTTGTAATCCCCCCTTCCTCTGGATTTTCCCATACACCTTTTGATCACTGTCCCCAACAAGCAGCAAAATGCTAAGCTTGTTGCTTTCTTGTGCACGTGTTAATAAGCCATTAAAGAAAAACAACCCCACTGGAGTCAATTCTTTGGGAGCCTGCGTAATCCACAGCCTGGATAACATGCTTCTGAAGTCCGGATTCTTTTCCGAATTTACTTTTCAAAGTGTTCACTGTATTTTCCTTGCCGCTTTCCTTTACTCTAAAGGAGACTTAGACTGTTGTAAATGGTTTAAGCCTCAAACCACAACTGACCCAAGTTTTTCAGTCTTGTATCCCGTTCATCAGAACCATAATATGCCTCCAACCAAACATTTAAGAGCTGCAGTTCAACTCAGGAATGCAAGACCAGGCGCTCCATGTGTACGGTGACAAGTGCGTCCGCTGGGACGAGAGCAGCCTCCCGTGTCAGGAGCTTCCTTGCCGAAGATGGACTGTTGTTGCATGAATCCCCATCCCTACGGATAGGCCAGTGCGAAGTCCAGACTCATGGACAGATAATTATAGTAAAGTTACTTCAAAGAAAGAGTGGAATTTTGTGGCTGTGAGATCACAGTGGATCTGAGTGCAACTTTTGCGGCATTTCATTAGTTTTTCCCTGGAACAGTCCAGGAAGTGGCATGCATGAGGCTTTCTGGCTCACAGATTTGTTGTGCTTCTGACTTAAAAAAAAAAAAAAATGAAATCTTAAGAAATATGTTTATGGTGACTGTATCTTAAGAAGCTTTTACTTGATCTTGGCAGGGCAAGCGTCTCTTGGAACAATTGAAAACATCTTTTTAAACTGTTTCCAGAAAGCATTTGCAAACACCCTGAAGTAAGGTTACATACTTACAGTTCAACTCTAAGCCTCAATTAAGGCTGTTGTTGTATGGCATTCGCTGCCTCTTAATAGCCTGACACCATAATAATATTATGCAGTATCCCGAGATAATGAGAAGAATGCCTAACATCTGCTTATACTCAGAGAACAAAGGAGAATGCACGGATGTGTCCTGCAACACTTGCAAAGCACCGCCTCTGCTTGCCTGAGATGCAGGGTGGTTTTTCCCAGGGATTGTTTCTCTGCCCTCCAGAGGCAACAGCTAAATGTTCTGGGAGAAGCTGGAGAAAGCTTGTCATCCATAGGCTGCTCCAGCCCGGGGCTCAGGCAAAACTGACCTCATTAAGGAAACCTGTCTGGGCTCCTCCAAAATAGTTAAAGATAGTATTTTTAGTTGTCATTTCTTTTTGTGGTAAGAACAATTAAGATTTACTCTCTTAGTAACATTCAAGTATTTAATACAGTATTATTAGCTATGATCACCATACTTACTGCACATTAGATCCCCAGAACTTATTAACCTTATAATTGGAAGTTTGTACCCCTTGACCAGTATTTCCTCATCTCTCCCCCTTATTCCCCAGACCTTGGTAATCACTGTTCTACTCTGTTTCTGTCCATTTGTGTTTTTTAGATTCCACATATAATAAATGAGATCACCTGCTTATTTGTGTGTGTGTGTGTGTGTGTTTGTTTTTCTCTGACTTCTCTCACTTAGCATAATGCCCTGAAGGTCTATCCTTTTATCTGTTGATGGACATTTAGGTTGTTTCCCTTTCTTGGCTATTATGAATAATGCTTCAGTGAACATGCAGATCTCTCTATGAGATCCTTATTTCAGTTCCTTTGGATTTATACCCAGAAGTGGGATTGCTGAATCATATTGTAGTTCTATCTTTAATTTTTTGAGGAACTTCCATGCTGTTTTCCATAATAGCTGTACCAATTTGCATTTCCACTAACCGTGCTCAAGGGCTCCTTTTTCTTCATGTCCTTGCCAATACTAGTTATCTCTTGGTTTTTTTTGAAGATAGTCATTCTGACAGGTAGGAGGTGATATCTCATTGTGGTTTTGATTTGCATTTCCCTGATGACTAGTGATGTGGAGGTATTCACTAATGTTACAGTGGTAATCATTTTGTACTATATAAATGTTCCAAATCAACATGTTGTACACCTTAAACTGGCACAGTAGTATATATCAATTATATCTCAATAGGGCTGAAAAAATATATAGGTGATAAATAAGTTGTAGTTTTAAATTCGCTTATTAAATTAAGGTTCCCAGATTGTAGGGAATACTCCAGAGATAATGAATCTTTCTGATTTGGACCTTTACTGTAATCTGCTCTAATCTCTAATGTTGTCCCCTGGAACTAAGAGATAGGGAAAGATATTAAATATGCCCTTCTGAACTTTTAGCGATGGACTGACCTGTAAAGATGTGTAAGATGGATTTACCTTATGCCATGTCTGCTTCCTGGGTCATACTCTGTAGGGACAACGATTGTCACACTTAGTCTTCATTAAGTAGGAACTTGCGACATGATGAAATAACTTGCAAATAGAAACCCAGCAGATAGGAGAGGAAAAGAGCAAAGATGGAGCCCAGTGTGTATGCCTCCTGGTCTTCCAGGCAATGCTGTGGGAAAAAATTACTTAATTGAGAGGAAATAGTAGTGACTAGTGGGCACTCAGTGGTTGACTTTCTAGTATTTTCCAATCTTTCTCTTTTTTTTTTTTTTTTAAATATTTTTATTTCTAGAGGAGAGAGAGAGAGAGTGAGTGACCAGGGGAGGGTCAGAGAGAGAGAGAGTCACAGACTGAGCTGGCAGTCAGCACAGAGCCCGACGCGGGGCTCGAACCCACGAACCGCGAGATCATGACCCAAGCGAAAGTCGGACGCTTAACCGACTAAGCCACCCAGGCGCCCTATATCTTTTTCTCCTTTCTAAAAGAACTCTGAATTTCCTACTTTGCAATTTATTGAGCCTTATTGTGATCTGGAAACAAACATGACACAATGATTCAAGTAAAAGTAGTTTATTCAGGAGAAATACTGTTGGGAAAGAGGAAGTCAATAAAGGGGGTATTAACCAGGCACTGTGGACAGTGGAGCTCCAAACCCTGGGTAATTCTGGGCTACTCTGTGGAATACACCTCAGAGTTCTCCCACCTGAGGAGTGAGGATTCTGGGATACTTGTCTGCCAATTCCCGTCAGTTCCTGGTTGAGGACTGCTTCTTGGGGTTGTTAGGAGCTTCTAATGTGTTCTGTGTATGAGCTTTGCATGTGCTTGTGGTCAAGAAAAAAAAAAAAAAGGAAAAAGGCCCTCGAAGAGAAAGTAGCAGGAGTTTGCTGAGTAGAATGAGGGCCAAGAGCAGGTGTATGAGGATGAGCAGTGATGACTGCAGGACTTGACTCCGCTTCCATCTCAAGGGGGAGGCCTTTATTGTCTCCAAGCAATCAGCACAGTCCATCCCCCTAAACACTGTCACTGATTTGCTATTTGGGCACCTGAGTCAAGCAGTCTATGTTAGGTATGTGACTCCAGTCCCAGACTTTAGCTGGCTATTGCAAGTGCTGACTCTCCATGAAATATGAAGAAGCAGGAAGCCCTGGAAATTGCTGGCAGCCATCTTGGGAACAAGGAGAAGAACCATCTGAGCCTAAGGACTTGTAGCCAGGACTAGAGAGAGAGAGAAATAGGGTCCTGATCAAAGAAATTAGGCCCTGTATTAAGATTCATACTAAGCTAAATCAATTGCCGGAGGCTGCTGTAACAAAGCTCCTAAAACTAGGTGGCTTGAAATAACAGAAATTTATTATCCAACAGTTCTGGAGGTCAGAAGTCTAAAATCATACTGTAGCAGGGCCAGGCTCTCTCTGACTGCCCCAGGGGAGAATCTTTCCTTGCTTCTTCTAGTTTCTGGTATTGGCTGACAGTCTGTAGTGTTCCTTGGGTAGATGCATCACTTCAGTCACATGACTGTCTTCTCCCTGTGTGTGTTCACATCTTCTTCCATCTGCCCATATATGTATTCCACCCCCCTTTTAAGAACATCAGCCATGTTGGATTAGGACCCATCCTACTGGCCTCATTTTAACTTGCTTACCCCTGTAAAGATCCTATTTCCTAACAAGATCGCATTCTGAGACGCTAGAGGTTAGGACTTCAATATATCTTTGTGTGTGTGTGTGTGTGTGTGTGTGTGTGTGTGTGTGTGTGTGTGTGTGTGTAGGGACACAATTCAACCCAAAACATAATCCAAACTTATTTGATAGGAAACAAGTCTGTTTTGGTTTAAGGGCATTTAGGTTGAGATTTTCTATTGCCTACAATGACATCTTACTTAATGCATACACACACACACACACACACACACACACACACATATATACATATATATTTATATTTATACTTATATTTATATGTTTATCTATCTGTGACTATGGATAAAACAAAACAATGTAAGTGAGAGACTTGCCATCTGTGACCTAATGTGGTTGGCCCAATCAGAATGTGTGATTTGAAAGGGCACATGCACCCCAATGTTTAAAGCAGTGCTGTCAATAATAGCCAAATTATGGAAAGAACCCAATGTCCATCAACTGATGAATGGATAAAGAACATGTGGTATATATGTACAATGAAATATCACTTAGCAATAAAAAAGAATAAAATCTTGCCATTTGCAACAACATGGATGGAACTAGAGTGTATTATGCTAAGCAAAATAAGTCAGTCAGAGAAAGACAAATGTATGATTTCACTCATGTGGAATTTAAGAAACACAACAGATGAACATAGGGAAGGGAAAGGAAAAAATAAGATAAAAACACAGAGGGAGGCAAACCATAAGAGACAAATACAGAGAACAAAATGAGGGTTGCTGGAGGGGAAGTGGTTGGGGGGATGGGCTAAATGGGTGATAAGCATAATGGAGGGCACTTGTTGGGATGAGCACTGGGAGTTATATGTAAGTGATGAATCACTAAATTCTACTCCTGAAACCAATACTACACTATACATTAAGTAACTTGAATTAGAAATAAATTTAAAAAAAAAAGAGGGGCTCCTGGGTGACTCAGTCAGTTAAGTATCCTACTCTTGATTTCAGCTTAGGTCATGATCTCATGGTTCATGGGTTCGAGTCCTGCATTGGGCTCTGTACTGACAGCATGGAGCCTGCTTGGGATTCTCTCTCTCACTCTCTTTCTGCCCCTCCCAGCTCTCATGCATGTATATACTCTCAAAATAACATTAAAAAAAAAAATATATGAGTAAGCATGGGATTAGAATATGCACTGCTGAGGTGCTTAATATAAATTTTCAGAAAGGGCCTCCATTTGTTCATTGATTCAACTTGTATTTCCTGAAGTCCCCTTTTTCTCTATGTGTCAGGTACTGTTCTAGGCATTGGAAATATAACACTGAATAAAAAAGACATGCTTCTCTGCCCTCATGGAGTTTGTATTCTAACAGGGGAAACATAAAAATAACAGTAACCCATACATTAGGTAATACTATAGCAACAAGGAATATGACGAGGCTTGGAATTTCAGATAGAGTAGGCAGAGAAGACCTCACTAGTAAGATATCATTTGCACAAAAACCCAAAGGAAGTAATGTAGTTATTTATGTAGACAGAGCCTAATGGGAATGTGGGACCCATTCTAGGGGTAACTGGAAGCGTAAATGGTTAAAAGAGCCTTGCCCATAGAGGAGGCTTTCCATGAGGGGATTATAGCTAGAAGCTTTTATGTTGAAAGGGAATTTGGCTTATTTCTACCTGGTCCATCTTGGACACCTGGAGAACTCTACAAACTGTTGTGTCTGTTTGTAGGAAATTAGATGTGGCAAATGCTGGGTCCAGCCCATAGCCCATGACCAACTGAATGCATCTTTAAAAGCTGAGACTTTTCTTACCAGCCATTATGAGCATCCTCCCTGACATCAGGGTTTAAGTACTAGAAAAAGAAAGAGAAGGACCAAGTCTGTTGTAACATCTCTTGGGATTTATTATTTTTGACAGCAAAATTCTGATTTTCTAAATCATCCAAATGTATAGGTGTGGCTTGAAGGCCCAGGACTGACTCCACAAGCACCCTCTGACTCTGTCAAGCCCCATCTGTATATTTCGTCTAGTTGTAGTCTGTTTTATAATTTAATTTTTAAAAATGTTTTATTTATTTTTGAGAGAGAGAGAAACAGAATGTGAGCAGGGGAGGGGCAGAGAGAGAGACACACACAGAATCTGAAGCAGGCTCCAGGCTCTGAGCTGTCAGCACAGAGCCCAATGCAGGGCTCGAACCCACAAACCGCGAGATCATGACCTGAGCTGAAGTCGGACACTTAACCGACTGAGCCATCCAGGCGCCCCGCGTCTAGTTGTAGTCTTACAAGAGTATTGTTGCCTATGTTTGGGCAACAGGTATTGAATGGTGCTTTAGACCTAGTTAAATACACTATGCAAAAGGATTCTCTGTGCTCCAGAATTACATTGAGAAGGACAATTTGTCAATTTGCTAGTTGATATCACTTGGCATGACAGTTTTGTACAACTCCAAATTAAGAGAGCAGCCATCATTAAGTAAATAAAGTAATTACTCTAGTGCAAATGGTAAGCAGAGTTATGCTCTACTGAATTCTTTATTGCTTTTGGATAGTAGCTACATGAACAGTAGATGATTATGAGTTTCCTATATCCATGATAGTAGTGATAATCAGTGTTTGTTTACCTGGTTAGGAAACTTCAAAAATGCCCCCTTTCTGTAGGCAGAATTAAGGTATAGGATTTTGCAAATAATATGAATTATTAAAGGTTCAACTTAAGATACTAAAAGAGAGAGACTCTCAGACTCAGAAGCAGAAAGAGAGAAGTTTGCTTCTCTCTAACCTAAGTCTAGGGACAGGTGAGCAGTCCAGGTCAGATGGATGGGTCTACTCTCTGAAGCCACCTAGGAATGTTTCTTCTGCCCTGTGCTTTGGCCATCGTTAGGTTGTTGTCCTCATCTCCCTGGTGAAGCTGTCTCAGCACCACTATGTATGCTTTCCAGCCTGTAGGAATGGGAAGGGGCAAGTGGAGGAGAGGCAGTTTCTTTTTTATGACACTACCTAGAAGTTGTACATATCTCTTCAGCTCACATCCAGCTGGCCAGAGGCTAGCTGCAAGGGAAGCTGGAAGCATCCCTAGCTGTGTGACCTTGTTCCTTGCCCAAACTTCTGGGGTTCAGTTACCCAAAGAACAAAGATTAGAAAGGATATCAGAGACAATTATCTTAAGTAACTGTTGTGGCTTCTCTCATGAGAAGGCATGAAATTTGGACTTTTAAGCACTGATAAACCTGTGGGAGGCATTCATTTACTTAACAGTCACCTGTTATACTGTCACCACCATACTGAGGGTATGATGTTTTCCTGGTGGCCATGAAGTTTGGTTGGAAAGATAGGCAGTTAAATAGAAATTAATAATAACATACAAAGATATGCACTGAGGGCCATACAAATATTGCATGGACACAGAGCAGAAGCACCCAACCTAGCCCAGGGACCCATGATGATTCCCAGGGGTGATTGATGCTGGCCTGAGACTTCTGTGCAAAGTCCTATTTGGCTGGAAAGTGGAAACCATTCTAAGTGTGGGAATCAGAGACATGGTGTAATTTTAATGAATCTTCCAAAGACAGAAGTCATTTACAAGGCTGCTGCAAGAAATCTTAACCTAAGGCAGGAGCAAAGGAAAAGCAATGTAGAATTTATCCAGAAAGGAAGAAGGATTACTGAGCCAGGAGGAAATTTTCTTGGCACCAGTCTTGTAGCAAAGTATAGAATCATGATGAGCCCCAGATTCTGGGTCATCTGTAGTGGTTTGAAAGATGGGCCTGGTTATTGTTTGGCTGCAAGCACCAATAAATCAATCAAGCTTTTCATCAAGAATTAGAATATTCCTATAATTCCCCATTAATCACGTCTTTTGGAAAGGTAGGAAATGGTAGGAATCACATCTGTTTGGTTGTTTGGGACCAGAGTATCAGCTCTCCTAGTGTTTATCTGGTGTTTCTTTATTTAAAAAATGTTGTAAGTTTGAATCATGATGAAATCTGCTTTATTTGGAAAGTGTTTTTGAGAATGGATAGCAAATTGTCCTGAAAAAAAAGATGAAGGGGGATATTGCAAGATGACAATTGAGTAGTACTTACTTGGCATTTTTGGGGAGACTTACGTGACATTTTGCTAGCCTGGAAAAAAATATCTCATTTTGTCCTGTACAGAATAGGATATCTCCTTTTCAAGATATATATTTTATTAGTTTTTGCCTTCAGTGCAGGCTCGGAGCTGCTGTACACTTCTAGTTTTACCTTTCTTAAGATTATTGATTTATAAGCATTTATTGAGTGCCTGTTATGGTGAAGTGTTGCTAGGTATTGCTAGGAGTCATAGGTCCTGGGCATTGCTAGGGGCTAGGATTAAGGCCATGGCACAGAAAAGGGCAGACTTAGTTCTTGCCCAAATAGAGCACAGTAATACAAATTGAGGCACACAACTCATCAGCTTTACTTGTGAAATGCTGTGTGTCTTTGGCTTGTTACTCAACTTCTCTCTTCTATAAAATGCCTTACCTGTAATGAGGATAAGCATAGTGTTGTTTTATTTTTTTTCTCCTTTCACTCTTCAATCATACCCTTTGGCAAAATTCTACCATATCCAATTCTATCACGATGGCTAGAACATAACTCATCTTTGACACACCAAGTGTGGAATACACCTAGGACTGTTTAGTGAAGGATGACTCTGAAAGTATTTGCTAGTAGGAGAGATGAATCCCCCCACTGTAGACCCTCTATGTTTTTACTCACAAGATACTCACAGGTATCCCTATGAGCAGCTAAGGCCATTTCCATTGTCTGTTACTCTTTAGAGACGTGCTGGGTGGAAGAGTGGAATATACAAAAGTATCTTTGCCCAGCATCTGAAGGGAATAGTGGCATGGAATGGGCCTCAACATTAGTTGAGGTATGTACGAGGCACTCTGTTACCTTTCTTTAAGTGTAAAGAATGAGTCAACAATGCAGAATAATTACTCCCATTATAAAGATGAGTAGGTTGAGGTTGAGAGAAGCAAAATAACAAGTTGATAGGATAGGATGTGGAGGCTGGATCCAAACCAACCTGCCTCAGACTCCCATGATTGTATTGCCTTCCATTAAAATGTTTTTCCTTGGGCCAGTGAAATCCAGACACCTAATTAGTCTGGTTAGGTTAGCCCTGCTTCTTTCAGGGATATAGGTGAGTCTCAGCTGTATGGAAGAGCAGCCTCCTCCAAGGCTGGGGCAAAAGACGACAGATTTGAGCTGAGAAAGGAAGTTGGCTGGAATATCAGTGCTGTCTTGCTGGCAGGAACAGACCATTTTTGTTAGCAAAATGATTGAAGTTCATATCTCTTTCATTTGGGCCTTAGAGATATCAATAAAACATTATTTTTTTTTTATTTCTGGGGTTTTGAAAACTTGTTCCAAATGTATATCCAGTTCAGATCTGTAGAGAATATGTGTGATCACCTTACATGCAGCAGAAGTTATTCTTACCCTGTGCCTTATACTGGGGTTATCTGACTGTTGGTCTCCGGAGGGCTGGGCTGTAGCTTAGTCATTGTGGAATCCCCAGTGCCCGGCAGTGTCTGGCATACTGCACAGCAAATGTCTGTTGAAATTAACTGGTGTCCCCATGTTTCTTGTTCATAACTAAAGGAAGCAGATTTAAATTCAAATAGACAAATGTCAGTCATTTCCAACTCTTGCTGGGAAAGTGTGGGCTTGGTTGACTTTTAGTTTTACCTGGTTTTACCTAAAAGGTTGGTATTATCTTTGTGCCATGACCCACCTTCTTTAGGGGAAAGCCCTTTAAGTGTGGCACGTGGATTCTCGGTGCCACCCCTGGTGGTCAGCCAAAGAATTTGACAAGTGGATAGTAACATTTGTAAAATGACCATTTTATCTGTGACCGTAACTGCCAGTTTTTCCAAGCAAATAGGGAAATTTGGAGAGAAACTAGGGGAAGCCCGTAGTAATCTTGAAACATATTAAGTTGGGAGAGCTGCTTGGAAAGTGATTAACTTTTCCCTAGCACAGGAAGAATAGAAAGAAGCACACAAATGAAGATAGCCACTCTGTGGTCTGAGTGGGCCTATTTGCATTTTCACTGTGAGGGTCACTGTGGCCTTTTTACTAATGTTGGTAATGCTCTGGTGGTTGGTTTCAATGATTTTCTTTATTGTGACTTGCAGATCAATCTCCTACATGGTTGTTCCATTTAACCTGTATTCCCTAGGTTATTTCTTAAAGCAATTTATTGAACATTATCCTAAATTGAGCTGCATTTACTATTCCTTGACCCAATTACTTAAGTGGTCCACATCCATTTGATTTTGATTGTCTGCTCTCTTGCTATTTGCTTTCCCTCTAATTTTACTATCAGTTGCAAAAGACACTATTTAGTTCCAGGGTCCTTTCCTTCCCAAACCACTCTCTCTTTGAGCAGTGCAGCTCATAAAGGCAGCTGTTGTACTTGAAAAATCCCAGTTCTTCTGTCTGAGTTTGGTTTATTTCAACAATTCAATTCTACAAAGATTTATGGAGTGCCTCGTTTGTGAGAGGACTCAGCAAAGAGATATCCCCTCGTCCCCTTTCTCCTGTGGACTGAGTTTGCCAGGCAAAGGTCTCTGGTCTCGAAGCAGGGCGTCTTAGCTCTGGATCCTGTCAGATGGTTTCCCAACACCAGTTTCATCCTCTGGGTTCCTTTCAACACTCTTCCCTCCATGCATAGCAAATGTCCAGCAGCTTTGTTGGCTGTGATCATTTTTGTGTTTGTAATTTCTAATGCATAATTGAATCCCATTTCATCAGGTGTTCTCCTGTTATAGTCCTTAGAATAGTTTCTACTTGTTGTCTAATAACACTGGTATATGCTTCGTCCTGGTTTATCTCTTGAATTATCGAAAAAAAATTTAAAAAGAAGTCTCTATCAATGCAGTTTTGTCACTTTCCATCCTTAGGATTTTCTCCTTAAGCTTTTGAACTCAAGGAAGCGTTACCGTCCTCCTTCATTTCTCCTAACCCTTGCAAACCAACACTGTGTTTTTATTGGCCTTAAGCTTGTGTAAGTAGAGCTAGTGGTAGGAATGAAAATGGGTTTCTCTGAGAAATCTAATTATTTATACTGCACGAATAAAGATATCTATTAAAGAGGGTTCTCTTTTGGTCTTTTCTGACTTCTACTCTGGTGTAGAAGGGTAGAAGCTAAGCTGTTGCTAAGCTTTTTCATTATTTGCTAAACCTGCGTCAATCTTGTGAGGTCAGTGCTGGTGTCACCAATTTGCTGCTTAAATTCCATTATGACAAATTCTCCACTAGCCCACAGAGAGCACAGTCACGGGTGGAGTTCTGCTCTTCCCCTGTGTCCTACCATGTGGAGTCCCAGTCAGTACAAACAGGATTTGACCTGTTCTCTTGAGGAATAGAGATCTTGTCTAAAGCCACTTAGTAGCTCAGTAGCTGAAAACCCAGAAATTCCAGATTTGGGGATATTTGCCCTGATCACTCAACCATGCCATAGTTCAAGCCGCAGGTTATATTTTGAATGACAGCAATTTGATTCAACCATGACATTGAACAGGAGATTGAATTACCAGAGTGTCGAGTTTACTGAAGGGAGAGACAAAGCAAAGTAGAAGAAGTGGTGGCAATGGAGAGAGGCAGAATTTGGTAGCAGGATGGAAGGAAATAGAATTAGTCTGTTATTTGAAGGATCTGAGACTGTGGGGACTTTGTTGACGAGCTCATCAAGTGCTTTTTCTTTTCTTTTCTTTTTTTTCTTTTTTTTACAAATAGTTTATTGTCAAATTAGTTTCCACATAACACCCAGTGCTCATCCCCACAAGTGCCCTCCTCCATGCCCATCCCCCCCATCCATCAGTCGCTTTTTCTTTAAGTTATGTGCAATTCAGGTATTTTTGTGAAATATTTGCTTGTGTTACAACAAAAATAAGACCCTGCTTCTTAGCCAAGAAGAAAAAGAAAGACATAGTTAAAAAGAAACGTTTATTTCTTAAAATATGACTGTTGGTCTTAGAAATGCATCTTGTTTTCTTTGTGTTTGGATTGATTCTATGAAATGAGAGAGAAGAATTAGCCTACCCTCATTTTATCTGTCCTCCTTTTCCTGATAGTATCTGAATTCCACTAGACTTCCTTATTAGTGTGAAGATGTGGCCATTTGGCAAATAACTTGAGGAAATATAATTATTGTTTTGTTTGTAGCTGTATTGTATTCCAAAAGAACATGTGGCTCTGTTACTAATTTGCTGTGTAATCTTAAATATCTGGGCTCTGATACAACTGTGCTCATAAAAGGTGGGGAACAGGCCAGGTGTTTTGAACATTAGGTGCTAAATGTTCTTTTTATGGAATATGCTGTTTCTCTTCTTTTGAGATCCAAAACTTTATGTAAAAATATACTTTTTTACTGAAGGATGGCTTTTTCCCCCCTGAAGAATTAAAGAGAAATATCTAATGTAAACACTTAGTCTGGTGTGAATAATTTCATCCTTGGCTATAAGAAGCTTTTGAAAAACATTCATTTGAAGCCTTTAAATTTATCTTGTGTGCAAAATACAATGTTTCAGAACTTCCCAACCCTTATGTCTGGTTACAGTATATTTGATAATCAGAGATCAATCTTTCTCTATTCACTCTGTCAACTAAACACATTTCCCGTTCAGTCTATTTGTCTCAATAGAACAAGACTGGCTACTTTTGGCATTTGGCATGTGTTATAGTAGCTTGTATTTTTTCCAGATGACTTTAGTGTATATGTCAGCACTATGTACATAGAGCTCTTTTTTTTTTTTAATACAGCAGAATTCAGTATAACCCTTTTATATAGAAGAAAATAAAGCCATATGGAAAGATTTCATTTTTCAAATGTACTTTTAGCAGACAGAAAATTTAAATTCAGCTTTTGTAAAAAGCAGGTTGAGTTTGTTTCATGTCATTCTCACTGTTGACTCTGGGTTTGAAGAGCATTGCACTGACTCTTGGCTTTGCATTATGCACAACATTTCTTGCCCTTGTGTTTAGACAGATGTGAAGAGAAAGGGGGACTTGGGCAGATACTTTGGACAGCCAAAGTCAGACATTCTTTGAAAGTGATGCAATCTAGGTTTCAGAAGAGATTGTAAAGCCCCAAAGACCTTTATTGGTTCTACAGTGAGACTGTGGGGTGGGACGTGATGGGGGGTGTAATGAAGCTCAAGCCAAGCAATGGCATTTGCAGCCCCTGATGGATTGACACTTACAGGCCAGATAAAATGGAAGCCACTTTCCCAAGATAGCTGGACTAGCTTCATTTGGAGATCTTACTACTTTGTGGGATTTGAAGAAAACTCTCATAGAATCACGGAATAAAGATGTCAGCCAAGAAATGTCCTGGAAGACATCTGCCCTATATATGTAATAATCTGCTGTTTGAAAAACAAAAATCATATGCAGTGTTGCTTGTAATCTTCACATTGCTTGAAAAAGATAATGATTGTGAATGGAAATATGTCTGAGTCTCTTTAAAATGCCAAGCATGATACTCATTTATGAATGTGTAATTGTTGATTGCAATCAGCCATGGTTGGGTGGCATCTCTTCTCACCTCAAGAATGGAAGGGAGCAGATTGGAGCTTCTGAAGACATGTTGTCATAGATGAATGATCTAAGAAGAAAAATAGATCCCAATGGGAAGGATCATAAAGGGGAGCATTAGTGGAGATTTTCCTTATGAGTGAGCTGTTCTGGCTATTTCAGTTAGAGGCTCGTGGGTTAGAAACTATAGAAAAAGCTAGATAAACATACTCTGAATTGTGTGTTTCTTAACAAAGTAATTGGCAGCAAGTATAGATTAATATGATTCAGTAAAAATATGAATTGAAAGCAGATGCAAAGTTATTAAAATTAAGTAAGAAGGAACAGTGTATTTATTTAGCTGTTTTATTTTTTTCTGGATTCCTTTTATTTCGTTGGTGTCTAATGGCTCATAAATAAGACTTTTGAGCTTTGTATTATATTATTTGTATAAAATTTAATATCTTGGTATGTCATAGTACATCTTCCATTGGTGTTCTTGGTATTTAATGTAGGGAATTTCAGATTTCAGGTTGTAAGGGATTGATTAGTGAGTGGGGGAATAAAATTTAATGGTTTGTAGTCAGTATTTTTTCTTACTGTTTTACTTAAATATGATTTACATACAGAGTGCTCACATGGTTTGATACATTTTTATAAGTTGAGCCTCTATCCCCATAACCAGCATCTAGAGCCCTAGATCAAGAAGCATCAGCTACCTAGAAGCTCCCCCAGCTATGACTCTTTCAAATCACTACCCCTCCAAAGGTATCCCACTGTCTTGATTTATAACAGTAAAGATTAGTTTTGACTGTTTTTGAACTCTATATAACTAGAATCATATAGCATGAACTCTTTTGTGTCTAACATAATATATGGGAAATTCATCTGTATTATTATATACAAACAATTGTAGTGCTCCATTATGTGAATATGCCAACATTTATTTGCCCATTCCACTGTTGATGAGCATTTGGGAAATTTCTGATATTTGGCTTTATGAACATTTCTTTTGTTCATGGTACTTCTGTGAATATTCTAAATAAATCTAATGGTGTACACATGTACTCTTTATCCTGAGTATGTACCTAAGACTGAAATTGTTGGGTCATTTGATATGGTATATTGTGCTTTAGTGGATCCTATCAAAGAGTTGGCCAAAGTGGTTATACAAATTTAGAGTTTAATAGAATAGAAATAGAGTAGAATGAAATGGAAAAGAAAATGGAAGCTTGCATCATATAATTAGTGATAAGTATTCCTTTTCCAAACTTTCATTTCAATTATATAGATATTTATGTTTGTACTAAATCTCAGAATGAAATATACTCCTTTTGTCCCTGAGTTTCCATAAAAAAAGTTTAAGAAGCACTTGCCTAATCTTAAGGCCCAAGTCAGAACAATTCTATTAACAGTATTGCTTTAATGAGCAACAGAAATTGCCCTGGTGTCAGTGAGTAATAGAAAAGACATTGTTGGGAGTAGGGAAATCATAAGATCTTTTAGGATCATGACCAACTTTCAGCAATAATAATATTTATACGTATGTTGTGATAAGAGCTGCACATAGAAATGACAGCATAAAGTTGGGTAATCATTTGTGATTTTGAGGCCTTCAAAACAGCAACCTGGATAATTCCACATTATCATTTCTGGTTTTGGGAACTGAGAGTGCTTGTGGAGTGTCCCTTTAAAACACAGGGGTATTCTCTGAAAGGGTAGAAAAGGCTTTTCTCAACCAGGGGAATCAATGACTCCTTAAATCGCAACACAAAGGTCTAATTCCATTATAATACACAAAGTGTACAGTCACATACAAAACATATTTGCCTGAGTTTCCTGATTGATTACCCAAAATGGTTAGGACTCAGTAAACAATGACTACAACAGACATGATAAGAGAGTAGTATAGTTGACTGCCTGAGACTGTATCCTGACTCTACTACTTACTACTTATGGTTTGTTCATTTGTTCATTCATTTCTTTCTTTCCTCCCTCCCTCCCTCCCTCCCTCCTTCCTTTCCCTCCTTCCCTCCTTCCCTCCCTTCCTTCCTTCCTTCCTTCCTTCCTTCCTTCCTTCCTTCCTTCCTTTTAAATTTCTGGTTATAAGGGTGGCACCTATTGCATAGTGTGGTTCTATCTTTTAGGCTTATGGTTCTTTTAAAAGTGATTCCTTCAGTGTTCCCATTGCCGTTATAGAAACTTCTTCACATCCCTTACAAGGCCCTCTGGCCCCTCCTTACCTCTTCAGGCCTGTTGAGTGACATTATTCCTTATTTTCAGCCATATTAAACTTCTTTTGGTTCTTTGAATGTGCCAAACTCTAATGCCTTACCCTGGAATGTTCCCTTTCCCCCTTTTGTGTCTGGCTTATCTTTCAGGGCTCATCTCAAATGACATTTTCTTTAGGAGGCTTTCCCAAAGTGTGAATTATTTGCCCTTGCTTCAATTGATTCTTGCTATTTTCTATATACGCTATATTGTATTTGTTTTCTTTCCCTCTGGAAGCAGGTTCTCTAAGAGCAAGGACAATGTCTTTCTCATTCATTTATTCTCGTATCTTTGAAATAATGCTCATTAAATCAGCCATGAAATACAGGGGTATTCCCTGAAAGGGTATAATTGCAGAGGACTTTTTACTTTTGTTTTTATACTTCTGTGACTAATTTTTCTGTGGTGAACATACATTATCTGTGTTGTAAAATTGTGAAAGTTTTGAAACAAGTTAAATGTAAAAAAAAGGAAAAAAATCAAATCACTGTAGAAAATGGAAAAAGGGTGGTAACACAGTGAGCCTGTTGTCTGTGCCTGGTGTTTAAAAGGTGAGAGAATTCAGGGCCCCTGGCTGGTGCTATCCCAAACATTAGCAGGATTTAGGGTGTGGAGATTATAGGGTCCAGCCTATTGAAAGCAGGTGGAATTAGAGAGGAAATGAATTATGATTAAAGAGGGGGAGGATCTTTAGGAGAGACAGATGGGACCAGCTGTGTGTGAAAGTTCCTTGGAAAACTGGAAGAAAATAAAAGGGTTCCAAGTATAAGAAAAATACGAACTGCAAAATCAGGCAATATGAGAAAAGGTTAGAGGATAAAGAGCACAAAGTATAATAGAGAAAAGAGGGACAAAAGAAAGAAAAGAAGAAGAAAGGAATAGGTCTCAGGAGGGAAAAAAAATATATATCTGAAGGATATTTAGGGAACAGGTCAGGAAAGAACAGAAAGTTAAGTCCTGCCCAGTGCAGGACATCTGTGTTCCTGCTGGTAGTAGATCTGCTTCCTTTGGCCCTCCAGATGCAGCTACCATAGCCACATGGTCCTGCAGGGATTTCTGAAAAGTCTCCTTCGGGTCACTCTTTTCTTTCAGAGGTTTTGTCTTCCAAACTTGAGTGCATTGGGCCTCTGGTCTGAGCCATTTATTTACGTTTTGAAATGTGAGCATTTCATGTGAACTCTCCCTACCCTGCTGTATCTGTGTGCCTGGGACAAAAGACATGACTTAGCTGTCAGTACACTGAAGTATGCAGCCTGCTTGTAGGTCAGGTCACAAAGCAAAGCTGTTTAAAACGTATGGGGCTCCTCTCAGGAGACAGCTGTGTGTCCATGCAGCATCTGTCAGCTGTGCTAAAGATGGAATTGAGGACAGAAAGGAATATCCAGAAGAACACTGTATGAATGGAAAGGCGCCATGAAGTGTTTTAAAATGGTGTGAAGTCAGATTTGAAGTGTTGAGGCCAGAGGGTAAGTTCCCTTTCCCATGGAGCCTAAGTCATTCTCTGGCAGAAGGTCAGAAAACTAGTTGTGTTAGGTATAAAATGGCTGCCCGGAGACTGTGGGCCAGATGAAGATGAAGCCTGTAGGTCAGAGTCCAGTGGTGCGCATGTTCCCTTAGGCTTAGGAGGAGGTCGTAGTAGTTGTACTGTATCATTTGTTTTCTTATCTTGCCATAGATTCTACTTTTTAAAAGAATTTATTTGTTTTGAGAGAAAGTGTGTGTGCACAAGCAGAAGAGGGGCAGAGAGAGAGGGTGAGAGAGAATCCCCAGCAGACAAAGAGAGAATCTGTCAGTTCAGAACCCAACATGAGGCTCAATCTCACAAACTGTGAGATCATGACCTGGGCTGAAATCAGGAGTTGGATGATGCTTAACAGACTGAGCTGCCCAGGCACCCTTGTAGATTCTACTTTTAATCATGGATGGTTGATCTTGGAAATGCATACTCTTGGCCAGTGGGTCTGCTGAACAAAATTGATCTTGAGAGTCAATAATCATATCTGAAATTGTCTTGAAAGGTGTAAGAGACGTGGTTAAATTGCCTTCATCATTCTTAGGAAGGAACTTAACCTTCATGAGATAATTAAATGCAGTATACGGAACAACATGGGATGGTACTGCAAAACTTGCTTTACCTTGTGGCCTTGACTTTATTTATGAGGCTATAGAGATTACTGTTGAGTTTGGTTGTCATATTTGAAAACAGTCATGGAGAGGAGAGTCAGGCAGAGCTAGGATGGCCCGCTGGCTTCAGGGACTCATCCACTTCTTTGGCATGGATTGCAGGCAGTTTTCCACTTTTTGGGACTGCTCTCCCATTGGAATGATTCACATTAGTACTGTATATCTCAGTCCAGAGTTTGAATGTGATATTTTATGACCCATTGTGAAACTATTTTGTTTGCAGATGTACTCATATGGAAAATATTGAAGCTCATTCATGTCTCTCTGTCTTTGGGAAACAGTTGTGATGTTGTGGAGATGACATGAATTAGGAAGTGAGATAGTTCTAGTTTCAAATCTGAGTTCTGCCACATACTCACTGGAAAACCTTGGACAGTTTGTTTGACCTTATAGCTTCAGTTTCCTTGCCTATGAGATGAGTATAATAATATTTCCTCATGCAGTTGTTGTGAATGTGTAATAAGAAAATGTGCATATATTAGGGTTCTTAATTTACAGACAGCAGAATTTACTTTCACTGATTTAAGCAGAAAGGTATTTATTAAGGGATTTTAGCTCACAGAATTATTGAGAATGCAGAAAAATGGCCTCTAGGCTGGGCTTCCAAGAATCACACTGCAGAACTGGCCTGCTAAGAGAGATGCTTCCACAGTGAGTACCAGAACCAGGTTACCTCTGCTCTGATCAGAAATTGATAAATCAGGGGCATCTGGGTAGCTATTAAGCATTTGGCTCTTGAGTTTGGTTCAGGTCATGATCTCATGGTTTGTGAATGCAAGCCCTGTGTTGGTCTCTGTGCTGACAGCATGGAGCCTGCTTGGGATTCTCTCTCCTTCTCTCTCTGCCTCTCCCCTGCTCATGCTTTCTCTCTCAAAATAAATAAATAATTTTTTAAAATAAGAAATTGATAAATCAAAAGCTGTAATTGCTGATGCCAGTCCTGGAAGAGCCAAATGCTTCCCTGAAAAGCTGGACTCATAAGTGATTTCCACATCTCACTGTGCACTTCTCTTCTTCCACCGTGGGTCCAAGGATGTGCTTCTTCAAAGGGTTATGGCTCTTTCTATGAAGATTACTTCCATTTTGTCCTCTGATCTGTTGTTGCTACCTTGTTACCCAGAATGGCTTTCTTCCTGCTCTCCACCCATCAAAATCATAGTAACCTTAAGTGCATAACTCAAGTTCTGTTCCAGGCTTCACAGAATTAAGTCATCTCTCCAGCCTTCAAATTTTAAAATGATCTCTGTCTGATTACCCTCATTTCTCTAAAGTTGTTTTCTTCACTTTTGATTTAAAAATTTTATTGTGTGATTTTTTTAAATCCATTCTCAACCAAACAGTTAAGTTTTATGATAGCAAGAATATATATAAAATGTGGTAGTCTCTATAGTAGTGAGCACGTGGGATATATTCAACAAATGTTTGCTGATAACAGACCCCATGGACTGTTGGCATACTTAGAACTGGCTGCATTGGAAACTGTAGTGGCTGCTGTGATGAGGCTCACAGGTTCCCCCCTTAGGACTAAAGGATTAACTGTTCCAGCTGCTCTACCTAAACTCAGGACAGCTCTGAAGGGACATCCCAGCTTCAGAGGTCCTTGGGGGTTGGCAGACTGTTGAGATTACATCATAGCCCAGCTTCTCCCACTTCTGAGTCCCATTTCTGAGTCCTTTCTCCTCCTCAGGTGCTGATCTTGACAGTCCTCCCCCATAAACTTCCTACACACCAATCTCAGGGTGTTGTGGGAACTCACTGAGCTCTGGGAACTGTGATAAGGTAAAAGCAATAAGCAATTTGAAGGCTCTGAGAGATTGGTTTGATGTGTTTGAAAGAAAAAGAATTGGTTTCGATTTTGGTCAAATTTTTATGCCTCCATATTTGAAATCAGAGGCATGTAATTATTATAATTTTCAAGTGATAATCCTACAAACATTAGTAACTAAAGTGTGTCTTTGCGTTCAGGGAGGATCTGTCGCCCTATTCAGAGTGATATACAAATCCACAAATAGGACAGTTTTAACACGTATGTCTTACTTCCTATATGCAGAAACTTCCAAAAATTACTAACAGGTCCTGCCTGGTAGAAACTGAATATATCATAATGTTGATAGAAAACTGTTATTTACTCAAGTTTTCTGAATGAATTAAAAAACAAATGAAGTAAAACAAACAAAAAACAACAGCATAAATTTGTTTACACGTTAATTGAATTTCGGTGACTCACTGTCAATTTGATAGAAGTTGTATTTACTAACTTCATTGTTTTGCAATGAGAATTGTGCATTTGGGAAGATGTTAACAGTTACAGTGCTTGTATTTAGAGACAGGACTATGTTTTCATACTGTGTAATTATACTGCATGTGTAACATTGCTGTTCCGCCATGTTCAGAGTCACGCAGCTAGGAGCAATCTTAAATTTCATCCTGTGAGTCTGTGTCTCTTAGTTAATATATAAGGATTAAAGAAGAAGAAAAAAAGCATGTCCAGAGTAAAGATCTGTCTGATAACCAGGCCAGGCATCTAATCCAGGATCTTCAAATTCCATTCAATGTGTGTGGTAGTCCCTTTCTGTGTCTGTCTTTTGGGGATTATTTATGTAAATTACCTCCCAGAGTTGAAGGATGATTTTTCTCCCGTGCATTTTTTATGCTATGCAAAACAATTGGAGGGTTCAGATCAGAGTGCCTGAATTCCATAAAATAACAAAAATTCAGACAAGTTTAATTTGCTCAAGAGATTGATTTTTTTTTTTTTTTTTTTTTACTTCCATAATGCCCAGCTGATGAATTGACAAATATTTGCTTCTCAAATTCCTATTGTACCTGCTAGGAAGACATATGGTTCCTTGACATGAACAAGTACAAAGAAGTTGGAAGTGGGGCAATATCCTTTTCCACCTTAAATATGAGTAAGTTAAACTCAAAGGGTGAGGAGTAAAAGAAGATAGTTTTTTAAAAAATTTTTATTTAAATCCAAGTTAGTTAACATATAGTGTAGTCATGGGTTCAGGAGTAGAATTTAGTGATTCATCACCTACATGTAACAACCGGTGCTTAGCCCAAGAAGTGTCCTCTTTAATGCCCATCATCCGTTTAGCCCATCATCCCACCCAATACCCTTCCAGCAACCCTCAGTTTGTTCTCTGTATTTAAGAGTCTCTTACAGTTTGCCAAAAGAAGGTACCTTTTTAAGTGTCTTCCACTCCATCACCTCCCCACTCCAACCAGCCTGGCCTGCTCAGATCCATAAACCTATGGCTTGTCCCTCTCACTTGGGGTTAAAAGGCTAGAAAATATCAATTGGCTGTAGGCCCTCTGTGAGACTGTGTTTCTAGATTGGTTGAGAAGCTTGGAATAGTTCTTCAGTCTTCTAGGAAGAAATGAGTGTGTCTGGCAGTTTAGCCTGGAACCAGAGGCAGAGGAGTGCTGATTGGGCCCAAAGTAAATGGTGATTTAGCTTTTATTAGGCTAATTTCCTTCTTCATAGACAGCCCAGAGATCATCTAGAGTAAACCTTTTGGTCATATTTGGTTGTCTTCATGAATCAAATTTACCATGTTCTGTTCTGTTACCTCTAGAGGCCAGGGCTATCCAGAGTGGTTTTCCTACAATCCATGTTACAAAACAAAACAAATCTGGTCTATAACCAGAAAAAGAAAAGGCAAAATGGAAGTCATGACTATACATACCCGTTCTGAGAATAAACTCAATATTTGACTTTAATGAAGTTTAAGGTATCAGTACCTAAATTCTTTTGTTGGAGTTATTATACATTTTAGGTGGTTTGGGGACTCTGTCTGACTTCCTTGCCCCAAACAGATTCTGCTTATAAATATTATGCATCAGATGATAGAAGCTTGGTCCCCTAGTGACAATTACCTTATTAAATACAGTTACTTCTTTAAGGGGAAATAAAATCTCAGCTTGAAACTATGCAGTTGCAGCCTGTGTTAAGCAAGATTTATTCCTAGTTTTCACACAGTGATTTCTTAAATTATTCTTGTTTTCTAACAGACAATGATTACTGGCAGATAGACCATCCCTGACATGCCAGGCAGAGTGTATATGGGCCCAAATAGATACTCTTTTTGCCAGTTTTCAAAGTTTTAAATTTTATCAGTCGTACTCTGTTATATTCAGAGATTAGCATTATGCATGGTGGGATTTCGTATTTGTACTTATGAGTCTTAGTGCTACACAAATCACGAAGGTCAGATCTATATTCTTACTACTAATACTACTATAATGGCCATTTATTGAATGGTGACCACATGCTAGTCACTGTGTAGAGGTTTTATATATATTTATTCCTTTCTGTAACAGTATTATACATATTATTATATCCATTTTATGTATGAAAAACCTGAGGCCAGAGAAAAAAAATAACTTCTTCAGGGTCTCATAGCTTACTTGGGGTACAAAGCCAGTTCTCTCTGAGTTCAAAGCTCTTAATTTTTCACGTGTTTTAGGTCTCTGTGGTAGTGATAAAGCATGCCTAGGTTTGAATCCTATCTCAGCCACTTACTAGGCATTTAACCCAGGTAGGTCACTCAGCCCAATACCCAGGAAGCTCTGCACCTAAATTGCACCTTAGCTTTGTCCTGCCTTAAAGTAAGGAAGAGAGCTGGGCTCTCATACTCACCAGCCAACCATAAGCTAAGCGCTCACAAGAGGGGATGCAAAAGTCTAGGCACTTCTGGTGGTCTGCATGTGTGATAGGCAGTGCTGTCTGTGTTAGCCACTGAAGGTCCCAGACCCTGGAAAAGGTACAGCACACAGAACTGGCAAGCGAGGTCTGAGAGTTCTAGCCAGAACACAGGCAGGGCCCAGTGCAGTATGGGAATCCTTTCTCCCATTTGTCTAAGGCACTGTAGGCATATGCTGTGCTGTCTAAATGGCTGGCTGCCTGGCAAGACCACTCAGGATAGACCCTCACTGCTCCACTGTGTGCCTGGAGCTGTTCTCAAGGGAGCCTGGCATCCCCTTCTCTCTCTTTCCTCTTTCTGCCTTGATAAGCAGAATGGTGCTCTTGGGCCCTGCTGCTGAGACATGGAGTACAAAGAGGAGTAAGGCAAAGTCTCTGCCATTCCAGAACTCACCGTCTTGTGAAGGAGGCAGCCATGTAACTGTTGGCTAAAATAATTCCTGAAGACAATGGCACTGGGGCTATGAAGAGGTAAAAACACAGTGTTAAGGGAACACAAGAGAAGAAGTAAAGAATGCAAATGGGGGCTTTGAGGGAAAGCTTTATGGCAGTGTTGGCATTTCAGTGAAGCCTTGAAGGATAAATGTCAGTAAACTTTTTAGATGGGAAATGAGAGGGCAGTGCAGATTGAGAGAACAGCAGGAGCAAATACTATGAGAAATGAAGCTGATAGTTTGCTCAGGGCAATGACTGACTGTTCCACTGGCCACAGGGATACTTTAGTGGGACGTGAGTGAGGAGAAGCAGGGCATGGATGCTGTGGAAACTTCCACGTGGGGACAGTGCTGTCAGTAGTGGCCAGGTTTTATAGCACATGCTGTTCACTGTGGTTTCCTTACATTACCTCGAGGGTGTGTTTCTGTAAACTGTTCTCATAAATGACTCAAATATAAATGATTACAACAGGTTCTAATGGAAGTTTTTATTGATGCCCAGGAACAGTGGAAATAACATCCCAAATGGAACTGTTAAGACCAAAATTTATAAAGCAAGTAGCTGAGAACTTAAAACGTTGAACCCTTCATTCACATTGAGGGTACAAAAGGGTTGAGGAGAGGAGCACTTTTGAAAGAGAATCTGTGGAGAGCATTTTTGGAGAGAGTGGGTTCCAACCCAAAGGATTCCCCAAAGGAATTGTTCCCCATTCTCTTCAACTAAAGAGAAAGTGGCTCTTAGGACACCGATTGGAGTTGTGTGTCCCTTTGAGCTTAGGGGACACAGTGAATGTGTCTGACATTACTGGAAAGTCCAAAAGGTGAGAGATGGACCAGTGTTGCTCCGAGCTGAGGAGTGAAGGAGAGAGTGCCGTGCATGGGATTGACGTGTACTTTGAGAGTTGTTGCAGCAGATGACGGGAGTTGTGACAAGAGAGAGCTGGTGTAGGGTCTCCTTCAGTCCTTTCTGAATGGGTCTCAAGGAAGGGCACTCAGACTTCAGAAGACAGAAGCTGCAAGTACGGCTGGAATTTTTAGAGCTGAGGAAGGAATAAGCCACCAGTTGGAATAGAAATGCATTGTGCTGGTGGCAGATCCTTAGTTACAGAGAATCTCAAGAGGACCCAGAAAAGTGCCCATGAGAGATTCTTATTTTCACATGTGCCAGGCCCTGAGAGTGGCAGTGCGGAAGCATCACAATCATATCTGTCTGCTAAGAATGTTGCCACCCTGTTTCCTTTCTTCTTCCAGGACTCCTCATTCAGAGTCATCAGAAAGTGCATTCAGCAGGCTGACGGGGAGGAATAGAGGACTGGGCCATGGGGAGGGAAGACATTGTCTTTAGCCCATTTCCTGACCTTATGCTTCTTTTTAAAAATTTTTTGTTCAATTTTTTAATTAAAATATTTTAAGTCTTTATTTTTGAGAGAGGCGGGGAAGGGGGCAGGGACAGAGGGAGAGGGAGACACAGAATCTGAAGCAGGCATCAGGCTGTGAGCTGTCAACACAGACCTGATGCAGGGCTCGAACTCAAGAGCTGTGAGATCATGACCTGAGCCATAGTCTGATGTTTAACCACTGATCCACCCAGGCACCCCTGACCTTATGCTTCTTGTGTGCAATAGGCCCTCACTTGGGTTAACCTTAGAACAAGGCTGAAGTTTACATGCGATTGGCTATTTTAACTAATGGATTGGAATATTCATATTTCTTAAAGGTTATCAGAAAAGTCATGAGACTCCTCAGATTTTCACCCAAGGGTATCCATCAATTAAGCTCCAATGAATAAGCCATTTTATGGCTAAATTCCATGAGTTATGCTTGTTTAATGTAATGGTGACACTGCTAGTTATTCTTAAAATTGTTTCCATGGGAAAAACGCATCCAGTTCCCAGAAGATGGAATACAGCATATCAACACTCCCTTATTTGCCCATGTTAGGAAATACCATGATGGTTATAAGCATGCCAGCCAGTGAATTAATGATTCTGATTTAAGAGCCAAATAAGTGACTTCCAGGCTCCTAGGATCACACTTAATCTTGAGTGAAATGAGACATGTCTTCAGGTAATCTTCTTGAATTAGTCCTAGGATCAGATATGTGGGATCTTGCTACCTGTGTCTGGGCCTTGAGCTATCTTCCTCCAGGTGAGCCACAGACCCTCCTCCAGTCATTTCACTAGCTCCCACCATGTTCCTTAACAGGACATTGATCCTTCTGGTTCCCAGTCCAAGGCAAGGAGACATTACTTTTTCTGCCTGGGGATTTTGCTGGGCCTTCAGGCAACCCATATGCTAATGCTTAGGGAGTGACTGCATTGTCTGAGCTCTTCTAAGAATTACGTGCTAAGCATGTAAAGAACCTGTGTGTCCTATTCAATCCTGTGCAAGCATTTTGTGGAGCAGTTTTCTTTTAGACTGAGGTTAGCAAAGTTCAAACCATGGGCCAGATTCGGCCCTCTGCCTGTATTTCTGTAGTCTGTGAACTGGTAATAGTTATTATGTTTTTTAATTTGGGGGGAAAACATCAAAAGAAGTATTTTGTGACATACAAAATTATATGAAATGCATATTTTAGAGCCCATAAATAAAGTTTTATTGGAACACAGCCACGTGTATTCACTTATGTATTATTTGCGACTACAGTGAAAGTTGAATCCATGGGACAGAAACTGTATGGCAAAGCCTAAACTATTTCCTCTCTGGCCCTTTACAGAGATGTGTCTGCCAATTCCTTATCTAAATTATTACACTACCCTCTACTTATGATTTTATCTTAATTCAAGAAGATTCTTTCTTCCATACATTAACCATTTTTGAATCCAGTGTTTAGGTTGTAGCAATCAAGGGGTTGCTGATTTAGAAAATAAATCTTCCCTTGCTAGGAGATTTAGTGTAAGATAGTGGGCATAGCATTGAATGCCTAACAGAAAGTTAGGATACCTGGGGTTTAGGCTGGGTTCTGGTGTTAGCTTGGAGACTCTGGGTTAGTCATTTTACTTTTGGCAGCTTAGAAGAATGAATGGTGCACAGGTTGTCAACCTGTGCTTTGAAGAGTATGGTCAGCCTTTGAGTCCTTTCAGGATCAAATAGACTGGGTCCTCCCAGTATCCCACTAGGTGGTCTTTAACCAGAGTCCCTTTAAGAGTATGGACTTTATGTATTGGCTATTTGCATAAGACTTTGATGATAGGACTGACTGCTAAGCATTTTTGGAAAAGCCATAGGATCAGATCATCCCCAAGGTTCCTTACTGTCCCATGAGGCTTGGAGGAAGGAAGAGCATTTGGGATATGCTATTACTCAGAGGTTTAAGCCATAGACAGGAGACGCTGACCTTCAGATTCTAAATCCAGCTTGTTGGCATATTATGTAATGGTCCACCTGTTTCAGTTTTCCCATCTGGATAACAGAAGCAGCACATAACTGGGTTCTCTAAGGCATATGGTAGATATGGCAATATCTACCATTTGAGGAAGAATAGTGGGCTGGTTAGTTTATTCCAATTTTTGGCTTACTAAAAACTCAGGGGTGTGCATTCTACCAGGGAAGTTGAAAGATGAGGAACCCTTATGTCTTTCATGTCAGTCCTCAGGGTTGACAGACCTTTGATGAGCAGTTCTCTACAAACAATTTGGAATCAATGTTACTTTTTATACTTAAGTGTAGACCGTTATGGTTTTGATTGTTGACGTTCATGAGAAAGCCTAAAAAGGATGGAAATAATAAGCCACAGTTTCTTTTTACTCTCTTATGTAGACATGACTGGATATTTTTAGGTGCATTATCTTTGTGTTGATAAACATTTTCAGTTATTATCTTAAGAAGGCAAGCTTAACTGAATTTACAGTCCACATTCTCTGAGCTTTATGCCTATTTGCAAATGACCGTTCGTCCACCCGCTTGAAAAGATTAATGACAAGAGGGCAGGCAAATTGATTAAGGTACAGATTTGATTTATTTTTGCTAAATAATGCTTAATAGTGGGTACCTTGAGGACATGATGCTGATGATTTTTTTACAGTTAAATTTTAAAAGTACAAGTGAGTGAAGAGAGCTAGAGGGATGTTCAAAGGACCAATAGAAGACCATTAAATTTTCTTTTAAATGTGCACACTCAGTTTTCTTTTCCCTTCTGGCTTCCCTTCCTTCCTTTCTTTCCTGAGCTTAAACAGCAGTTTACTTTCCCTCGGTTGGGGAGGATGGAAGTCTGAGATCAGGGTGCCAGCATGGTCTAGTTCCTGTGAGAGCCCTCTTTCCGGCCCTCAGATGGCTGCCTTCTCACTGTGTATTCCAATGGCAGAGAGAGAGATAGAACATTCTCTGGTGTCTCTTTTTATGTTTCTGGTGTCCTTTCATGGGAGCTCTCCCCTCGTGACCTCATCTAACCCTATATACATCCCAACTCCAGATACCATCACAATGGGTGTAGGGCTTCAACATATGAATTTGAGTGTGTGTTGGGGTGAACATTCAAAACTTTCAGTCCATAACAGAGACCAAAGATATCTTTTTAAAAGATCTGATGAGTTAGATGAATCATGAGTTAGATCTGAACTCATGATTCCTTACCTCTGTCTCCTGCTTGCAGAGCTCCTTGGCTTCCCACTGCCTATGGGCCAGTGTACAAATTCCTGAATGTGGGGCCTTCACAACTAGATTCTGTTCCCTATTCTTATCCTATACCAATCCCCCAACACAGCCCATGCCCAGGTCACAGTCCACCATCCTCCAAGCCTTTCCTTTCTCACCTCCAAACCTTTGTACTTGCTGTTCCTTCTGGTTGAAAACACATTTATTTCCTGTGTATTATCCTGAAAAATCCCTTGATATGCTTTAGGCCAGTGTCCCAGGAGCACACTTTGAGGTGAGAATTCATGTATGCACAATCAATTTATTCAATACAAGTTTATTGACCACCATACACCAAGCGCTGCAGTGGAAATGATTGAATTAATTAGATAGAGACTTGCTGTCAAGGGACCTTGTCTGGAGAGGAGTTCAGGAGCAGAATGGATACTCTCTGTTTAACTCTGATAGCCCCACCTTCGCTTGGCCCATGGACCATGGTGACTTGAGGTACAGCTGGTGGGGAAAGCTCAGCTTGAAGGAAACGTTGCATGTATGAAATAACTAATTCTCTCCCATCTATCCCAATGTTCTTCCCCACTTCCAGTTTGGACAGCATCGATTTATGTTTCAAATCATCTTCAGATAAGAGATTTAAAGAGGTTACATAGGCTTACAGTCTTATTTGTTCAGCATGAGGTTTGGACCAATATCTGCAATGGGACATTTGGGAATAGAATTATGGAAGCTCTGAATCCAAATATTCCAACTCTGATATTATACCATCAGGGTTCCCAGGGAAATCCTGGGATCCCACCCCTGGTCCGCACTTGAGACTGAATTGTTGGCTCTGCCCCCAGCTGCTATTACTCCTGGCTAATCACTTGATTTCCCATCTCAGGTTCTTGGAAGCGGGTGCCTGCGGGCTGGCCTTTCCTCCTGCGGCATTGTTGTGCTAATTCGTTGGAAGATAGCTCTTAACTGTCTTTTGTGGGAAGCCACCATGAAAGTATATGATCCACATTGAGAAGGCATGGTGGAATGAAGTATCTCAAGATTTCTAGTCATATTGAGGTTGCTAGGGGAATGGAGGGTGTATTTCAGAGCCTGGTTCAATCTACTGAGTTGGGAACTTTGAAAAGCACTTGGGCTTTGGAGGGTTCAAATTTGTTAGTTCTTAGCCAAGCACAACTTTCCATTCCTAAGGAAGAAGTCTATAAAAAGGCCATTTGGACTTCAAAGAGATGATATTTTGATGCATTAAGTGTACATATGAATCAGAAACATGTGGATTAAATTTCCTGTTCAAACACGTGGCCTTGACAATTTCAGGGGAAAGTGTTTGGCAAAGTCTGCCTGGGATTTAGATAGAGACAGAGCTTTTTTTTTATGTTTCAGAAGTTTTATCTTCTTCTGTGCACCCCCCCGTGATGTGATTGACTTAGCTCTAATGTATATTCAGAGGGTGGCAGGGGGAAAGTTGCCTCCTGATGAATACATATTGAGTTTACTAAAGGGGAGGAGGATATGGACCTTTGTTAGAAGGGTCACTGCAGTTTACAAAAACCCCAAACCCAACCAAATAATTTTTTCCTGGAATAAGGGCATGGGAAAGCAAGACACCAATTACACTGGCGACAAGTGCTGTGGGACAGTTGGCTCTGTTTTAATGACTAGTGTCCTGCCCTCTCAGTCCAAGGGCACCATCGATATTGGTGTGACCTTTGCTAGGCAGTCCTTAAAGAACTCAGGAAAAAAACCAGCCCTCCTGAGCTTGGATGTCAAGGTACCAGTCTCTGTACAAACTTTGGTTCATCTATAGGTTGTTGGCTGTAGTGTGTATAGGATGCCTTCTTGAGTTCCCCTGGAAGAGACTGCCTGCATTAAAGAGGAGCTAGAAAACTGCACTAAGGTCAGCTCTCCAATGTGAATGGGTGATGACCTTCCATTCAAATACAAACAGGTCCTCCATCAGTCCTAGAGAAGAATATGGAACTTGAATCATTGTTTGGTCAAAGGTTGAGCACAACATTCTTACTTTCTTTTTGTTCTAGAATGTATTTTTTCCCTGAATATAAATAATTCTTGCTAATTGTAGAAAATTTGAAAAGTACAACTGTATAGAAGAAAATAAAAATCACCACAATCCAATAACTCAGTCATCATTAACATAGACATTTTTCCACATTAAGTACTTTCATAAACATTACTTTTAACAGCCTTTTCAAATTCTACAGTGCAGATATTTCAGGATGTATTTGACCAGTCTCCTATTGTTAATATTTAGTTTATTTTCAAATTTTTGTTATGATAATACAGAGATAAATATTTCTGAATATAAATTTGTGTTCCATCTCTGATTATTTCCTTAAGTAGATGTCTAGTGAGGAAATTGCTCACGTAGAGTGTGTGAACATTTTTATACATTATGCCAAGTAGGTTTCCAGGAAGTTTGCATTAATTTATTTCCCCACCTTTGCAGTGCCTTTGAGGGTCTCGTCCATTCTTTGAAGCCATGATAGTGTTGGAGGGCACCCTCTTTAGTCATGCACAGACTCACAGGTAGAGATATTTATGACCATTGGATGTTAACCACTGAGCTGTGAAGGAAGTGAAAGCCCTGCAGAGCATTTAGAAGGTTCTTGTTGGCTTTAGAGTGTATTGGCTAAAGTTTCCTTCTCCATAGGCCACCAGGGCTCTAATTATTCCTTCTTTTCTTTGAGTTGTTTTAACAATCTGCAAGGTTGCTTCCTTGAGTGCCTGTCCCCCACCCCCAGCCAAACTGGCTCCGGATTGAATACATGGGGTGAAGGTCTTCTTCCAAGCCTGTTGCAGACTTTATCTTACAGAGTCACAGGGACCATATGCTAGAATTTCCAACCCAACAGGGGTGAATGGGAGCAGGGGTCTGGGACAATTAGGCAGTATATGGCCCAAAGCCAGAATGTTTTCTCTGCATTGGCCAGGGAGGGTCCCAGTCAAGGGACCCACTCCTTGACTATTAGTTCAAAGCTGCCTGAATTGTACTGAGTTATCAGTCCTTCCTGGCTGGAGCAGCCAGTGGGTTTTTTCATCAAGGGTATGATGTGCCACAGGAGAATGGCAGTCCTGTCTCCCAGATTTAGTGGGGATGCCTTCCAGGTTCCATGATGCCAACCCACCCCCTCTCTCCCTATACCATTTAGGCTCCCTTTCTTCCATGACTACTGTATGTTAGGAATGCAAATTAACATTAATATTGGGTTATGTAGCACATACTTTGGGGAAGTAAATTTTCTGTTAAGCAAGTTATCAATTAACAAATTCCAAAGTAAATACACAGATTTTGCAGTTATTTTGAGGGATTATGTATGACCAAACAAATCTCTTCATCAATTAAGTACTTAAAGTAGAATCTGTGGAAATATTATAAAACAGTATTTTAAAAACATTTTAAAAGTTAAAAATAAGAAGAAGGAAACTGTAAGAAATTTCCATTTGCTTTAGGCCACATATATTCTGACAGGCATAATTAATGATATAATTTCCTGAGTGTCCATAGGACCTGTTTTTTTTTTTTTTTTTTAACATATAACACGCACATATAACAAAAAATCCAAACAGGTAATTAAAGTACTTCCCATTTTTAACGAGTAAACCCTTCAGAAACCTGTCAGGCGGCATCCGGGCCCCACCTCCCACTCTTTATTAACTGACATGTCAAAGAAGAAAGCCATATCATTTTTATGTTCCCATGGCACAGAAACTAATTTTGGGTATTTTAGTCCAGGGAGATTTATAGATCAGCATCAGAAACTTCTCTTGGGTTCCTGAGAGAGTAGTAACATTCCAGGAACTGGATGGATTTAGTATCCTCCCTGTTTAAAATATGGACTCCTGTCAAACCTATGGGTATCCCTGAGTAGCCTTCTATTATGGCCCAGCTGTTCCTTAAAAGAGGCCATGGAAAATGTCAGCACGCTGTGGCGGGTCTCCCCTCCTTTGCTGGGTCACCTTGGGGAGGATTAGGTTGAGCGGCAAATCTGTGGGAGGGTCCTTAGGTTCTTGGGAGAATCTCCTGCCAAATCCTGTTGATGGTGGCCCTTGATATTGGGCATTTTGTGGAAAGGGAGAGAAAGGGTACCTGGGAACCAGTATTTTGGAGCAAATGTCAGGTCTTTCTTTAGATCACCTTCCTCAGGGGGAAAGGAAGGAAGTTGATGTTTCAGAGTGTAAATTTAAAAATTATATAAGGCTTAAATAGAGAAGGCATTTGTTTTGATTTTTGGTGTTTGATTTTTAGTGAACAAATTTGTGATAAAGTAAATGTCATTTGGCTGGATTACCTAGCTGATAGCCACAAAAGAAAGCGTTTAACACCTTGTATCTGAGGCACCTGGGTGGCTCAGTATGTTAAGCATCCAACTTCAGCTCAGGTCATGGTCACATGGTTCATGGGTTCGAGCCCTGTGTCGGGCTCTGTGCTGACGGCTAGCTCAGAGCCTGGAGCCTGCTTCGGATTCTGTATCTCCCTCTCTCTCTGACCCTCCCCTTTCACGCTGTTTCTCTCTCTTTCTCAGAAATAAATAAAACATTGAAAAAAACCCACCTTATATCCATCTGCAACATTTCCCTCTTAATTCTAATGGTACATAGGGTGTGATTATTTGGTGAATGAATGAATGAATGAATGAATGAATGAATGAAAGAACACATTAATACTAAGTCCCAGTTCAAGTTTCCAATCTCTGTGAAGATTTTTCTAATCCATTCTAATTTTTTTTCTTTTCTGAATTTGACTGCATGACCTGTTTTTTTTGAAACTTTATCACATTCTCCCACTATTATTTAATGATTGTATGTGTGTGTGACTATGAGCATATTGTAAACTCTGGAAGTCACAAGCTATACCTTGTACTTCTTCTGAGTCTCTGGCCTTCCCTCACTACTCTTGACCCCTCAAACAAACACATCCTTGGGCACACATTAGTAATTAATACATACATGTTGAATTCAGTTGAAATACTGCAGTGCCTTAAGGAAGAGGAATAAGCATATGGAGTTATAGATCTGTGAAAATTTGTAATGTCCAAAAGTAATTATGTCGGAAAGCATAAATTTTATATGCTTCCCTAATCATTTCAGGAGTCTTGGTGTTTGGCATGTTCCCACTTGTCTTCTTTTGCAGAATATCTCCACCAGTCTAAGCAGGGTCATCGTGTGGTTTAAGTTTCTTTATTGCCTTCCCATGAAATACATATTCTCAGAAAGTCCCCACTTTAACTTCAGTTGACAACAGCTTATATATCTATGCCAACAGAGAAAATCCTGCTGCTTTGCAACCGCTGACTCTGTGACTAGGCAAGCTGGGGATAAATTCATTGGTTTCTCCAGGACTTTGGTTTCAAAGTTGAACAGGTATGAGGAATATGACTCCTGTCTGATCATATTTCATGGCCACCACAAGTGACTGCTAAGAGATTTTGCTTCAGGCTGCAGCTGGGGCTAGTTGGGTGCCTGCCAAGAACAGGGGCATGATATATTTGTGTAGTGTATATGGATGTCTGTTTTCATAGGCATAATATTCATATATATTGCTTTGGGGATTGAGGGGCAGGGTGTGAATACTCTGTCCTCCCCCACCACCAGTGTTTATAGGTTGATTCTCCTTTCTGCCTCCTTGGCTTACAATAGAGTCCTAAAGGTGACAGGTCCTTAGAAAAAGCCAGTACTCAATAGTGGTACCTTCAAGGAGGAGAATTATGCATGCCATTCACAAGAGTAGTGTAGGTATTATGCATAGGGGTGTTAAGCCTTGTTGATACACAGTTGTCACAAATGACCAAATATGTTCCTATATTTTCTGTGGGAACTTCAAGTTCTGTTTTCACTCATTCCCTCCCTCAACAGCTTGCTTCTGTCTGGATACCTGCATTAAGGGAATGGCTTGTTGAAGACATCCAGCATTGTCCTCCCCCTTCCTATTTAAGGAAGAATTTATAGAGAAGATAGGATTTCAGGAACCATTTGAATAAAAGGAAAGACTCAAGTGTCCAACTCTTGTCCAAATTTTCAAAATGAACTTTGTGTCCATCTTTAGAGCACTTGGCATAGTGTTTAGTGTTTTATATATTGAGTCCTCTTTGAATTTTTTAAAGGTTTCACTGATTACAGTGATAAGGAATATCCTTTATTGCCTAGAGGTAGGAATTTGTACTTTTCACAGAGCTGGAGGTTAGAAGACAGAAGAAAGAGTGTGTGTGTATGTATGCACATGTGCGCACGTGTGTCTTAGACTCTGTGGAAGCTCTTGTGGATCAGGAAGACATAATATGGTGCATTGTGTACTGACTAGGTGCCAGCCCCATACTGTGGCTTTGCAGACATCATTTGCAGACTTGCCATGAGGCAAATATTATTAGGACTCTCCTTTCACAGATCAGGAACTTAATATTTCAGAAGAGGAATTAATTTGTCTAAGGTCACACAGGTAGTAATTGGCAAAGTCAGGAATCAAAGTCAACTTTTTCTCACTGGGGCTCAACCTCTTCCTAATGTCACACTGTCTTAAGACCCCTTATAGATTAAAACACACACACACACACACACACACACACACACACACACACACACACACACACACCATCACCATCACCATCACCATCACCATCACCATTATCATCACCAAGACCACTAACCTTGAAGATTTAAGAACTTTCTCTGAGCTATGGAGATGTTTGATGAGCAAAAGCTCCTGGTACTGAAGGCCCAAATGAAGCATGTCTAAGGACTCAGAGGTTCAGGTTTTATCAGTGGAAGGTACTTAGAATACCACTAGCAGCTGGGCCAGCATGCTGTTTCTTGGTTGGGTATAACTTACAGGGAGGTTTGTGATTTCAAGAGCCATATGGATTTTGGGAGTTGCTCTCCTGCTCATCTGCATTGACCAGTTCTGTATGCATCTCCTGGATGTGGACAGTTGGGTACCACAGTAAACTTGGGCTTACTGAGTGTCTCCTTGTCTGTGAATCTCTCTCTTCCTGAAACCGCCCTCATTTTTTGTTGATGGAGTGGCTATTTGCCATTGAACACCCTATTGGTAGGACCCCTCCTGAGTGTTTTGGAAAGATGTGTCATCTGTTGTAGAGGGCTATCTTCCTGGCGGTGTTTTGCCCTTTCTCACTATTTCTTTGACTTTCCCCTGACAATAATTTCATAGCATCTTGATGTGTCTTTGAAGATGGAGTCTGTAGCCCTTGGACCACTGACTGTGACTACCTAGAGTCCTAATCATCTTATAAATGGACCTGGGATTTGGTTCTGATCTTTGGGGTAGGAACAGAAAGCCAGCTTAAATATCTCAAAGAACAGCTCATCAAGTGATTAAAGAAACACTTTGCAAACTGAAATCAATATCCTAAGCTCAACTCTCACTTAGAGTCAGACCACCAATATAATCAATTTCAGTAGGCATTATCCTGCTCCATCAAGAATCAAGCCATGTTATCTTCATGTGGGCTGCATACATGATGTGTAATAGGGGTTTAAGTGAGTGGAATCGCAGCGAGGAGACGAATTCCATGAATAGCTCATCAGTCACAAATGACAATAAAATGTCAGCTAGCTTAATGGAGTTGGTCACCTGCTGTTTCCAGGAAGCTGGTTAATTCAATTTGTCAGCTTCAGGCAGATGCTAGGGACCCAAGGTCATCCCTAGAACTCATAAGGACCTATACTGAATTCCAATGTCTTCAGTTTCTCACTTCCCTTTCAGTGGCATGTACAACAGTATCCATTGGCCAAAAAAGTGGATGATGTTATGAGGAGGCTGCTCTGAACTGACAAAGAATAAATCCAGTGCTGAAGAAAATTGATTAAGCTATACTTGGCATGGTCTTCCTTGTCAACTTCCTATAGCCCTAGAGTACTGTGCTTGCTGCGAAGAGACCTTTGAGACGTCTCTATATGACCAGAACCACCAAAGAGTAACATTTGACACTGATGTTTACTTTTTTTTATATATAGAATCAAGAGTTATCTTGCCTCAAATTGAAAGACATTTTCTTTTGTGTGTACCTAAATTCCTCATTAACTCTTCCTTGATCATAGAAGAAAAGGTAGTAAATTCTCCTTGAATCTACCCATTCTCAACAAAAATAAATCCCTTGACCTTTCATGAATGAATGCATTATCCCATGATAGATAATGCTTACTTAGAATTTGGCCTCTGCAGGATAATGAGATTGTATGGGTATTTTTTAGAGATGTTCATAAGATGTTGCAATTTAAAAAATGAGGCAATATCACTTGATTTGGAACCTAGACTTAAGAACTGGGGTATAAGCATTATTCCCCTATTTAAGGGCAGATGCTAAGGATAGCCTGGTCATGACCTGGCTTTCCCACCAAAAATGCAAAAATTCAGGAGAGCAAGATTGCTCTTAGGAATGGCCAGATCATTTGAGAGCACCTGCGTTTTGTGAGTGACCTAATTAGCATTCTTGAGGCTACACGCTACAAGCAGTGGTCCAAAGACTGTCAGTCCGAGTGCTTATAGCAAGCGAGGTTATTTAAGAACTTGCCCGAGGCCCTGGGGCACTATTGAATATCAATAGCCAGTTCCAGGTTGGGAGCGAGGGCAGTGTACAGTTACAGAAGGAGTGAGCATTGACATTTTTTATGCCTAGCCTGCCATCCAAGAAAGCTGCTTGGGTAAACAACATCTAAATTTTACAGCTTAGAACATGTGGCACTCCACACATTGGGCATTGAATTGACTGGTAGTTTTGAATAAGCAGAATTTCTTGTTGAGTTCACTAGAATTTCCCTGTCATATGTTTTAGATTTTCAGAGCAGTGAACCAGGAGGCCTGGAGCTTCCAGTATTAAGGGACCAAATCTGAACAATGCCAGAGAGCAGGGTCTTGGAAAATTAAGTAATCTTTGTAACACGGGTAATGCTTATCACTTCAGTAGGCACACGTCTTACTGGGGGACTTCTTTTTCAAAGCTAATTGTATCTACTTGCAACCCTCCTCTTCCTGGATTTGACACAATCTTGTTAGTTTCATTTCTTACCTTTCTGCTCCAAGATTTTTAATCTTGTTCTAGAAAAATCTGTTTTCTGGTTGTCTTGTCCCTACCCTCATGCCTCCCATTCCCAATGAAAAGAAAAGTAGGAAGAAAAGAAATAAATCTATTCCCGATTAGCATAATGACCTCTTGTGTGTTTGATTTAGGAGTTGGCTTTAGTCAGATTTGAAGGTGAATCCAAAGGTCTGGAGACAGGTAAGTGGAAAAGTGGAGGACTTAGAATTTTCCTGCAGTAAGTGAAATGAATAATGAGCTTTCATAACTCCCAGAGGCATAGGAGGATGAACATTGTACAGATGTTTGAACTAGTCTTTGTGTTCTACGAAACATACCCTAGGCTGTCTTGCCAGGCACCTTTCCCCCACTAAGCCTTTCCTTACATTACTTAAGTTACCTGGCTCTTCCGGTTCCCTTCTCTGGATTCAAGGATCTTCTACAGTCCATACAGTTCTCTCTGTGTTGTGTTATCCCTGGTAGGTCTTCCTCTTCTCTGCTGCTACTTGACTGTTGTGAAGAAAGTCCTGTGCTGGTCTAACCCACAGGATCTAGCACACAGCCGAGCACGTAATCGTGCACAATAAGTATTTATCGATTAATTTGGTTTTTAGACTAGGTGGTGAAGAGGGGCTAGGACCGAAAGAGGCAGGAGTTCTGGTCCTTATGCCTCAGTTTTTCATCAATAGGATAAGAGTAATCGATTAGAGTTAGTGGTTTTCAAAAATAACAGTGGAACTTTTTCTTTTTTTCCTGCATGAAGTCTAATTTTATTCAAAACATCAGTAGGCAAGAGTATATTAAAAATTATTTTAAAAGTTCGCATTTGTCATGGTTACTTCTTATAATTAATTGGCATGTGCAACGAGCCTTTCTTAATGAACACAAACTTGGAAATCAGAAGTTTTAGTAGCCTGTAGTCCTGGGTTTTGTTTAGGTTATACAATATAGAGAAGTCCCAATTCACACAGAGGCTATTTGCAGGTTAGAGCAGTTTTCTTCTTTAAACAGACCATCTTGTCATTTCAAGGAACCCATCATTAAAACTACCCAGAATATTAAAAGAATGGGAAGACATTTTTGATTGAAGTTTTAGTCACTAGTAACTTCTAACATACAACAGTATTTATTATCTCAGGAGAGTCAGATGAAGTATCACATTTTATGAATGTGAAAACTAGATGTGGTTAATACCTCTCATTGTGTTATCTACCTGTTACACTATCGACAGTGACTCTATAGTAAATATGCTTGGGCCATGCAAATTAATGAATACTAGTTTCACTAAAATATATACATACACAGAAGGTACTTAGAAACTCATGGAATAGTACAATTAAGAATTGTACATTTTATTCAATGTAAATTTAAGCTAAAAAAGGGAACAGTAAACTAATACTGAACTCTGGCTTCAGATATGTACACTGAAGTATCTAGAAGTGAAATGTTTTGATCTCTACAGCCTAAAACACATCACAGAAATGGATTCGGAATGATTGAGCTGAGTAGTTGTAGAGATCTATGGTAAAGCAAATACAGAGAAATGTTACTTGTTCATTATACAGTTCTTTGACTTTTCTGTATGTTTGACAACTCTCCTAATATTCGACCAAATGTAACTAGAAAGGCAAATCTATCTGAAATGGAAGAGTGTATTCAGATATGTTATCTTAGATTCTTTTCTCATTCAGTAGGTCAGAGTGACACCTAAAAATGTGCATTTCAAACAAGTTTCCAAGTGACACTGATAGTGCTGGCTGGGGGAACACACTTGAGAACCACTGGCTTAAACAGTAGGAAATTTGTTGTCATACTCCATAAGAAATCTAGAACAGTGGTTCTCAAATTTGTCTGTACAATATAACCAATTGGGCATATTTTTTTTAAATCCTGATTATCATATCTCACCATTTACCAGTTACATTGGATTCCTCTGGGGGCAAGGCCTAGACAGCAATTTTTTTTAATGTTTATTTATTTATTTTGAGAGAAAGTGCACAAGTTGGGGAGGGGCAGAGAGAGAGAGGGACAGTGGAGTCCAACACAGGTCAATCTCAGGACCCCAAGATCATGACCTGACCTGATATCTAGAGTTGGATGTTCAACTGACTGAGCCACCCAGGCGCCCCCTTTTTTTGGCATCAGTATTTTTAAGAATAGTGTTTACGGTGAGCAGCAAGGTCTACAGGAAGGAGGGCTGCTGCTTTGGCTACTTCAGCAATCCAACAGTATCATCATGGACTGTGTGTGTCTGTTTTTCTCTTCTGAGGGCCTTGTTGACTTTTTCCTTCACTGTGCAAATTGCTTGCCCCTATTCAGGCCTCATCTCCTTTTAAAACACTGTCTAGTGGTGCCTGGGTGGCTCAGTCCATTAAGCATCTGATTCTTGGTTTTGACTCAGGTCATGATCTCACAGTTTGAGCCTTGCATCAGGCTCTGTGCTGACAGTAAGGAGCCGGCTTGAGATTCTCTGTCTCCCTCTCTCTCTACCCCTCCCCTGCTCTCTCTCCCTTTCAAAAATAAAGTTATTAAAAAAACAAACAAACAAATAAACACTGTCCAAAGCTCACAAGAGGAGAAGAAAGCACCTATCTTCCTTTCATATTTTTAAGCCTGAAGAAAATTTTCCTAGAAGCCTTCCAGAAGACGCTTCTCATATCTTTGACCGGAATTAAACCATATGACCAATCGTAAGCCAGTCATTAATGGCAGAATGAAATAATTGTGTTGATTTAGACCAGTGGTTCTCAACCACTGGTGACATTAGAATCACCTGGGGACTTTAAAAACTATTGGATGCTGGGATCCATGTCCAACCAATTAAGTCAGTCTTAGGTGGGGCCCAGTCATTAGGATTTTTATTTATTTTTATTTTCTTAAAAAGTTTTATTTATTTATTTGGAGGGAAGGGCACAAAAAGAGGGAAGAAGAATTGCAAGCAGGTGCCACACTGTCAGTGTGGAGCCTGATGTGGGGTTCTAACCCATGAACCATGAGATCATGATATGAGTTGAAACCAAGAACCAGATGCTTAACAGACTGAGCCATCCAGGAGCCCCATCTTTGGAACTTTTAAGCCACTTCCCAGGCGTTTCCAATGTGCAGACAGAGTTTAGAACCATTAGTTTTGACCAATCAAGGTTCACCCCTTCAGACTGTGAAGAAGATCACCCTTCAGGAACACACAGTCACCTGATAATTGAACAAAGTCAGGTTTTTGTTAGCAGGGGAGGAAGGGTAAAGGCTATTGGAAAGAGATCTGTCACTCATGGGGCATCCATATGCTGTATAGTTAGCCATAATTGCCAAGGCTTATGTCCCCAGTGGCGCTGGATTCTGCTCCACTTCTCTTTTGAAAGATTTTATTTCAAGTAATCTCTACACCCAACATGAGGTTCGAACTCACAACCCTGAGATCAAGAATCACATGCTCTTCTGACTGAGCCAGCCTGGAACTCTGCTGCTCCACTACATTATAGTCTTAAAACGTTCTTACTTTAATGCTTTGCAAAGAGCAGGTGTTCGGCACATTTTTATTTATTATTAATTGCCTTGCCAGTCTTCCAAGGGACTCACTAATGGAGTAAAGTTCCTTTGCTTGGACATTTAAACCTGCCAGAAGGATGGCTTTACCTCCCCCTGCATTGAAGCCAGAGAAGATCTTGAAAGGTCCCGCTTTGCTCCCTGATTAGTGTATCTGCCTCTTGACCCCGCTATGGTTTTATGTGACAGGGAAATTCCACACTCCCGGCATGAATGCCTGGTCTGACCTGGGCCAAGCTAGGAGCTGCCACCGCATTTATGTGTGCCTGCTTTTGTCTTCAGGGTGGTAAGGGCTAAAGTTTGTCACTCAAAGCTGACTTGGGCAAGTCAGTACTGGGGCTCCTTTGTGTGACAAGTACATTTGGATGCATAACTGAGAAACTTTTCCTCCCTCTGCGGAGAACTTGGCATTTCCCTATCATGGTTAGAGAATAAGCATTTGAAGACTGACAAGGTGAAGAGATAGGCCATCAACTTTAAATTAAGGGAGTTTCTGGGGAGGGACTGTTTGTGGCATTAGAAGCACAGATTGCTTTTTATTCAGTGAAATCGTATGCAGAGCTCCTCACTCACAAGAGAAAAAAAAAATGTTGAAGAAGGCCTTGCTTCATGGAGGTTTAACTGGTGTATTAACCTGTACACTGTTTCATTTGGGGCAGTAAAGGAGGAAGTTCTAAGAGCAAGGACTGAGAGATCATAATTTGGAATTTTTTATTTCCAGGTGGGAGGAGGGTATTCGATGGTTGTTACCGTCCCTGTAATAAAGTCTGAAGTAAAGACTTGGTATTTTGTTAAATAAAAAACCCCATTCTCTCTGATTGTTGGTTTTTCTCATTTCTTTCCTTCCAAGCTCATAATTAGTCCAGCCACTCCTATTAATTACTTCATTCTTGGTAACCCAAGATGCTACTGGTAGACTTGGACAGCCTCAACTTGGAGGGCTGTCTCGCATCTAACAAGTGTTGGTATCAAATTCACTGCATGATGAGCAGAAAGTGGCCATTTCTTTCCTATCACTTGCCCTGAACTGAAAAATTCTTGCATCACTACCACCTTGTAGTTGAAAGATTTTGAAGACCTCTCATTTCAGGGACAGTTTGCCAAGGACTTGGAGAGGAGGGGCTGTCAATATATTGCAGCCTGTTTGAAGCCAACGCTAACTGTTCGGAGAGGTAGGTGAAGCCACGTTGATTTGCTTTGGACATCCACAGCCGGCAGTGGACTGAATAGTATTGATTTCTCCTTTGTTTTCAATAACGTTCTTTGAGAGCCCTACAAAGCCAGCCATACAGCTTTATGGGGCCAGAGTAGGAGCTGATGTTTTCTCTGCCAATTGCCATTTCCTATAAATCTTACAAAGAGCCTTGCATGCTGTTTACAGAGATGCAGCATCTGAGCGCCAGAGCAAGGATCAGATTCTTTTTCCGAAATTTCATTAAGTACAACTTTCATCCTTCTTCCATGAAGAATTATTGTAAAAAGTGAAAACTCTACCACATGCGGCTAAAGAAGGAAGTTGAGGAGAGCCCAATACAAGTGCTTTAATTTGCCAAGTTGACCTTCGTCCAGGCTCCTGAAGAAAGGGTATATCCTGGCCCCCAATCCTCACCATCTCTTTTCCAAGAATTCCTATTAAAGTGTAAAATGAACATAAATGTGTCTTGAATCCTAAAAAACAAATAAAAAAGCCACCAGAAAACTCCAGTTTTTCTTCCCCCAATAAATCTCCTACTGCCTATTGGTTGACACCAGGGTGTGGAAGGATGAGATCCACACCTGATAATTTTCTAGTTCCTGGCCACACTTGCTTGATAAATGGGGTGACAAGGAGGGGAGAATTGTGCATTACTGTTTCTTCTTGGGAGGCAAGAAGGAGACAGAGGGGCTAAGTTACTCCTCCCTTCCCCACCAGACAGCCTCCCTGCCTGCTCGTCCAATTCCTCAGGGTTTGGGGGATGGGTGGTTATACTTGCTCCTTGAAGATTTCTGAAGCTCTGAGTGATTCTCAGGCGTTTTGATCCTGGCTGTTCTCTGCTGCTGGTGAGTCTCTTCATGGGTAAGACTAGGGCAGTCAGAGGAGGCGAGCTGCACCCAGTGAAGCTGAAGCTTGGGGAGCCCTGGCAGGGAGCAGGCCAGGGGGCGTGGTCTGGGAGGGAGGCTGCACCCTGATCCTGGCACTCTATGATGCTGCAGCTGATGGATGGATGACTTATTCAACCTTTATCCTCATCTCTCAGCCTGGAAAACAGGGATGACACCATCGCACTACTCAGGGTTTCCAGCACATTGACTATCTAGGCATTTGCCAATAGGCAATGTTGACTTTACTGAGTGTGCATGAGCCTGGCTTCCCCAATAGGGGGGCTCAGCAAAACACCTCCATTCACAAAGCTTTCACCAGATCCTTCTAAGCCTTTTGGTCTAAATCCCAAAAACGTCCTGATGAGACTTTTTGCAGGCTTGGCTAGTTTGTTAGCTCTTGTGGGACTGTGAACATGCAAAATGAAAGCCAGTCGTGTATCTGCAGCTTTTGTCCTTGGGGAGAAGCCTGAGGCATTAACTAGAAAAGAAATGGAAGAGATGTTTTAACTACTCAGAAACTTGGCCTGGGGATTTCTTCCCCTTTGGGTGTCAGTTGCCTTCTGACTCTGTCAGCCAAAAGATTCAACATCCTAATTTGAAAAATCTTAGAAAAAGTAAAGACAATCTTTAGACACTATAATTTGCTTGTGGATTAGATATTCCTATCTTTTGGTTGACTGTAGTATTTACCTTCTCCACTGTAAATGTGCTTGTAAATGTGCAGTCTTGCTTCATTTAGAAACAGCCTTTCAATCCATTTCAGCACTTTCTTTGGTGGTCTTGAACCATCATAATGAAAATAATTTTCAGCTCGGAACACGGTCTCTGTGGATGTGGGCTGCTTTCCTCTTGTGCTCTCAGGATTCTTGCTGGTCCCTTTTCACTTGACCTTTTAACTTGACCTGGAGGTGCAGGAGCCAACCTTACCAAGGAAATCAACAGCAGTTACAATTAATGCAACCTTTTTATAATGCTTGGAGCATGATTCACATCTACCACATAGAAGGCTGACCCCAGTGGTTTCTTATTCCTGTACTTTATCTGCAGCAAGGGGTGTCTATATCGCTGAGGCTCCCACTACATTTCTGTGTGTGTCCTCTTTTTATATTCAGTTTACTTCTAGCTGTGTGGCCCTTGCTGCTACTGCTATTCTATCTCCAAGTCAGTTGGGGGACTAAGATAAGAAAATGTCCCATTCTGTCTCCTGCCAGTCCAGTGCTCCTCCAGATAACAGGATGCTCAATAGGTGGCAGTTCCCAGAAGTCAGAAGGTGAGAATAATATTAACAGCCAAAATGTCCTGAGACTCCTCAATTTCTCTTATTTTATCCAACCCTATTCACACCCATCCCAAATCCTTATATATCAAGAGCTGAATTACAGGGCGGCAAGGCAGATCCCTCCCAGACTATCTACAAGGCTGGTCAGTACTCTGTACACTCTGTATGAGTCTAATCCAAGTAAATTCTCTCATTGAGTCTCAAGAATTTTATTCTCTGAGAAAAAAATCTTGGAGCTAGAGAGCCATGGATCCTTGAACCATAGACCATAGATTCTTAGAAACTTTGTGATTTTTAAAAAAAATCTTTTTTTATGTTTTATTTATTTATAGGAGAGAGAGAGAGAGAGAGACAGCGTGAGCAGGGGAGGGTCAGAGAGAGAGGGAGTCACAGACTCTGAAACAGGCTCCAGGCTCTGAGCTGGCAGTCAGCACAGAGCCCGTTGTGGGGCTCAAACCCACAAACCACGAGATCATGACCTAAGTGAAAGTTGGACGCTTAACCGACTAAGCCACCCAGGCGCCCCTAGAAACTTTGTGATATACATAGACTTTGTGACTCTGTGTCTCTAAGGAATGTACTAAAAGTTCTCTAAGATTTATGCAGTGGGTTTAAATTTCCATGGCATTACACATACCATGCTATTTGAGTAGGTATTGTTTTTTTTAATTTTACTGATGAAGGAAACATTACAAGTGAATTAGTTATCAAGCTTGGACTGGACTTCTTAGTGCAGGGAGAGCTGTGAGAAACTGTCTAGTAAACTTTACAGAGAAGAAATGGCTCTGAGGGGGTTGAATGTACTGTCCAAGGTGGATACAGTCAGTTGTCAGACAGAGGTAGGGCCACTTCCGTGTAGCCTTGACTCTGCTATTCTGTGCACCATCCTTTCTTCCTACAAGGCAGTGAGTGTTCTATGCAACAGTTACCAGATTGAGGCAGATTCGATTCCAATTGAGAGAACTCCATTTTGTGTAGCAGCAAGGCTTGTGATATTAGAAAGAGTCTAGCAATGTAATGCTGTATTAATTTAAGATGCTAAGCAATGTTGATACTTCTAAGGTGCTCTATGGGACACTTTTTTCATCATCATGGTCTGTAAGTCTTGCTGTATCTGAGGGGGCTGGCTGTTTTATGCCTTAAGGGTGGTGTGGAATTTGTGAATCTCTCTCTCTATGTAGAATGTACTGAGAGTTGGAGGACTTACTAGGCTTAAAGTTGAATTCTTTCTATTTCATCATCATTTTTTTTAGATACTAAGGCAGACAACACACTTCCTTCCTTCTTTCCTTCCTTCCTTTTTTCCTTCCCATCCTCTCTTTCCTTTCTTTTACTCCTCTTTTTTTCCTCCATCCCTACATATGTACTTTCTATATCTTCCTCCTCCTCTGTGTCTCTTTCTTTGATAAAGGAATAGTTGAGAGTGAATTGTCAGATTGAAGGTGTAGGGTATGTTTATGTTTTGGTCAATGCGAATTGTCTTAAATCACTTTATTTTCTGGTTCCCTAGACCAGAAAAGACAAAACCATAGAAAAAGAAGGTAGGTAGTAAAGTCATAAATAGGCATCTACCTGTGATTTTCAAATCCTCAGTTCCTAATGGCATTCTTATAAAGAAAATGTGGTCTTGGATGACATGATCATACGCTAGGTAAGATTTGTGTCTACTTTATTCCTGTATCCCCACAATTTTAAAACTGGATCTAGGATATAAAGGGGCAGCAGAGTTATCTAACATCCCTAAATTCAAAGAACACCATCAAGCCAGTCAAGGACAACATCTCCCCTGACTTTTCTTAAGAATCTAGACATGGTCTCATAGGAATAATGCCAAATGATGCAGGCCAGAGGGCAAAACTCCAATTGGATTTCATTGCTAAGACTTCTCAAAACAGAATTAGTTCTGATCAGGCTGCAGTAGGAAAAGGAATTAATACAAATGAGTTAGAAGATTGTAACTAAGCTTGCAGCTAAGGAAAGCAAATAAATTCTTAGAGATTAAAAGGCACTAATTTTCCCCATGAAAGGATGGGTGGGACTCAATCCTCTTTTCAACTAGGTTTATCACATACAGGTGTGTGTGTATATGTGATCTTCTCTAGAAACTTCTTCCTTGTTTTTTGAAGCTAATTCAGACCATATTTGATAATATGGAAATAGTTATAACCATGATGGTTTTCAACAATTGAGGGCCTTTTTTTAAGTATTCCCCAGGCACTACCAAGGTACCGTGATCATCCTAGGCCATTTGGAAATTGTAGTGAAAATTGTGTAGTAAGTACTTCCTTGTGAGGTTATAGTTCTTATCAGAGTTTGGAGTGTGCTGATTGCTGAGGTGAGGGCAGGACTTGGAGCTTGACTGCTTCACTGCTCATGCATAGCTTCCTTTCATCCCCCTTTCCAGGTCAGGAGCTCCACAGTTTTTCAAAGGCCATTACACCGCCCAATAGCATTCCTGAGTAAAAGGAAGACTGTTTGTTTAGCTGAATTAGGGGAAGTCTCCTGAGGCCAATGAAGTTTAATTGAGCCCTCTCTGGAATGACTAAAAGAACTTAGTGGGTTTCTTTGTTTTGTGCTTTGTTTCTTTATATTCCCTTGAAAAGGTCATCTGCACTGAGGTTTGAGCCATCTGATGGCAACTGAGAAGTGGGACATCAATCATGGGACAGAAAGAGAGGAGGAGCCTGTGGGAGGTGACACTTGAAAATATTGGGATAGACAGACCATTGGTTGAATTGAATTGCAAAAGGGAGAGTCTGAGAACTTCATAAAGTCAGTGACACTTACTGAGTGTATAATGTGTCAGATAGAGAGGGCTTACTGGGGAGTCTAAAGGGATTCCCAGGAGAAGGTACCAAAACTAGAAGATTTGCTAGATGGAACAGTAAAGGAGAAGATTGGGAATCCTTGTCAATAAGAAAAAGTTGGGGTGGAACAGCAGCATGTTGCCTAAGATATGATGGAGTTGTAGATATTTGTGTGGCAGTGTGTGTGCACACACATGTGTTTGAATGTGCAACACACTACAAGTGTTAAATATAAAACACTTTTAGCATAACACTTAGTGTGTACTGTGTCCCAGGCACTGTGCTGGAATCAGTGATTTGAATCTCATAAGACTTATTGTCCTCTGTCTGAATGAGACTTGGCTTTTTGTCACTAAGCTTGACCTGAAGATGCAGGATTACTCTTTGCCTACAAGGGAATTCAAAATAAAACAAAAGCCAGAAAGCATATAAACCCATGAGATTACTGTGGGATTCATGGTAAGTACTGTCATCAATCTCATTTTATAGAACACAGAGGGGTTAAAGGTTTTGCCCAAAATCCCACAGTTAGGAAGTGGACTTGGTGGGATTTGAACCTAGAGAGTGTGGGACTAGAACATGACTACTGAACCATGGTGGTACTTTCCCCCTCTACAGGCACTTCTTAGTCTTCTGTTTACTGTCGTGCCTACATGCACCTAAAAGGATGGTCATGGGAATGGCCAAATAATTTTGATAATGTTCCTGGGAGAGAATGCTATGCAGCTGTTAAAAATAATATTCTCAAGGAATATATGTATGAAGTCTTAATGTTAAATGGAAAAAGCAGGAAACAGTCCTGTGTTATAATTTAATGCCAATTTGGTTTTTTAATGAGTATAAAGGAAAAAATGTGGAGACCATCCAACTGTATATCTTTAGAATAAATAAACTGTGGCTTAGTCATACAATGGGATACCACATTTAGTTTAGGAGAACGAAAGTGATATCCATGTATTAACATGGCTAAGTTTTAAAACATACTGCTTACTGGAAAAAGCAAGGTACAAAAGGATGCACTTGTCATTATACCCCTTATGCAAAAAATTTAAATATACAGAAGAACATACACTGTCATGGAATTTTACTACCTATGTACAGGTACATAGTACAAGTGTAAAAATATGCATAGGATCTCTATATACTTCAAATTCAGGATGGCACTTCCTAGGTTTCTGTTAAGAAGGAGAAAGAATTAGATGGAGGTTGGGTTTTAGCTGGAACCATTTTATTATTAATTAATTAATTATTGAACATTTGTTTATTTGTGAGAGAGAAAGACTGCCAGTGGGGAGGGATGGAGAGTGAGAGGGGACAGAGAATCTGAAGCAGGCTTCATGTTGACATGAGTGAGTCCAATGTGGGGCTCGAACTCACCAACCACAAGATCATGACCTGAGCCAAAGTTGGATGGTCAACTGATTGAGTCACCCAGGCACCTCTGGACCCATTTTATTTTCAAAGAAAAGAGGGAGAACTGAAAAAAAATATGGCAAAGTGTTAATGCTTGTTAAACAGTGGTTTATGGGGTAATATACAGATTTGTTTATACTACTTTCTGATTGTTTGAAATATTTTGTGATTAAAAATTAAAGCGTTAATAAAATACATAGACAAGTATATGGATAAGACTAGGAGATAGGCATCAAAATACAATCAGTGACTATTGTTGGAAGATTATAAAAAATATTTATTTTCTTGTTTAAGTTCTGTATTTTCTGAATTTTCTATAGTAAGCATGAGATAAGAGATAAAAACAGTAAATGGCAGGGCACCTGGGTGACTCACTTGCTTAAGCATCTGACTTTGGCTCAGGTCATGATCTTGAGGTTTGTGAGTTGGAACCCCACGTAGAGGGTTGACAGCTCAGAGCCTGGAGCCTGCCTTGGATTCTGTGTCTCCCTCTCTGCCTCTTTCCTGGTCTCTCTCTCTCTGTGTCTCTTTCTCTCTCTCTCTCTCAAAAATAAATAAACATTAAATTTTTTTAAAAGTAGTAAATGGCTTTTTAGAAAGTGTGAATATTGTAGGCAAAGAGCACTATATTGGAAGACAGACTTTGCTCCGATGTATTGTAAGGCTCACTTGGCTGCCCTGAGACACAGTTTTTCTCGTCTGCATGATAATGGTGGTGGTAGGCTTTGGAGTCTGTGTTGGAGATGGACTACATGCTCCCTGAACTACAGACCTTTCTTGGTAACCTTAGTGTCTAGCTGGGCATGTGACCAACTTTTGCCAGTGGAATGAGAGGCAGTTAGGAGTTACATACCGTCTCTGAAGTTTCTCTTGTCTCTCTGTCTGCTAGCTGGATGAAGCCTGGGGTGTCTTGAAACCCTTTGTTGAGATAATGGAGCCACAGCATGGAAGTAGCCTGGAACCCGCGTGTCCCCACTTGGAGGCAAGTGGCCTAATGAGGAATGTACACAATGGATTTTGTGAGAACAATAAGAACTTTTGGGGTTCTTTGTTATAGCAGATAATCTACTCTGACCAATATAGGCCCCATCTCTCCAAATTCTAATTCTAGTATTTCAAATTCTAATATTCTATGAGTGCAAAGAGTTTCTTGAGTTCAAATTGTCTCTCCATTTGTTTGACTCTTAATGAGGTTCACTAGTCTCAGGACAAACTAACTGAAACCATAAATTTGGATATGTCCAAAAGAAAGAAATTATATCATAATAAGTGATTTAAAAAGATAAAGGATAACAGAAGGCCAGGGAAAAATCCAGAACCAAGTAAATTTGAGATGTGAACAAGTTGGGGCTGTTATGTTTACATTTCTTGAGAACTAGGACCTCTGTATCTTGGACCTCTTTATAACCCCCTGTTTTTACATATTGTAGGCATTTAATCACTGCTGTTGGGTGAACGAATGAATGGGTGGGAAGATACTGTCAAGTTCTGATGGTCACAGACCTTCAGAAGTGCTATTGGTCTAAATGTGTATGTTTCTTCAAAATTCATGCTGAAATCCTAACCCCTCAAACTGATGGTATTAGTAGGTGAAGGCTTTCGGAGGTGCTTTCATCATGAGAGTAGAACCCTCATTAATGGGATTAGTGCTCTTATAAAAGGGGCTCCAGAGAGATTCCAACCCCTCCTACCATGTGAGGAATGCCAGCTAAACAAGGAAGAGAGCCCTCACCAAAACCCAACCATGCTGTGGCCTTGATCTCAGACTTCCAGGCTCCAGAACGATAAGAAGTAAATTTCTGTTGTTTATAAGCTGCCCAGTCTGTGGTATTTTGTTATCCCAGCCTGAATGGACTAAGACAAGAAGCCAGTGCTGCTTAATTTCTAGGGTCATAGTCATCCTGCACTCAGTTCTGTCATACATGGATGATGCCCTTCAGTTTGGTAAAGGGAGTAAGGGCACATGTTCTGTTCTGGTTCTGGAGGAGTCAAACAGGCTGGGTTAGAATCCTCTATGGCTCTGCCTCTTCCTTAGTCCTTTTATTCCCCAGTTTGCTTAGGGATAAAAATCCTACAAAACCCCTAGAGTCATTTTTGAGAATGAAAGGAGTTAATCCAAGTAAAGGACTTAGTATAGACTTGCCACAAAGTTGAGTAAGTTGGGTTAGACATGAAGTCACAATGACCCTATGTGAAATCAAGATGAGACTCCCTCCACCCCCAACCAGTTCTACCCCAGACACTTTCTAAGCCAGTACAGGTGTTGGCCTTGACAGGATGTAGCATTGCACTAGTAGTGTGCTCCAAAATTGTCTTATTAGACATCACTAAGTCTACTCTCTAAGTAAGCAATGGCTCTCAAGTAGCAGGAGCATGGGAGTGTGTGAATGGTTTTCTAATGTAGAGGTCCTTCAGAGTAATGCTGAGTGATCTAGAGAAGGTGACTCAAGTTCCTGAACTTCGTTTTCTCATCAGTAAGGTGGGGGACAAACACCTACCTACATATAGGTTATTATGAGGATGAAATCAAAGCAATGTTCCCAAAGCTCAGTACCTGGCACAGAGAGGCCTGGATGTCACACTTACCCCTTCATGTCACCTCCTTGAAACCTAGCCGTGCTTGAAGGGCAGAAGACATGTCTCTAGTTTTTATTCAGAACACTGTGGTTTTTGTGAAAATTCACATACATTTTTGGGAAGCTTTTATTTATTTATCTCCCTCCCCTCCCTCCCCCCCCCCCACCAAACACCCATTTTCTTGAGGGGAAATGGAATTTGTCTGGTTTTGATTCATTTATACTCAACTTGTTAGTATTGTTTTGTCAGTGCCAGCCAACATCCAAGTAGCCCTTGGAACCTTATTTCAAAAGCTGCATTTTAAAGTCTAAGAAAGTTTATTTTTCTTCTTTTTCAAAAATGAAACTGGATTTTAGCACTAGTTTGAGTTTATTCTGAGTGTATGACTGGATTCCAACAAATTTGGTAAGAAATACACTTTGCCATTCCTGATTTTAAAATTTCAGCTCAATTTAATTTACCCTTCTAAAAAGTTTTCATATTCCAAGCAAGGGAATGTTTGTGTATTCTGTGGCTGTTTTGCTAGGTCATGAGATTATCGCCTCTTCGAGACTTTTGGTTTGCCACTTGAGTGAAAAAAATGAAGGCCTTTCCTGCAGTTTTGCATGGTTCTGGCTTTCTGTTGATCTTGTCTCCATTGATTTGGTAAAGGGTTTTGGTGGAAATTGGTAAGAAGTTTCATTCATGTAGTCAGACGTGAGAAATTACATATAATTATCCAAGCCTATACTCAGCAAGAGGAAAAACAGAAAGGAGTTGGACACTCCCCTTGGTGTGGAGGGTTTCTCAGGGGTTTCTAATGAGTAGGACACCAATCCACCCCTCTACTGTATCATTTTACCCACCCAGCCGGTATGGTAAACACAACCTCAAGACAATGCCGTTTACTTTCCATTGTGCAGTAATAGGCTTCATCTGCTATTTCTAGGCTAACAATTGTTCATTGTTCATGTTGCTTCAAGGTTTAGAAATTGAATTTTCTCTCTGGTTCCCAGGGGAAACAGGAAGACTGAAAACAAACAAGGAGGTAATTTCCACATGTGTAGCAGCCACTTCATTTGCTCAGGGTCTCAAGTTGTGTCTTGTATATTTTAGGAGATGAATTTGCAACAGGTTAGATTTTTGTGTAAATCTCAGAAGGGAAATAAAATCTCCTCTTGAATTTGCATTCAGGTGTTTGAGGCTCAGATGGGCCTTCTGGGCAAACTTGGTGAGACTTGGCAAGTTTGACCTGAGTATGCATTTCCAGCCAAACAAGGGAGGTGTATTTCCAGTTTCCTAAAAGGAGCAATAAATGCCAATGTTCTAGTGCTCTGCTTTGCTACTGTCTAGAGGCAGTGCATGAAATGTCACTGATGATTTTTTTTTTTTTTGCCCCTTGATTGTGAGTGTTTTAAGCTATCTAAGGGAAACCCAGTAAGTATCAAATCAATTTTCTTTAAACTAAACTCCAATTTTCATATGACCAGAACAGTCACAGAAGATATGGTGATGGTGGTAAACAATCTTTGCAACTCTTCCTTGTTTAATTTAACACTGCAGGTGGAGCCCAGTGAGAACCTGCCTCCCCAAAGCAAATGTGCCCACTCAGAGCAAAAAGAGGGGAATGAAAACCTCCCAGACACTAACAGAGGTGGGATCTGGGATGGGGCGCCTGGGTGGCTTAGTCGGTTAAGCGTCCGACTTTCGCTTGGGTCATGATCTCGCGGTTCGTGGGTTCGAGCCCCGCGTCGGGCTCTGTGCTGACTGCCAGCTCAGAGCTTGGAGCCTGTTTCAGTCTGTGACTCCCTCTCTCTCTGACCCTCCCCTGCTCACGCTGTCTCTCTCTCTCCTAGAAACAAATAAAACATTAAAAAAAAAATTAAAAAAAAAGAGGTGGGATCTGGGAGAGTGAGATTATGCGCATGCTTTGTTTGTTTTCTTTCTCTCAAATTTCTGAATTTTTATACAATGAATGTGTATGTGTGTGTATCTGTGATATCTTAAATTTTTGTTTACCAAAAACATGACCAAATGTTTGTTTCTAAAAAAATTAAATGGTATAGAAGTGTGTAGAATGAAATGTATAAGTTCTTTTCACTCATTCTCTAGCACACTCTGCTCTCTGGAGATCACAGTTGGTTCTGTATGTAAACATCCAGACTTTGTTATATATGTGTAATTGTTAACATTCTCTTGAAAGAATGGGACTCCACAGAGTAAAGGCAGGGAATAGTTTTCCATTGCTGTCTCTGTAAAGATGATATGCAGGCTCACTCTAACTTTCGTGGACACTCATATATATAACAGTTCCTCCAGTCCTTTCAAGTCTCAAACATAGTCCCTAGGCTCTCTGGCTGTCTGTGCACATAGGGGGTCCACCACCTTGAGGGCATCCTCTGACAAAAGATGCAGGTGCTGCCGAGAGAATGAAAGCTCACCCCCCCAGCAGGTGTGTGAATATGATCAAGAGATAGGAAGGATATGAGTGGAGAGTGCTGACAGCATGTCTACAGGTGGGCCCCTTTTAAAACAATCCTGGTTGGCTCTTTTGCATGCGGTCTAGAGGGAACACAGATGCAGTCTTGCTGCCGCTCTTAGAAGTGCAGTCACTGCAGTGCAGCGCACTCAGTCCTGGGCCTCCCTGTGCTGCTGCATCCTGCCTCTTTTTTTTTTTTTTTTTAATTTTTTTAGTTTATTTCTAGGAGAGAGAGAGACAGCGTGAGCAGGGGAGGGTCAGAGAGAGAGGGAGTCACAGACTCTGAAACAGGCTCCAGGCTCTGGGCTGGTAGTCAGCACAGAGCCCGACGCGGGGCTCGAACCCATGAACCACGAGATCATGACCTAAGCGAAAGTCGGACGCTCAACCAACAAAGCCACCCAGGCTCCCCATGTTTGTCCATTTGTATCTGTGCTCTTTGAATTAACTTATCACATATCCTTCTCCATTCTGGAGCTTTAAGGTCTTTCCCAACCCCTTCTAGTTATAAACAAGGACAAAATGGCGGAATGATAAAGAAAAAAGAGAATGTAGACACTTGGTGGGAACCCGGGCACAGTTCCATGAGGACAAGAAATAGCAGAAATTCTACCGCTCAGATTGTATCACTTTTTTTTCTCCAAAACTCTTTGCAAGTCTGAGTCTGAAACATAGGCTACGTTTCTCCTCAAATTGACATGTGTAATTTTATTAGTAAAATTTCAAATGATTCCTTGTGTTTGAGAATATGTGCAAACTTATTTTGAACCTTAAGCCCAAGTAGTCACATTTATGCCTTTTTATCTCTTTGCCTTTATTTCACATATATTAAAAATTACTAAAGGCATATTGGGTTTAAAGGAAGAAACATAGGAGATTATTTAGGAACACCTAGCAGCCATGGCAACATGCCTTTAAAACGGGCATGTGCTCTGCTAAGAAATATTCCACTCACAGGTAATGACATACATTTGCCAAACAGCCCCAAGCTAATCCGAGAAAGAATAGACAGATGGTTCGAGGCGTGTCAGGAATAGGATTTACAAAATAAGATTATGGTTATGCTGGAAAGTAACAGCAATCATTGTAAACAGATGGAACAGATTCACTTTTTGCCATGGGGCAGAGGAAGAAAAGGATTTTGCATTGCTGCGTGTGAATTAGAATTGGCTCACCTATATACAGAGCTCTCAGGGGTTTTGCAGATTTTGTAGGCACTTGTATAGGTCACATGACTGGGCCTCCAGTTGGGTATCTTTAGATGCAAAGCAGGAGAATTGCATTCTCGTTCATGGGTTGGCCATTTGGGTGGTGTTTGGTATACTAATTGACACCCTTTCCTACATGAACATAACTATCACACCACTTGAACTGTCAGTTGAGAAGACATCAGAGAGAGCCAGCTTGTTTATTCCTGAGTGTGTATTCTTGGCTACATAATTTAGATTTCCAGCAGAGGAGTATACAGAGCAACTCCTGTTTATGATTGGTCTGTGTTTGCTCGTTAGTCCATATCCTGGCCTTTACAGGTGTAATGAATGAATCCATGCCTCTGCTATGAATTTACAATTTTTGGATCTCTCCTTTGCAGTTCAGCTAAGTATTAAGAAAGAGAATTCTTTCTTGGGGGTATTTTGGCATTTTTCAAGGGAAAAGAAAGAGGGATGGTCAATGGGGATTTGCTGATGATGACATAGAAAAAAGGTAGTCACAAAGGAAGACTAGAGATCTCAGACCTTGGGACACAGTTGAGGCTACCTTGTCTGGTTAGAAACTGTCCCTGTGTAAGCAAATGGTGGAACTTGGCCTTTAGAATACATTTCCATTAGTCCTAGAGTTTGACAGCTAGTTCCTAATGGCAGCCCGCCGCAAAACATGTGAGGCCCCTGAGTTGGCAAGGCTGATCTCTGACTAATGGGGAAAATTACCCAATGAGAATTAGTAATCTTGCATCATTGATCAAAATTCTTACATTACCTTTCATGTGGGAAACAGAACAAGACTTCCAAAAGGAGTTGAGACTGGTTTTAACATGGCTTGTTGGTCACTGAGACAGGAAATATTTAACATGAATCAGACTCATTTGGAATATTTTTGATTTGTCTTGATCTTGAGGATTCCAGGTATTAGTATTGTTGAACACTCATTTAGTCCTTTTATGTATTGAAAAAATGTGCCCTCTCATCATTCCTGGATAGATACATTTGCCTTGATTTGGCTCTATCATGCTCTTTATTTGTACCAGATTTTTTAGTGTAATGCTTTTGAAGGGAGGTTAGGGCAGGGGAGTTTTTAATGTTTTAATGTTAAACTCAGAAAACCAGATCTGACCAACAATCCCAAAGAACATTTGTTGTCATAGGCTGAACTGATCCCAGGTGGATTCTGGGATGGGAGGATTAACAATGAAATAAAATAGCTTAAATACATCATCTACATGATGATGACCCTCTAGAAGAGGGCTTGGCCCACATCTACATGGGTCCTCGGAGTTGAGACTTAGATATCATTTCCTTTGGAGTTTAGATGGCTTGAGGTGGCCAAAATGATTTTAAAATGTTAAGTTATGCTATGTTGGAAGATGGCATAGTCTGAGAACAGATGCAGCAAACTTGAGACAGTAAACTTGCCTTCCCTATCACTGATGTGAGAGGGAAGGTGAGGGTGCAGAATGGAGGTGACTTAGCTTCTTTATCTTGTCTTTTTGGACTGTATTGAGAAATCCTTCTTTTTTCTATTGGCTACTCTGCCTTTTGGTAATACTAATAACTGAGCAGAGGAAGATGTAGTTATGGCTTTCTGACCCTTCTCTAACCAGGACAATAAATATAATGACAATGGTGAAGATACTCAGAGACACTCACTTTATTTATCTCTCCACGGGAAGTCATAAGATTGAAAAGGGCTTTCATTTAGTGAATTCCTCTGTGGGAAGATATACAAACAATGCCAAACCCACAGGATCTGTCCTGGCCAGAGGCTCCATATCTAACCCCAGGTAACTGGGGTATCCTGATCAGGCTATAAGACTAGGGGACTGTCTCTTCATTATTCTCTTTTTAAAGGATATGCAAACCGCATACTTAGGATGGATTATTCAGGACACAGGATACACAATGTATAGGCTAAGAAATGACTAAGAACAAAGATCATAATGGACGTAAGATGAATTCCAGCAAAATGCTCTTCTTTCAACAAATCTTACTGCAAAGTCCAAAGGGCTGTTTTGGACACCTGTGTGAGATACAGGAAGCAAGGTACTTTGGGACCTTCCCCATTATACATACTCATATACACACACATGCATTTTAGCACAGACCTATCCATTCTATGAATCAAGATTTCTTAGGGGAGATTTCTAAGTCTTAGTCAGTGGTTCCTTATGCAAACCAGGCTGTACACTAGAATTATCTGGGCATATTTTTTTTGAAAAAAAAAAAAAAGACCCATTTCCCTGACCCCATCCTAGACCAATTAAATCAGCACCTCAGAGCACTAAAAAAGTTTTTAAAGCTCTCCAAGGTGATTTTAACGTGTGGCCAGGGCTGAGAACCATTTTCTTGGCTTGTAGCTTGCTGAGATGGTTACATTGACACTCCTCCTCTCTTTCTGGTGTACTGGAATTTTCCATTCGACTTTAGGGTCTTTGAGGGCAGGGACTGCCTTACATAGCTTTTGGTTTTCCAGAACATCTAGCTTTCAAAGTTTAATTGTTCGTGAATGGCTTCACACCAGAAAGGGCACCCAGTTCTAGTGTGGGCTCTCCCATTCATTAACTGGGTAGCCCAGAGGAAGGGTAAAGTACAGGATACTCCATTATGTTTGAATTTTAGGTGAACAGTGAATAACTTTTTAGTATGCATATTTCCCATGCAGTGTTTGTTTTTGATATTTTATTATTTTATTTTATTTTATTTATTTTTATTTTGAAAGAGAGTGAGCAAGCAGGGAACGGGCAGAGAGACAGGGAGAGAGAGAATCCCAAGCTCAGTGCAGAGCCCTATTCGGGGTTCCATCTCATGAACTATGAGATCATGACTTGAGCTGAAGTCAAGAGTTGGATGCTTAACTGACTGAGCAACCCAGGAGCCCCTGTATATGAATTTTTATTTGCTGAATTTTACCTCTTCTTGGTGTATCTTCTTGGTCTCAGATTTTTCACTCATAAACTGAGGAATGCAGTCTTCAGAGATTAAATGATTTTATTTGAAAGAAAAAATGTAAGAAATCAGAGTCACTCTCAAAAATGGTAAATATAAATTGAAATATGGCAAATTCTCCCTTCCTATTTAGCTTGCAAAACAGGTTCTTAAATGGCATGTCTGGGTGTACATAATAGTGACCAGAGCAGCAGCCATGGTCATTATAAAAGTGCTTCTTTTTCTCCATTTAATGATGTTTGTTTGGATTTCAAGGGGTTCTTTCAGGTTAACACCAAAATGTGGTCTTTTAAGTATCTGTAAAGATTGGAGATAATTGATTTTGAAAAGCCCTCTCTCATCAGTTTCTTAATTTCAAAGTACACAGGGTCTCTAATCCACTTAGTTGAGAGCACTTTTTTTTTTTACAAGCAAATGGAAATTTTTTTTCAGACTAAACTTCCTCATTGTGTATGTGTGTGTGTGTATATGTGCTACATTTCTCTGTGTGAAATTTTGTTCCATTTCATCAAATGATGCAACATGGAGTTTAATATTTTATTCTACAGTATGTATTGTGTATTTACTAAATTGTATTTGCACACATGCAGTTGTCCAATGCTAAGATCAAGGGAATAGAGTTTGCATCCTAAGGCAATTTCTTTGTAAATTGAGGAATCATTAAAATTGGAATTTCCAAATGAATTTTTCCATGTCTTAAACTTCATGGAATGGAATAATGAGTCAGATATCCGGGAAGGTAATTAGCCATGTTCTTTTAAAAACAATCGCAATGTTTGTGAGGCAAAGATGTTCCTACTTTCACCCAACATTAATTTAATAATGTGGGGTCAGGAAAGCATTCAAAGGCTGGTGGAGGTGTGCCATTCAAGGTCACCAGACAGAAATTTGAGGAGTTTTGGGACCCAAACTGAAATTGTATGGATTTTACAGTATGGTCAACATTAAAAACAGGAGAAATATTAAACTGTGAATGTTTCCAAAATGAATGTTATAATGTATAAAAGAATCTGCCTTTTTAATGTGATTTTACCAGCAAAGTCAAATGGTCAAAATAGAGGTCATTGAAATCTACCAGATTGGGATTTCATTTTTGTTCTCCAGTCTCTCTTACCGCCTTCCCCTAAGAACAGTCAGGAGGCATGCACTTTATGATTATTCTTATTTCAGTTGGGATCCTCAGTGGACAATTTTCTTGGTTTCAAGTTTCTCGTTTTCATTTTCCTCTCCCTGGTGTTCCTTGGGATCAGACACCACACTAGACTGTGACAAATCCTGCTCCTCTTGTGGCAGGTCAACAGGCTTCTCAAAAGGTTGTTGTCCTTGCTATTTGTTTCTGTTTTAGTACCTGCACTTCTAAAAAATTCTACTCCAAAACACATTGTTATGCAATAGAATGTGCTAAGCCTTGTGCCAGACATTTTATATGCATGATCTTATTTGATCTTCAGAACAATCTTATGATGTAGGTATAATTATTTTCAATTAACAGATGAGAGTTCGGAGGTCAATTAGAATTTAAATACCTTCCCCGAGACCTCATGTGTATTAAATGGCACTGGTAGAATTTGAACCCAGGGCTCTTGACTTGAAGTTCTTGACCACTATGTTATAGTAAGATGCTATATGGTAAGATACTAGCTTTATAATAAAAATGACATTCATTAAATAATAATGATTATTATTTTTATAACAACATTTATTTAGTACTTATAATGTATCAGGTCTTATACTAGGTATTTTACTGATCATCTCATTTGTACCAGGGTTAAGTAATATTATATCTATCCTACAGATAGCTGAGTGAGACTCAAAATCTAACTTTTTCAAAGTCACACAGCAGACCCTGGAAAAGAAGCAGACCCTAGAACCCAAATCAGAAATATTTATCTAAGACCCTCATGCTCTTCTCTCTTCACCCCTCCTTTTTAGGAGTCTTCTAGATATTGCCAATTATAGTCTAGAAGCGTTTGAATCCAAAAGGCTCTTTCTCCTACTGGCTTTCTGTCTGCCTTCCTCCTTCCCTTCCTGCTCCAAGGCTGGAGTGGAGCCACTGCAGAGGTATTGCTTGCCTCATTGAATGTGGCACTATTGCTGCCTATCGTGAAATAAACTTGAATTGGATACCCAAGGTGGGCATCAGCTGCCTTGAAATGAAGCAATCTTTCCTTTGGACTCCTTGAGTGAGGCTATTGTTATCAGTGAACAAGACATGCTCAAAGGCCCTGCTAAAGGAAAAATGTTCAGCCTTATTGGAGCTGATGTTAATGAAACAGCTGAAATGGTTTTATGGAAATATCAAGTCAAAGATTTGACCTGAAGAGAAAGAATCTGGTTTTCAAAAAAGGAACATGGCTTAGCAAGTGGCATCTACAGATAATGTGAATCTTACAAATCTTGGTTGGCAGAGATGAGACACATGGGAATTGGTATAGGTATGGTGACCATATATCCTGTTTTTTGCCTGTTTCATCTCAACACAATTAGTGATTAGTATCCACTTTCACTCTCAAAAGTGTCCTTGTTTGAAAAATTATGTGGTTTCCCTATATCAGAGGTAAAGATAAATGCTGGAATGTTTGTTCATCCACTTATTTATTCATTCGACAAATATTTAATGAATGCCTACCTATTCTGCACCAGGCAGTATGCTAGGGAAGTAAAACAGATAAAGTTCACTGGATATTAAAATCTAGTAAACAAAGAAATAATACATTTTTAGAAGTTTTAGTAGGAATTAGGGGAAAAAATGGCTGAAAAAAGAAAGGATGGCTTCTCTGGGGAAGTCTAAATGTGGGGGACTTGAAGGAAGAAAAGGAGCCAGCCATGGGTTGTGCAAGTGGGAGTCAAACTGAAGAATGTGCAGAAATACCTTAAGGTAGGATAAGCTAAATCTGCTCCATGAACTGGAAGGATTGAGAGTTAGGTCCAATTGGAGGAGTTAGCGGGGATTTTAGGGAGAAGGGAGGAGGCTTATTGGCAGAATCTTGAAAGGTGCTTAGAGGATGGATGTTCTGCTGAGAAAGGAGGAGCCTGCCAGGTCTACGGTGAGTTTGTTGAGTGGCAGGTGTATTAGTTGAACTAGTCTGTGAGATTGTATGAAAAAGCAGTGGAAGAACATACTGGAACCTGGGTTGGGGCTGGAGTGAGAAGTTGTAATATGTAGTTTCCAGTTTGATGTTTCTTGGTAGATGGCCCAGATTTGAAGTCATGCTTATGCTAAGCCCTAAATCCTGATACCTGTTTTTTTTTAGACTCATGCTCTGACTGGTTAATTTAAAATTAAAAGAATGAATCTACTGGTTTTGTGATGGAAATCAGTAGGTTTTTCAGATGGAAGAGATGTTTTCGTTTCATCTAAGATCAGAGGTCAGAGTAGGAGGTTATGGAGACATGCCGAAGTCTGTTTTAATGAGCATAATTATAGTTTGAGTATACTTTAACATATGAGAAAACTGTTGTGCTCAGTTCTGATACTCCCTCTCCCTCCATCTCTTCTCTTCTCCCCCAGCTCTCATCCTCAAATTGCATGATGACTTTTGAACCAAATTTCTAATAAATAAGCTCTAAGAGTACATTACAACTGCATTTCAGATATATGATAAGTACACATAGAGTTAGAGTAAGGCTCAGATTTCTGAATTGAGCTGCCAGACTATTCCCAAGAGCTGCTGATATTTAGGAATAAATGCTAGTGGTTTGCTATGTATCTGAAGTGTGCTAGAGCCAGTTGTACCCCTTCCCTCTGTATTTTCAAGGACCTCCACTAACTCATAACGTGACCTGTTGCAAACTCAAAGGGACCCCTCCCTCCAGTCAGAAGCAGCCCTTTCCACGATGCACACTGGACAAAAGGAGTGTGAGCTACATGTCAGTCTCCAGTCATCTTGGCTGCACACCATTGTGCAGTGAACAACCTGTACAATGATATATAGCTTCCCTGACAGTCCGTGTATTGCTGCTTCAAACATTCAGAAGACCTTAGCTCTAGAAGAGAATAGCAATGGGCCTGATCTGCCACAGAAAGGAAAGAACATTTTTGAGATCAGTGAAAGTTCTAATTATCTGCTTCTGAAGCTCCAAGTTTTAACACTTTGGCTTTGGTTTCTGGGATCACACTTTCCTTGATTTGCTTTGGACCTCACTGATACTTTCATTTTGTGGGGAGAAATGTTCAGATGTTCTTCTCCAAAGCAATATATTTTTTAAAAACCTACTAAGTTGGAAAAATAAGTAAACTTTGTTCAGGTTACAGGAATTCCATTTATGTTTTATCCATGCATATAGAGCTCCTGGGAAGAGTTCACTCCTGGAAACCCTTTAGAAAAGCAAAAGTTTCCATTTCTATGTTTTGGTGGATAATTCTTATCCAGTCCTCATTCCACGGGAAGCACAAAATGGAACTCAGCAGTCCGTTCTGTGCTACCGCCCTCTTGACAAGATGTTCAACTTGTCTGTAATTCCAATAGAAATTCATTCAATAACCTGCGTGGCTCAATGCGCAATGCCATCAGATGATGCTCAGTGCATAGCTAAGAGATCAACTCAATGCACAACTAAAAAACTCATCTGGTTTCTCCCCGGGCTTTCATGTGAATGGAGAAGATTTGAGTCCAAACTATGGGGAAAACTGTGGTACTGGAGTAGCATTCTGGTTATACTTGGATCTGTAGAGACTTATAAAATAGAAGTTAGGGTATTTCCCCTCCTAACCCATGTTTATAAATAGTAGCCTGACACCCCCAGGCAGGGGTGTTATAGGGAAGGATTATTGCACTTTTCTAGGGGCTTTCAGTCACTCTAATTTTGGAGACATACCTTACGACATACAGAAGGCATGCAGGAATCAGCACTCAGAAATGCCCTGGCTGACATGTCTTCTGATTTAATTATAGCAATGCACATCCACAACACCACTGTCTTGAATTATTCCCATAGCAGTGTTTACACACTACTGTACCTCAGGTTTCTAGCCAATTCAGCCCAGAGATGCATACTGATACAGTGCACAGTAATTACCACTTGGATTCAGTTGTCCTACCAGCAGATTTATTTAAACTCTTTGGAGTTCTTAACACAATTATCTTAGAAGTCCTATGCTTTAATTCTAATCCAGTGTTTCTCAAATTGTGGGTTGAAACCCATTAATGGACTTGAAATCAACTTAATGGGTCATTACCAGCATTTGGGGGAGAAATGACATTAAATAGAACAGAATGGTAAATATCAAAGTCAATTGATATTTTGACCTAATAAAGATTGGTATTTTTCTTGAGATTTTCTCTGTATTCCATCTAAGATATATTCTAAGACATACATTTTTTTTTTCATTATAAATCTCTGAAGCCATGATGAGTTTTATTATGGACAACTTTTTGTGTTCTTGCTTAAAGGTAAAATTACAGTATATCTTGCCATTGATGATAACTTAGATTTGGCATTGTGTGTATTGGGTTTCAGTGTAAAATGTTTTCCTTTTTTTGAGTCGTGGCTGAAAGCACTTGAACCAAATGATTTAACTCATCCTTTCCACATTGTCTTCTCTGCAAGAATCTGGGTGGCTACTCTTGCTGTCTGGAGACTTTATGCAGAACTTCTGAACCTTCAGTGTCACCTCATTTATGCTGAGGAATGGCTGTCCTCCTTCCACAAGGAAGTCTGCATTCAAAAACTGGTGATTTCTAATGTAATCTCACTTTGGATGTTGAAGATAATTCAACCAAAATGGTGATAGTGTCAAAGATCCTGAGAAATGGGGCTTCTCCGGTATGAGCCTCCAGTCTACTGTTCATACCAGTGCTTCCTGGAAGGGATTTCTTGGTGATGTTACAGCCTTGGAGGTGGCAGAAAAGGCTGCTCCTAGGTACTGATTTTGTGGACGCTACCTCCTAATCCTTCCTGTGGCTTCTCTCATTCATCAGGGCTTCCTGTGGCCACTCTTAATAGTGAGGGTTCGCCAGAGCAGTGGTCTTTTAAGGTCCTTGACACTTTTCATGTCTCAGCTGGTTTCTACCTGTTTCTCAGGCTGACAAGTCAGTGGGATTCCCAACACCACTTACAGAGGGCAAGTCACAGGGCCCTTGGGTCCCTTTCTGTACTGAATATCTGGAGACTTCCTAAGCATTCATCTCTATTAAATAAAGATAAATAATTTTTGCCAGATTGTGTCTTTCATTTTTGTTAATGTTGATGCTATATTTTTATTTATTTAATCATGAATAGGCAATATGTATGCATGGTTTAAAATCAGAAGTTGCAGAAGGGTGTACATATTGCTCTCCGTATAGATTCTTACCGAATATCTCCCTTTGACAATACCAAATGTTAGCAGTGATGTGAAACATCTAACTAGAATGCTTATACACAGATGATGGGAGTGTAAATTGGAATAAACACTTGGAAAAGCTGCTTGGAAATATCTACAAAAACCAAAATACCTTTAAGACCACCAGGAGACTCCTAAAATGCTACCAAAAAAACTCTAGCAGCTTTGATTCATTATACTCCCAAACTAAAAACAACTCAATGTCCATCAACAGTATTAGATATACAAACTGTGGTATATTCAGTCACACAATGGAATACCATATGATAATTAAAAAGAACTATCACATGAAAAGTAACATGGATGAATCTCATTGACATAATATCCAGTGAAAGAAGCCAGACACATATTACATACTGGATGAATCCATTTATATTGTGATCTAAGTCAAAGGGATGTTTGTCTTTGGGGCTGGGTATTCACTAGATAGGAACAGGGGTATCTTCTGGGGTTTTGGAAATGTTCTGTATTTTGATCAAGGTGTGCTTATATGGTGGATACATGTGTAAAACTTCATTGAGCTGTTCGCTTAAGATTTGCATATTTTACCTCAATAGAATAGTAAATAATAGTTTTAAGAAACCACACATGCAATATTTTTTAAAGTCTCTCTTTCCCCCTTCTTTCGATCCTCCAAGTTCTCCTCAGAGAAAGTGAATGTTATCAGTGTTTCTGGTAAATCCTTTCAAGGATATTTCATGCAGGCCCAGGCAAATACACACATGTGTACATTCGTGAATACTTCCACATGTGTGTATTTTTTTTTCCATTTTTAAAATAGATGGTAACTTTTAATAAACACTGTTTTGTACCTTCCTCTCCACCCAACAATCTTGGAGGTTGTCAGGACAGTTAAGTAGATAAATTTTATGTGTTATAACATAAATGATAACCTGAATTATTCTCTACCCTGACCATAAGAGACTGTGATAAAAATAAATAGAAGAAATGATGATAGAAGCTATAAATCAGTAGAGTCTGCTTTCTGTTGATTGTTGCAGTGTAAATGATACCCTGGAACTAGCATCTGAGAAAATTTAGACTTAAAGTTGATGGATAATTAAAAAACGAAAACCATTTCAGAAATTTGTAATTGTCCAGATCTAGTTGAATGGTTTATGTCTGTCATTCTTAAAACCGAAGTATTCATTAAGTAATAAGAGATTTAAAAGTATTTTCAAACTTACTGAGCCCAAGACTAGAGGTTCAAGTTCACATTTCAGGTTTAAATGAATGTCATGAAGTCATTAGTCAAATATATTTTTTGAGCATGTCCTATGCCAGGTGCTGTCTCCTTGTGTGCTCACCTGGCCTTTCTTTTATGCATGCATTGGGGGAAGGGCTGTCTTCCTCTTCTTATAGGGCCATCAGTCCTATGGGATTAGGTCCCTGCCTTCATGACCTCATTTAACCTTAACTACCTTCTCTAAAGACTCTATCTCCAAATATAATCACACTGAGGTTAGGGCTCCAACTTGTGAATTCTGGAGACACACAAGTCAGCTCATAGCATTTAGTAAACCTCTCCAACCCCTTGTTTCTTCATCTGTAAAAAAAGGATAATAATACTTGTCTCACTGGATTAGTGGGAAGATTGAAAGACTATCCTCGTATGTGAAAGGTATCTGATGTTTGTTTTCTTTTGTTTTTTAGCCTTCTTTTGGAGAGAAAAAAAAAAGGAATATCATAATTCCATTGTCATATGTGGTTCTATTGATAGAATCCTAGAGCCAGAGGTCCCATGGAATTTAAATGACTTGTCCAAAGTCATCTATTAACCGAATTACAGAAACTGGGCCAAACGCTAGGTCTCAGAACCATTAGGCCTACATTACACTACAGTATGTGACTTATTTTGCTCAGAGTTGACAAGAGTGGGTGGGGACTGCACAGCAGGTTTAGATTTGTCTTGTGTGTTTGACAGCCATGCCAGCCCCAGACACATGCAGGCATTATGGGCTGAGTGGAACGCTATGTGCCCTGTGTAAAGCTATCCTTTCATTGGATTAATGAGCTGGGCGGCCTCTTTTGCTGTACACAGGTCTGGCCTCACGGTATCTAGTTTCAGAAGAGCATGATTGGCCAGCATGCAGGTCAGGGAGAAAAGGTTCTGTGGGGGTCACCAATGCCCTTGGGGAGAGGGGATCGTGCTTCTCACTGGGAAGGAGGCTCTGTACCAACTGCATTGAAAAGTGTACCAGCTCAGGCAGCTGAAGGAATTTACTCTCCAAGGGATTTGGGTTTTGAAGAGCAATATCTGTGACTGACTGACTCTCTCCAACTGACCTCCTCATGGCTCCAGTTACTCTGATTATTTCAGCCTGCATAAACATTCTCTCTCTAGCCTTAAGCTAACTGGTGAGAGGGTAGAGAATGTGCTGTTTCCAAACTGATAGGATTTAGGGGACAATGGGTGGGCCCAGTAGAATGGCTTTGTGCCTGAACTCCCACCATTAGCAATGAATTCCTTTGTGTGTTGAAGGCTTTGAGGTCATTATGATCCCTCTTTGAGACTTTAGTACCACCATGTAGGATGAGAGGAAGCCAAGTTTTGTGAGGCTAAGTTATCAGACCTTGTGGAAGGTTGACACAGAGCAAACTGAGAAATGTTGTAGCTGACAGGCAACCTACCATGAGTTCACGAACCCCCCTTGATTTATAGTCAAGGAAACCAAAGTAAAAAGACTTTTCTGAGGTCATGCAACTGGTTAGGACAGAGCCACGTCAGATACCCAGACTTTTGGTTTCTGCTTCTGTCCTGTTTATTTAGTATAAGCAATGATGAAGAAAACAGATTGGCTGCAGAAGGGTGAGCCCCACAACATAGAGAATGGGAAGGAGGCAAAAGACAAACTCTGGCTCCCGGTAGTGCCTAAAGCCAGTAATGGTGTCAGCACTCCTGCAGGAAATCCCCTTACAGTCATACCCCAAATTCATTCATGTGCTTATTTCTTGAATCATGGGGTTTGTTTTTCCATGGAAATAATAGTTTAAATGTTTTAAGTGGTGAATTGGGTTCCCCAGGATCTGTGTACAAAAACCTACTTAATTCATGGAATACTTGAAGTGTAGTATTAATAGGAGTATTTCAATTAATCCTACTCAACACTTGTTACATGATGACTTTTGTGGGAAATCTATTAGATAATGAATTTTAGATCGGGTTGGAAGAAAGCCACCTCTCACACTGGGCAGGGGTGACACTCCTGAAACAGAAAATGAAGGGTGAGATAAGACACGGGTTAGAAAGGGTGGGAGGGATGACAGACATCCTCTCTAAACCTCGGCCATAAAATTAAGAGCCATTGGAAAAATTTTGCCCTGCCTGCCTCATAAGTTTGAGTAAATGACTGAGTAAAATAGTAGATGGAAAAGTCCTTTGAAAACAATAAAGAAAATATTTGTCTAAGTAAGATAAGCCCTTTCTAGGTCAATAACTCCCTAGATGGTTTGATGGGTAGTTGAGGGGAGTGGTACGGTGGTGGTAGGGCTCTGGTTCTGAGTTCAGGCCTCAGGTGTTAGTAGTAACATAATATAACAACAGTGGTGACAGTAAACTAATGTTTACAGAGCGCTTTCTAGGTGCCAGACATGGTCCTGGGTATTTTTTGATACTAATCTATCATACCCGTCATAATGGTTAATTTTACGTATTGACTTGCTGAGCCATGGTGCCCATGTATTTGGTCACACACTAGATTGGGTATTGCTTTGAAGATATTTTTTGGATGAGGTTAAATTTAAATCAGTAAACTTTGAGTGAAACAGAGTACCTCCATAATGTTGATGGGCCTCATCTAATCAGTTGAAAGAGGAATTTTGTCTCCAGATTGCCTTCAGACTCAAATTCAAGCCTAGAAAAACTCTTGCCTACAGTTCTGCCCTGCAGATTTTCAGTTTTCTCTCTCTGTCTCTGTCTGCATCTCCTCCACGTGCCCTGCCCACACACATTTACATACACACATATATGTTTTGTTTCTTTGGAGGAGCCTGACTAATATACCCAACTGACAAGGAAAGAAACTAAAACATATAACACAGAAACTTTCTTAAGTAAGCAGCTACGGCAGACTGGGTAGTTGTTCACCAAACCATTTTCCAGTTTCCTCTGGGCACACTGTAAACTGGGTGAGTTAGCAAGTCAGGAAAGGGTAGTCGTGGTCTAGAAATGTGTCTCACTCTCACCCACTAGCCACGGACCAGCACCTCTTTACAGTCTTACCCACCTGCAAGGGAAGCTGGGAAATGTAGTGTAGCTGTGTGCCCAGAGGAAACTGGAAAATGGTTTGGTGAACAACTACCCAGTCTGCCGTAGCTGCTTACTTAAGAAAGTTTCTGTGTTATATGTTTTAGTTTCTTTCCTTGTCAGTTGGGTATATTAGTCAGGCTCCTCCAAAGAAACAAAACATATATGTGTGTATACATTTCCTGACTTGCTAACTCCAGGGCCCTGAAGGATGTCATAGATGCAGTGAGCCTGTGTCCCTGCAGAGAGAAGAGCCTCTTGGCCAAAAGCACATTGTAGAGTGAACCTGAGTGAGCAATAAACCTGTGTTTTGTTTACAGGTCTTTGAGATTTGGGGTTTATGTTGTTAATTATTGCACTTCCCCTGACAAATACAGTAATGTAGTTGGATTCAAATCTGGGCCATCAGGCTTCAAAGTCTGAATACTACATCTCTGTGCTGCTCAAATGCCCTTTACATACACTAATCAAGAGCTCAGAGTAGGAATTGTCTCCTTCCCTTCCCCTGCCTGCTCCTAAAAACCAAGGATGCCTGAAAGGCACAGAATACCGCATCCTGGAGCTAACAGCTGAATACCACATTCTAAGGTGCCCAAAGTTATGCAGAGGGAAGGAAGAGCCCCAGATATGTACAAGGAGGGAACTGAGGAAGATGGGCACAAAGTGTGTGCTCGATCTGTTTCCTGATTTCCCTGGATGTGGCCTGGGTCTTCCTAAGTAGCGGAGTTCCTGGCTCTTCACGAACTAATAAGCCTGGTCTGTTTATGTTGGAGTAGACTGTGGAAATATACAGCATGTTCTGCCCAGTGCCAGCCATTCCTCACTCCGAGGTGCTTTTTCCAAGCTCAGTTCAGCAAAGGAGGAAAGAGCTGCCCCAGTGCTGCTCAAGGAGGCTGGCACAAACACATTTTTCCACATAAATGTTGCCATCTATAAACCAAGTCAAGGTTCAGGGTGAGAGCGGATAGCTTTGTCTTCCCCTTTCTGTGCAGTCTGCACTGCTTAGCCACTCTTACCTAGGCCAATCACCCTGTCTAGTCTGGGACAGTTATACTTTTTGAATTTGACTATGGTCAGAAAAACCTAGGTTGAAAGGTAACGGATTGGGCTCTTATAACCAGATTCAAATGGGTTGACCAAGTTTTTTTACCCCATGGAACAAAGAAATCCCTGGGAGAAAACTTTGAACTGGAAAGGGCTATGTTGATACATGAAGGCTCCCACCGAAGCTGCCCTAGAAACCCTGCCCATGTTAGCTTTTATATTAAAAGGTGACCTTGAACACAAACTCAGGTACAACACCTGAACCTTGAGGCACGTGTTCTCTGGCTGAGTCTATGGGAAGAAATTTTTGGTTTAGGAAAACATGAATTTAAATTTAGTAATAACAACCATATGAGGTCAAAAGATTTTTTGATAGATTTTTCCCTTTCCAACTAGTGTCAGATTGTTTCATTTCAGCTTTTGTCTAGTACAAGTTTTAAAAAAAATTAGAACATCTTTGTTCAATTTGACCAAGTCAATTAGCTTTTACAATATAGACCAATAACCACTTTTGTTTAAATGAAATAATACAGAAGATTGACATGATCTTTGCTCAAAATGGCCCACATATCCGTGAAGCACTCCACATTTATAAAATTTAACAAACAAACAATGGCTGCTTTCCTATGGTTTAGCACAACTCTAGTATTTTAAAACAGCATGTCAGATTTATGAGGATGTCGGTATGTGGTTTGACAAAGCTATCCATCGATCTTTCCCTATCCTACCACACTTCCAGAAGAAGGGGGAGTTTTGTGGTGGATTGCTGGACATCTTCTGGAGCTTAAGCCAGGTTTTCTTGACTACAACAGAAGAGTAATATCGGGTAATGTCAGGTAAATAGAGATTTATTTATTTATAGTAGGAGTTATCAGAGTTGATGAGATGCTGGGAGACTAAGCATGGGAATGATAGGAACCAAGGAAATACCAAAGGTCCAAGAAATAGAAAGTAGGAAATACAGCAGCTGTCTCTGTCTCCTAGCAGGAACCGAGTGGCTGGGACATTACCACCACTGTTGACTGTACAATGAAGATGACCTCCAAGTAGGCCTCCATAGAGGGCCTAAGGTTCATGTCCCCTGGTTATTTAGTAGAACACTGATCTAGGTACTGATTTGGGAGGATTTTCCTGGATATGAGGTCCAAATCAGTTGACCTTAACATATGGAGATAATCAGGATGGGTCTGATCTAATCACATGAGCTCTTTAAAGGAGAAGAGGAAGGCAGAAAGGGAAGTCTGAGAGATTCAAAGCATCAGAAGGATGTTATGTCTTGCCTTGAAGATGGAGGGGTCCATTTGCCAGGACCACAAATTGACTGGAAGAAGTTAAAAACAACCCCTTGCCAACACTAAGAAGGAAGTTCTTCTGCAGTCCTACGACCGCAAGGAACTGAATTCTAATAACAGGAATGAGCTTGGAAGAGGTGTGTCAGATGAGAACACAGCCAGCCAACACATTGTGAGATCTTGTATTAGGGTTCTCAGGAGAAACTGAACCAATAGGCTATATATATATAATGGCACACACACATATAGGATATATATGATATATATGTATACATGTATGTGTGTGTGTCACTTGAGAGTTACAAAGTCTGGAAGATAGTGTCCCATCGAGTGATGTTAGGCCATGGACAGGCCTGTGACTATATCTGTAGGAAGGTAATGTATGGATTGCTCTTTTTCTATGTAGTTAGAAGGTGCCTCTCAGAATTACTTCCTGTCATGGCTACACACTGGGAAAAGAGCTGATTTCCCAAAATGAAATAGAGATGTGGTTATAAAAGGAGATGTGGTAAATGTCTCCCACAGAGTTTTCTTCAGTAAATGTTCTGGTGTACCTCCTGCTCAACCTGCCTGTGGCTGCTTTATAGCCAGGTGTTAATCACTTCTAAGTTCTCAATATCCCTTCTTCTTTGGGAGCCTCACGTGTGAAAATGTGGATTGTGTATTTTGTCTTAAGTGCTCGTGTTTCAGGACAGGCTTAGGTATGCTTAAGAGGTGGAGAGGTGCAATGAAAAGACTGTAGGTTTGGAAGTCTAGACAAGTAGATTTTAATCCTGGGTTTTCTGCTATGTCACTTTAGGCAATCAGTGATATCCCATAGATTTAAGTTGCCTCTCTGAAAACTAAAGGACTGTGATTAATGAAATCTACAGTCTCTTCCAGCTGAAAGAGCTTCTGATTATCTGTCTTAAGTTCACTCATTCATTGAATATTTATTGAAAGTTGCTATGTGTCAGTTTCTAAGGATACCGCAGGGAGCAAGACTGGCACCCTTGAAGTGCCTCAAAAAGCCTAAAATATTTGCTATCTTGCTCTTTCATAAAAACATTTGTTCAGGAGTGTGGGTAGCTCAGTCGGCTAAGCGTTGGACTTCTACTCAGGTCGCGATCTCTTGGTTTGTGAATTCAAGCCGCATGTCGCTCTCTGTGCTGATAGTGTGGAGCCTGGAGCCTGCTTTAGATTCCATGTCTCCCTCTCTCTCTGCCCCTCCCCCTCTCATGCTCTCTCTCTCTCTCTCTCTCTCTCTCTCTCTCTCTCTCAGAAATCAACAAATATTTTTAAAAATTAAAAGAAAAGAGTTTTTCAACCCTGATCTAGATCAGTGACTCTTAAATTTCAGGATGCATCTGTTGCTTACAGGGCCTCACTTCCAGAGTTTTGAGAACTTTCAAGTGATGCTGATACTGTTAATCTAGACAGTGGTCCCCAGATTTGGGCTCTTGGATGTGCCACATTATCTAGGGAACTTGCTGATAGTACAGATTCTTGGTGCTCCAAACTTAGAATCTCTAGAGAGGATGCAAAGATGGTTCTGGTACATAGCCAGGTCTGTTGGTCTAGTTTAATTACCTGGGTCAGGAAGAGCAACTGACTGGACTATTCCTTGTGATTAGATTCGCTCATCTGTCTGTGGGAGATCAGAGCAATTAGGGAATCTGTTCTTCTTATCAAGATTTGTGTGGAAAGAAAACATCATCAAGAAGTGTATGGTCTGAATTTTCCAAGGCCAGAGATCTTTGTTTAGGCTGTTTCATAAATATTATTATCATTAAGTAGCTTGTCAGCAGCTCATGGTAAAAGAAGATGTATTGACTACAAACTCAATTGGAGCCAACAACAACGAGGAACAACTGCTGAGAGACCTCAGGCCTTCTGGAATGCTCAAAGAGTCATTTACTATCTAGACCACAGAAGGTAACAGTGCTGTGTACCTTGTGCCCAATGTGCTATGTGCTGTGTGACTCTATGGTCAATTAAGCAAACTTTAAGAGGAACACTGACATACTGGAATATTTTCAGGGGAGGGAGATGAGGGATCTGGAAACAATGTTCGAGAAAGAAGTGTTGAAAGAGGGCTTGTAAAATGGTGGCCTGCAGGCCCAATCCAGCCACAGACATGTTATGCTCAGTAATCCTAGTGGTTAAAAATTTCTTGAAATTGAGTGCCTTCACGCAAAGCACACTGGCCAGTTCCACAAGCTCACCATTTCCCATTTCTTTATACTGCCCCCCTTTACAGAGATTTGTTTCCTGCTTGCTCTCAGGGCTTTGCAATTTGAAAACTCACAGAAGGAATAAAGATATACGGTCTGGTCACAGAAAGCTAAGGAGAGAATATGAGCTATTTAAAAATATCTAAAGACATATACTCACATGTATCCAATGTCTATTGAGTACTCAGGATGTGCCAGGTTCAGTCGGGTGCTGGCAGTACAGCCATAACTAAGACTGCTTAGTGTGGCCCTTCTGAGAGCTAACAACCTCGTATAAGAGATATACAGGGGCACCTGGGTGGCTCAGTTGTTAAGCACCTGACTCTTGATCTCATCTCAGGTCATGATATCACAGTTCATGAGATCAACTCCGAGTCAGGTTCTGTGAATTGGAAATCTCTCTCTCCCTCTCTCTCTGCTCTTCCCCAGCTCTCTCTCTCTCTCTTTTTTCTCTCTCTCTCTCTCACACACACACACACACACACACACACACACGCACGTGCACACACACACACACACACACATACACACACACTCTCTCTCTCTGCCCCACCCCCTGCAGATAAACTTTAAAAGACATATAAAAAGCTATAGCAAATTGTGATATGCACTTTGAGCAAGGTTATAAGTAGATAACAATGAGGAACATCTTGGTTTGGATGGTGTGGTCAAGGACATTGCTGGCTACTCCAAAAATAGGAGAAGACCTCCATTGTGATGGGGAGGTGCATCAGTCCTGGTTTTCTTCTACAAGTGGATAAAGAATCCTGAAGGAATATGTGACAGGGAGATTTTTAATTCATCAGAAGAAAGAACTTTCCAATCTGAGCTCTTTATCAATGAATTAAGGAGATTTTCAAGGTAACAAAGTTCAAGACCATGGAAATGGTAGAGCTAACCATGGATTCTCATTAGTGGATCTGTGAAGGAGGTGGTGTGATCTCTAAAGAGATGCCTTGCACTTCTAAGATTCTCTGATGTGATATGATGACAACAGTGTGAAACCACAGAAATCCTATTTTGGGCCCAGATTGTATATAATCTCTACTGGGATTATCTTCAGATTCTACAGGCAAACATGAGGAAGCAGATATGCTTGTTTCCACAGGGGACAGAGTAGGTAGACTGTACAGATAGGATCTTGATATGAGAAAACCCTGAGGGTACTAACCTCATGTTTAGAAACGTGATCTGGAAGTCAGTCTACCATTCCTATAATTACATTTTTCTGAAATAATTGGGATTTGAAGTCACCCGTGGCAGTTTCTATTATCCTTAAAAAGTATATATTGAACCACGTTCACATTATGGAAAACCCATGGAGCCATTCTGAGTCCTGTTTATGCATTTGTTCATTTTGTGGGTGCTGAGGGGCCAACCCAGAATCAGACCTCTGGGGCCATAAAATGAGGCAGGACACAGTGGTTCCATTAATATAAAAATACCCTCTGAGGTCCAGACATTCAGCCAACGTGACACAGAAGATGGTTGCTCAGCAAAAGGAACACCTCCCTTTTGAAAACTTGGGCTCCCTCCTGTTTCCACCACTTTTCCTCAGGCTCTCTCCTCCCCAGCAGTAATAATTACAGCCACTAACAGTGAGAGCTGCCTCTGTGCTAGGCACTAAGTGCTTCCCGTATGTTATCTTCTTTAAAGTTCAGAACAATCCTGGGGCACCTGGGTGGCTCAGTCAGTTGAACATCCAATTTCGGCTCAGATCATGATCCCATGGTTCATGGGTTTGAGCTCTGCTTCTGGCTCTGTGCTGACAGCAGAGCCTGGAGCCTGCTTCAGATTCTGTGTCTCCCTCTTTCTATGCCCCTCCCCTCCCCATGCTCAGTCTCTCTCTGTCTCTCTCAAAACTAAACATTAAAAATTTTTAAAAGTTTTTTTTAGTATCTAAAAAAAATAAATAAAGTTCAGAACAATCCTTTCTCCATTTTACCAATGAAGAAATTGAGGTCCAGAGAGACAGAGATTCTGGCCCAAGTCACAGAGCAATTTAGGCACAGACAGGCCTTGAATTTAGGTTTGCCTGGCTCCAGAGCCCAGCTGTTTTCATTAGCTTCTGCTCATTATCTTTGAGGCTAATCACTGAAACTACATTTCCAGATATAAAAATATTAAGAAACTTTTCTGGGGCTGGCCTTGACCATAAATGGATTACTAAAGGAGGAATCTCTGAGGTTGTGTAAAAATCTATCTGTTCTATGTGTGTGTCTGTTTTTTAAAGTAAAACTTTGCTTAATTTCATATTACTTTCTTTGTTCTTTTCCCTTGCATTGTGAAGTAACATTTTTATAATAAATTCAGTTTTCTGAATACAGAATGGAACTTACATTTGCGTGTGTCTGTGTTTTTCTTCACATGGTTAAATATTTTTGCTCTCAGGATTATTTTCTTTTCCCTCTTTCCTTTACTGAAGAAATAATTTACACACAGCAAAATGCCTAGGTCTAAGTCTACAGTTCAATGAATTCTGATCAATGTATGTACTCCTGTGTAACCATTAATTTTCATTATCCCGAAAGGTGTTTGGTGCCACTTTCTAGCCCATTCCTTTATCTCCTCAGAGGCAAACCGTATTCTGATTTCTGTCGCCATATATTAATTTTGTCTGTAGTTGGTCTTCATATAAGTGGAATCAGATGGCATGTAATCTTTTGCCTCTAGCTTCTGTTACTCAGTGCATTCATCTGCACTGTTGTGTGGATCTTTAGGGGTTTTGTTGTTGTTGTTGTTGTTGACTAGAAATCCATTGTATGACTATATCACAGTTGACTTACCCTTCTTGGTGGACATCTGGTTTGTTGACAGGTTTTGGCAGGAATAAAACTTCTATGAACTTTTGTATGCAAGTCATTTTGTAGACATATGCTTCCATCTCTCTTAAGTGTACTCCTAAGAGTGGAATTATATCATAAGATAGGTCATATGAAATTGATAAAAACCTGCTAAATTATTTCCCAAAGTGATGGTGTTTTTACACTCCCACAGGCAATGTATGAGAATTCTAGCTGCTTCACAGGTTCACTGACACTTGATATGGTCACTTTAATTTTAGCCATATAGAGGTATCTCATTATGGTTTTAATTTATATTTCCCTGAAAATCTATGATGTCAAACACCATTTTATGTGTTTATGGACTATTCTCTACCTTTTGTTGGCAGATTTCTGTTTAATTATTTCCCTCTTTATAATTGGCTTATTTTTTTTAAATTATAGAGTTGTAGAACTTCTTTATATATTCTAGAAATGAATATATATACATGTATTGTGAATATGTTCTCATAGTCAGTGGCCTGCTTTTTTCACTTTCTTCAATAGTTTCTTTTATGAATAGAAGATTTTCCTCAGGCCAACATACTATCTTAATTAATTCAACTTTATAACATCTTAAAACCTGAAAAGAAACTTCTAAGGTTTTGATTGAAATTGTTTTAAACTATAAATTAATTTGGGGAAAATTGATATCTTTTTTTGAGAATAGATATCGTAACAATAATGAATCCTTCAGTCCTTGAACAGGGTATATTTTTCCATTTATTTAGAATTTCTCTCAGCATCATTTTATGGTTTATAAGTATAGAGGACTTGTGCATACGTTAAAACATTGATTTTTAGGTGTTTAATGCTGTTAAAAATGGTATCTTATGAATTTCATTTTCTAAGTTTTTTGTTAGCAGGATATAGAAATACAGTAGATTTTTTTCACTTTTGGAAGTAAATCTTTGTATTTCAAATACTATTTATAATATTTATATTATAAAATATTTATAAATCATATGGTTTAATTTCTTCCAGTCTCATTTACTTTCATGTTCCTCTGTATATTTAATTTGCATTATCTCCATTTTTTCTTTTGAGTTCAGCTTTTTATTTTTTAAGCATTTTATTTATCTTTTATTGAAATTTAGTTGACACAATATCACATTAGTTGAGATGCATAACATAGTGATTCAACAACTATGTACATTATGCTGTGGTCACCGTAGGTGTGGCTTTCATCTTTCACCATGCAACACTATTAAAATACCATTGACTATATTGCCTATGCTGTGCCTTCCACCCCCGTGACTTATTCATGCCATAACTGGACCCCTGTACCTCCCACTGCCCATCACCCATTTTGCCTGTTCTCCCCTTTCTCCCTCCTTTCTGGTAACTATCAGTTTGTTATCTGTCTTTAGGAGTCTGTTTCTATTTGTTCATTTGTTTTGTTTTTTAGATTCCACATATAAGTGAAATACTATGGTATTTGTCTTTCTCCATGTGACTTATCTCACTTAGCATACTATCCTCTAGGTTCATCCATGCGAAAGGATGGCAGATGGAAAGATCTCATTCTTTTTTATGGCCAAGTAATATTCCACTGTGTGTGTGTGTGTGTGTGTGTGTGTGTGTGTGTGTGTATCACATCTTCTTTATCCATTCATCTATTGATGCACACTTTATCCATTCATCTATTGATGCTTCCATATCTTGGCTATTGTAAATAATGCTGCAGTAAACATAGGGGTGAATATATAGCTTTTCAAATTAGCATTTTCATTTTCTTTGGGTAAATGCCTAGTAGTGGAATAACTGGATTCTGTGGTATTTCTATTTTTAATTTTTTGAGGAAGCTTTGTACTGACTCCACAGTGGCCATCCTATTTACATTCCTATCAATAGTACATGAAGGTTCCCTTTCCTTCACATCCTCTCCAACACTTACTTCTCTGTATTTTTGATATTATTCATTTGGACTAGTATGAAGTAACATCTCAGGTGGTTTTGATTTGCATTGCCCTTATGATTATCTATATTGAGCATCTTTTTGTGTGTCTGTTGACCGTCTGTATGTCTTTAGAAAAAGATCTGTTCAGGTCATCTGCCCATTTTTAAACAGGACTTTTATTTTGGTTTTGGATAGTATAAGTTCTTTATGTATTATGGATATTAACTCCTTATTGGGTATGTCATTTGCAAGTATCTTCTCCCATTGAGTAGATTGCCCTTTTGTTTTGTTGATGTTTCCTTCATTGTGTTAAAGGTTTTTATTTTTGGTGTAGTCCCCGTAGTTTACTTTTGTTTTTATTCCCTTTGCCTTAGGAGACATATGTAGAAAATGTTAGTAAGGCCAATGTCAGAGAGATTACTGTCCATTTTCTTCTAGGAGTTTTATGGTCTCGAGTCTCGTATTTAGATCTTTAATCCATTTTTGAGTTTATTCTTATGTATGGTGTAACAAAGTGGTCTGGTTTCATTCTTTTGCCTGTAGCTATCCAGTTTTCTCAGCACTATTTGTGGAAGAGACTGTCATTTCCCCCATACAGTTGATTTCTATATGTTGCCATTGTATCCTGTGTCCTTGCAGATTCTGTCCTTAGTCCTAAGTAGTTTGTTTGTTGATTCTTTGGATCATACATAATTATATTGTCATACATAATTATATTGTCAGAAACAAAGATGGTTTATTTCTTCCTCATCAATCTTTATGCCTTTTATTCTTTGTTTTAAATAATTTCTTTTTTTCTCACATGTGCATTTAAAGCTATCAGTTTTCCTCTAAGCACTGCTTCAGCTACATCTCACAAATTTTGATGATTTGATCACTTAGTACAAAATATTTTACAAATTCTATTTCATTTCTTCTTTGACCCATGAAATGTTTTAGAAGTGTGTAGTTTAAGTTCTAAATATTTGAGGATTTGTCTAATTATCGATTTATTATCAACTTCTAATTGAATTCCATTTTGAAAGAGGATGTACTCTGAGTGTTCCAGTTATCCCTTGGTATTAATCCACGTATCTCTGACACTGTGCTTAGTATTTTATTTCTTTTTTCTTTTTATACTTCACTTGGGCTATTTTTTGTTGATTTATCTTTGGGTTCACTGATTTTTCTGTTATTTTAATCTGCTTTAGCTTATTTATTATATTCTTTGTTTTAGATGTCATATTTTTCTATTCTAGAATTTCACTTTGGGTCTTCTTTAGATCTTTAGTTTCTCTTTAGTTTTTGTTCACCTATCCTTGTCTATCTGTAATATAGTTAACATAATTCTTTAGCATGTTTAAAATAGTTATTCTAGAGACCTCATCTACTTATTGCAATATCTGGCCATCAGTGGGCTTTCCTCTGCTGACTATTTTCCTTTTTTGATTTTGGACACATTTTCTTTCTTATTTGTATGTCTCATAATTTTTTACTATATGTCAGACATTTTGCATAAAAGAAGATTACATATTTTTGTTTTGTTCTTCCCATACATGGCTTTCCCCTTTCTTCTTTCTGGAAGTTTGGGGAGGGAATTTTTATCTAGTTCCTATCATGAGTTTAGCTAAACTGAGACTGGGATACAAGTGTAATAATTTTGGTTTACCTTTTGCCAATGAGGTTATGAAGATTTCTCCTAGCCTTTCAGCCTCACCCCCAACTTCTTCTTCATATCTAGGGGTCTGATCTGTTTGGAATTTTTAAGATTTGAATTCGAAGGGGATTTGGTTGAAGTTTTAGTTGGTTTGGTTTCAACTCCATATTCAACTCCGGAAGGGTTCTGGAACCTAGGTGTGCAAGGAACCAGGAAATTTCTCCCTACCTCTGAGCTCTGCTCCAACTGCTCCTGATTCAGCGGAATTCCCACGAGGTAGAATTACTGTTTTGGAAGATATATTTTTGTGTTTCAGATTTCAGTATTTCATGCCAGCCCACACTGTTGTTAAAAGTTCCATTGATTTCTTTTCATTCTTGCAAACTAATTTTGTCTATGTCAGACCTACTTTTCTACCTGTCTGTACTCAGGCTAGACAATTTGTCCCATGTATGAAAATAATCATCACTTTGTGCTCTTCTTTGAATGGCAAGTCCCTCTCTGGAATTAGTTTTTTTAGGCTTGTATGCATGTCTAGTAGTCTAAAGCCTTTGATGGCTTTAGAGAAAAATATAATTTTTATTTGTGTATTTTATTTATTTTTTAAAAAAATATTTGTATTGTTTTCATTAGAGAGAAAAAGAAAGAGTGCACATGCATGAGTAGGGGAGAAGCAGAAAGAGAGGTAGGGAAAGAATCCCAAACTGGCTCTACCCTGTCAGTGCTGAGCCCTTAGGTGGGACTCAGTCCCATGACTGTGAGATTGTGACCTGAACCAAAATTAAGAGTCAGGGGCCCAACCAACTGAGCCACCCAGGCGATCTGAAAAATATAATTTTTAGTTTATCTGTTATTATCTTTTGTTATGATGAAAGTGATAGTCATTATGCCTTTCTGTATCCAGAAGTAGAATCTCCATAGTTTCTCTGAGTTTTTTTTTAGACTGGCTCTAGGAGGCCAGTGTAAGACCTCAGAGCAACATAAAGTGGCCACAAGTCTGGATTTAGACTTTTTTAGATACAGAATGCCAGTTGTATGAGTGATGAGCAGTATTTGACCTTTAAAGTATTGCTGTTGTTTTAACTTTCCTTCCCACCTCCAAAAGCAGTGAATTTTATTACATAAGCTTATTCCATATGCCCCTTTGCTCCTTCAAATCTAATTCAAGTCCTGGTAGTGCTTTCTTTAATCTATCTCCACTGGCACCATCTTGATCTAAGCTACCATCATTGCCAGATAATAACAATAGCTTATTCCTGATATTCTAGCTGGTTTCCCAATAAGCCATCTGGGCTCCCTCTAAGTCAATCTCTATACTACATCCAGACTAATTATTACTAAAATGTAATTCTAAACATGTTACACTCCTGCTTAGATTCTTTCAATGGATTTCCATTGGTCTTAAGGTATAGACAATACTCCTGAGCATGGGTTCTCCATCTCTGTCTTACACCCTACCCCATTTCTTAGTGTTCCAATGGCTTTCTTTTTAATCTCTACCCTCTTTGCTCTCTTCCACTGTATAGCCTTTGCACATGGTGATCCCTTTACCTGAGCTATCCTTCCTTTCTGTTTTTACCTAGTCATTGCCTATCCTTTTCTCCTTTCAGAGATCACCTCAACTATCACTTCTCACAGAAGCCTTTCCTTACCTCCTTAGCTTTTTCAGATCCTCCTGTCAGAAGGCCTAGTGAATTCTATATTTGCTTGTGAGGTTATCTAATTATTGCCAATATCCTCTATAAGACTAGGAGCTTCAGCAAGGGCAGAGAAAAATATTTGTCTTCTGGCTCACTGTTTCATCCTCAATGCCTGAAGAGTGACTTGCATTTAATAAAATGTGTGGACTGAATGAATAACAAATTAATGAATATGGCTAAATCTATATTTTACTTTTTTAACCTGGGATATGTTCTTCAGGTGTTTCCTATGTTTGCTCTGTCTATGTATCTGTGTATCTATCTATCTATCTTCATCATAATCATCTATGTATTTTTTTGTTTTTGCTTTTAAAAAAAGTCTTTGGAACAAGGCCCTTGGACTTCAGGAGTTTGTCTTAAATGAAATTTAAAACATAAGCCTACATATTAAGTAGGAAGTACATCTACCTTTAAATACTGAGTTAACTATGAAAAGTGTATTATTTGATTCACTATAGCAGAGGAACATGTCTCAGAGAACAGTAAAGAAATTCTCTAATTCTTTCTGGCTGCACTGACACATTTGTTTCTTTTGATCTAGATAACTAGAATGGATGGGAATTGAACATTTGCCAATTAATTAGTGACTTAAATCACTTGTGAAAATGGCTGTAAAAATCAACTCAAGCTGACATAGCTGAATTTTTAGATGCCATGTAAACATAAGTGGTGTTTTCTTAATTCTGCGGTGGTGTCTAAGTGATTGTGGTCAAGACTTAAGATCATTTAAGACCTCCCCCATAGAGTTCTTCTTCAAAGACTGGGTCTAGTTACCTAAGCTATTCTTAAATTATCTCCAGGTTTCCAATTCCACTCCTCATCAGTCTTTTGATCCAGTGTGCAATTACCGGCATTGAAAATGGTGAAATTGTAAAGGAAATGTCTCTCCTTGAAAACTCAAGAAGATTGAGTTTCACACTCACATGGGAGTGATTTTAATGTTTTGGTTCCTAATAATTCTTTGGTTAACATCTCAGATGCTACTGGCACCCCCAAGATGACTCAGAATTGGAGACTCACAGTGTCTTTCCCTGTGGCCTTGCCTCAGCACTTCAAACCTCAAGGCAAAAGAGCACCCATGGCCACACTTTCTCTTATATGAGTTTGTGATCCTCTGCCTCTTGATCTTTCTACACATGGTGAAACAGCCTGCCTGAAGAAAACAAGAAGACATAGACCGTCTGCTGAAAGGAAGGGAGCGGTCAGCTGCTTCCTGCTCTTTTTTTTTTTTTTAAAGAACATGTAAATAAGTTCAAGAGGGACCAGATTGTATCTTTAGTACTTAATTTCTTGACATTTTAATATGATTAAATGGAATTGAGCCAATCTGGAATGGTTTAAAATGTCAAGAAATGCCTATTTGTGGATTGTGTGTGTAAGTATATGCACATACACACATGAATGCATGTTCCATAGGTTATAAAAGGATGATTACTCTGTGGACATATTTCCAAAGAACACAGGCCTAAAGAAAATGAAATTATGGCTCTGAGTACTAATCCCTAAGCATTTTCTCTTTACTATCTCTTTTATATATGTATAAACATGTGATGATCATGGGGAAAAAGTTGTACCAGAAGCCTTGAACAAGAATCTTAATACTATCTTATTAATTTACATTTCTTTTGGTTTTTTTAAAAAATGTTTATTTTTGAGAGAAAGAGACAGAGAGAGATAGAGTGCAAGCCGGGGAGAGGCAGAGGGAGAGGGAGACACAGAATCTGAAGAAAGCTCCAGGCTCTGAGCTGTCAGCACAGAGCCCCATGTGAGGCTTGAACCCATGAAACCGTGAACTGTGAGATTATGACCTGCTCTGAAGTCACCACTTAACTGACTGAGCCCCCCAGGGTACCCCTAATTTACTTTTCTTCAGGAACATTATTAGTAATGTTCTTCTTTCTCAGTATTCACTTCACATGAAATCCTCAGCACTGCACAAATAGACAATATGAGGGGTACCTGGGTAGCTCAGTCAGTTAAACTTCCAACTTCAGCTCAGGTCATGATCTCATGGTCTGTGAGTTTGAGCCCTACATTGGGCTCTGTGCCGCCAGCTCAGAGCCTGGAGACTGCTTCAGATTCTGTGTCTCCCTCTCTCTCTGTTCCTTCCCTACTTGTGCTCTGTCTCTGTCTCTCAAAATTAAACAAATATTAAAAAAAAAAAACCCAACAATATGATTTATTTACATTTGCCAGTTTATTTGAGCACTTTTTTTATTTTGAGCAATTTTTTATGGTCAAGGTACTATTTTGGGCTTAGTACTTATATATTATGTGGAAAAATTATAACTATAATTAAAAAATACCATTGCCTTTCTTTTCTCTGTATCCCTTATATCCTAACTACTTATGTCAATACTTGCCAGGCCCTTTATTAAAGAAGAAACTTTGGTTTAATAAAATAATAAAATAAATTAACAACTAACAATTATTTAGGGATTATTATGTTCACTCTACTGTATGATTTACATGCATCACATCACTATTCCTCACAGGAGTTCTAGGAGATCATAACTATTATTACCCCCACTTTGCAAATAAAACAAAGAGAGTTCAGGTAACTTGCCCAAGGTACATGGCTAGTAAGTGGAGGAGGTGAGACTGAATAGGCTAATTAAGCACAAAATGATATCAAAAAAGCTTAGTGATAAGAGCTGACTTATGCAAAATTGACATGACACATAGGAAAGAAATAACCCCTAATGCTTATAAGGACAAGATACTAAGATATCTGAAGAAATCACAAGTTCATTCTGCTGATTTCAGAAATATTGTTATGAATCCTTTTAAAGTCAGCAGAGAGGCAAAAGTAAACCGACTTGCCAATAGAAGAAAAAATCTGGAAAGAGACCCACATAGACATAAATATTTAGTACTTCACAAAGGCAATATCTCAAGAGGAGAAATGATAGATCTTTCAATAAATAGTAGTAAAAACAATGTCTAACACTTGCTATGCTCTGGGCAGTGGTTCAAATTCTCCATATACTTTAATACATTTCAAGTTGAAATCACCCTATGAAGTAGGTACCATTATTTTCATCTCTGTTTTGTAGATGGGTATAGAAAAGAGGTCTAACTTCTGAAGGCCATAAACTCACCAGTCTGGCTTCAGAGCCATCTTCTTATCACCAGTTTATGTAACAACTACGTTAGGAATCTTATTTAGCCACTTAGAAAGAAGTAAGGTTATGGCCTGACCTCACATCTCACAATAAAGTAAATTCTAGATTAATTAAAGAGTTAAAAGTAAAATATGAAACAATGAATATGCTAGAAGAAAATATAATTAAAAATGGAAGTAATTGGGATTAGAAAAGTTATTTCTCAAAAGAAATTAACATTTAAGATACCAATGTTAAAAGAAATACTTTGTAATTTTCATTATGTCAAAATGTAGAACTTCTATATAGAAAAGTAACAAACAACTCCACCATAAACAAAAACAAAAAGAAAATGGCAAATGAAACAAAAATTACAACATAGGACAAAGTATATTATGTTTAAACAGCCAATTGAGAAATGAACAGCCAGGATATCAGCAAATAGCAAATGAAATGTTAATATATAAAAAAATTAACTATCATTGGATAACTGATATCAGAACAATTCCATCTTTAGTAGTGCTCAAAAAGTTAGCTATTTCAACAGTGAAATGTTATTTTTGCCTGTTGAACTGGTGAGTGATATTATTTGTTGCTGAGGTAGGTTATGGGAAGCTGGCGTTACTCTATTCTCCTGCTGGAAGTGTAACTTTTGGGGAAGGCAATTTGACAAGATATGCAAAAACCGTAATTGGTGAATGTTTTTTGACTCAACAATTGAATTTTTAGGAATTTAAGATCATCTTATACATATGCAAGAATTTATGTACAACTGTACTAGCTAAAGTATTGATTCTAATAGTGAAATGGTACAAACATCTATAAAACCAAAAAGAAAGAATTTGTTAAATGAATGAAGCCAAAAGATATTTTGCATAGAAATTTGTACAACAAAATTGGGGTCATGCTCTATACATCATTTATAATCGTATTTTAACAATGGAAAGTATGGTTCCATGTTGTGGTTAACACCTATTGTTTGCTGGGCAAGATCAATTTCTCCTAATTCTTGGTAATGACATCCCACAACTCTTTTGGAAATTACCACTTGGGTTTGACCTTTTTCCACCTCCAGGGATAGAAACTGGGTGATTTAAGCAAATAATTATGTGGTATCCCCCTGACCACAGTGATGTTGGAGAGGTGAACATGTCATGTACGCATACATCTAGCAGGGTGTACTTTATGATTTTTGCTGAGAACTGTTGGGACAGGCTTTCTTCTTACCTGTTTGCTAATGTAGAAGCAAGTGGCTTCAGGGGCTCTTAGCAGCCATCTTTGCGTCATAAAGAGGGAAACAATTTGGAGCTAAGGGAGCGAAGAAGTAGAGATGGCAATGGTGAGAGAAAAACCAGGCCCTCTTCACATCCTTGAGCCAATATTATGCATCATGTCAGACTCTTCAGATATGTGAGCCTGTAATTTCTCTTCCTATGCCCACTTTTGAAAAGCTAATTTGTGTAAGGATGTCTGTTTCGTGCAATTGAAAGCATCCTAACAGACACACACATCTGTCTCAAACATTTAATACTTACATGTTTGGGACACACTGATTGTAATTCTAAATAGCAAATAGCTGAGGATGAAAATATTCTGATGAGGCAGAGGCTATAGTCAAATATCACAGTCATTGAGATAATTTCTGGACTCTAAGAACCTTGAAATTGGATGCAAATGTTTAAGTTATTATCATAGTTTTATTTTTAATATTTAATAGTCAAACACTTAAAGTTTGTTATTCTCCAGGAATGTTATAGTAGTTTCTCAGAGATGGCAACTGCTAGACAGTTCTTTCAGCTGCACATTTTAATACTAATGAGAGGGCCACTTTCAATTGGTATGTTTAATAATGTCACCAGTTGGGGTGCCTGGGTGGCTCAGTCAGTTGTGCATCCGACTTCGGCTCAGGTCATAATCTCGCAATTCGTGGGTTTGAGCCCCGCATCGGGTTCTGTGCAGGCAGCTCAGAGCCTGGAGCCTATTTTGGATTCTACCTCCCTCTCTCTCTGCCCCTCCCCCACTCTTGCTCTGTTTCTTTTTCAAAAATAAATAAAAACTATAAAAAATTTGTTTTTGGGACGCCTGGGTGGCTTAGTCGGTTAAGCGTCCGACTTTCGCTTAGGTCATGATCTCGCGGTTTGTGGGTTGAGCCCCGCGTCGGGCTCTGTGCTGACTGCCAGCTCGGAGCCTGGAGCCTGTTTCGGTCTGTGACTCCCTCTCTCTCTGACCCTGCCCTGTTCATGCTGTCTTCCTCTCTCCTAGAAATAAATAAAACATTTTAAAAAAAAATTTGTTTTAAATAATAATGTCACCAGCCATTGTGCACAGCAGAATATAATTCAGGAAAAGTTTTCAACAGTGTGTTTTCTAGAAGGACTTCTTATCCAAGAGTCATAATGTTAGCAAATCTCAAAAACCCTTGACTGCCTTAAAGGACTGGTAGCTATAGCAATAATTCAGTAAGCTTTTTATTTAAAATGATAGCTCTATAAGCTCAGAGACTACAAAGAATTGCCTTCTTAGAGAATTCTTATAAAGTTTATAATTTTAAAATTGGATTAGTGAAAATAAAATGTGTCATATGGGCCCATTTTCTCTAACAACTTGTTCTATGATTTATATTCTGTCTGGAAAAGATGGTTTGTTGGTATTATGGATATATTGGCCATGATTTAGGAACTTCTCATTGTAAAATTTTAAGGTGGTAGAGTTAACATAATAGTTTTTTTATTTGAATTTTAGTTAACATACTAGTTTCAGTTGTAGAATTTAGTGATTTATCACTTACATACAATATCTAGTGCTCGTCACAGGTGCCCTTCTTAATGCCCATCACACATCTAACCCATCCCCTACCCAGCTTCCTTTATCAGTCCTCAGTTTGTTCTCTATAGTTAAAAGACTCTTTTGTGGTTTGTTTCCCTCTCTTCTCTTTGCCCCCCACCCTTCGTATGTTCATCTATTTTGTTTCCTAAATTCTACATATGAGTGAAATCATATGGTATTTGTCTTTCTCTGATTGATTTAATTCACTTAACATAATACATTCTAACTCCATCTACTTCTTTGCAAATGGTAAGATTTCCTTTTTTGATGGTGGAGTAATACACACACACACACACACACACACACACACACACACACACACACATTTTCTTTATCCATTCATCAGTAGATGGAGATTTGGGCCCTCTCCATGGTTGGGCTATTGTTGATAATGCTTCTATAAACATTGGGGTGCATGTACCCCTTTAAATCTGTATTTTTGTATCCTTTTGGTAAATACCTAATAGTGCAATTTCTGGATCATAAGGTAATTCTATTTTTAGTTTTTTTAAGGAACCTCCATACTGTTCTTCAGAGTGGCTGCACCAGTTTGCATTCCTTACAACAGTACAAAAGGGTTCCCCATTCTTTGCGTCTTCACCAACACCTGTTGTTTCTTGTGTTGTTAATTTTAGCCACTCTGACTGGTGTGAGGTAGTATCTCAATGTGGTTTTGATTTGTATTTCTCTGATGATGAGCAGCGTTGAGCATATTTTCATGTGTCTGTTAGCCATCTGGATGTCTTCTTTGGAAAATTGTCTATTCATGTCTTCTGCCCATTTCTTCACTGGGTTATTTGTTTTTTGGGTGTTGAGTTTGATAAGTTCTTTATAGATTTTAGATACTAGCCCTTTATCAGATATGTCATTTGTAAATACCTTCTCCCATTCCATAGACTGCTTTTTAGGTTTGTTGATTATTTCCTTTGCTGTGCAGAAGCTTTTTATCTTGATGAAGTCTCAATAGTTCTTGTTTGCTTGTGTTTCCCTTGCCATCAGTGATGTGTTTGGTAAGAAGTTTCTGTGTCCAAGATCAAAGAGGTTGCTACTTGTTTTCTCCTTTAGGATTTTGATGGTTTCCTATATCACAGTTAGAATTTATTTTTGTGTTTAGTGTAAAAAAGTGGTCCAATTTCATTCTTCTGCATGTTGCTGTCCAGTTTAGTTTTCCCTACACCATTTGTTGGAGAGACTCTTTTCCATTGGTTATTTTCTCCTGCTTTGTTGAAGATGAATTGACCATATAATTGTGGGTCCATTTCTGGGTTTTCTATTCTGTTCCGTTGATCTATCTGTCTGTTTTTGTGCCAGTACCACACTGTCTTGATGGCTACAGCTTTGTAGTATAGCTTGTAATCTGGAATCTTTATTCCTTCATTTTGCTTCTTTTTCAGGACTGCTTTGGCTATTTGGGGTCTTTTATGTTTCTGTACAAATTTTAGGATTGTTTGTTCTAGCTCTGTGAAAAATGCTTGTGGTATTTTGACAGGGATTGCACTAAATGTGTAGATCGCTTTGGGTAGTATAGACATTTTAACAGTGTTTGTTCTTCTAATCTATGAGTATGGAATGCTTTTCCATTTCTTTGTGTCCTCTTCATTTTATTTCATAAGTGTTCTATAGTTTTAAGAGTACAGATCATTTACCTCTTTAGTCAGGTTTATTACTAGGTATCTTACTGTTTTTGATGCAATTGTAAATGGGATTGATTCCTTGATTTCTTATTCTGCTGCCTTGTTATTGGTGTATAGAAACACAGCAGATTTATGCATGTTGATTTTATTACTGTGACTTTACTGAATTCATGTATTAATTCTAGCAATTTTTTTGGTGGAGTCTTTCGGGTTTTCTATGTAGAATATCGTGTTGTCTGCAAATAGTGAAAGTCTGATTTCTTCCTTGCCCATTTGGATGCCTTTTATTTCTTTTTGTTGTCTGCTTGTGGAGGCTCAGGCTTCTAGTACTATGTTAAATAGTAATAGTGAGAGTGGACATTCTTTTCTTGTTCCTGACCGTAGGGGAAAGGCTCTCAGTTTTTGCCCATTGAGGATGATATTAGCTGTGGGTCTTTCATATATGGCCTTTATGATGTTGAGGCATGTTCCATCTATCCCTGTTTTGTTGAGGAGTTTTTATTAAGAATGGATGGTGTGTTTTGTCAAATGCTTTTTCTGCATCTATTAACAGGATCATATGGTTCTTATCCTTTCTTCTATTAATGTGATATATCACATTGATTGATTTGTGAATACTGAACCAACCCTGCAGCCCAGGAATAAATCCTACTTGAACATGGTGAATTAAGTCTTTTAATGTACCATTGAGTTCGATTTGCTAGTATCTTGTTGAGAGTTTTTGCATCCATATTCATCAGGGATATTGTCCTATAATTCTCCCTTTTAGTAGGGTCTTTGTCTGGTTTGGGAATCAAGGGAATGCTGGCAATGGACAGATCATCTAAGCAGAAAATCATCAAGGAAAAACAATGGCTCTTCATGACATGCTGGACCAGATGGACTTAACAGATATATTCAGAACGTTTCATCCTAAAGCAGAATAATGTACATTCTTTTCAAGTGAACATGGAACATTCTCCAGAAAAGATCACATACTGGGTCACAAATCATCCCTCAACAAGTACAAAAAGATTGAGACCATACCATGCATATTTTCAGATCACAATGCTATGAGACTTGAAGTCAACCACAAGAAAAATTTGGAAAGCCCTCAAATATATGGAGGTTAAAGAACACCCTACTAAAGAATAAATGGGTTAACCAAGAAATTAAATAAAAAATTAAAAAAATACATAGAAGCAAATGAAAATGAAAACATGACATATAAATGCTTTGGGATGCAGCAAAGGCAGTCTTAAGAGGGTAGTGTATTGCAATTCAGGCCAATTTCAAGAAGCAAGAAAGGTACAAATACACAACATAAGCTTATACCTGAAGGAGGTAGAGAAGGAATAGCAAATAAAGCCTAAAGCCAGCAAAAGGGAAATAATAAAGATTAGAGCAGAAATAAAGGATATAGAAACAAACAAATGAACAAACGAAAAACAAAACAGTAAAACAGATCAATGAAAATAGGAGCTGGTTCTTTGAAAGAATTAACAACATTGATAAACCCTTAGCAAGACTTACCAAAAAGAAAAGAGAAAAGACCCAAATAAATAAAATCATAAATTAAAGAGGAGAGATCATAACCAACACCACAGAAATACAAACAATTATAAGAGAATATTGTGAAAAATTACATGCAATCTGGAAGAAATGGGCAAATTCCTAGAAACGCACAAATTACCAAAACTGAAACTGGAAGAAAGAGAAAATTTGAAAAGACCCATAACCAGCAAAGAAATTGAATGAATAATCAAAAATCTCCTGACAAACAAAAGTTTGGACCAGATGACTTCCAAGGGGAATTCTACCAGACATTTAAAGAAGAGTTAATACCTATTATTCTCAAACTGTTCCAAAAGATAGAAATGGAAGGAAAACTTCCAAACTCATTCTACAAAATAGTTTTAATCCACCTTAAAAAAAGATGAAGAATTCCAAAAACAACACTTTTTCTTAAAAAAAAATAAAGAAGAGGGGCGCCTGGGTGGCTTAGTCAGTTAAGCGTCTGACTTTTGCTTAGGTCATGATCTCGCGGCTCGTGGGTTCAAGCCCCGCGTCGGGTTCTGTGCTGGGTGCCAGCTCAGAGCCTGGAGCCTGTTTCAGTCTGTGACTCCCTCTCTCTCTGACCCTCTCCTGCTCACGCTGTCTCTCTCTCTCCTAGAAATAAATAAAACATAAAAAAAAAAAGAAGAGTTGTCCCAAAATAAAATTAAATAGCCGACTTTTTGTCTCCTTTATATTATTATTTGAATTTTTATAAACATACTTTGGTTCAGAAAGGATACCATGGTTTTCCTAAGTTGTCATCCATTCTTTATTAATATTTTCATTAGTTTATTCTATATTAGTATTATATTAATTGTTTAATATTTGCAAACTATTCCCTTATTTATATAACCTTTTTAAAGTTTTCAATAATCATTTTAGCACATAAAATTAATAACATTCATTTTTTATTATAACACTTTACTTATGTGTATGTGTGTGTCTATATATATAATGCAATGTACTTAGAATATTTGTACTCTATCTCTTAGAATTTCAATTTATAAGGCACATATAGAGATTTTCCTTCCGTGTTACATCTAAAATGCTTGTGTATATTTTTAGATGAATATTCAGTTATCAATTTGAGTCTGATAAATGTCTTATTCAAGTTATTGATATTATTGCTGACTAGATGTGATGGTAATCTGTTCCATTATAAACTGAACATGCATGAGTTCATGGTTGCTAGATGGTGATGAAGTTGGCCAAGGCCAAAGATGAAACCAAAGGGCAGATTTTGGATAAATACGGAGGCCAAGGCCCATGGTGGGTGGGTCATATATATCATTCTTAGAGGTTGCATTTTATAACTGTACCAACATTTACTTAACCAATGTCCTGAGAAAAATGTCTGAAAAGATATACCCCAGAAAGATAACAGTGCTTATCTCTAGGTGGTAGAATTACAGGTAATTTTTTCTCATGGTTGTCAGTGTTTCCCACTTTTTTTTCTATAATAAACATGCGTTATTTCAGTAATGAAGAAAAAAATATAAAAATCTAAAACTTCTGTAACTTAGTATGAATAACAATACAACACCAAATTTACAAAAAGAACATCACATGTATCAGATCAAAACAAAGATCCAGAGGTACACTGGGTAATTTTTTTTGGTAAGACATTGCCAAGGCTTATAAGGGTCAGGAAGTGTTTCCTAAGATATATCCTCAATTCCTCTTGCTGTTAGTTAAGCCCTTTTATCAAAGGACACAGGGCAGCTGCTAATCCTCATCTAAATCTACTTCCAGATCAGTATTCTATTTCCTTCTTTCTGTTTTCTCATTTTTAGGCCAAAACATTCCTTTAGTGTCCATTCACCCTTATTCTCAACAATTATAGAATTAAGAGTAAAAGAGCAAATTTTCTTTCAAGGACATGTTTCTATTCACTTTTATTGCTTTGAACCTCATTGGCAGAATAACAACAACAAAAAAAGTGTTTGTTGGAGATAGGCCTTGAAGTCCCAATTTGTAGAGGAATCGTAGGACCTAGCAAATCAATAGAGTTGGAATGGTTAGTATCCCTTTATCCTGGAAGCTCAAAGATAGAAAATTCATTTGTGAAAACAAACCATTACAGACACACACATACACATCCTATATACACACATACATTTTCCATATATATTATTTTCCATATTCCCTGCCAGAAAGCACAGGAAAAGTCATTGCCAAATTGTGTTGGGCCACTCACTCTAAGGAAGCACAGCCTTTTCTTGGAGTAGAAGCAGATAGAGAACAAGGATCTAGGATCTGGCAGATCTTCCCAATTAAGGTAGTTAGTATTCATGGTTTGAGCCAGCAGAGCAGGTTCAAATTCTGGCCATGTCTGTATAATTTAAAAAACAAAGCAAAGCAAAGTGGAAAAAATTTACCATGAAGAGTGACCGACTCCCTGTTTTCCAGTATTGTTCCCAGTTAGTATGGACCTTAGTGCTGAAAATACAGTTGGGCTTCATTGAAGAATTGTCGGCATGTTGCTTGATTCATTCTGCCAAGCAATTTTCTGCAAAGCAGTCTTTGTAATGATCTCTTTTAGACACACACAGCCTTTGAGGAACTTAATAAATGGTGTTTTCTGGGTCTACCTGGAATTTTCCTCATTTTCACACCCCTAGACTTACGGACTCAGATCAGAGTTAGGGCTGGAGGTAGGGACTGACCACAGACATATTGTTATGTTTTTGGCCTAACCAATAAATGGATAAAGTACTGAAGTGAACACCTAGTTGGATTGCTTACCCCATAGTCATGAAGGCACATTGAATGATGACAAAAAAGGGTATAATGCTTCAAATGGGGTTATGGAATGGCAACAGATTGAAATCAAAGTTACAACTTTACTTGACGCAGTAGAGTAAATAATTCTAATTGGAAGAATCAAAAGCACAGATATTATGCCAAAGAATCTAATGAATTTGTTTGGCATATACATTGAGTGACTTTAGACCAAGATCCTTTCCTTTTTCAAAATTAAAATTAGAAATCTTTGGGCACAATTTAAAAGAACTCAGAAACCTTCTTTCCAGTTCTTTGGTACATTTTTTTCTTTTCTTTTCTTGATTTACAGAGGAAGTATAGAGTGTATTAATTTAAAGCTGCAATTTAATAGATCTAAGCCAGCTGTCCAATGTTGGAAAATATTATATCCCAAATAGTCTCCTTCCCTTTAAGTTTAGAAGTGGTACAGAACCATGGACGAGTGGGAAGAAGGTCAGGGCTCATCCAATTCATTGAAATTTGATTACTGTCTTACTCAGGACATCCCAGCGAAATGAATGCATCAGGTTGTCATTGGCCACTGGATTGGATCCCAAAAGATGGAGCTATGCTGCCAAGGGCTCTAATCTAAAAACACGGTGGGACTGTGTCCAGGAACTGAGCTCCCACTGCCCCTCAAGCTGGCTTTGAGCTGGCTCTGGGGTGACTCCTGTTGTCTAGGACCTTTAGCTTATTAATGTGACTGATGTCACCTCGGTTGAGTAGAGCAAAGTCTCCCTTTGCCAAGAGTGAGTTGGTTGCTATGGGAGGTAGTCTGAGGAGGGGCTCCTGGGCCCAACCTCTGCAGAATCTTCTGAGGGAAAGCTGATTAGAGTTGACATACCATTGTCCTCCAGAAACCTAATAGGACACATATTTTTTTCCAGTAAGTAAGACAATTGCAGAATCCATATTTCATAAATGCTCAAAAGGGGATCTCACACACACAAGAAAGTAAACTCATAACTAATAGCCCTTTGGGGGGGGGGAATTGTATTTTCAATTACCAAGCTTACATGGCCTTCCACTTAATCTTGAGCACTGTTGTCGGAACTGGGCTAGAAGCCAATTCTCAAAATAGCATAAATGGGAAATATTTAGGCAAGCCTTGTGATATATACTCGGTGTGTTTGGTTGTTTTAACATGTTTCCCTTTAGTGCTTTCAGAATATGTGTGATGGATTATAAGGTTTGAGATTTTTATAGTAGGTGTCACTTCCCCTATATGTCATAGCTAGGCTAGATGTCACAAGAATCAGAGCTCACTATTAGCAGAATCAGGGTGCATATGCCTTATTTGGGGACTGTGCTAAAAAATAACAAAACCTCCAAGTGGAGTAGAACACATAAACATATCTATTTCATCTGTAAAATGGGGAGGGCTGATCTCTAAAGTTCTTTGCAGCCCTAACACTGTATGAAAGAAATAAAATTTTCAACCTGTTAATTGCAGATTGTCTGTAAAACAGGTAGGTAGGGATAACTTGCGTGTCAACCTCAGGATTAACATGAGGATTAGATGAGTTAATATATGAAGAAAACCTACCTTGGTGACTGGCACATAGGATGTACTCAGGAAGTATTAGAGGTGTTGACTATTTTTACTGATATATAGTTAGACACTTCTTTAAAACCACACCACAGCCTCTGCTCTGCATTCTGTCCCCATACCTCACACACAGCCTCATAGAAAGTATTTTCTTTCAGTAATGTTGTCATTGGTCAAATATCTCCAAATTTTCTCTCTAAAATGAAGACAATTGCTGATATAATTAAGACAACTGAAAGAAGATGTGCATGAGACATTTTGTAAACAAAAGAGGGCTATTTAAATACAACAAAAAAAATTGGAGGTTGGGTATTGCTACTATAGATGTTCTTGAACTGAAACTTCCCCATATCCCTTTCTTTTAAAATGTAGGTTTTCTTATTAGTCAGATATGGTGAGGACAACAGATCAGGAGGTGATGGCCACTGAAAAGATAGTTTGTCACTCACAATTTCAAGAGGAGGGGACATGCCATGACTTCTGGGACCACATGGGGACGTACCACGGTCATTCAGAAGACAGAAGGAATGAAGAGAAAGCATGGGTAAGAGCCTTTATCGTGTTTTGTTGTGTGAGGAAATGGTCAAGACTGGGTAAGCAGGCTAGCAGGTTTAAGATTGGCTAGTTTGAATAATTTCAGCAGGCTCTGTGATATAGAGATTGTCCTTCATCGCCAGGTAGTTGTCTCTAGAGTGATTAGGGCAGGGGAGTAATGGCTGAGCATGCAAGAGCCCAGTAAAGGAATTAGTTGGTAGGCATGGGCTCTGAATTGGTTCGTTTGTTACATTTGAAAGGCCCTCTTTTGTTTACAAAATATCTCATGTATACCTTCGCAACTGACTCAATTCTGTCACAATTGTCTTTATTTTAGAGACAAAAATTTGGAGATATTTGGTGAAAGACATGTTCTCAGGGGAATGATTTGACATCTCTGGGAATTATCTAGCCCTGGGAGGGGTAGTTTCTTCTGGATAGGCAAGGTTTCTATGATGCCAGATGCCAGCACATGAGGAATACAGAAAACAAGAAAATAGAGTTAATACATCATTTCCTTTTCATTGCATCTTTGCAATGTGTGTTACCTAGAGAGGACCAAGGGAATTTGGATGGGAATGGAAATAGAGAATTTTAGCTGGCTGGTTTTGAGCTCCTTGTGAATTAAAGGAGTGAGTAGGAAAATCTGATGAAACTTTCCTTCTTTAGCCACAAGAGATGTGTATAGGTAAGTCAAGTAAAAACAGTGGCATGGTGTCAGACAGGGAGTTACCCTTTCCTATATTCTCCCCTGGCCTCTTCATATGGCTTAGTCCTGTTCAGATGCAAGAGAAATGAGACAGTTTGGACCATCTAGGGCACAGTCCGGTCTTGCTGTTCTCAAGAATGGGCAGTGACAATTTGTGGGCTCAGTGGCTTTGCAGCAGGTGTGAAGAAGTGGGAGCTGGAGCAGAATCTAAACAAGGCAGGCACGTGTGAAGAATCTCTTTGGACATTCCCAGGAATAACTTGGAGATCCACCCTCTGCTCCCGAACAAGTACATATTTAGGCCAAACTATAGAAGATGGCATTATTTTATTTCAGAACCATTTACTCATTCAGTAGTTTAATCAGTATTCATTGAGCTCTTTTTTTTATAGCCACTTCTAGCATTTACCCTAAATATGTATTAAAACAGATTGACCACCTCCGTCTCTTTCACAGCACCTGGTACTATAGCCTGGATCTGCTGAGAATGAGATGCCAAGAAGGTATTAGATGTGCAAGGAAAAGCAGTGTTCAGGAAAGGCAGGAAGAGCCTTCAGACTGCATTGCAGGTCTGACACCTAAATGGAAGTAGAGAGGGAAGGAAAAAGGCCTGGCTGGGAAGAATATCAGACTACAGCCAAGTTCCAAGAAATGTTCAGTTAGGCTGAAGGGGAGACCTTGAGTCCCATGTCTTGCTGGAATGAGCCTACTTTTTATTTCACACCATGCTTAGCCATGGTCTAGAAGTTGCATGGCAGAAGTGTGGTAGATCTCAAGGGGTAGCAGCTGGGGCCATCAGTCAACTATGCTCCCAGCAGCAGAAGATATGAGAGGTACGTTTTCATTGCTTCCACTTCTGGGATCAAAATAACTTTGACTGTTTTCCAAATTACATTTTGCTTGAATAGTTGGGGACTTGCTGCTATTGGGAATAGTAAATGTTCTCCATTCCAGGTGGCCCTGGAAGAGACATCCTGAACAAGGATAACTTTGAATTAGTCAAGTTCCAGGAGAGCCACTGAGGATGCTGAACAGTCTGTGCTCTATCCAAGGGCAGCTGGTGGAGGAGGTGACACCTACCCAGTTTGCTCATTAGGCTGTGTGCCCTGGGCAGGGTTGCCTTTCCCAGAGAGGTCACTCTTTCTCATTTGCGCAAACGTCGGCACTGAGGTGTGAATTCTAAAATGCTTGTTCCAATCACATATACTGTAGAGTCACACTTGCACATCTACTTCATGGAGACCTACAGAAAACTTTTTCAGTCACCACAAGATCAAAGACCTAGGCTTATCTGTATGGGAGTTGCCAGTGTCTACCCACTACTTTCCTCAGTACCTCTCTTGGCTGGTAGAAACTTTCCTCTCCCAGCAACCGCCCTCCCACGTTAGCGTCCCTCCGCTGCTGGTCCCGTCTAGGGCTGTGCTAACCTTTCTGTACCAAGACATGCATCGTCCTGCCAGCTAGTTCTTCACTAGAAAAAAGTTGGACCAAATAGCTTTACCAGAGGGCTAAAGATCAACACTAACACCTTCCTTTTTTTTTTTTTTTACAAATAGTTTATTGTCAAATTATTTTCCACATAACACCCAGTGCTCATCCCCACAAGTGCCCTCCTCCATGCCCATCCCTCCTCCCCCCCACATCCATCAGTCCTCAGTTTTTGTCAGCATTCAAGAGTCTCTCAGGGTTTGCCTCTCTCCCTTTCCCCCACCATTTCCGCCCTTCTTCTCCCCCTTGGTCCTCTGTTAAGTTCCTTCTAATCCTCCTATATGTGCACACATATGATATTTGTCCTTCTCTTGCCTGACTTATTTCGCTCAGCATAACACCCTCAAGGTCCATCCATGTTGCTACACATGGCCAGATTTCATTGTTTCTCATTGTCATGGAGTATTCCATGGTATAGATAAACCACATCTTCTTGATCCATTCGTCCGTGGATGGACACTTAGGCTCTTTCCATGTTTTGGCTATTGTGGAGAGTGCTGCTATGAACATTGGGATACATGTGCCCCTATGCATCAGCACTCCTGTATCCCTTGGGTAAATTCCTAGCAGTGCTAGTGCTGGGTCATAGGGGAGTTCTATTGTTAGTTTCCTGAGGAACCTCCGCACTGAACACTAACACCTTCTTGAAGAATCGTAATAGACAACATTTATCTAATCCTTATCTAATTCACTTTGTGTTAGCTGCTATGTCAAGTGACGTCATTTCATCTTCACAGCAGCAGTGAAGGGGTAGTATCTTCCCTGCTGTTTTCAGGTCGGAAACAAAAGCTACAGGGATTAAATAACTCTGCTGGGGGGTCACATCATTAACGAGATGATTTTGAACCTGAACATTTTCCCTATAAATTCCTTGCTCTTAACCACTGTAAAATACTGCTTTAGCCACAGAAGCTTCTGACACTGCCCCCTAGGGAACTCTAAATAGAGAAAACTTCTGAAAAAGAGAGGTTTTGCTCAATGATTCTTACATTAGGCTACATAAGTCAGTGGTTTTCAAAATAGTTGTTCAAATAATATTTTCCAATGTGCAGTATTTCAAAAAATAAAAGTACAAATAAAAAATGCAATCAAAGAAGAAATACCAGAGAACATTACATGTACAAAAGGTAAGCATGGTTTCAGAAACCTTTTGTTTCAGGGCACCTGGGTGGCTTAGTCGGTTGGGCGTCCAACTTTCGCTTAGGTCATGATCTCATGGTTCGTGGGTTCGAGACCTGCGTCGGGCTCTGTGCTGACAGCTAGCTCAGAGCCTGGAGCTTGTTTCAGAGTCTGTGACTCCCTCTCTCTCTGACCCTCCCCTGCTCATGCTGTCTCTCTCTCTCTCTCCTAGAAATAAATAAAACATTAAAAAAAATTAAAAAAAGAGAAACCTTTTGTTTCCATTTTATATGTGTACATACACTTGTGTGTTGTATGGTTGATGTATATATATATGCATATATATTTGTATGTGAGTATTGTGTTCTGTAAAACTGCAAAGGCAATGTACTCTTACCATTGGTCCAGGTCAAATGAGTTTGTTTCACACTTGGATACTGGATTAATCTGCTTCCTCATTTATCTGGTCCTAAAGGAACAGAGAGCTTAGTAGATAGCCACACTGGCCTGAGTTAACCTAGCCCTCTGGTTAGGGCCCCTGCCCAATAGCTGTGTTCCCAGCCAATGTTCTTCCCCTTCTTTCCTCCACCTCCACCATGTAGCACACCCTGAAGGCAGCATGGCAACTTGGGCCAGTCTGACTGGGCCTTACCCCTGGGTACCTCCAAATTTACAGGGTACAAAAATGTGAAATAATTACTTCAAAACAGAGTTTGTAATTTAAATATTAGTGACATTCATATGTTGACAATCTGTGAAACTTTTTTCAGTGGATAGTAACAGCTGAGTTAGATCTAGTTAGCAAATTCGTTAATTCGAGCACAGAACAACACTGTCACTAAGACCAATCTGTGAGCAGTATCACAAATTACAAAGTGAATTTGAAGAAATGTGAGGGTGACATTCACACTCTTTGTCCTGGGCATCAGAATTCCTAGTGAGTTATGCCTTTATCCACAAGATAGTTGAGACTAGGGATGCTATGGTCAATCGTTAGGCAGTAATTATGAGGGTGAAGATTGGCTAGTACCTGATAACTTAGCAAATGAAGAGATTCTTTTAATCTCTTTGGCATAGACTAATACATATATAACCTTCATAACAAAATTCTAAGTTAGATTTTATTATTATCCCCATTTTGCAAATAGGGAAATTGAATTTCAGAGGTTAAATAACTTGTCCATGGTCATATATCTACTAAATGCATACAGCAAGTATGATTGCTGTGATAGATTGGCGGCAGAAATGGCCCCAGTTCTTCCTCACCTTTATCCACATCCCTTGAAGTGTAAATGTTGCTTTTCCCATAAAGGGCGAAGTCTATTTCTCTTCCCCTTGAATTGGGACTGGCCTTATGAGTCTCTTTGGCCAGTAGATATGGTGGAAATGGCTGCATGTAGTATCCAGGCTTCAAAAGGACTCACGTGCTTCTGCTTTCTCTGCTGAGCCCTTGATTCCACCATGGGAATAAGCCTGGACTAGTTTACTGGAGAATGAGAAGGTTCCAGAACTGAGATTAGTCATCCTAGCTGGGGCCATTCTAGAACAGCCAGCCCCGAGCCCACCCACTGACCTACTGACTACAGACACATGAGCAAGCCCACCCAAGATTGGCCAACCCTGACTCAGATCAACAGAACCAACCAGCCAACCCATAGATTAATGAAAAATAGTAAATTGTTTTGGGCCACTGAGTTTTAGGGTGATTTGTTATGCAGCATTGTTGTAACAATAGATAACAGATATAATTGCCTATCCACAGTCATTTCTTCTCTTTTCTTTGGATGAGAAATCTGCTTCCCACAACAGAGGTTTAAATGGTGCGTGTTTACTTTTCAAACTTCTTTGCATTGAGAGTGATGTAGTTCTAGCAGATGTATAGAGAAGTCAACTTTGTGGGAGGAAGAGTAAGGAGGGAAACAGTTTTGAGAAACATTTTCCTTTCTGAGTAGAAAGAAGCTGTCAATGAGATAGAGGCCTTCTCTTTTCCTCCTGTCTGCTTTGGACACTATATCGTTAAAAGTTGACACTTGAGCAATAGCAGCCATCTTGTGATCATGAGGCAACAAGCCTGGAACAGCAATTTAACACATTGGAAAGGATGGAAAACTGAAAAGAACCTAGGTTTCAACCACATCATTCAGTTGCAGAAATAATCCTGGAAATCCCTCACTTTCTGCCTTCTTTACTATTTAAGCTACTTGCATATCAGTCATTTTAAGTGACACAGTGCAAGAAATAGAGTCCAAGTAGAGGCATTCTAACTTGTAACATGCTGCACTCATGGAGCATTGAGTGTTAGTAAGATTAATAGAACTCTGGACTGTCGCGGGCCTGAGTGAATAGCTAATGTGGTCATCAGTAAGACATTTTGTTGGTAAATGGTGGAGTACAGTTTGGCTCCTAACCTGGCATAGACTAGAGCGCTTCCTGCAAGGGTCATCAGTCTCCTGAATAACAGCACCCGTGGGGTCAGAAAGATCTCAAAGCTTTTATAAATATTCAGAAACAGCATGGTGGAGGAAAGAACCATAACCTCTATCATCTACCACAATTCATACCCAATACCCCTGCCCTGCTCTTGTCCCTGGGTCCAATTTTTAACGACCACAAAAATTTTCCTATTTTTTTGTAATTTAAAATTCTTCTAATTGTCTTGATTCATGAAATTGCCATACTTTACTATGTTTGTCTTATCAAAAGGTTATACGATCCTTGATCATGTAGATCTACTTAAGAAAAACAGGCTTTTTTTTTTCTTTCTTTCTTTTTTTTTTTTTTTTAACACAGAAGAGCCCAGATCAGACTTTGCACTGTATTCCATGTTTCTTATTGGTTTTAGCATTTCTTTAAAGCTAAGTCCAGGGACATTTCTGACCTGACATTATGTCTAGTTTTCTCAGTATTCCATTTCCCCTTAAGTGGTCATGTCCTTTGGTCCAGGCATTCTTCTTGTTTCCTTGAAGTCTAATTTCCATTGACTCTCCTGAAAATTATGGGTCTCTCAGTCTCCACCTTTTCATATATCATAACTCCTGATGTGCCTCACACACTCCTGTCTAATCTCCACTCCTTGCCTGGGTCATTCCAGCCAACCTTGGCAAGTCATTGGCTACCCACAACTCAAGTATTTCCATGAGTGTACTCATTTATTCCTTTTCTTATTACATAGAGGAAAATCTCAGATAGTCAATCATAATTTTTATCTTAAAAAATATAATCCTTCCATCTTCTCCCTTTCCATACCTGACCCAGTAATTCACATAAAAACTCCAGCATGAAAGTTGGAGCTGGAGAAAATGAGAGGACATCCAGACTGATGCACATTTTGGGGAAATGCAAAATACTCTCTGTTTATCTTTTAGCAAGGCAAAGGACTTGGAGAAAATTGTGATGCTTCCATGATATCAAAGATTTCAAAGATACCAGCATTCAAGATTAAAAACCATACCAGTTTTTTGAGATATTCCACCTACCTGGCAAACTTTCCCTTCCCTTCCCTTTTCCCTTTCCCCTTTCCGCTTTCCTTTCCTTTCTTTTTTTTTTTTTTTTTAAGTAAACAAGACCTCCCAGATCCTGGAGAGAAATTTGTACCTTGTGGCTGGAAGATCTTTCAAGGAGCACACCTTGTGTGGACTTTTTGAATTTTGAAGGAAAGGCTCCTCTTTTTGGTATTGCCTGCAAAATGCTAACTAGGCTCATATGGAGATCATGATGCCCAATCTAGAGTTATCAGCCTGGAATTTTACCAAAAAAGAAAAGGAGAGAAAGAAACACAAAACTGCTGACTACTAGTTCTTTAAAGACTGCACCCAATGCTACTTACCTAATTTTGGCAGTGTAATTGCCCTGCCGACCACAAGGCATTTTCTCTTTGTTGTAAGGGACTGTACGATCCAGGGCCATCTGGAGATCATGAAAAGACAAGGCTGAAAAACCCACCAGACCCTGTCCAATACATTATATACCGATTTTTGTTTCAAAATGGAAAGAGCTATGTAGACATGAGTTCTCCCCAGGGGAAGGCCCGTCTGTTGTCACCTATGAAAACTTGAAGGCCTTACATTTATGAATCCCAAATAGCCTCAGCCTTGAATATTTAGACACCCATGATCAGCTCATCCAGTGATCTAGCTTTTGGAGGTATGTTATGTTAGTAACCATATAACTGATATGTAAAACTAGCCGCAGTTTAATACGGTTACAATAAAAGATAATTATTGGGGCACCTGGGTGGCTCAATTGGTTAAGTGTCCAACTTTGGCTCAGGTCATGATCTCGTGGTTGTGCGTTAGAGCCTCACGTTGGGCTCTGTGCTAACAACTCAGAACCTATAGCCCTCTCTCTGCCCCTCTCCTGCTCATGCTCTGTCTTTCTCTGTCTCTCAAAAGTAAATAAAGGTTAAAAAAAAGTTAAAAAAAAAAAAAGAGAATTATCACAGACACCAAGATACTCAAGTCTCAGGACTTCCATATTATCTCCTTATACAAAGATTCACAATTGAAGGAAGCCAAATTATGATAACACTGTCTCTGGGTCAGCCCCAAATGATTCAAATGATTGAACCATTGAATGGAATGCAAAAAGACCACTCCTCACTCCATTTAGGGATGTTCTTGCCTGTGGTACCAGAAAACTCAAAGTACCCTGTCAAAGGTACCCTTTTCCCTTGGGCAGCACTCTCTTTTTGTTTCTTAGGCTGGTTGATACCTTCCTTAAATATGTTCATGTATTTAATCAGATCACATTATCTGGTCTGACAGGCCTGCATGCACTCTGATCATTAAGATCTATTGTGTGTTGTGATTTCACAGTTTAAAATGCTAAGAATATTGCATTTTCAAGGTTTTAAGAGTCATTTTCTTATCATCAAGTATTGCCAGCAGGTTGTGCAACAATCCCTTTGCATGGAGGTCAACATGTGGGCCTCACTGTCTCCTAGGTCTCCCTCCCAGCTCTGTTATTTTGATTTTTGTGGCTTTGTTTTATTCTTGGTTCTTTTCAAATACTGTGTAGCTTCACAGGAAGACCAGTGTCCCTGATATTCCAAAGGCTGTTAGAGATTCTCTACACCCACATGTGGCTAGAAAACTTCAAGGAACCTGCTCATTGCTACACTGACATTTCATTTGTGTCTTCACTGCTGCTCAATAATTATTTTATTCAACTCATTGCTTCTCCATAGAGTCTTCCTCTGAACAATATTCTTATTTTCCTCCAACCCTCAAACTAACTTCTCTGCCCTTTGTATCTCAATGGAATATTTAAAGTATCTGAACATGAGATTTCATAGCCGTCTTATAATTTCTGTTATCTGTACCTTCTCTTTTTCTCTCAAAGGAAGAAATATCCTTCCCTTTTCAAACACTAGTCTCACAGTATATGTTCTTGATCTTCTATTTTCCTCATTTTTCCTAGTCTTTGTTTCATTAACCTTATTTTCTCTGTTGAGTTTTCAGTTAGTCCTTCTTCATGGGCTTCTGCTCCTTCCTTATCTTGTAAATGCAGGTCTTCTCCATCTCAGAAAATGTTTTTATCTTAACTCTCTACTCTCTTGAGTTAGCATCTTATCTCCCTGCCCTATCAGTTACCTCCAACAGTTTAAAGTGAGTTTAATTGCCTGACTCCATCTCCTCACTGATTTCTCCTAATCCCTTTCAGTCTGGCTGTCATCCCCATTGATCTACCAAAACCTCTCTCTGGGAGGGAGGAAGGAAAGAAAACAGGGAAGGAAGCTTCTTGCTGTGTTTAGAAGCAAATCTACTAGTATCATGAATTTAATTTTTAAAAACAAGTTTTTGAGGAAACAAGCAAGACAAAAGGGTCTACCCTGTAGATAGTAGTGAATTAGAGAATGCAGTTAATGATTTCATAGAGTTGGTCATCATCATCACAAAACTGACATATACATTATAATTTAGGTGAGTAAAATTCCATTTTCTATAACAAACGTATTCTAGCAAAAGTCACTTTTATAATAAACATAAAGAGTCCAAATATAATTTTTACTAAAACTATGTAGAAGATATGCAGTTATCATAGCTTTGTAGTCAAGGTTTACATTCCACGGGAGATAACTATAAGACTTTTGTGGTTAAAAGCTGAAAATCACAGGAGAGCTTCTTGCCTTTTTCAATAAACAATTCAGTTTTATGATGACAAGATACAGAGTATGTATAGATTTAACTTAAACAGGAACTTACCCCCACCTGGATAAAACTTCTTTTTGTGTGTGTCTATAGTACTCGGTATGTAAAATTCTCTATTTCTTTTACTTTTACAACCAAAGATCATTCTAATCCAGAATGTTGATATCTTTAAAGAACTTTTGTCAACAGTCTTTTTCTATCCAAATGGCTCTTTCTTTAGTAGTTCCTACTTGTTATCTTACAAACAAGCTCAGATCTTCAGACTCCTAAAAAGAAAAAATTAAAAAAAAATCTTATCTCAACCTTGCTTTCTCTTGGGTTAGCATCTTATGTTTGTTGTCTTTCTTTATTCGTAAATTATTGAAGGTAAAGTCTATGGTGCTTATCTCCACCCCTAAATTTCTTATTAACAGTTGTGATCTATGATGTATGGTTCAATGATTTTAAATGAGATTGAATCAATGTGTTATAGGGCTTATAAATTTTAATTTTCATAGAATTAACTTTATTCACTACTAAGTATGTATCAAATGCTTTGTATATATTAACTTGATTAATAATCATAAGTAGACTGAGGTGGGCATCATTTCTTTCATGTAGTGGTGGAGAAAGAAGATGTTCAAGAATCTTGCACAACCTGTCAAAGTCACCCATCTAGTATATATGGAGCTTGGCTGCAGCCAGTAACAGCCAGGACTCCTAAGTGCGAGCAACAGAAACTAAGTATAGCTGATTTCAGCAGAAAATAAATTGGTCATCCAACCAGAAGTGGGTAGGTGAGTAAACTTCTGGCATCGCTGTAGCTTTTACTGCCGATACTGCCATCACTGCCAAATGGACACTGGATGCCCTCATCAGCACCACTCTCATCGCTCTCCCAAGAGCTTAATATTTCTGCAACCCCTGCCACCACCAGGGAGGATTTCTTGTGGGGTCCTAATATGAGGTACATATGTCTGACTGCCAGGACTTAGGTCATGGGCCTGTATCCCTAGCTACAAGGTTTCCTGGGAAAATGAGTTTCTGGAATTTCCATGTATAGCGGAAAATAGATTTTGGCTTATTTCAAGTATTGTGTGATGGTGTGTGTGTGTGTGTGTGTGTGTGTGTGTGTGTGTGTGTGTGTATGTTGGTGGAGGGGGACTCTCAAATAAAGGAAATTAGGTTCATATGTTGGATGATCAAAAGACAAGTACAGATTCCATTATCAGAACTCAAACGTTTCTGACTTTGGGTCTTTTATACAATGAAATGTCTTGAAAGTCACAAATTATCTCCTATTTGCCCATTTTAATGACTTTATCTCTCATCGTTTTCATTAACAGCTATAAAGATTTGTTTTTATATATTTATATTTCTTTCCTTCATTTATTCCTTCTTAAAAAGAAATCAGTGTATTATTTTTGAAAATAAAAACAGTAGAAGGAAGGAAATAATAAAGAAAAGAGCAAAATTAATTGAATAGAAAATAGGCAAAAATAGAGAAAATCCAAAAGTTGTTTTTTTTTTTTAAAAAAAACATAGTAATAAAATTAATCAACCCACAGGAAGACTTATCAAGAAAAAAGAGAGACATAAATTAGGTGATATCTGTACAGACCCTGTAGATGTCAGGAAGATGATAAGGGGAATATTATAAACAATTTTATGCTGATACATTTGACAACCTAGAAAATGGACATTTTTTTAAAAAGACAACTTCATGAAATTATCAAAAGTAAAAACTAAATAGAAAATGTGAATATTCCTATATTGTTAAAGAATTAAAATCTATAATTAGAAATCTTCCCAAAAAGGAAATCCTAGACCCAAGTGGCTTCTTTGTAAATACTACCAAACAAATAAGAAAAAACACAAATATTAAAACCCTTTCAGAGGACAAAATAAGAGGGAGTACTTTTCCATTCATTTTAGCAGGCCAGAAAAACTTTGATACCAAAACTTGACAAGGAAAACACACACAAAAAAATTATAGATCCCATGAACCTAATAAACATCAATGCAAAAATTCTAAACAAATACAAGAAAATAGCAATATATAAGCAAGATAAAACATTATGACCAAGTAGGACTCATGCAAGTTTGGCACAACATTAAAACAAATCAATCAACTTTCAACTTTGAAATATAAAGAGAGGGGCTCCTGGGTGGCTCAGTCAGTTAAGCGTCCGACTTCGGCTCAGGTCATGATCTCACGGTTCCTGGGTTGGAGCCCCGCGTCGGGCTCTCTGCTGACTGCCAGCTCAGAGCCTGGAGCCAGTTTCAGATTCTGTATCCCCTTCTCTGACCCTCCCCTGCTCACGCTCTCTCTCTCTCTCTCTCTCTCAGAAATAAATAAAACATTAAAAAAAAGAAATATAAAGAGAAAAACTATGTGATAATAGATACAGAAAAAACATTTGATAAAACTAAATTTCTCTTCATGAAACAAACTCTCAGAAAAGTAGGAATAGAAGAGAATTTCCCCAATCTTATAAAATCATTTACAAAAACCTAGAGCTAGCATAAAACCTGATGAGGGGACCATTGTTTTCCCTTTAAGGCAAAAATGTTCCCTCTCATCATTTAAATCAACATTGTACTGGAGACCATAGCCAGTACAATAAGGCAAAAATAAAAAGTAAAAGGTATAAACATAGGAAGGAAGAAGTAAAACTATCTATTCAATGACAACAGACTATACACAAATAAAAGCTAATAGAATCTACAAAAAAATTAAAAACCATTGCAACTAAAAACCAAAGTTATCAGGTTCAAGGGATATGTGGTCAGTATATCAAAATCGTTTGCATCCATTTATTAGCAACAAAAAACTGGAAGATTAAAGAAAATACCATTTATAAGTACCTACTTAGCGAAATGCATGCAAGACCTATCTGTATATTGAAAACCACAGAACACAGCTGATAGAAATTTTAAAAGACTAAAGGAAAGATATATGATGCTTACAGATTAAAAAACTCAATATTGTGAAGATCTTAATTCTTCCCAAATTGACCTATTGACTGAATGCAATTCTAATCAAAATCTGAGCAGGTGTTTTGGAGTAACTGACAAGCTGACTCTAAAATTTATGGAGAAATACAAGGACTTATAATAGCCATTGTACCTTGAAAAAGGAGAACAAAATTGAAGGAGTTGTGCTATCAGATGTTAAGACTTATAAAGCTTCAGTAATTAAGACAGTGTAGTTGGTCTAAAGGTAGACAAAGAAATTAATAAATTAATGAAACAGACAAGAGAGTCTGGAATAGTACTACACATATACAGTCTATTAGATTTTTAAATGATGCCAAGTCAGTTTAATGGAGAAAGGAAAGTTTTTTCAATACATGTTGCTGAAACAACTGGACATCTATATAAAAAAAACACCAAATTTTGATTCTTACCTCATACAATGCGTGAAAATTAATTCAAATATGAAAGCTTAAATTATAAAGCTTCCTAAGGGAGAGATTGGGGAATATTTTTCTTAAGGTAGAGAAAGATTTCTCAAGACACCTAAAGCACCAACTATAAAATAAAAAATGATATATCAGACTTTATCAACATTAAAATATTCTGTTCATCAAAAGACATTGGTTAGAAAAGTGAAAAGCCAAGTCACAGTCTAGAAAAAAGTATTCATAAACATATATCTGATCAAAAACTGATACCCAATGTAAAACAACTCCTACAAATCAAATTTAAAAAAGACAATGTTCTAAGTAAATAATGGCAGTTGACTTGAACAGCCACCTCACAAGAGAAGATGTATGAGTGACCATTGGCATATGAAAGATGTTGAGCATCATTAGTCATCAGAGAAATGCAGATTAAGACCATGATAGATGCCAAAATGATTAAAACTAAGAAGACTGCTGTTGTGGATGTGGAGCAATTGAAATTCTCATATATTTCTTATGGGAGCATAAAATAAAACAACCACGTTGGAAGACTGTCCCTCACTCTCAAAGTTAGATATACATCTGTCCTATGACCCAATATTTTCATTCCTAAAAATATTGCCAAAGGAAAGGAATATATGCATCTATCCTACGGAGAGACTTTTTCAAGAATGTTCATATCAATTTATTTATGAGTCCCAAATTAGAAAAACCCAAATGTCCATTAAAACTGAAAAGCTGGAATACACACTCAGAAAAAGAAAAAAAAGAAAAGAAAGAAAAAAGAAAGAAAAGAGGTGCCTCGGTGTCACAGTGGATTAAGCCACTGACTCTTGGTTTCCACTCAGGTCATGATCTCACAGTTGGTGGGTTTGAGCCCAGTTTTAGGCTCTGCGCTAATGGTCTGGGGCCTGCTTGGGATCTTCCCCCACTCCCTCCCATCCCTCTCTGCCTTGGTCTCTCTTTCTCTCTCTCAAATAAAATATATATATAAGGAACACTTGGGTGGTTCAGTCAGTTAAGAATTCAACTTCAGCTCAGGTCATGATCTTGGAGTTTGTGAGTTTGAGCCCTGCATCAGGCTCTGTGCTGACAGCTCAGAGCCTGGAGCCTGCTTTGAATTCTGTGTCTCCATGTCTCTCTGACCCTCCCCTGCTCACACTCTGTCTCTCTCAAAAATAAATAAACACAAAAAATTTAAAAATAAACAAATAAAAGAAAAAAGAACTACTGACACCACAACATAAATGAAATACAAAAACAGTATTTTGAGCTGAAGTTAGATAAAACAGCAATTCTGTATTACTTCTGTATTATATGAATTTTAAGAACAGGCAAAATTAATCTATGGTGGTAGAAATTAGAAAAAATAAATACAGGGATATTTACTGGAAAGAGATACCAGGAAACTTTCTGAGGTGTTTGAAACATTCTAAATCTCGATCAAGGTGATGGTTACACAGGTCAAATTTATTGAGCTGTACATTAAAATATGAGTTTTACTCTATGTAAATGAATTCTCATTCTTATACTCTTAGCACTGAAAAATCAAAATAAGGGGAAAAAACTTATAAAAACCCTATTGTAATAATTCTTTTATATTTGAAAATATCTGTTTATTATTACCCAATACCTTGCCTAGCTCTGATATTTATGAGACACACTGTTGTTTCTCTCAGAACTTTGTAGACATTTTTACATTAGCTTCTGGCATCAGATTTGCTGGGGAGAAGATTGAAGTCAATTTGTGATTGTCCCTGCATGGAGATTAGGTTTTTTCTGACTAAATATCTGAGAATTATCTAGAAATTCATTATCTTAGCAATATAAGTAGTCTCTATTGTTAATTTTTTAAATCCAAGGTGATGTGATCTGTAGGCTGGAGCTTTTTTCATTCCAGTAAAATTTGCTTATATTATATTATTTAGATACTTTTTGCATCTGTATTTAATGATTTATTCTCTATATTAGTTAACTTCTTTTTTATTGCATCTGCCTCTACTTTTTTATTTTATGTTTTGAATTTGCATTCACTTTCCTGTATCCTGGGAAATTTACTTTTAGGTAGATTTAGTTTATTTCTTGTATTCTCAAATTTAATCATAGATGATGCTGTTTTCTCCTTTGATTTGCTTTCTTCCTTCCTTCTGTAACTTAGCCCTTTATTTCATTTTGTTGCTTAATCATCTTGATTAGCGGCCCTTGTTTTACTGAATTTTTCTTCTTATTAAGTTTTCTATACTTCAGAGCACTTGTTAACAATTTCCTTCTGAGTTTTAGTTTGTTTTGCATCCAAATTGGTTTCTTTATATTTTGCATTTTAAGTGTGTGTGTGTGTGTGCATGTGTGTGTATGTGTATATGTATGTATGTGTATATGTGTGTGTGTATATTTGTATGTGACTGGTTGCCAGGTTTCCAATTTTCATCTTGCTCAACTGTCGTCTTGGTCCAGACCTGTTATTTGCCCTAAAATAGTGTAGGTGTCTTCTTGTTTCCTTTTTCTTTTGACACTCATTTATTTTCCTGACAAACCGTGTTTAGGGAGCTTGGTCTTTTATGTTTCCATGTCTTCATAGGCATGGCAGGGCAGGACAGAGTCTAGGTGAGATAGTGTGCAGATTTTGTTAGAGCCTCAGGGCTCAGAAGTAATTCTAAAGTTGTTAAATGTTTACTAACTGTGAGAGGGCTTCCTTCACTGAGTTGAGGGAGTGTTTTAGTCATATTGGAGTGTACCCTCAAACTTAGAACCTAATCCCCAATGTCTTAGTCTTACACCCTTCAATGCCATCAAAGAGGTTGTAATTCATTGTTCATTTCCAATGTGTTCCAACATTTTCTGTGACTTCCTGTTTGGACAGTTAGCTTCTCATTAACTTTCTCTCCCTATTTTGGGATATTAATGAGGTGTTCATGGATTTAGTTGGTATGCCTATATGCCTACAAGGAATTGAAATAGGGTTAGAAACCTTGCCATGATGAACTGTCACTTCACTACAGAATTTTCAGTCTCTTTCATTGGCCAATACTTTTCGAAGTTTATGGCCTAGAGCTATCCCCTTTTCTGGTTTGGTTGTTGCTGCAGAATTTTGGAGGTCAGTTTTTCTATGTATCATTTTGCTGATTTCAAGAGATACTGGGGGATGGAGATTCTTATGCTGTGGCTTTATTCTACTTTTGCGACTTTGTAGTTCCTGCCTTCGCATTTCTCTCTTGCCTTCCTTTAAGAGTTAGTTTCCTTCTCCCCACTTCCCTTTCTTACAACCCCACAGGCCTCTTTCTGACTTCTTTGCCTGTGTTAAGTTAAAACATTTTTAAAGGTCATTTTGTACTCTTCTCTTTCTTCCTGTCCTTTCATTTCCATTCTCCTCCCATGTAATCTCTTAATATGTTCTTTTGTAACCTCCTAATTCATTCCCGTGCTTCATTAGTAATGTCTAGACAGATGTCACTCAGATTTACATTTCATGCCCTGACCTGTCATTTATGACCTGGTTTCATTTCTACTGTCTGTTGGATGTCTTACTGTGTGGCACTCCTACTACAACCTTAAAATACCCAAAGGTAAGCTCTTGAGTTTTGTCCAAAATCAGTGCTTCCTCCTATCTTGTTTGCTCTTACTCTTTCAGGTGCAAAAGCCTGGCATCTTCTGTGTTTTCTTTCTAGGGCTCCTCTATCCAATTAACTAATGAATCTTTTCTATTGGACTTTTCCTCTTTTTTGTTTCCACTACCATTCGCCTAGAATTAAAGTCTGTACTTTTTTCACTTGAACCTTGTAGTAAACCTTTAACTTGTCTCTCTCCTCTAATTTCTTCTCTGTCTAATGTTTTGTGCAACTCCAGAAATGTCTTGCTCTAAAATCTTCCATGAATACCTAACACTTTCCCCAATATTCAAGGACCTGCATAATCAGATCCTAGCTTCTAATGTGCAACTTATTTTCCACTGTACCTCTTCACAAGCCTTAAATTCCAATCAGGGTCAATTGCTAAGCATCTCCTATTGTTTCCAATTTCAACAACTCTTAATGGCTTATCTTTTCTCCCATCTTCATCTATGAACATTTTACCAGTTTTTCAAAATCCAAATCACATTCTACCTTTTCCATGAACTCTTCCAAATGAACTGATTTGGAAGTGATTGATCCCTCCCTATTCTGAGCTCCTATCATTCTTTATCCCTCATCACATCATCCTTCAATCATTGTGAATGTATCTTAGCTTGCCCCAAGATTATCAATTCCTTATGAGTTAGGGACTAAGGTTATGAGAAGTTGTGACAGTTAGGGAAAGTTGTGATATAGTAAACTTGGACTTACGTATCATGAAAACTCAACTCAGTTTTGCCACTGTGTGTGCTTGGGCAAGTCACTTACCTTCTTTGAGCTTTACTTTTTTCATCTTTGGAAGAGATTATTGTGAATACTCAATGAAATAGCATGTGTGAAAGTGCTTTATATATACAGACAGATATATATGTATGTGTGTGTATATAGGTAGATAGGCTAGTGGAATACAAATTAAGGTATTACAAGTTTCTTCAAATTCCCTGTAGCATCAAACCTGATCATTTACACATAGAATAGCTATAAATGTTTATTGATTGAAAAGCATGAAATATATCTAGCTGCAATTATGCTTGCCTGAAGAACACCAAGGAGATGCTAATGGATAAGGATAGGCATAAAGGAAGTTGATAGTTGTGTAGTTATGCCAACAATTTGCCAAGCTGGAGAACTGCTTAAGTACATCATCTAAGATTTCGTGCACAGTGCAGAGGACCTACCTAAATGGAGACAAATGGATTAAATGGTTTGTTCCAATTCTTTCTAGCCCTCGATGTCTAGTCTTTCACAGAACTACACGTAATAGATGTCATATGCAAGAGTGAAATATTTGTTTATCAGTAGCTATTTCACATACATGCACATGTATACATTTCAGATGTGAGTTTATGCTAAATATAGTTCATGTAAATACAGACATTTATATCCTTAAATGTTTCTTATATAGTCTTTGTTGACATTCATTCAACCACCATTGTTTCTCTTTTCCAAACTTCCAGTTTTCCAGTAGTGCTCCGTTTATAATCAAAGGCAGCAAAGCTAGTGAATCCTCATCAAAGCTGGGTAGACAGTGACAAAACAAGTACATGAGAATGGCCATTAAGTAATTCCCTTAATGATTGAGATCATCTGGATCGAATCCATGAATGTTCAGATTTTCCATGCCAGCTTCTCCTGCTTTTCCTCCAGAACCACATGTTCAAATTTTAAAATGTTCTAATTTTATAAGTTTTTTAAAAAATCGTATTTCATAGAAAACTGTCCTTTTGGAAAGGATATTAATAAAAGCCAAAAAATGTACCTTGAGAATCTGCTTGTGACGTGACAAATTCAAGACCATGTGTGCAATGCCTACAACTGAATGTTCACATTCATGTTGTACCTGGACAAAATTTTGGGCAAAAATATGTATAGCATCTCTTGTCTTAGACTGAGCCTAAGCTGGATTCCTGATTCATATGCTTCTAACAGTGCCTCTAAGGGTACATTTGCAAAAGCCCATGTGCATGAAGGATAGAGGCCCTTTCTTAGGAAGAATTTATGCTAAGGGGAGAATGAGGCAGGACAAATATGCCCTAGTAAGAAGCCTGGTTCTTCCTTTACATTTTTTAAAAAATATTTATTCATGTTTGAGAGACAGAGATGACAGAGTGTCATTTTGAGAGACAGGGTGTGAACAGGGGAGTGGCAGAGACCTATGGAGACACAGAATCTGAAGCAGGCTCCACACTCTGAGATGTCAGCACAGAGCCTGAAGCAAGGCTTGAACCCTCTGACCACAAGATCATAACTTGAGTCAAAGTCAGACTCTTAACCCACTGAGCCACCCAGGTGCCCCAGAAGCCTGGTCCTTTAATGAGTGGCAGCTCTTAGCCGGTCCCTCCATGAACTCCTATCTGGGGACAGAGGAGACTGGAAGTGAAAATCCTAGGAGACACTGAGGGCAAAGCCTCATTTGTGGAGAGGACAGTGTTTCTTATGTCACCACAGGAGAAACTGTAGCCTCCAAAACCTTGCCGTCTTGGCATTGGTAGAAGTACAAGTATCCAGTGGAAGTGGTGGTAGTGCCCTATGGTGAGAGCCAGATCTAGAAGGTTCATAGGACAGTGCATAGGGAGGTGGCAGAGGCAGCCAAATTCAGCAGACACAAGTGTATGCAATGATGCAACATTGGTGACACATCTTTAGGCACTGGAAACAGTGGTAAGGTACTTGCACACAGCTTAGCAGGCTTGACAGGATGGTGGCAGTGGAGTCAGAATGGTAGAAGAGAAAAACAAAATGTGTGAAAAATGTGTAAAAAAATAATATTTGAAATGCCCACAGTGTTGAATATGTTTGGGAAAGTTTATTCAGAACAAAGGGAGGAGAGAAGACAAATTACCAACCTTCGAAGCTTATCAAATATTTAGCAATTTCCATTTCATTTGTTCTTTAAATGGATACTTGTTGAAAGCATTAACTCTCAAACAAGGCACAATCTGAATCTATTTATGTAATTTTATTAAGTGCATCATGGTTTATTAAGTGTTTTCAAGGCAAATATTGAGCCTGACAAACCAAATACTTGACTTTCAATTTCATAAACAAAAACAGATTTATTCACAAGATCACAACTCAAGACATCTTAAGTGATTGCAAGTTATAAAGAAAAATGTCTCACTATTGTCACAGATGATCAGATTATGAAACTGAGAGTATCCTACTGGGGATAGGGAGGGGTGGTACAATTTATGATGAAAATGTAAGGGAAAATAAAGACAGAGTGGTAGTTTACAAAGATGGAAAAATGACAAAGATGAGGATTACTGAATAGGGTTTTTATATTATTTATTTATTTATTTATTTATTTATTTGCATTTTAGAGAGAGGGAAAGTGCATGAGTGGCAGAGGGGGGGAAGGGAGGGGGAGAGAGAGAGAGAGAGAGAGAGAGAGAGAGTCCCAAGCAGGCTACATGCTGGGCATGGAGGGCCTCAATCCCATTACTATGCAAGATCATGACCTTAGCCCAAATCAAGAGCTATAGGCTTTATAGACTGAGCCACTCAGGTGCTCCTGAATAGAGTTTTTAAATACACCAACCAGCTAAGCTAAGTAGTCTTCTACAAGAAGTGCTGCTTATGTGGGAATACCAGCTGTATTCAGATGCTCCCATATTAATCACACTAACTCTTAGTCACTGATGACTAGTGAGAATTCTTAACCAACTGCATTCTGGCTAATTGGACACAGGATATGAGCAGGTAACATAAATGAAACATGATGAGGGATAAGAGAGAATTATGTTCAGAACACTTACCAAAGCACACATAAAGGCTTTATTCTAATTGAGTTTAGATAAAGTTATCAGAAAGAGTCCTTGAGTTTCACAGGATAAGTGAGGCAGGTAAAGGTGGGAAGGGTCTTCTTTTTTCAAATTTTATTTAAATCCAAGTTAGTTAACATATAGTGTAATAATGGTTTCAAGAGTAGAATTTAATGATACATCACTTTCATATAACATCCAGTGCTCATCCCAAAAAGTGCCCTCCTTAATGCCTATCACCAATTTAGCCCATCTCCCCATCCAACACCCTACCAGCAACTCTCAGTTTTCTGTTTTTAAGAATCTCATACTTTGCCTCCTCTGTTTTTATCTTATTTTTCCTTCCCTTCCTCTATGTTCATCTGTTGTGTTTCTTAAATTCCACATGAGTAAATATATATATAATGCCACATCTTCATTCATTCATCAATCAATGGACATTTAGGATCTTTCCATTATTTGGCTATTGTTGACAGTGCTGCTATAAACATTGAGGTGCATGTGCTGGGAAGGGTCTTGTAACCAGAAGAAAAATGAAGAGCAAAGGTGCCAGAGCATAGGGTTATATAGAGTGTGTGTGTGTGTGTGTGTGTGTGTGTGTGTATGTGTGTGTGTGTGCTGGGGGTAAAAAGGAGAAGGTGGCATATGGGGGTTACATAGTGCTAAATGAGAGGAAATCAGGGTATAAGAGATCAAGATAATGAGAGTGCAGAATATGAGAGTAAATAGATGTCACCAATGTTGAAAGTGGGATGCTGGTAGCTTAACAGGAGAAAATCTAAAAATTGGGTTGTATGATGCAATTAAAGTCATTCAACTGACCCACTTTCTATTTTTGCCTAATTTTTGTCTGCCCAGCAGGATGTAGGTATATATAATACATATAAATTATATATCACCAAATTTACATATAAACACTACATTAGTTGATTGTATATGATTGTATTATGTTACTTAATTATATATATATGGCCACCAAATTTGGTAATACATAATACATATCATATATAAAAGTCACCAAGTTTATCAAGTAACCTCTGTTGTCACTTTGATTGGAAAGCAGCATTAAGCACCATACTCATAGGCTAATGGTATTTTCTTAATTTTCAAGTCGTAATCTTGCCTGCTCAGCCATCATGAAGATTTTCTCACAGTTTAAATATTTACATGGACTACTGCGAGTGTATAATGCCTTTGGTCCTGCATGATAAATACCTCCTCAGAACCGTTTAGTTTTTACGTAATTTATTCCTTTTTGGTAAGCAGGGAGAGTCTGCTGGCTGGGGAGTCACAGGCTTGGTTCTCACCCATTTTCTGTCTAGCTGGCTGGGGGGCCTTGGCATGGTCTGCGCCTTCTTTTTCTCATTTCAAAAAGGCAGCTTTGGAATTAATTTTTTCCGCGTGCCCTTCGTGGGCAGCACAATATGGTGGCAAGATGGCAGGACCAAGACCCAGGACTCCTAGCTGGTGGCTCTGACTCTTCTCAGGGCACCATTTGACACGTAGGTTGGAAGTCAGTCCTCTCTTCTGTTCAGTGGGTATAATCACACCTGCTCTGCTTGTTTGGTCAGGCTGACACCCGGATTAAATGAGACCATGTTGGAGACTAAAGTGCTTTGAAAATACCAGTTCGTAATGTAGCACTGCTCTGCCTTAAAGTCATGCTACCAAGGGCCGTTGGTCTCAAGCGACTTTCCCAGAGTTTTACTTCCTCCAGTTCCTTCCTGTTCTTTAGATGAATATGGCAGTGTTAATATGACACATTTGTATGCATGTGTGTAATAACAATATTTCACATATATTATTCATCCTACAAACTCAGCATATTCTTATGTTCAGGATCATCGGCAAGAGTCAAATATGTCCTTCACTCTGTCGTTTGATGTGTGGTTTACAAAAAAGGATAAAACAAAGACATGTTTCCTTTGGTTAGTAAAATGGCAGAGCTTTAGTATGGTGTTTTGCAGCAGGAGCTACCTCAAAAATAAATAAATAAATAAATAAATAATAAATATATAGACGCCACTGTGAGATTAGGGGTCACCATTTACCCTCAGACTGTGTGAGTACAGAGAGGTGAGACTGACTCAGGAAGTGAAATTAAAGAATAAATAATGGCGGACCCTGATCCCATCATCATTTCTCACCAGACTCAATAAGACTTTGAAAGGAGGACTCTATGGAATTCACTTTAAGTCCTGGGGGAACAAGATGTAATTTAAATATCTGCACATAAAAATGTTGGGGGTGAAGGGGGTTAGGAGATGTCAGGCGGCAGTGGGATCACAACCTTGCTCCCCAGACCTTTTCCCATTAAATACAATTATGTGTAGTCAGCCCTGATGGTGACAATGCTATGATTGGAAGTTCCTGGAATTACCTGTCTGGGGAGGTTTTCCTTATGGAGGTGGCAAACCAAGCCTTGTCAGTATTTTTCCAAATTTATTCAGCTAGCAGAAGAATTATATTGCGTTTGAGCTAGACTATTTAGAGACCTTCAAGTTAAAAGCTTTCCTTTTTCAAGTAAGAGAATAAGACCCAGAGAGGTGAAAGGACCTACAGAATCCCTCCCACCGACACCCCCGCCCCCCTGCAATTAAGAGCAGATTGGAAAACTGAAATGCAAGATCCAGCTGGCTATGTTACTTTTTTCCTTTGCACAAGTATTTATGCCATTCCTATATTAATTTACAAACCCTGTAGAAACACAAAGTTAAAAAGTAAGTCCCCTAAGGAAGCTTCCAATATAGGTAAGTATAGAAGTCAACTCCAAGGCAGAGTGAGATAAATTCTTTCTTGGTGACCCAACAGTGTACTATTGAGAAGCCCAAGGGAAAGAAAGATCACTGGCCAGTGAGTCTCCATGGAAAAGAAGACATTTAAGAAGAATCTAGAAAAATGATACAAGTTTGAAAGCCAAATAAGGTTGGGAGGGAATTGACCAAAGTGTAGAGGTGTTAAAATGCTGTGTGTTTCCATTTTGGCCAAAAAATGGCAGAATGGCATGGGATGAGTCTGGAAAGACAAGTTGGAGCTTTGTTGTAGAGGATTTGCGTGGGCTATGGGGTGTGTATTTCAGTTAGTTGTTAACAAGGAGCCACTGAAGTCTTCTTTACAGGACTGAAATGATTGCAGGATTGAATGAATGGAAAAGGGAGGCTAGAGGTTCGGTGAGCAGGATGAGGTCTTTTGAAACTGCTAAGCAGAGATTGGGTGGGAATGAACTGGGGCTTTGGTTATACTGCAAATGAAAGGAAGAGAATTATTTAAAACTTATTGTGGAGATGAAATCAGCAGGACATGGCACTACAGTTTGATGATAGGTAGAGAAAGAGGTGGGTTTAGACACCAATAGTAGTTGCAAGAGAATCATTATACACAGAAGGAACATGATGATTTTCCACCCTTGGAAAATGCTGTTGGAAGAGGGTCTCAGGCACAAGGAAGGAGCTGTGGGAGTAAGAGTAGGCATTTGTACTGAATTGGTCTTTCCAGTGAGTGTCAGTTGCTCTTGGAGGGGAATGGAGAATGGAGAGGCTGGGGAATTCCCAGAGTCAGGAGTTCAAATAAGATTGTCTAGACAGGGTATTGTTCAAATAAGTGACTTGAAGTTCAGGCTGAATAGGGATAGAAATATTTGGAGGGACTAAAGGAAAAGAATAGAAGGGAGGCCTCAATGTGGAAGATTAGGCTCGGTAGGAATAAAAGAATGAGAGAGGTAGAAGACAAAAATATGGTAGTTTGTGAAGACAACTCAGGAGCTGGAGATCTTGGTGAGGAAGATGTTTGGAGTGATGTGGAGATCTAGCATGCAATTGGGCTACGTCAGCCAGTACAAAGACTAGATTGTGGGGGTGAGGCTGTCAGTGGTGAGAGAAGAGAAAACTCCAATCAAAATATTCAAAGGTTTGTGTAAGGCATTTGTGGAGTGTGTGTGTGTGTGTGTGTGTTGGGGGTAAGGGGATTGCGGAATAAGAGAAGGCTGTCGCTGTATTCATGTTGTCTCATATTCTTATTGCTGCCTCCTTAATTCTTTATGAATTGAGCCAACTTGGATCTTACTCTTATTTTATACAATCCATGTGTTTCCTCATGACTTTGAAATATGCCGGATGTAATGTCTTTTTCTTTTATTTTTCTTTGTTAATCCTGTTCCTGGGGAAACATCTATGCAATGTCTTCTGCCAACTTTTATTTTTCTTAAATTAATCTTTGGTATCTCTGCCAAGGTTAATCTACATACCTCACACCTGGCCTAAAATTTCCAATACAAAGTTCATTCCTCTGGCTGAAGTAGCAAAGAAGGATAAGGAAAAGAAGTAAGAGAGGCTTCAGGTTGGAGATGCAGACAAGCACATGGATTTTAAACCATTGTGGATATCATTTTTTAAGAGTTCAACATTTGAAAATTATATTAAACCCAGGGTTGCTTGGTTTTTGTTTGTTGGTGGTTTTTTTTTTCCCTCCTCAGATGGTCTTGGAATGCAAAGGTGTAGAGTAAAGGCAGAATTTTGTCTGGATAAGGATGGGAATTAATAGGGGGAAAAAAAGCATAACCCAGACTTTGTGTTTTGCTTTGGTCCTTCAAATAGAAAGTTCTACCTTCACTGCAGTTGGACCACAGTATATTCTAACATCCATGTATGTGTGCTATGTCTGTGCTCACAAAATAAGGAACCGTTTAAGCCCCAAAATCCCTTTTGAGATGGTATCAGATCCCTCCTTTCACCTTTTTAGCATTTCAGGTCGTGGTGAGAGAGAGGCAGAAAGCTGAAGGTGCTTAATTAGGCGAAGGAACCCACTTAAAAGAGAAAGGCTGCCTTGCTTTTCCCTCCCAACATCTCTGCCCTCTCCCATTTCCCAGATTTTATTGTGGAAGAGGAATTAGAGTGACAGTTTGTTCTGACTCTTTTCTCTAAGCGTTGCCCTGGTAGATCCAGAAAGGTGCAGCTGATTTTTTTCCCAACTGACACAAAAGGAGTGCCGTCAAGGGCGGAAAACACTTTTTTCCCCCGGAGGAGCTGGCTGGGTGCAGCTCTCATTCCCTCAGGTGAGTCACTGACTGAAAGCAGAGGCAAAATTAATGAGACATAGAAGTGGCTTCTAATGAAGACACCGTGGCGGGAGGGAAAAGTCCAGCTCTGAGCCTTGGAATGTCCTGTCTTCGGCTCATGCTCTGGCCATCACAACTGAATTTTAGCTTTGAAAGCAAATGAACACTCATTTCGTTCATTCTTTGTAACCTTTTCCTGCAATTTTTTTTTTTTTTTTTTTTTTTTTTAATTGGCAGGGAGAAGAAAGGAGGCACAAACAGCTTGTACACCATGCAGCGGTGTCAGGACTTCTGCCTCATTGCTTAAATTCCTTAAGACGATTTTCCTCTTACTGAATCCAAGGTGAGGTGAGAGGATTGCTGTTTAGGTTTTTTTTTTTTCTTCAGGCTCATGAAATATCTCTTTCTATTTATCTTTCATAAGACTGTGTTTCATCACTTATAAATTGGGATTTACTTTGGCCAGATGAATTTGTATAACTCCGCTAACCTTTGAAAGGTGGGGAAAAGAAACTGTTAGAAAAAAAAAAAGAAAGAAAACCTGTGCTGGGCTGTACTTACACACACACACACACACACACACACACACACACACAAACACATGCACACACACACAACTTTTCTTTCTTTCACCTGGAGACCACCAAGATTGAATGGATGGTGGAGAGCTGGTCTGGGTTTTGTTTGGATTGGGTATTTTTATTTTTAATATTTGTCTTCTGAGTCAGAAGTGGTTATCTCTTAAAAGAAAAATTTGATGGCTTGAAAGCTGGGTGTTTGTGCTTTCCCCTTCAAATGTTAACATTTAAGTAGCCTTCAGTGTGCTTCAAAGTTAGCACCCTACTAAGATAAATTAGTGACCTTCCTCCCACCCCACCCTGCCCCCATGCACTGATGCAATTACCTCCTGGAGGCTGGCGGGGACCCCCCTCTGGCCTGAAATGGGCAATTCGGTAGGAGACTCGGTCAATCTGGGTGGCTTGAATGCCTTGCCAGGACAATGGTGGCTTTTCATGACGATTTAGTAATCTGAAGAATGCAGCAGCCTGTCCTTGAGAGGAACCTGCTTCTGTTGATACGTTTATGTGGTTTCTGGTGGTTGGAGGTGGAGGGGATAGGGGTTTGGGAGCTTGGGGGCGAGGAGTGACATGTGGATTGCTTGGAAATTTACACATTAGTTTGAACTTAATTTATTGGGACTTTATGAAAAGTTAAAAAAAAAAAGTCACCTATCCAGTTTCCTGACACATTAGGTTAAAGATTGATGGAAACGAGGTTTTCCTGTTTCAAACACTGCCCCCAATCACTGAAAGACCCTACCCCATCACAGCCCTTGTTTCATGGTGGTTTCAAACAGTGTCTTTTTATAAATTCTACACTCTCTCTTTCTGCCGTGTCTTTCTGCTGATTTAAACACTCTTTGGTATATATTTTGCCATTCTGGATGTTTGTGGCTTGTCCAATCTATCCCAGCAAGGGGCCAATGGGGCCAAGATTGGCATTGGCTACCTAGAGGTGGGGACGTGCCCTATGCCAGCTCACCAGGATGAGCTACGGAGGAGCATGTGAGGGGTTCCATGCATGTCCACCCCTGCTGCTGCCTGAAATGCGATTCAAATCAGATGATCTCCTGGGAGCGCGTACATTGTCTATATGTGGATGGCAATCCTTGTCTCTGCAATTCTAGAGCAGAACAAACCACCAACATGCCCACTGCTCCAAGCCTTCAACGGGGACATCTTTCTACAGCACACTGCAGGTGCTCCCATCCTAGGGCACTGTGGTACTTGAAGTAAGGACCACACGACTGGGCTCAGATCTCTTATCCTCTCTGAGCCTTAGTTGTCGGTAAAAATGAGGAGGTTTATACTTCCTCAAAGGACTCTTCTGAGTTTTAAGTAAGATAGTGACTGATATCCTTAGCACGGTGCCGGGCAAAAAGTGCTGGATAAATGTTAGTGAGAGCAATATATTGAACAAGTGCAACTTTTGATATATTCAACATCTAACTTGAGTTTGGCTTCCCTTGGGACCTTTAAACTTAATTTGGAGGTGGTAGTGTGCCTTAACTCAGATGAAAAATCAGGCAGGCTGTGACTTCTATGCTCGTTGACAGCCAAGTGACCATCTTGAGTTCCTTTAAATCATATAGTCTCTAGTCAAAAGACAGAAAGCCTACACTGTAACAATAAATATTCTGCACTTGACCTCTTAGCACATCTTCCCTCGACCCTAAACACCTCACAGTTACCCTGGCCTCAGCTATCTTCCTTCCCCACTCATCAGTGGATGACTTTTTCTTTCTGATGCCAGAGAGGCAGGATAGAGGCGGTGGGGGGAGGAGATAAGGAGCGGAGCACTTCCTGATCAGATTGCACACGCTACTCTGCACATCAGCCCTCAGTGGTGTGTGCAGCTCGCCTCTGTGGGCTGATGTCCATTGTGTCCTGGGGCCTTGACTTATTTTGTGTCCTCTGTCCTCTAGTCCGGAACCCACTCAGGGGTTCTTCAGCCCGGGGAAGCCTCTGCAGGTTGTGAGGTGGGCACTCTACTCCCTAGAGCCTGACTCATGTGCCAGTCACCCGGAAATGCCCTTTGGTGCAGTCAGTAGGTGGCACTTTCTCCCTGAGCCCTGCCATTGCACAGCATGTCCAGTGGTAAGAGGTCAAAGTTTGGAGGCTCAGTGAGTCCTGATCTGACTGCCCATGGGCTGTGTGCCCTAGGACACATTATGTAATGTCTTAAAAGCTTCTGTTTCCTCAGGCCTAAAACGAGAGGAGTATAAAGAGTGCCCAGCACGTGGAGTCTGCGTGAGGAGGAAATGAGATGAGGTGTGTAAAGCAGTTAGCTCAGTGCTTGGCACATAGCAAACACTGAAAGCATCTGCTATTCTTCCATGACTTGGTAAAAGGGTTGTTCCCTGGCTCTCACCTCAGGAGATTCTGATTCTGGGATCTGTATTTTTCACACCCTTCCCCAGATGACTCATCTGGTGAATCAGGTGGGAACCACTATGTCCATCTCCCTCTTCGTGCCCTTTGGAGGTATCTTTATCTTCTGCACCAAGCACTGAATGCTATTTAGGTAGTTGAGGTAGCTGTGCTTAATGGTTAGCGCTAGGACTCTGGAGTAAGAATTCTGGAGTTAAATCCCTGCTTTGCCATGAGCTGGTAGTGTGTACCTGAGGAATCTATTCACCCTCCCGTGCCTCTGTTTCCTCATCTGTAAAATGGAGATCATAATGGTGCTGCCTCACCAGGTCGCTGTGAACATTTAATGAGTTAATATGTGCAAAGAACTTAAAGCAAGGCCAGGCATACAGCAAGCGCTCACTAAATGTTAGCTATGATTATGTTTCCTTATTTTGGAGCACTTAGCACATACCCTGAGGAAATCTTACAAACTATTAACAAAGATTTGAGTTTTTAAAAATTACCTTCATTAAGTAGTTAATTCTTAAGGAGCATATAAACCACAACTCTAAATATGAGCAATCCAAAATGTCAGAATTTTAATCATTAAATATTAAATATCTAAGTGTTAAATAGTAGTAACTATAAAACAATTTAAAAATCTAAGACAATGCAGAAAGGCCTGGTGCACACAGTTACCTGGGCCTGGGCTTGCTTTTCCTCTCATTTAAAACCATAGCTTTGGGACACCTGGGTAGCTCAGTCAGTTGAGTGTCTGACTTCAGCTCAGGTTGTGATCTCATGGTTTATGAGTTCAAGCCCTCCATCAGGCTCTGTGCTGCCAGTGCAAAGCCTGCTTCAGATCATCTGTCTCCCTCTCTCTCTGCCCCTTCCCCATTCATGCTCTCTCTCAAAAATAAATAAATATTTAAAAAATAATAATAATAAATTCATATTTTTAATTTAAAAGTCGTTTTTATTTTTCTCTTAAAAAATGTAGCACCTGTAGGTTTATCTTTAAAATTGTTTTTTAAATTTTTTCAATTTTATTTATTACTGAGAGACAGAGAGAGACAGAGCATGAGCAGGGGAGGGGCAGAGAGAGGGGGAGACACAGAATCCGAAGCAGTCTCCAGGCTCTGAGTTGTCATCACAAAGTCCAATGCGGGGCTCGAACTCACAAACCAGAGATCATAACCTGAGCTGAAGTTGGACACCCAACCAACTGAGCCACCCAGGTGCCTCTAAAAAATTTTAATATCACCATTTAAAGTTAATTTTCACTAGGTGATCCCATTTAAAATATCATTTTAAAACCTTTTTAAAAAATTTGAAGGCAAAGATAATTTTTTAAAAATATGTTTTGGTTATTCTTTCCCACAAAAGGATAATGGAGATTACCAGATTTTTACTTTATTATTTTTTTAAATTTTTTTTCCAGTTTAGAGAAATTATTGACACATATCACTATGTAAGTTTAAGATGTACAGCATGATAATTTTATTTACATATCACCCACATTACCCACATTACCCACATTACCAGGAGATTTTTTTTTCCTTTTTATTGTATCTATATGATCTGTATAATATGATGGATATTAACTAAACCTATTGTAAGCAGACTTTTACTTTAAAGCAAAACTACACAGGACCTGAACAATTTAAATACTTTGTTTTTTCAAAAGCCTTTATGCTGCACAATTCATAAAATTCTAATAGGCTGTAAAACTAAGCAAAAACTCAATTTATAGTTAAGTTTGGTGTCTGTACTTAGAATCCATAGCCTGAGTTTCAAGTGCCATTATAAGTAACAGTAGTGAGCACATTGATTCGAAACATCTGTGCATATGCCCTTGACTATTTGGGAGGGATAAATGATTAGAAGGAGAATTGCTGGACCAAAAGATGTGCCCCTTGGGGTGCCTGGGTGGCTCAGTTAGTTGAGCACCTGGCTTCGGCTCAGGTCATGATTTCATGGTTCGTGGGTTCACAGCTAGCTCAGAGCCTGGAGCCTGCTTCAATTCTATATCTCCCTCTCTCTCTGACTCTCCTCTGCTCACGCTATCTCTCTCTCTTTCTCAGAAATAAAAAAACATCAAAAGATGTGTCCCTTATTAAGATTTTATTGCCAATTAGCAAACTGCATTCCCCCAAATCTCAGCCAGTGAATGCTCTCACCAGCAATATATGAGAATGCTGATCTCCCACACACTCACACCAAAACTTGTTAATGTTATTTGCCAATTTAATAAGTTAAAATGGTATTATATTACTGAAACATACAACTGTATGAAGTTTACCAGGAAGGTTGAACATTTTAGGTCTATTTGTTGACCATTCCCATTTCTTATCCTGATGATTTATATGCTCATGTTCTTTGGCCATTTTTTAAGGATGTCCTCTTTTTCTTATTGGTTTATAAAATATTTTTATGTATGACAGAACAACATCCTCTTAAAGATATTACAAATGTTTTTCCTAGTTCTTTATGTTTTAACATATTGTTTTGGGGATGCATTGGAATTTTCAAAATCTTTGGCAACTTGAAATTTTCCTTTATGATTTTATTCCTTTCCTTTATGATAACTCTTAGTAACCTCAAGTTTCTGTAAATGTTGCTTTCAAAATATGTGAATCTTTAATAGATTAGGCATTTATTTACTTTACATTTCCAAATAATTGAACATTGATCTCATTACCATGTATAAATCACACCAAGATTAGTTGCTAGTATGTAGTAGGGAACTAAAATAAAATGTTTGGAATCAATGAATAATGTGGCTAATATTCTTATTTAGAAGTTGATTTATTGGGATTTAATCGAGCATTTCTTATATTCACAGAATGAAGAATATACTGAAATATTTAAATATACTGCAAAAGATCACAAACCTTAAAGAAAGTCTCTCCCTATAGAAGGAACTAGACTATGGGTATCATGGAGTAGTTTCTTTATGTGACAAGAGCTACCAATTATCCAATGGACCACCAAGAATATCAAATCCTGGGAAAAACAGGACTGTTTTGACAGGATGGCAGAAACTATTGGCTGCCTGCCCAATGACTGCTGCCCACTTTTTCTTTTTAGTAATAAAGACTCAGATTTATTAGGCATGGGTCAGGAACATGCTTAGGGAAGGTGGTCCCAGGGCAAAAATCATGAATCACCTAACTATACAATGGTAATCCTCATTCTTTTTTTGTCAGTAATTGGCTTAAAGGTGGGCATGTAATTCAGTTCTGGTTAATAGGACATGAGGGAAAGTCTGCTGGGGGCCTCTGGGAAATATTTATACCCTTATAGGAAAAGGAAGATATGCAAAGGAGGTTTTCTCCCTCTGTCTTCCCCAACATGAGTGCCAGCATGCATACACACACACACACACACACACACACACACACACACACACACCTGCTTTACTCTCTTTAGATATTTTCATATGAAGTTGTGATATTTAGGACTATGGCAATCATCCTGCCAACATGAGAGGAAAATATGAGTCTTAACAATGTTGGCTTTCTAAAATAGTCCATTCTCTGGACTTACTGTTATGTGATATGACGAGCCCCTATTTTAAAAACCATTTTAAGGTTTGTTTTGTTTTGTTTTTTAATGGTGTCTAATATGCTCTCTTTGGTGGCTCACTCAACCTTTCCAGGCTTTAGTTTCTGTGAAATAGCATGGATGAGCTGGCCCCATCTAGATTTAAAACTCTGCGATGCCAGCTGATGACTAGCTCCCCTCTGCAGGATCTTTATCATCTTTATGCTAAGAGAAAGCTCTTTAAATCATGAGATACAGATGATGATAAGTAACATTATCATTTGTGAGCTTTATGACAACTCTGAGAAGTAGGCATGCCCACTTGGAAGAGAAGAAAATCGAGATTTAGAGAAGTCTGAGAATGACATACCCAGCATTGCTCTGGCTTAAGTTGAGTAAGACTTAAACAGAGCCAGCTTCTTTGGCTCCAATTCTGTTTCTCCTTCTCTTGTGCCTCACAGCCACAGACACCATTATCTACAGTTGGTTTATAGCAGCAGACAAACTTTCAATGTGATTAATTTCTCCTTGCTGTCCAGATGATCACTGATCACCCTGAAAACAACTCTATGAACAGCCAAAGAGTCCAAAAGGAATTTTACCACCCACCATTGGATTCTCTTTTTTTTTTTTTTTTTTTAATGAACTTACAGGGTCAGGCTCTGATGTTTATATGAAAGAAGATAAAGCACACCTGTTCTTCTGGGACTATACTTTAAGGAAAGGAGAATATATGACTTATTTTGGAGAGGATATTTATAGCCTACTAATCTATAAACTAACTGATGAATTACCAAATGTCAGAGTGCTGCAGACCCTGGCAGAATGCAGTTTACACTCTGATCGTGCTGTCCCAGCACTGATGGTTAGGAGAGAGATGGATATGACAAGTAGGGGTGGGTTCCATGTTCATCACAACCCATTACTGACGAGTCACTGCTGCAGAGCCTGGGGACACGTACCTACTGTCTCCACCTCCAAAGCATACAATCTTTATAGCAGGAGGGAAGGTTGACATTATCTAGGCCTCCCTTTCACTTTTCAGGTGAGGAGATGGCCTTTATGGTTCTATCCTGAGCATCTAGCACAGAACCTGGCCCAAAAGAGGCACCCAGGAAATATTTTCTGCATCCGGTTGTTGATTAATGAACAGATGAGTGACTTAATTCAGAATAAAATGACTAATAAACAGATGAGCCCCGACTTCTTGTCTCCTCAGTTTCATCTGAGTGAGTTAGCACCAGTAAAACTGGAAACCTGGACTTTGTTGGAGATCAGAAATCATTGTTTTAATTCTGTTTCAAAATGTCTGGGATCCAGTATAAATACATCATTCATTTAAAAAAAAAAAAGGCTAAATACATCTTCCTAGGTGAGTAGCAACATGGGTTCAATTACTGGAATAGCTCTGGGAACATTTAGCTTTGGAAATCTGCCTGTCTACCCAGGCTGTTCAGAGGGTCCAACATGGTCTCTGGTCAATCTGGCCTCGGTCTATGGCTGGCATGGCCTCGGTCACCCTTGGAGAGAAGTCTACCAGGTCACAGGCTTAAAACTTCTTAAAGTGCCTGAATTTCCAAACATATGTTAATGACTTTAATATGATCCCATGAACCACCTTAAAAACAAAACAAAGGTGCATACTGGGAACAGATTCTGAAGAGATTTTACCAAGGATAAGGGTTCAGCCACTTTAACTTCATAATAAAGGAGAGGAAGAAAGGAGAAAGGACTGTGAGGTCTTTGAAGATAGAGAGTGGATAATGTTCATTGTATCAGGCACATAGTGTGTTGAGCAAATGAAAATTACAATCTCATTTATATATGTCTACATACATTAACCATACACATGCTTGTATAAGTGTGTATGTATACATGTATGTACATTATATAATTATTATATATAATAATAATTGCTCCATTAGATGGAGCAAACACTGTCTTCTCTGCTGTCTACTAGCTGTGTCATTGGTCATCTTTCTTTTGACAGTAATCCAGGGTCTTCCAAACATAAAGTCTAATATAATCAATCCAAACAGTCCCTTTCTATGGCTCTGACTGGCCACAGTGTAACAAGATGTTTCCTGAAGGCTACTAATGGAAGAAATTTTCTCTCTTTTCTATGGAAGCTATCTGGAGAGATTCCCTCTTTCTGGTGGACAGAGCTATTACACGGCACAAATCCAGGGGCTCTGTGCTAGTGGGATTTATAGTAAAAAATATATAAGTGGTCTTACATTACTGGCACAGATCTCCTAAGTCCCTTGGAATTTCCTAAGAGATGAGAGCATAAGAGGTATCTTTTGTTATCTAAACTAGTGACTTCTGGAAAGCATCTGAGGTTTGGGGCTGGTTGCCAGGAGAACCTACCATGTGATTAGAAGATTGGAACTTTCAGTAATACCCCCTGCCTGCTGCTCTTAGTGAAGCCTCCATAACAACCCAGGAGGATGGAGTTTGGAGGCTTCTGGGTTGGTGGACATGTGGAGATGAAGGGAGAGTGGCACCTGTTCTTAGAGAAGACATGAAAGTTTGGCGCCCTTTCCTCCTGTGCTGCCCTATACATCTCCTTCATCTGACTGGTAATCCAGTAGGTAAAATGTTTCTCTGAGTTCTGTAAACCACTCTAGCAAAACACCCAAAATCCCAAGGAAGGAGATGGTCTTTAGAACTTATGGTCTGTAGCTGGTTGGTCAGAATAGGTGATAACCTAGATTTGCAACTGGCATATGAGGTGGGGGAGGAGCAGGTTTGTGGGACTGGGCCCTTCACCTGTGGAATCTGATGCTATTTTGAGATAGATAGTGTCAGAATTTAGTTGAATTGCAGGTCACCCAGATGGTGTCTGAGAATTACTTGATGGTGTGGAAGCCTGCCTCCAACCTCCATCAGAATTTGGTGCTCAGAACTCTATAGGTGCCTTTGGCATTATGTTTAATTCAGTTCCATTAATGATGTATTCTGGATTTGTACAACATGGTGGACCTGCCAATGGACATGAGTGAGGAAACTTATAATTTCCAGTAGCTCCTGGTAGCCATCTTGTGACCATAAGAGAAACCAACCTTAGGGTTCAACACAACATGTGGAAAACAGATTGGAGATCAGATAAAACTGGGCCTTTGGTGACACTGTTGAGCTACTGGAGCAAGTCGTGCTGAACCTTTCTCCTTCATTATCAGGTGGCACTAAATTTCCTCTGTTGTTTAAATTGGTTTGAATCAGGTTTAGTATTACTTGTAACCAAAAAGGTCTGAACAGACACACACAAAGCAATGGATACCTTAGATTTGTAGCATTAGTCTCATCATTGTAGATACCCAGATCAGACCACTGGATCTCAGAGAGCCTATTTTGTCCTAAGTGTCCAATTTCACACCCTATTTTTAGTCACCAGATACTTACTGAGTGTCTGTTTCATCTTGGAATAGACATGGGAATGTCTACACACATTTAACAATCCTCTTCAACAAAACTTTAGCAAAACTTCCTTTACACCAGGCACTTTGCTAAGTGCAAGGTCATAAATATAAGTTTAAAATATTAAATGTGTTTAAAACATGAATAAGACAAGAACCCGGTCTTTACGAACTTACAGTTTCATGGACAATAGGGGTTTGTAGGGGATGTAGGAGAAAGAAGGAGGCCACAAATGCCTCCTGTCACATAAGGCACAATTGTTAAATATCGAAAATGAAGGGCAAATACATTGCTTAGGACAGAGAAACTAATCCCAAGATGGGGCATCAGTAAAGGGGTCAAGAGTAAGTTTGCCTATGAGCTGGACTTGAAGAATTCACAGAATTTCCATAGCCAGCAATGAGGATAAGGGCATCCCAGACAACAAAGGGTAAGCAAAGGCCGGGAGGCAGGAAATTATGAATGAATAATCCAGTGTAGCAAATGCTGGTGTGTGGGAGTGACGTAGTGAAGGATCAGGTTAGAAGGTAGAAGGGTCTAGTGCGGGGGTTCAGGGGGGTGCCTAGGACACTTCTTAAAGGACCTGGGCTTCATTTAATAGAATAGTATTCATACAAATAATAACAATGAATATGTATTTTGTGTCAGGAATTGGTCTAAGAAGTTTATATATATTGATTAATGTAACTTTTACAACAACTTCACAAAGTAAGTACCATAATTATTATTCCCATTTTACAGATGAGGAAACCAAAGCACAGAGAGGTTAGGTCACTTGCCCAGGATCACACTGGATCACACTGGACGTCGGTAGAGGTGGGAGTCAAACCCCCGGCAGACAGGCTCCAAGGTGAGACTAGTAATCCTGGCTAGTGAGGACTTGGGCATTATTGTGGAGGACACATGGCAGTCAGTCTGTCCCAGCAGCTCAGGTAAGAAACAACAAGGGCCTCTGTGGCAGAAAGAAGGAAGCAGAGAAGATAGAGTCAAGAGAGAGGTACAGATGGGGGACAGACACCATACATAAAGTGAGGCACTGATCTGTAGTGTTTTACAAATTGAGCATTGAATGCATTTTGATGTTTAATGTGCTCCCTGTTTCCCTGTATCACACCCAGACTCTTGCTACATTTCCTTCTCCAGCCTGACTTTTGAAAGCTAATTTATTTATGACCCCTGTTCCATAGAATTTGATATTAGGGATAAATGAATGAGTTAGAGATGAATCAGAGATGTCAAACTTGGGAGTCACATGGGTGGTGGTGTCATCATTGATGTGATACAGCATGGGGAGAGGCCAGGGAGAGAGGACCAACTAGCCAGTCTGGGGTATGAGGAGTTACTGATCTATGGGGCAGACTTGTGGATGGCCAGTGGGTATACAAAAATATAGCCTGGAGCTTGAGAGCTAGAAATGGTTCTAGTTAGAGGGGTAGAGAAACTAGGTAGCGTCAAGGAGGAGGTATAGAATGACATGGGAGCTGGGAAAACATGCCAGAAATGGGCAGATAACTATTTTCATCAGTTTTAATCATTCATTTGAACTCTTCATACTTAGCAGGCTTTAACTATACGGATTTAATTCCAAACAAACCAGTGGCTCTAGACCCTGGCGTTCCATCCAAGTCACCTGGGGAGCTTTGAAAATGCTGATTCCAAGCTTCCTTCTCCCCACCAGTGAATTAGATTAGAATCAACTGGGCATAGCGTATAATTTTGAAGCTCCCCATGTACTAATATGCAATCTGACAGGTAAGCAACACCTGGAACGCTTATTCGTGGATCCGAAACTTTGTGGTAGAGAAAGAGAAAATGAAATGGAAGAGACATGCCTAGCCCCAGTTTTGGAAAGGTTGGAGTTTGTGTCTGTTACCTTGCCTGGAGCAAAAGAGTCAGATGTTTGGTTAGTCAGGGCAAAGCAAATTACTGGACCCAGGTAATGTCTGCAGAAGAGAGTAGCAAGGTTTAATGCTTAGACTCTAAATGTTATATGGAGCTTCGTTCAGACTTTGCTTCCAAAGCCAGGATTGGCCCCCCTGACAGCAGTGGGACTGAGCCTGCAGGGGGCAGGTATGAGGCCCAGCTCTGAGGGGGGGGGATGGGAGTAAGATGTCAGGAACCTGATGCTTTTTAGTGAGCACATGGTGAACTTAGCTCATCTATGACCTTAGAAAATAAAGTCATCATCAAAGCAAAAACGGTAAATGGATAGATAAAAGTGCTCCAAATGACTGCAGTGTGAAGCTAGGTAATTGCTACTGCCCCAGACTGATTGAACTGTATTTCATTCACTGTGGGTGAATGCAAGTAAAACAAAGAGTTTACCTAATTCTAATTTTTTGAAATAAGATCTGTTTTTTCTGAGTATAAAAGTAATAGATGTTCATTGTTGAAAATTTGGAAATTGAAAAAGGATAAAAGAACACCAGAATCACTCAGAATATTATTACTATGGATAACTGTTTTGTTGCATTTCTCTCTGTTCACTCTTTTCGCTGGGGAAGTTTTTGTTTCTTAAAGTTTTTATTTTAATTCCAGTTAGTTAACATACAGTGTCATATTAGTTTCAGGTGTGCAATATAGTGATTGAACACTTCCATACAACATTTGGTGCTCATCATAACAAGGGAACTCCTTAATCCCCATCATCTATTTAACCTATCCTCCTACCCATGTCTACTCTGGTAACCATCAATTTGTTCTCTGTAATTAGGAGTCTGTTTCTTAATTTCTCTCTCTTTCCCCCTCCCTTTCCCTCTCTCTCTCTTTTTTCCCCTTGCTCATCTGTTTTGTTTATTAAATTCCACATATGAGTGAAATCATATGGTATTTGTCTTTCTCTGACCAACTTATTTCACTTAGCATAGTGCTCTCTAGCTCCATCTGTTTCATTGCAAATGGCAAGATTTCTTTTTTTATGGCTGAATAATATTCCATTGTCTGTGTATGTGTGTATATTACATATTCTTTATCCACTCATCAATTGATGGACACTTGGACTGTTTCCATAATTTAGCTGTTGTAAATAATGCTTTTATAAACATAGGGGTACATGTATCCCTTCGAATTTGTATTTTTGTAGCCTTTGTGTAAATATCTAGTAGTGCAATTGCTGGATCATAGGGTATTTCTATTTTTAACTTTTGAGGAAGCTCCATACCGTTTTCTAGGGTGGCTCTACCAGTTTGCATTCCCACCAACAGTACCAGAGGGTTCCCCTTTCTCTGCATCCTCGCCAACACCTGTTGTTTCTTGTGTTGTTTATTTTAGCCATTCTGACAGGTGTGAGGTGATATCTCATTGTAGTTTTGATTTGGATTTCCCTGATGATGAGTGATGTTGAGCATCTTTTCAGGTATCTGTTGACCATCTGTATGTCTTATTTAGAGAGCTGTCTGCTCATGTCTGTGCCCATTTTAATTGGATTATTTGTGTTTGGGGTGTTGAACTGTATACATTCTTTATATATTTTGGATACTAACCCTTTATTGGATATGTTATTTGCAAATATATTCTCCCATTCAGTAGTTTTGTTGATTGCTTCCTTCCTTCGCTGTGAAGAAGCTTTTTGTTTTGATGTAGTCCCAGTAATTTATTTTTGTTTTTGCTTCCCTTGCCTGAGGGGCTGTATCTAGGAAGAAGTCGCCATGACCAATGTTAAAGAGGTTACTGCCTGTGTCCTCCTCTAGGATTTTTATGGTTTTAGGTCTTACATTCAAGTCTTTAATCCATTTTGAGTTTAGTTTTATATATGGTGTAATAAAGTGGTCATTCTTTTACATGTAGCTGTCCAGTTTTCCCAACACCATTTACTGAAGCGACTGTCTTTCCCATTGCATATTCTTTCTATTCACTTTAAAGTGCATGTATATACAACATGTGGTTGACATCATGCTATACTTATAATTTTAGATAATTTTATTTTTCACCTGATATTACATCATAAGCATTTCTTCATGTCATTAAAATGTCTTTGGATAAAGTTTTAAATGACTTCATAAATTTTAATTTGTATGTCTGAACTATAATTTACTAATTATTCACCAACCTTTGAGCACTTAGATTTTTTTTATTTTGCTTTTTTATATTATAAATGACCCTAGTATTCTTTCTGTCCAAATTTCAGATTAATTTCATAGACCAGATTCCTAAAAGTAGAAACATTAGATCAAGGAATATAAATATTTTTAAAGTATATTCACAACTCTGGCTAGTTATGCAAAAATGAGATTATTGGAAGGATCCTGGAGGAGTTCTGACTGGCGAAGGTCAGACTCAGATCAATCAGCAGGTAAAGGACACACACAAGTACACACATATACATACAGCCACCAAGGTGGTTTGTGAGCAGAGTGTCACCTAAATACTTGTCTACTACATGAAACTTCCTAGAAATGAATCCTAGGTTAAGAAAAAATATATGGATATGTTAAAAGTTTTTAATGGAAATGGCCAAATATCTTGCGAGAAATGTGCTGATTTATACCTTTTTATCACAATCCTGTATCTGGCAATGATATATATACATAGATGTATATATATATACACACACACACACACACACATATATGTATATATATATATACACACACATATATATGTATATATATACACACACACATTTAATTCTTCCAAAATTTGATATGTAAAAATTTTTATCTCTCTCTATTTTTTTTTTTTTTTTTTACAGATAGTTTATTGTCAGGCTGGTTTCCATATAACACCCGGTGCTCATCCCCATCTCATTTTGTCATTTTAATTTACTTTTTTGTTTTTGGATGCAAAGGTTCTGAACATATTAGTGTTCAGATATTTGTACTTACCCTTCTGTGAACTGAATCTCTGTTTCTATTACTCACTTATTGATTGGGATCCGGACTCTGTGAATTGTTGAAAAGCACCCCTCTCTACTCCCTCACACCAAGACTCCTCACTAGGTTCTTAAATAGCCATATAGTTCAGCAAAAGTACTCATTTCCTCAAATAATACAAATGGTTGTAGTTTATACTTCATGTACCTCTTTAGTGTGCCAAAGATGTGAATCTTATTCCAAAAGAATGTTTAGAAAAACACAAAAGCTCCATATAAAAGTCTTAAAACTTCCCTTTATTAAACATGATTTAAAAGCCTTTGATTTGCAAAGTACTAAAAAATCCCTTTGGCTTTTGTGGGGGTTGGGGACATTGTCTTTCACTAGCTGCTGGTTGATTAGTACTTGGAGAAGAAAAATACTTCCCTTATGTAGGCAGAGGAATAAACCTATCAAAGATTAGCTATCAGAGTGCACAGCCTGAGCTGTTTATGGGTAAGTCAAGGAAGATATCAAAATTATGGGGTTTTTAATTATTGTCAAATAACTCCTGATGTGCCAGGTCAGGAGGTCCTTGGTTTTATGTTTTGAAAGGAAAATTGTTCAAGGCTAAACAGTTCTTGGCTTCTCAAAATTTGAGATCATTACCTTAATGAGAAGAAATCTGTTTAAAAAGCAAAAGCAAAAGAACCTCACCATTAATAATTCAATTAAGCAAAAGAAGACATTAAAGATCAAATGGAAACAAGACCATAATCTCCATTTGTACCCTTGTTCTACTTTCTCATCCACCCTTATCATTCTGCAAGTTTACATGACCAGATGGTTCAATTCATAGTGCTTATCACAAATGAACTTTTTGTAATAGGTTTGATAAGTTCAAAAAAAGACTCAAGTTTGTTGAGCCTGAGATCTCAAAACATTCCTGGTGATTTCATTAGTTCTTAGAATCAGGCTGAGCTTGTAAATAGCTGACCTTGTCTGGAACCTCATTGAGACAGGCTCTGTTTGAATTCATGTCCATCCTATCCCAAGGTTCTATCTTTCAGCTTTACAGGGTGGAGGAGGGAAGGGGAGCAGAAGGAGAGAGGAGAGCTGCACACTGGACTTGTGGTCATTAGCCAGGCCCACCTGGGCTGCTCTTAAAGGTTTAGAGCAAAAGGTGAGGGTAACACTACAGGCATTTGCAATTGATTTAGATATGCATTTTTCTCACACCAAAAAGTTAAAAAAGAGAAGGTTCCGAGGTAAGTTGCCATGCTTCAGATGGCTTTCTGCTAGCCTCCGTTTGTGAACTACATTTCTCTCATAGTTGCAAGATGGCTGCTGGGCCTCCAAAACCTTTACATGATGTCCTTGTAAACAGAAAGGGAGAGAAGAAGGCAAGGAGCTTTCGTTCTGTGACTGGCTGCCTTTTCAAGAAGACAATCTTTCCCAGAAACCTCCAACTGACTTCCTTATAGCTTATTGAATCACTGGACCTAGAATTTGGTCAAACTGACTGCTACTAGCTTTGCAGGTAAAGCTGAATAAGCCTCTTATATATAAATGGTTTAGACCAGTTGCGCTCATCTCCTGGGGCAAGCACATTGGTACCTAGACAAAACTGGGTCTTTGCTGATAAGGAAGGTGAGAGACTGGCTGTCAGAAAGCAAACTCCAGGAACTGTCCTGCCACAGTTAATAACACCTTCCACTGGTAAATCACTTTACAGAGTAGCCTTCAATATGTGACAAGACTTCATATTATACAATTAAAAATGAGGAACCAGGAGAGAAGAAAACATGTATGTGGTGGTAGTGGTAGGAGGAAGGTAAAAGATTATGAAAAGGGAAGACCATGTGGACCAACTCAAAACAAAGAAACAAGTTCATTAAGCACCTCTTATACGCCTGGCGTAGTGGTAGGCTATGGTCTGTCTCAAAAGCTCTATAAATATTTGCTGTTAGCCTTACCTGGAAGGGAGGTTACAAGCTGTCCTGTACCAGTGAGAGAACAATAGGAATCAGAACATTACCAAAGACTAAGATGCGACATAAAGATAATGACTAGAGGAGATCAGGGGAAGCAGACATCACTGCAATTTTGGATCCGGAGATGGCTTCAAGAGGGCTGGGTTTCAGAGTTGGGTGGGGTTTGTCTGAGTGGAGAGGACATTCCAGGTGGGCCAATGTCACAGATCTGGGGAAGGACATGTCAAAGGCTGAAATAAGAATGAATGTGTGTTTGTGGGTGGGAGGGCCTGTCTGGAAAGAAACCTGAGTTGGGAGCACATTTGGAAAGCCAACTACTAGAATTCGTGGAATGTTAACACTCAAAAGTGTACCTCTGAGAGCAAAACGATACCTGACAAGTGAGCTTTGCTTCACACATGTTCCTAGAGGAACATTTCTGTTGTTGACAGCACAGTCTTGCCTCTAGTGCTTACAGATACGAAGCCCTGAGTTTATTGGTTAAAAATGTTACAGATGGGGGTGGGACTGGGCTGCCTCCTTCTGGGGACAAATGTCCATTTGTCTGTTGTGCACATAGATTGCACAAAATCAAACATTCCTTGTAGCTCTGTCCTTACAGGGTTGCATTCAAAGAAATAGCAATCCTGCTCTGGCTCTCCTTGAAGAATAAGAGCCATCCTTAGGATAGATTTCCCTACAGGGTGCCTGGTAACTGCTTGAGACATCTTGCTTTCTCCCCCAAATTTCTCCTCACAGCATCAGCTGAAACCCTCTTCCTCTCTTTCCCCAAAAGGACATGCTTCTGTCCTGTTTTCTGCCCCTGCTCCTTCTTCAAACACATCACAACGTTCACAAAAGCCTGCATCCCCTCTCTGTACAAAAATCCTCAATTATAGACTTGACTCAAGAAACCTACCTGGGAGAGAAGAGTGGAGAGCTGACCCTATGAGACTTTCATATAAATCACTTTTATCTTGGTTCCAATCCATTCCATCAGCCTAACAGACCTCATTTTTTTATTGTGACAAAATATATATAACATAACATTTGCCATTTTTAAACATACAATTCAGTGTTACATTCACAGTGCTGTGTAACCATCACCATTATCTATTTCTAAAACATTTTCATCACCGTAAGAAGCTCTGTTACCTCTTAAGCAAACTTGCCATTTTCCTTTCCCTCCAGCCTTTTGTAACCTCGAATTTACATTCTGTTTCTCTGAATTTTCTTATTTTGGATATTTCAGATAAGTAGATCATATATTATTTGGCCTTTTATGACTGACTTCTTTCACTTAGCATAATGGTTTAAAGGTTCATCCATATTGTGGCGTGTATCAGAACTTTCTTTCTTTTTTTTTTAAAGTTTGTTTGAGAGAGAGAGAGAGGGAGGGAGGGAGGAAATGAGAGAATGAGTGGGGGAGGGGCAGAGAGAGAGAGGGAAAGAGAGAATCCCAAGCAAGCTCCACACTGTTAGCAAAGAGCCCAAAGTGGGGCTTGATCTCATGAACTGTGAGATCATGACCGGAGCTCAAATCAAGAGCCAAGACACTTAGCTGACTGAGCCACCCAGGCACCCCAGAATTTTGTTCTTTTTATCACTGAATAATATTCTGTTGCATGTAAATACCACTTTTGTTTATGCATTTATCTGTTGATGGAGGTGGGTTGTTTCTACCCTTTGGCTGTTGTAAGTAAGATTGCTATGAACTGGCATGCAAATTTTTGTTTGAGTTCCTCTTTTCAGTTTCTTTTCAGTATATATCTAGGAGAGAAATTGCTGGATCATGTGGTAATTTTATGTTTAACTTTTTGTGGAAATACCAGATTATTTTCTACAGTAACAACACCATTTTAATATTCCCACTGACATCTCTCCACTTCCTCACCAATACTTATTTTCTGTTTATTATAGCCATCTTAGCTGTGAAGTGGTAGATACCATGTTTTGATATGTATTGCCCTAATGACTAATGATTATTGAACATTTTTTTCTTGTGTTTATTGGCCAGTTATATATCTTCCTTGGAAAAGTGTCTATTTAAGTCCTTTGTCTTATTTTGTGTTTTTGTCTTTTTATTGAATTGTAGAAGTTATGTCTTCTGGATATTAATTCCTTATCAAATATTTGATTTGCAAATACTTTCTATAGGATATAGTTTCACTCTTATAACAGTGTCATTTGATATACAAAAATTCTTAATTTTAATGAAGTCCAATTTACTTGGGGTTTTTTTTCTTGTTGGTACCTGTGTTCTGGTATCACATTTAAGAAAACATTGTCCAATCCTAAGTCATAAAGATTTTCCTATGTTTATTCTAAGAGTTTTATTTTTATTAGTTTAAAAAAATTTTTTAATGTTTATTTAGTTTTGAAGGAGGGAGAAACTCTCCCACTGATGATCTCCCAGTGGGAGAGGGACAGACAGAGAGGGAGACACAGAATCTGAAGCAGGCACCAGGCTCTGAGCTGTCAGTAGAGCCTGATGAGGAGCTTGAACCCCATGAACCCACGATCGGAACCTGAACCGAAGTCAAATGCTTAACTGAATAGCTACCCAGGCACTCCTCCTCTAAGAGTTTTATAGTTTCAAGTCTTAAATTTAGGTCTTGGACTCATTTTGAGTTAACTCTTGAATATGGTATGAAGGGAGAGTCCAACTCCATTCTTTTGCATGTGGGTATTCGGTTTTCCTACCATCTTTTGTTTGAAAAGACAGTCTTTTCCCCATTGAATATTCTTGGCACCCTCATTGAAAATCAACTGACCAAAAATGTCAAGGTTTATTTCTGGGATGTTGATCCTATTCAATCATTACATGGCTATCCTTATGCCAGTATCGCTGGTTTGATTATTTTAACTTTGTAAAGTCAGGAACCTGGAGTTTTAAATGCAAGAAGGCCTTTTTCATTTTGAAAAGTCATACTTTCTCACCTAGAAATTGTTCTAGTATTGGGTACAAATATTCCTGCCAGCCCACTGGTCTCTCTACTTGTCCCAAGATTGGCCCTAGTTTAGGTCACAGTCGGGGGCAAGGGAAAGCCCATCATTTTTAGCTGTGGCAAGACTAAGGGAAAGCCTAAGATAAATGCACTGAGGTCTTCAGGAGCTAGGTTGGTTTTGTTGTTGTTATGTGTTTCTCTAAGTAGTCAAGAAAGAATGGAAGATTCAGAGCAAGCCCAAATAAGGGAGCAAAAGTTAATGAGAAGACATGCATATCTCTCAGGTTCTAGCCAGGAATATGGAAACCATTCTAGATATTATCACAGAGAGACTCAAATTCAGGGAACAGTTACAAAGGGGTGGAGAACTGGGGAAACTAAACAAAGAGTAGAGGTAACCCAAAGATGAGAAAGAGCAGGAAACTCATGGCTACTCCCTAAATGATATGGACAAAGGAAGGAAGCGATGTTACCAAAGCCTAGGGATCAGTATTACTCCATGGAGGCTGGGGATTATCAGGCAGGAGGCAAAGCCACAGAGGAAATGCAGCCTCTGCAGAAAATGGCACCCAAGCTTGGACAGGAAGTGGAGAGGTACCCTGACTTCCCCCAGGTTCTACCCCATCACTGGCTGAACCCAGTCAGAAGTCACCTGTCCTGAGAGCCTTAGGAAAGGCAGTCTGCAGGGGTTCTCTGAGTTCCCTCCACCCTTCTCCCACCCAGCCCCACCAGTGATGAAGAGAAGAACAGACAAGAATGCTGTTGAATGCATCTGAGACTATAAATAGGTCCAAGAATTGTGCAAAGGAAAGCAAGACCCTTCCATCATCAGAGTGCTAGGGTCCAACTTGGGACGTGCCATTAAAGATAATAAATTCAGTAATGACAACAGTGTTACAGTTGTGTGCAAGGCAAAGTGCTAGGTTCTCTGCATTCTGTGTACTTTACATTCTGAAAGGCTCAGTGAGGTCAATATGATTGACTAGTTTTAAACACTCAGAGGAAGAGGCTCAGTTAACTGGCTTGTCCAAGCCTGTAACCTGCAAAGCTAGAAATGACATCTGGCACATCTCTCTGCCCCAAGTCTGTGCTCTTAATTAACCATGAGATTTGCTGCTTCTCAGCAAAGAAACCCCAAGGCTGACAGTTCTGTGAGAACCGCAATCCGCCCTGCTGCTGCTGTTTCCCAGCCAGCTAACTGTGACCCCAGAGAGCCTGGAAATGTAGGTTACCTGCAACCAGATTGTCATGGAGAAGATGGAAAGAAAGGGGTGGTGCCCAGAAAAGGGGAACTTAAACATTCTGTGCTCTGGGTCAACTTGCTACTAAATCTAGAAGTAATTTTGCCTTCTCTCCAAGATGAAGGAAGAATAAGCAATTTTGTTGAAAATTCCTGCCATTGCATAGAGCAGGAGCTCATCTAGATAGTATGGCAACCACGAGCTGCCCCAGAGAGGCCCAGGCCAGGCATCAGGCTGCTGGGGTGGGAGACTTGGGGAAGTGCTGAGGTGTCCTATGTATGTTTGACCCATGTGTGTGGCTTCTCCATTCTTTCATCCTTTTGTAATCAGTTCTCCACATACAGTTCTTCCTGTTGCAGGTGATTTCAAGAGTCCTTACAGAGTGAGGGGCGCCTGGGTGGCTTAGTCGGTTGGGCGTCCGACTTTCGCTTAGGTCATGATCTCACGGATCATGGGTTCAAGCCCCGCATCGGGCTCTGTGCTGACTGCCAGCTCAGAGCCTGGAGCCTGTTTCAGTTTGTGACTCCCTCTCTCTCTGACCCTCCCTTGCTCACGCTGTCTCTCTCTCTCTCCTAGAAATAAATAAAAAAACGTTAAAAAAAAATTAAAAAAAAAAAAAAGAGTCCTTACAGAGTGAGATCAGCTGCTCCACCAAAGTGCCTCTGGGGTGAAGGGAAATGTTTTCATCCAGTGAGTTAATCAGGTATAGGTCTAATAGGATCTGTCCCCCAGACCCATACGTCATCACGTTTCTAATTTGCTAACTTGGTTTTCTGGTACTGTCTCCCTGGCTCACTTGCTGCAGCTACACTGACCTCTTTGCTGTTCTCTGGACACATTAAGCATGATCCTGCCTCATGCAGGGCCTTTGCACTTGCCATTCCATCTGCTTAGGACACTCTTTACTCATTTATCTGCTTTACTCTCTCCCCTATCTCTTTTAGGTGTTCTATTCAAAAGTCACCCATATCAATGAAGCCTTCCTTAATTCTTCTTTTGAAAATAACAAATAGCTCTCTCTACTACATTCCATTTCCCGGTTTCCCCCTGCCACCCCCAAAAAACCTCTAGCATCTATCAATCACCCGGGGTGAGAAGGGGAAGCATATTAAAATTCAGATTCCAGACTCCACTCCCTGTTTCTGATTCGGTAGATCTGCATGAGAATCTGCATTTTTCAGAATTCCCAGGTGGTGATGCTAATACTGATCCCAGGACCACATTTTGAGAACCAATGTCATATAACTATCCATCTGTCTATCCTTCGATTAGCTACCTATCTACTAATATATATATATATATAGAGAGAGAGAGAGAGAGAGAGAATATATTATATATATATAGTATATTATATATATAGTATATTATATATATTTCAAGTTTGTTGGCTTTTAGTTGTTTTTTATTAATAATTGAAAAAATAGAAATTTCTATCATTATATTCATTCTTTCTTTATATTCTTTGCAATTCCCTCCCCCCATTTAATCAATCTTATGAACTTTTCAAAAAACCAGCTTTCATATTTCCTATTATTCTCTCTCTTTGCCTCTCTCATTGTTTATACCCCTTATTTTTCCTTCTTCTTTATGTATGCTCTTTTACTCTTTATTTTCCGTAGTTGAATACTTAGCTCATTTTCCATCGTTCTTATTTTTTGTTACATATATTTAAAAATTTCACTAGTGCTCTAAACACTGCTTTAACTGCATCCTACTGATGTTGAAATGTATGCACTTTCCTTGCCATAAAATTCCATGTTTTTAATAACTTCTCATCTGATTTGCAGTTACACATAAATGTTGTTTAGTAGTATCTTCTTTCTTACTTATTTTTTCTTTTGATTCCAGTATAGTTAACAAATAGTGCTATATTAGTTTCAGAGGTAAAATATAGTGATTCAACAGTTCTGTATTATTACTCAGTGTTCATCAAGATAAGTGCACTCTTAGTCCCCTTTACCTATTTCACCCATCTCCCTCTCACCTCTCCTCTGGTAACCATCAGTTTGTTTTCTATAGTTAAGAGTCTGTTTTTTGGTATGTCTCTTTTTTTCTTAAATTCCACACATGAGTGAAATGGTATAGTATTTGTCATCCTCTGACTGACTTCTTTCACTTAGTATTATACCCTCTAGGTCCATCCATGTTGCTACAAATGGCAAGATTTCCTTCTTTTAATGGCTGAGTAATATTCCATTGAGTATATATACCCCTTCATTATCCATTCATCTATCGATGAACGCTTGAGGTGCTTACATAATTTGGCTATTGTAAATAATGCTGCAATAAACATAGGGGCACCTATATCTTTTCAAATTAGTGTTTCTGTATTCTTTGGGTAAATATCCTATAGTGAGATTATTGAATTGTATGGCAATTCTATTTTTAATTTTTGGAAGAACCTCCATACTGTTTTTCATAGTGGCTGCCCCACTTTACATTCCCACCAGCAGTGTATGAGGCTTCTTTTTTCTCCACATCCTCACCAACACTTGTTTCTTCTGTTACTGATTTTAGCCATTCTGGTGGGTAAGGTTATATCACATTGTGGGGTTGACTTGCATTACCATGATGATGAGTGATGCTGAGCATCTTTTCAAGTGTCTATTAGCCATCTGGATGTCTTCTTTGGAGAACTATCTGCTCATGTCTTCTGCCTATTTTAACTGGATTATTTGTGTTTTGGGTGTTGAGTTGTATAAATTCTTTATGTATTTTGTATGCTAACCCTTTACTGGAGAAGTCATTTGCAAATATCTTCTCCTATTCAATTGGTTGTCTTTTAGTTTTGTTAATCGTTTCTTTTGTTGTGCATAGTCTCTTTATTTTGATGTAGTCCCAAAAGTTTATTTTTGCTTTTGTTTCCTTGCCTCTGCAGACATAGCTAGAAAAATATTGCTATAGCAAATGTCAGGGAATTACTACTTGTGCTCTCTTCTAGGATTCTTATAGTTTCAGGCCTCACATTTGGGTCCTTAATCCATTTTGAGTTTATTTTTGTGTATGGTATAAGCATGTGGTCAAGTTTCATTCTTTTGCATCTAGCAGTCCAGTTTTCCCAACATCGTTTGTTGAAGAGACTGTCTTTTTCCCATTGCATATTCTTGGCTCCTTAGTCAAGGATTAATTGACTATATAATAATGAGTTTATTGCTTGGCTTTCTATTCTGTCCTATTGATCTATATGTCTTCTTTTGTGCGAGTACCATACTGTTTTTGATTAATATAGATTGGTAGTATCTCTTTAAAATTTTTTTTAAGTTTATTTATTTTAAGAGAGAGAGAGAGAGAGCACAAGTGGTGAAGGGACAGAGAGAAAGAGAGACAGAATCCCAAGCAGGCTCTGCACCATCAGCACAGAGCCCAATGTGGGGTTCAAACTCATGAACCGTGAGATCATGACCTGAGCCAAGATCAAGAGTTGGAAGCTTCCTAAACATAAGACCGGAATCCATCAAAAATCTTCGAGGATAAAGCAGGCAAAAACCTCTTTGATCTTGGCTGCAGCAACTTCTTACTCAACACATCTCCGGAGGTAAGGGAAACAAAAGCAAAAATGAACTACTGGGACCTCATCAAAATAAAAAGCTTCTGCACAGCAAAGAAAACAGTCAGCAAAACTAAAGGGCAGCCAACAGAATGGGAGAAGATATTTGCAAGTGACATATCAGATAAAGGGTTAGTGTTCAAAATCTATAAAGAATTTATCAAACTCAACACCCAAAAAACAAATAATCCAGTGAAGAAATGGGCAAAAGACATGAATAGACCCTTCTCCAAAGAAGACATCCAGATGGCCAACTGACACGTGAAAAAATGCTCAATATCAGTCACCATCAGGGAAATACAAATCAAAACTACAATGAGACACCACCTCACACCTGTCAGAATGGCTAACATTAACAACTCAGGCAACAACAGATGTTGGCAAGGATGCGGAGAAAGAGGATTTCTTTTGCACTGTTGGTGGGAATGCAAACTGGTGCAGCCACTCTGGAAAACAGTATGGAGGTTCCTCAAAAAATTAAAAATAGAACTACCCTACAACCCAGCAATTACACTACTAAGTATTTATCCAAGGGATACAGGTATGCTGGTTCGAAGGGGCACATGCACCCCAATGTTTATAGCGGCACTATTGACAATAGCCAACGTATGGAAAGAGCCCAAATGTCCATTGATGGAATGGATAAAGATGTGGTGTATATATATACAATGGGGTCTTACTTGGCAATCAAAAAGAATGAAATCTTGCCATTTGCAACTACATGGATGGAACTAGAAGGTATTATACTAAGTGAAATTAAACTAATTTCTGTCAGAGAAAGACAAATATCATATGACTTCCGTCCTATGAGAACTTTAAGATACAATACAGATGAACATAAGGGAAGGGAAGCAAAAATTATATAAAAACAGGGAGGAGAACAAAACTTAGGAGACTCTTTTTTATTTTTATTTATTTCTGAGACAGAGAGAGACAGAGCTTGAGGCAGGGAGGGGCAGAGAGAAAGGGAGACACAGAATCGGAAGCAGGCTCCAGGCTCTGAGCTGTCTGCACAGAGTCTGATGTGGGGCTCGAACCCATGAGGTGTGAGATCATGACCTGAGCCGAAGTCAGACCCTTAACTGACTGAGCCACCCAGGTGCCCCTAGGAGACTCTTAAATATGGAGAACAAACAGGGTTGCTGGAGGGGTTGTGGGCTAAATGTGTAAGGGGCATTAAGGAATCTACTCCTGAAATCATTGTTGCACTATATGCTAACTAACATGAATGCAAATTAAAGAATAAATAAATTAAAATAAACTATAGAAATATTTTTAAAAAGATTGGCCGCTTAACTGGCTACGCCACCAAGGCACCCCCACTAGTATCTCTTTATATCTGGGATTGTGATGTTTCCAGTTTTGTTCTTCTTTTTCAAGATTGCTTTGGCTATTCGAGGTCTTTCGTAGATCCATATGAATTTTAGGATTATTTGTTCTGTGAAGAATGCTGTTGGTATTTTGATAGGGATTACATGAAGTCTGTAGATTGCTTTGGGCCATATGGACATTTTAACATTATTTGTTCTACCAATCCATGTACACGGAAATTTTTCCATTTGTGTCATCTTCAGTATCTTTTATCAGTGTTATAGTTTTCAGACCACAGGTCTTTTATCTCCTTGGAGAAGTTTATTCCTAGGTATTTTGTTATCTTTGGTGTAATTGTGAGATTGTTTTCTTAATTTCTCTTTTGGCTACTTCATTATTAGTATATTTCATTATACTATACAGATATGCAGTGGGTATCTGTATATTGATTTTGTATCATGTGACCTTACTAAACTCATCTATCAGTTCTAGTAGTTTTTTTGTGGAGTCTATAAAGGTTTTCTTTTTTTTTTTTAATTTTTAATGTTTTATTATTTCTGAGAGAGAAAGAGAGGGACAGCGTGAGCAGGGGAGGGTCAGAGAGAGAGGGAGATACAGAATTTGAAACAGGCTGCAGGCTCTGGGCTGGCTGTCAGCACAGAGCCCGATGAGGGATTCGAACCCACAAACCGTGAGATCATGACCCGAGCCGAAGTCAGACGCTTAACCGACTGAGCCACCCAGGCATCCCTATAAAGATTTCCTATATATAGTATCATATCCTCATGTCCTCTGCAAATAATGAAAGCTTTACTTCTTCCTTACCAATTCGGATGCCTTTTATTTCTTTTTCTTATCTGATTGCTGTGGCTAGGACTTCCAGGAATATGTTGAATAAACGTGGTGAGAGTAGAAATCTTTGCCTTGTTTCTGATCTTAGAGTAAAAGCTTTTTCACCACTGAGTATGATGTTAGTGGTGGGTTTTTCATATATGTTGAGGTATTATTATTATGTTGAGGTATATTCCCTCTAAATCTATTTTGTTGAGGATTTTTATGATAAATGGTTGTTTTACTTTGTCAAATGCATTTTCTGCATCTGTTGAAAAGATCATACGGTTTCTATTTTTTTCTCTTATTGATGTGATGTATCATGTTGACTGATTTGCAAATATAGAACCAACCTTGCATCCCAGGAATAAATCCCACTTGATCATAGTGAATGACTTTTTAACCATATTATTGGATTCATTTTGCTAATATGTTGTTGAGATTGAATTGAATTCATGAACTGTGAGATCATAACCTGAACTGAAGTCCAGACACTCAACCACGCTCAACCAACTAGGTGGCCCTCTCTTGCTGCTTTTAAAATTCTTTATCACCAGGTTTTGGCATTTTAATTATTATGTATCTTGGCATGGACCTTCTTGTGTTGGTTTTGTTTGGGGCTCTCTGTGACTTATTTTTTGTTTATTAAAAAAAGTTTAATGTTCATTTATTTTTGAGAGTGGGGGAGGGGCAGAGAGAGAGAGGGAGACACAGAATCCAAAGCAGGCTCTAAGCTCTGAGCTGTCAGCACAGAGCCTGTCATGGGGCTCAAACTCACAGACCGTGAGATCATGACCTGAGCTGAAGTCAGACATTTAACCACCTGAGCCACACAGGCACCCCTCTCTGTGATTTCTGTTTCCTTCCCCAGATTTGGTAAGTTTTCAGCTATTATTTTTTCAAATAAAGTTTCTGCCCCCTTTTCTCTCTCTTCTCCTTCTAGGACCCCTAATAATGTGAATGTTATTACACCTAATGGTGTCACATAGTTGCCTAAGTCTATTTTCATTTTTTATCATTGCTTTTTCTTTCTCCTGTTCATTCTCAATTGTCTTCTATGACTCTGTTTTCCTCTGATCCTGTCTGATATCTGATAATAGTTTACTATTTATTCCATCTAGTATATTTTTATTATAGTTATTGAGTCCTCCATCTCTGATTGGTTCTTTTTTGTTTTCTGTTTCATTAAGGGTCTCACTGACATCCTCTAGTCTTTTTTCAAGCTCAATGAGTATCTTTACGACCATTACTTTAAATTCTCTACGAGTCATATTACTTACCTTTGTTTCATTTAGGTCTCTTGCTGTGATTTTATTCTGTTCTTTCATTTGTGACATATTTCTCTGTCTCTTTAGTTTGTCTAATTCTATGTTGTTTCTATGTGTCAGTAAAGTCATTTATGTCTCCAACTCTTGAAAGTAGCCTTATGAAGAAGTAGTATTGTAATGTCCTGCAGTGCAATGTTCCCTTTTGACCAGAACCTGGCACTTCAGTGATATTTCCTTTGTGTGTTGCTGGGCCCAACTATTGCAGCTAAGCTGCCACTTCCTTCAGTAGTCTGCAATGACTCTCTCTGCCTGTTATGGGCAAGATTTGGTACCTGTGCTGTTAGTGAGCCAGTTTGGAGACACCTTGGGCTTGAGTTGTGACAGACCTGGCATTTGCCAGAGATGTAGTAGCATTGACCCGCAGGGAGCTTTCCCTGTGATGTCCCATGAGAAGCTTTGGTTGGTGGGCAGAGCCATCTGTCAGACTAGATGTCTTCTCCCGGCCCACTGCTGGGCACAGTCTGACTAGTGTGTGTGGCTATCTTCCACGCTTCCCAGGGTGGAAGTCACTTTGGAGTGATCCTGGACCCTTCAGGTCTGCTTATACACCGCTTATACACTTGTGACACCACTTTAGAAGAGCTCCGGCTAAGGGTGTTTGAGAGGGGACAAGCTCATAGGAGAACATGGGGGCTGGGCTCCCAGTGCCAGCAAATTTCATGCAGGTCCACTGCAGGAAGGCACCTGCAGCTGGTGAGACCAAGGTCTGCTGGTTTGGAGGGAGCGGGTCCACAAACGCTTGAGTAGGGTGGTGGGGAGGAGACATGTGGTAGCAAGGTTTTCAAGTGTCTGCTGTGGGAGGAGACCTGGAGCCGAGACCTGGCTAGAGGGGCTACTGTTAGCAAGTTAGGTAGCCGGTGTTTGCACCACGCTGATTGTTATAGACATCTGTGTGCCTGGGCTGTTGCCGGGGTGAGGGGAGTTGTGTCCCCCAGGTCCTTCACTGCTAGAGAAGTCTCCTAAGGATCCCTGCCCCTCTACCATGCAGAGATTAGTAAACAAATCTCCCTTTCAATTAACCCAGGCATTTTTCAAATTCCTTCTTCTCTGCTATATCTCCATAGGCTATTTGTTATGCTGTCTCTTCAAGGGTGGGGACTCAGTTTCCCATTGCCCTCCAGCTCTCTCAGAGCCCAACCTGTCGATTTTTTAATTTCTGTGTGTTAAGCCCTGCTGATTGTAAGATCTCACAAATTAATGCTTTTCCGGTTTTCAAAGCCAAATGTTACAGGGGTTCATCTTTCCCAGGGGCCTTCTCCATGTGGGTGCCAGGTGTGAGGGTCTGTTTCTCTCCCCTCTTACCACCGGTGATACTCCTCCCTTCCACCAACAGGCCTGCGGGTCCCTTTAGCTCTCAACCACATCTCCACCCTGCCTACTGTCTTCAGTGTGGCCCTGTCTCTACAGTTAGCTGTGGAGAATATATTCTTCCAGTCTTTGGGTTGTTTTCTGGGTTATTTACATTGATGTGGGTGTTGTTTAGTTAATCTGTGGAAAGAGGTGAACTTAGGATCTTCCTACTCTGCTATCTTCCCCAGAAATCAGTATTTTTTTTAGTTTCCAGATACAGGAAATTTTTTAAAAGCTATCATTTTATAGATTTTGAATTTCACTGCACTAGGTCAAAGAAGTTAGTCTGCATGATGTTGATGCCTTGAAATGTCTTGAATCTTTTTTTTTTTCTTGCAGCCAAGAATGTGTCCAATTTTTGTAAAGTTTCATATAAGCTTGAAGGACATGAATTTTGTTTATGGACAATGAAAGTACACATGTATATATGTTAGTGTTTATAATAGAGAATATATAGTGTAGAGCTTATAGTAATATATTAGCACTTCATAATCATGTCATTAAAATCCTCTGTACATGAACTTGTTCATTGTCTGCTTTATACACTGTTTCCTTCCCTTTGTTTTCTCTCACTTAGCCTCCTGAGATTCCTATTAGAAAGACATTTCCATGTTTATCTTTCAAAGCTTTTTTTTTTTTAAATGTTTTATTTATTTTTAGGAGAGAGAGAGACAGCGCGAGCAGGGGAGGGTCAGAGAGAGAGGGAGTCACAGACTCCAGGCTCTGAGCTGGCAGTCAGCACAGAGCCCGATGCGGGGCTCGAACCCACGAACCGCGAGATCATGACCTAAGCGAAAGTCGGACGCCTAACCGACTAAGCCACCCAGGCGCCCCATATCTTTCAAAGCTTTTAATTGTTCTCTTAATTTTGCCATCTCTTTAGGCTTTCTTGATGCCTACTGGGATAATTTTCCAACCTGAACTTCCACCTTCCAACCTTGTATCTGCTGTTTCCTGTCCTTCAGTGAGGATGGGTGTAGAAATCATACCAGGGAATGTGAGGTAGAGAAAATGACACAAACAACAGCTCTGTCTTTCAGGCTGGCTGGTGCATCAGCTGTGCCCCGTGTTCTCTCTAGCATAAGGTCATCATCGCCTCCCCTACCCCACAACCCCCAGCCAGCTGGGTCCCAATCAAGACTCTCCCCGAGGGTTTCCCACAATGTTTATGCCTTTTGGCTGAGCACATTTGAGCTCCATCAACTTCCTCTTCTTTCCTGGAGCATCTACAGCCTTGGGATCCATATGGGAGCCAGCAGCCCAGGAATTGTCACTTCATGTCCATCCCAGCTTATCTGTGGGTCCCAGTTCCCTGTTTTTATAGCCACTGCTTAATTTTATTCTTTTCAAAACAGCTCAAGAAAGAAAATACCAAGAAGTTTGGGATCATTTTATTAGCAACAAATGTCTGTCAATAGTAATTTATCCCATGTGTGATATATGAGCGAGGTAAGTGCCAAACTATTAAATTCAACTTAAATAACAGGAACAGCAAAGAATGAGCTGAAATTCTTGGCTAGTAGAGTAGCCACATTTTTTCAGCCGACTTGACCTGCTAAAGTTCAGAGCACTGAAGTAGAAAACTTCAACAGAGGTTGAGACAAGTACTGAATCTGAGATAACAGATTTCTCAGGATACAGTCCCCAGGATTTTAGCAGAGTAGTTTCTCCACATAGTTGCCAGACCTTGCAAATAAAAATATAGGACACCCAATTAAATTTGATAAAATAGCTTTGACTGCCAAACTTTTGTAATCTAGTAAAAAAATAGCTGAATACAAGACATTTAAGAGATCTTGATGAAGCCAATAAATGACACAGGACAAAAATCATTAAATACAGGACATATCCTGTATACATAAGTTACTTGGCAACTAGATTTCTCCATGCACTAGCATTATTGGACTTTAATAGGCCTAATGGCTGCTCAGGGTCATGATGAGAAAGGCCTTTTTTCCAAAAGTATGATCCATGACCACCATAGGAGACAATATTTAACATCAGGACCATTCAGAAAATTCCGGGACAAATATTTGCATAGAACTAGGCTTTTTTTTGCTTTTTTTTTTTTTTTACAGCAGAATTTCTCAACTCTGAATGTACATTAGCATCACCTGGGGATTGGGTTACCAGATGAAATACAGGATGCCAATAAGATTTAAGTTTAAATAAATATGAATAATTTCTTAATGTAAGTATGTCCCAAGTACTGCATAGGATATACTTGAAGTAAAAAAAAAGAAGCAAAACCCTTTTCTTGTTTATCCAAAAATTCAAATTTAACTGAGTATTCTGTATTTTTATTTGCTAAATCTGGCAAACTTATCTGGGCCACACCCCAGACAAAGTAAATCAAAATATAATGGTGGGGCCTATCTCTTGGTCCAGTTAAGAATCTCTCCAGGTGATTCTAATGTGAAACCAGAGCTGATGACGCCTCTTCTGGAGTCTAGAGCAGAGCTTCTTTTCCAGCTTAAACTTTATGTGAATCACCTGGGATTTGTTCAAGAGCTATTCTCTAGCCTGGGGTGGGGCTTGGGATTCTGCATTTCTCACAAATTCCCAGTGATGTCCCACAGGTCACAGAACTTCTGTGGGTTACACAGTGTTAGATGGGCTTGGGGTAAACACCTACAATAGTTGAGAGAGTATCAGCTCCCTCTCACTGCCCACAGCCGTCGACAGATGTTTTGGGTGCATTTTCCAGGCCTTCTTTTCACTTGTCACTGCCGTGGCACCAGGTAAGATGAACAGTTCTTTGGTCCAACTTGTCTTTAATAAGCTCCAAATGGTTTCTTGCTGCGTATGGGATGTACCCGGGTGCAGGGAGGAAAATCTTCTATGTGTGTATTGGGATGCGGAAGGGAGTGGCCGACGCGGTCCCTGTTCCCCAAGGATCTACACTCTGACCTCACCTGACCTGGCAGCTTGTGTTCACCCGGCTGAAGCTGGAGTTTGATCCCCAGAAATAATCTGACACAGAGAAGATTTTAGACCCCTTCAAACATCCACTAGAGCCCTACAGAAAACCATGGGAGTTTTGCAGAGGTGCAAATGTGTGAAACAGATGGTGTGATATGGGTGTGCATACACGTGTGGCCTGGGAACCTGCAGAAATGGGTCAGATGCAGTCCGTGGTGCTAGCGGTGGGGTGTCTGTGTGTGCAGACTTTGGGTTTATCGTGTTTCTGAGTGGAGTTTTTGTGGCCTTTGCTCCTTCTATCATCCAGCTCCTCCCCAATCCTGTTGCTTTAAGTCGTGTTCATTGTATACACACACATGCATACACTTTCCATTTTTTCAACTCTTTGGGAAACGGCAAAAGTTTAGGTTATTGTTAAGATCACCAGGAAAGTGTTGGCTTGTTCCTCTGGGTTCATCTAGCCCTGGTTATGAACTTTAAAGCAATACACACGGCAGGAAACTGGTCACTAGCAAATTCTGTCAAGTGTGGACCCTGGAAGAATCATTGTCAAAGTTACCACACCACCATTTGCTAGACCTGCCATTGGGATGCTACAGAGAACTGGACCACGTGGGTCCCTGTTCTCATCCCACCTAGGACGTGGGGGCAGAGCGATTGGAAAAGCAGTGTTGTTCAGAGAATAAGATTTGATTTCCATCTCAGTTTTGCCACCTAGAAGTGGCCTGATGTTAGGCAAGATATTTGGCTCGTCTCACTCCGTTTTCTACTCTAAAACTTGGGCTGGTAGTACTGACAAGGGCTGCTGGAGGGGTCATGAGAGAAGACGCTGGCAAAACCCGGCACAGTGCCTGGCACAAGGCGGCTGCCGATTGGTGTTAGCCAGCTCTGCCCACGAGGAGAGGTTCTGTTTCCACGACAACTTCGTGACCTTTGTGTCGCTGGCTCCTGTTCCCAGACGCGTGCTCTGAGGGAAGAAGGCCACAGAAAGCAACAAAAGAGCAGTTCAAAGAGAACTGCAAAGCCGTGTATCAGCAGCCCGGCTCATGTTTATGAAGAATGGCATTTATAGCTGAGCATTTTCCAGGGTAGCATATTTCAATAACACAAAACAAATCACACAAAAATACCAGCACACACACACCCCTTAAAAAAGTATTTACTATTAATTTTACGAGAAGTTGACTGAACTGTTGAAAGAATGTTGAAATGAAAAGCCACTTCTGAAATGTCTCTTCATGCTCAGAAACATTTTGGTGTATTATTAGCATTATTCTTTCTAATCTGGAGGCTCTTTGCCACCCCCGCTTGCGTGACTGAATGAGGAACTGCTCCAGTTTGGTGAGCACGGGTGTCGCTGGCCATCTCCTTGGTGCACACTTGTCGATTCCAGATGAATCATCGCTGGAGACTATCAAGAGCTGCTGTTTACTTCTTAGACCCAGCAGAGCGGCACTCAGGGAATTGCTTGATTTTTGTGGCGATTATGCAGAGGGAAGTTTTTTTCTTCAGAGGCTGGGGATGCCCTGGTTTTCTTTATAACTTATGATTGAAAAAGTGAATTCACTCCTCATTTTGAAACACTGAAAAGTGAGCAGACAGATGAGGGAATTTTTTTTTCTTTCATAGTTTATTGTCAAGTTGGTGTCCATATAACACCCCGTGCTCATCCCAGCAAGTGCCCTCCTCCATGCCCATCACCCCCCTTTCCCTCCCACCCACTCCCATCAGCCCGCAGTTTGTTTTCGGCATTCAAGGGTCTCCCGTGGTTTGCCTCCCTTCCCCTCCGCAACCATTTTTTCCCTTCTTCTCCTCCATGGTCCTCCGTTAAGTTCCTCCTAATCCACCTATACGTGCAAACATATGGTATCTGTCCTTCTCTGCCTGACTTATTTCGCTCAGCATTACACCCTCAAGTTCCATCCACGTTGCTACAAATGGTCAGATTTCATTCTTTCTCATTGCCATGGAGTATTCCATTGTATAGATAAACCACATCTTCTTGATCCATTCAGACGAGGGAATTTTGTGTTCAGTCTGACAAATGTGGCCATAGACTATATTGTTTTTGTGAATAGTGACCAAATTCATAGAATCCAGCTTAAATGTTTTTTGGTGTGTGTGTGTGTATTTTGGTATACATGTATGTGTATGTTAGACTATACATGTATGTGTATATGTTAGACTTCAAATTACATAGATATGTAATATACGTTAAATACATTGTGCTATAAATGTATAATATTCTCTCTATGTGTATATATGATTAATGTACAACCCATAAAAATGAGGTAATTAAGGAATATTCAATGAATGACAAGGGGAGATAGTAAAATAAGTTGAAAAAGTTTATAAACAATATTAGAGTATGATCCTAGCTTTGGGAAATTAGACACACCCACACACGGAAAACATACGCAGCAAAAATGCAAAAATTAGGATCCATAACAATATGTGATCAGTGGTCGAATCTGGGTGGTTGGAGTACTGGTGATTTTGTTTTCTTCAGATATTCTTTTCTTCAATAAGCATGTGTTATTTTTTTAAATCAGAAAGAAATATCTCGCAACAAATGTTATCTTTTCAGAAATGAAGTAGAAACTCCAGTGTTTCTTCTGACTGCAGGTCAGCAAGCTGCCTTGACTTCTTGGTTTTGTGGCTAAGACCTCAGCGCTTCCTCCACAGGCACAGCCAGGGCTGAGGGTGACCCTGAGGCAAGATAGCAGCCCAGGGAGGATGTCCTCCACAGCACAGCCTTGTGCGATGAAGAGACAGAGATCTTGGGGCCCCTGGGTGGCTCAGTCAGTGCTCAGGTCATGGTCATGCTTTGTGGGTTCGAGCCCCATGTCGGGCTCTGCTCTGACAGCTCAGAGCCTGGAGCCTGCTTCAGATTCTGTGTCCCCCACCCTCACCCCCTGCCCCTCCCCTGCTTGTGTACTTTCTCTCTCTCTCTCTCAAAAATAATAAATAAACATTAAAAAAGAAAGAAACAGAGGTCTAACTGCCATGAAGCTTTGTACCTAAGGACACAAAGGGTAAGTGACCTCCTGAGCCACAGAGTCGAGCTCTGAAAGGACTCACACTTGGCTGATGTTCTAGGGTCACCATGTTGAACAATTTTTGAACAAAGAGCCCTGAATTTTCATTTTTCACTGGGCCCTGCAGATTCTGTAGTTGCTCTTGCCTAAAACTCTGACCTCTCAGAAGCAGAGTCAAAGTTTATCAAAGAAAACAAAAAGGGTAAGAGAACAGCCTAGTGTTCTGCCTCATATGCCTGTTGTGCAAGAACACCACCCAGGTTGCCTTTACTGAGAGCGTTGTATGTCCTCCGTACCATTGCACACTGTTTCTGTTTATTAAGAACGCAAAGCAAACCACCTCAACAATGTCAGAGGCTGCTGGTGGCTTTCAGTTCTGTGGCTACTCCGGAGTGTGGCTGTGCGGGAGGGTTTTCCTGGCCAAGCACCACCCTAATAGAGGCTGTGGGTGACACGTGTGCGGCCCTTCTCTCAAAGATTTCAGACCAAACCTGTGTGGTCAGCCTATGGGAAGGGCTGCCCTCCACTTTCTAGCCCTGTGCCCTTCAGATCTGACCCTTAGGACAATGCTCCCACTCTCTCTCTCTTTGGTAAAGAATGATTTTATTCCAGAAAAGGCTATCAATAAAATTCACCTGCTTTGTTGGGTGGAAGCACTCTTTAAAAGGAAAAAAAAGGGGCGCCTGGGTGGCTTAGTCGGTTAAGCGTCCGACTTTCGCTTAGGTCATGATCTCGCGGTTCGTGGGTTCGAGCCCCGCGTCGGGCTCTGTGCTGACTGCCAGCTCGAAGCCTGGAGCCTGTTTCAGTCTGTGACTCCCTCTCTCTCTGACCCTCCCCTGTTCCCTCTGTCTGTCTCTCTCTCTCCTAGAAATAAATAAAACATTTTTAAAAAAAATAAATAAATAATAAAAGAAAAAGAAAAGAAAAGAAAAGAAAAGTCTGCATTTCATTTTGAACTACTTTTAAGGAAACTGAACATTTAAAACGGATGACAAACAACGGGCTCATTATTGACTCAGTGCTTTGCAAGACCGAGGCCGCGAAGCAATAGTGAAGTCACCTCCATGCTTGCTGCTATTTTCAGTTTGCAAAATATTTAAAACTGCATTGAAAATATTTATAGTGAATAAAATACAAGCCCTCAGAGTGCATCAAACCGTACTTGCTGCATTCTGCTACTGGGCGAGGCTCTCGGCCGCGAGGCGGGGGGCTCTGTGGTGACCTCCCGCCTGGCTGCCACACATACTCCGCTGAGCCCCCGGCTTGGGCCTGTCATCTCCGCGTGGGTTCACCAGCTCCGGAGCGCCGGCCCCCGTCACAGCATGCCCTGATTAGTCCTGGTCTCACTCGACCCTGGCCCCGGAACGGGGCTTCTCTTATTACAAAGTGTCATCCCACCTCAGCTGTTGAAACCTGGTCATTTCGCACCTGCTTCGATGAATTCTGAGTGACTTGTGTATTTGATGAACTGCTCACTTCATAAATTCACTCTCCCCACTTATCAGCACTCGGTCACCACTCAAGTGTGTCCCCCCCGGTCAGCCTCTGCAGCACCAGAAGGAGGCTGCTTTGAAAGCTTCTGTTCACATTGAGATTCCTAAATAATGATTTTGAGTCTGTCTGAAACCGTTAAAAGGCATAACTAACAGAGGACAAAAATTGGATACACTGCCTGATCTGAGGGACAGCCACCTACCTGCCCTGCCCCCCACGTGCCAGAGAGCCAGCCAGAGCAGAGAAAATGCAGAATTAGGTTTTCCCTAAAATTGAAGTAGAAGTCTGGCTCACCTTCTCACCCCCTCGTGGGGATTTGCTTGTTTGTCTTCTCTTTGTGAAATCGCAGCCTGGGTTCTTTTACCCCTCAAGGATTTTCAACACCACTAATTGCTGGAAATACCAAAATGCCAAGAGTTCCAGGGCGCCTCTGGCATTCGGGGGCTGGCTCAGACCAGGAAATACTTCACCTTTGGTGCGGGAACCTGATCTGTCCAGCTTTCCAGCCCAGATAGTTGTTGTGTCCTGGTCCACATGAGCCTTGATGAGGACAAAGCTGCCTTCGTCCCTTTGTCTCCTGGCTGTAAAAGAATCTTCTCACAGGGCAGATGCAGACAGATTGGCATTGACTCTTTTCTAGATTCATAATCTGTGTGGTCTGTGGTGTTTGACTATGCGTATGTATGTCTAAGTGTGTGTGCGTGTGAGTGTAGACTATTTGGGAATCTATCAGATAATAAACGCACTAGGCTTACACTTAAGACCCTAGTGGGGAATTCAAACGGTGAGCAGTCAGTAGCACACCCCTGGGCTTCTATGGACTGACAACCCCAGATACTAGGGGTTTGAGAACCCTTTTGAGAACTAGTTTGAGAACTCCTTTCCTGACAGCCAGGTGTTTTTTTCCAGCTCCTCCCAGAGAGAACCAGAAAGGCGCAGGCTCCCTGGTTGGGTGAAATGTGCCAGGCCCTGGAAAAACTTAGTCCGGATTTCTCTCCTCAGAGCAAGCCTTTACGAGGGACCAGCCCCAGGAGGCACAGAACATTAGCTTCCAATCTGTCTGCATGTCCCCCACTCTGTGCCCTCACCTGCCACTGGATAAAGGTAACCACTCCTTTACAGTGTACAGTTACCACCTGGGATCTATTTTTTGTTTCATTCCAGATGGCATCTGCTTTCTGAGTCTGTCCGTTTAAGGATTCCACACCAGCCCTTTGAGGTCCTGACCTGCAGGCTTCATCAGGGTCCCCTATGGGATTTTAGCTAAAAGTCACCTCACTGGCTCTTCCTGCCTTGGACCAACCCTTTGGACTGCGAACCTGCCCTTGACTGCAGCTGCTGGGTGGGGCTCAGGGAAAGGAGGTGTTCCTTCTCTAGTGTGAAGAATAGCGATTCTCATCCCTGTTGCTGCTGCAGGCACTGACAGCCATGGGCTTTGGAGACCTTGTTCTCCTGGTAACAGCTGCCTGGCTGCTTTCTGCCCATCCCCCACCCCTTCCCAGACTTCGCCTTACCGGGAGTAGCTACCTCATTTTCACCTGCCGGCAGTGGGGAAGGATACATTGGAGTAGTAGCCGCAGCCCATTGGGTGAGATTCTTCTGGCTAATTCTGCTGCTGCCACCCTTGAAAGCCCCTCTCTGTTGGGAACTGGGAGATGAATCCCTGGGAAACACCCAGATTCTGTTCCTTGGGACCTACCGTGCCAGAGGTTGTCTGCACTGCCCTTCTTGAAGGACCAAGTTGGCAGAACCACCCTAATTGTTCTCGAATCTCAGTTTGTCCAGCATCTCAGCTCTCCTCTCGGTCCCTCCACCCAGGACCCACATCTCACATGGTAGATCTTTCCTTTCTACTCACTGAGAGGACCAGCACTCAAATCCTATTGAAGGGGCTCAGCTCGGTGAGATGGACACAATAGTCCTAAGCCTTAAATTTGGTACAGTGTATACACCACCCCCTACCTCAAATAACTTAAGGGACCTTGCCTCTAAGATTCTCCTTAATAAGAGAGCGGCTACCTATGCCCTACAGAATTACTGCTTCTTCCTTGCTAGGCTGCATTTCTCCATTCAGCCTCTCTACTACCCTACTGCAGTATATATGCAAACAACCTCAAGGGCATGTGGACCTGAGCTCTTCCACTCTTCTCTAGAGGATGGCCAGGCTCAGACACACACTCCAGGGTTGATGGTAGAGATGTTCAGGCACAACAGACTCACCTCTTCTTGTAACTGCATATTCCTTTATTCCATTTCAAAGGATTCCAATATGATAGCTTTGTACGGGGGCAGGACATCTCATAATTAGCAAGCCATTTCTCTTCCCAGGTAGTTCACAGATATCATTTTGGAAAATGATGCTTTATGGATTATATCCTTATTTTTTATTTTATTTTAGGAGTAGAATTTAGTGATTTGTCACTTACATATAATACCCACTGCTCATCCTCAAAAGTGCCCTCCTTAGTACCCATCACCCTTTTAGCCCATCCCCCATCCAACACCCCTCCAGCAACCCTCAGTTCTCTATATTTATGGTTTACCTCCCTTTCTCTTAGTTTTCCTTCCCTTTCCCTCTGTTCATCTGTTGTGTTTCTTAAATTCTACATATGAGTGAAATCATATGATATTTATCTTTCTCTGACTGACTTACTTTGCTTAATATAATACATTCTAGTTCCATCCATGTTGTTTCAAATGGCAAGATTTCATTCTTTTTGATGATGGAGTAATATTTCATTATGTGTATATATACTGACAAATGGATAAAGATGATTGTGGTATGTGTGTGTGTGTGTGCGTGCGTGTGTGTGTGGGTGTATATATACATACATATGTATCCATTTGTCAGTCAGTAGACATTTGGGCTCTTCCATAATTTGGCTATTGCCGATAGTGCTGCTATAAACATTGAGGTGTGTGTGCCCCCTCAAATCAGCATTTTTATATCCTTGGGATAAATACCTAATAGTGCAATTGCTGGGTTGTAGGGTAGCTCTATTTTTAATTTTTTGAGGAACCTCCATACTGTTTGCCAGAGTTGCTGCACTAGTATGCATTCGCACCAGCAGCACAAAAGTGTTCCCCTTTCTCTGCATCCTTGACAACATCTATTTGTTTCCTGAGTTGTTAATTTTAGCCATTGTGACAGGTGTGAGGCAGTATCTCATCATGGTTTTGATTTGTATTTCCCTTATGAGTGATGTTGAGCATCTTTTCATGTGTCTATTAGCCATCTGGATGTCTTCTTTTGAAAAGTGTCTGTTCGTGTCTTTTGCCAATCTCTTCACTGGATTATTTGATTTTTGGGTGTTGAGTTTGATGAGTTCTTTATAGATTTTGGATACTAACCTTTTATCAGAAATATCATTTGCAAATATCTTCTCCCATTCCATTGGTTACCTTTTAGTTTGGTTGATTATTTCCTTCACTGTGCAGAAGCTTTTTCTTTTTAAAAAGTAAATACCACTTAGTAGTATTAAAAATCAAAATAGTAAGTAGTGACTGTATTGTGAGTTTCTTAATTAACAGAGATTTTTGAGAAGTCTGAAACTTTTCTTTCGGCTGGATGATCTGGTCTCTTCTCTGTGCTTGGATCTCTGAGACATAGGACCCTAGAGAGGAGACCAACAAGGCATTAAACGGTTAAAACCTAACTATATCAATGGATTTAATTGTTGTTCTCATATTATGCAAAAATGATAGAGAATCTATTTTCTGATATGTTTGGGGCAATCTGACTGGGGTACACGAGATAGGCACTCTGGAAGTCCCAAAAGAGATGCTATCAGAGATGGACAGTTATCTTCCAGAGTTACCACAACTACAATAAGAACCAACCGGGAGAGTCATGCCGTTGGTAAGAAGATGCCGTGGACAATGCAGACAATGATGAGTGCTGGCAAGTATGTGGAGAAATCGGAACCCTTCTGCATCGCTGGTAGGAATATAAAATGTTGAGGGTGCCATGGAAAAACTGCTTGGCAGGTCCTCAAAATGTTAATGATAGAGTTACCGTATAATGCAACAATTCCACTCCAGGTTACCTACCCAGGATAAGTAAAAAAGATACGTTTGCCCAAAGCCCTGTATGTGAATGTTCATAGCAGCATTATTTATAATGACCCCAAAGTGGAAATGACCCAAATGTATGTTAGATAATGAATGGAGAGACAAAATGTGATATACTGTGGAATATTATTCAGTGACAAAAAGGAATGAAGTACTGATGCATGCTACAGCATGGATGAACCTTTAAAATACTGTGCTACTTAAGAAATGCTGAGGCACAGGAGCACATGTACCCCAATGTTCATAGCAGCACTCTCCACAATAGCTAAAACATGGAAAGAGCCTAAGTGTCCATCAACAGATGAATGGATCAAGATGTGGTTTATCTATACCATGGAATACTACATGGCAATGAGAAACAATGAAATCTGGCCATGTGTAGCAACATGGATGGACCTTGAGGGTGTTATGCTGAGCGAAATAAGTCAGGCAGAGAAGGACAAATATCATATGTGTGCATGTATAGGAGGATTAGGAGGAACTTAACAGAGGACCAAGGGGGAGAAGAAGGGTGGAAATGGTGGGGGAAAGGGAGAGAGGCAAACCATGAGAGACTCTTGAATGCTGACAAAAACTGAGGACTGATGGATGTGGGGGGGAGGAGGGATGGGCATGGAGGAGGACACTTGTGGGGATGAGCACTGGGTGTTATGTGGAAACTAATTTGACAATAAACTATTTGTAAAAAAAAAAATAAAATGATAAAGAGCAAAATAAAATAAAATAAAATAAAATAAAATAAAATAAAATAAAATACTGTGCTCCTTAAAGAAGCCAGTTACATATGACCGTGTATTGAATAGGCAGCTCTACTGAGACGGAAATCCATAGAGTGGACCAGTGATTGCTTGGGGCTGGAGAGTGACAGTTTGTGGGTATGCAGTTTCTTGTGGAAATGAAAAAGTCTTCTAGCATTAGATTATGGTGATGGTTGCACAACACTGAACATACTAAAAACCATTGCACTTTAAATTGGTGAATTTTATAATGTGCAAATTATATCTCAATAAACCTTCTTTTTTTTTTTAAGACACTCTGGACAGACAATATCAATAGGGATTTCAGTCATAAGTCCATAATAAAAAATCACAAGGGCAGACCCTCCAAATTAGAACTACTGATCTAGGTAGAGCTGTGTAGCTTGGGCCAGGGTTTTTATTTAATGATGGTTAAAGATTCTGCCAAGCAATGCTATGTTCACAGCTGGTCTAAGAGAGTAAGCTATCTGGTGAAAGGCTTCCTGAACCAAGAGGCTCAGTGTCCCTGAGTGGTTAGACCTTTGCACCGCAGAGGGTAAGCATCCATTGCAGCTCAAGCACACGCTTAAGAGCAGAGTTTCAGAGGTCCCGTGCTGAGCTCAGAGTGTTTTGCCTCTGACCTGTTAGCTAAATCTGGCCCAGGCAATAAGCCATGATCCAAAGAGGATCTTTATGAAAACTATGTTACTTGTATAAAAACCTTTCCATTTTGAAAAATTACTCCAGGTGCACCTGCATTTGTAACTTTATTTGGGCCATTTGGCTGGAAAATGGATGGAATTTTTCAACATGACCATTTTATAGCTGTAAAGATAAACTTTTTTTGTTCTGCTTCAAATATTCCACTTGTTGCTAAGATTCTGCCAATGAAAAGTGAGCTTTACCCTTAGAATTATTTACATTGTCTTCTGTAATTCACTCTGAGTATTGTCCTAACCTCAGAAATGGAAACTTGAATTTGGCAACTTCAAACTCTGGAATTCTAACATCCTCTTTTTTTGTTGTTTGATCTTATGAATTTTCCCTACTCCTCAAAGAACTTGGAAATGAGTCTGAATTCTGTGCCCCAGCTGTCTCACTAAACTGGACGTTTGTTGAGAAAATACTAATTAAAAGTCAAATTAAGAGAGGACTTTAGGGAAATCTTGGTTCACCCTTTCATTCTACAGATCAGGGCAAAACTCCTTTGGAAGGTTGTGACCGCACCACAAAGCTAGTTATTTCAGGTGTTGGTTGATTCATCTTTAAAATGGGATGTATTGGGGCTCAGTTGGCTAAGCCACCAACTTTGGCTCAGGTTATGATCTCATGGTTTGTGCGTTCAAGCTCCACATAGGGTTCTGTGCTGTCAGGATAGAGCCTGGAGCCTGCTTCAGATTCTGTTTCTCCCTTTCTCTCTGCCCCTGCCCTGCTCACACTCTATCTCTTTCTGTCTCTCTTTCTCTTTCAAAAATAAATAGCATTTAAAAAAATAAAATGGAATGTATAATGTTTTCATTATTCCTTGCTTCATTCATAGAATTGTAAGGATAGAGTAATATCATCTATGTGGTGTGTTTTGAAAAAGAACTTTAGAAGAGCTAAATAAAACAGTGTTTTAATAAACACAGGCAAGCTCAGTTTTATTCTGAGAAGGTTTTTATCTCTACTGAGAATGTCTAAGACCCTAGGTGAGGTCACAGCACTAGAAGTGATAGTCTATTGCCCCCATCTGATAAACATCCTCTGATGAGAAAGAAGAGTTCAGTCAGTTTCTCATGTCTGGGAGGGAAGCTGTATATTATAAACTGTGTTTCCACTTCTGATGTTCATCAGCTTTATAATTTTTCACTGAAGTTGGCTTGTAGAAATTGGAGCAATGAGAGAAAAGTTTTGATGTGATCTCAAATAGAAGAAGAGGCTGGGAGTGAAACTGTCACCATGTCACCAGGGTTATCTTGGAGCAACTGCAGGAAGGGGTTCCAGGCAAGGCAAAGAGTTAGTTCCAGAAAATGATCCTGGAGAGTTTGAAATAGATGTAAACTGTTGATCTGGATATGGGAATATGGGGCAGTTTATATGCTCTTGGTTTTTTTTTTTTTTTTTTTAGTTTATTTATTTATTTATTTATTTATTTGAGAGAGAGAGAGAGAGAGCGAGTGAGCAGGGGAAGAACAGAGAGAGAGAAGGAAAGAGACAATCCCAAGCAGGTTCCACACCATCAGCGCAGAGCCCAGTGTGGGGCTGGAGCTCATGAACTAGATCACGTCCTGAGCCAAAATCAAGAGTCAGACATTTAACCAACTGAGCCACCCAGGCGCCCTGTATGCTCTTGGTTTTAATTTGAATTGTGGGAATGTTTTTGAGAATTGTTATGTTATGATAACAATGACAGATTTTCAAGCCAGTGCAATCATGTAAATTGTGTCTAATGTACCATAACTAAGTGGGGTGATATGTTTTAGGAGACAATTCAGGCTGAAGAACTATAGAACCACAAGAACAAGGGCACCTGGGTGGCTCAGTCAGTTAAGCAGTCAACGTTTGGTTTCCACTCAGGTTATGATCTCGCAGTTCATGAGTTCGAGGCTTATGTTGGGCTCTGGGCTCATGGCATAGAGCCTGCTTGGGATTCTCTCTCTCCCCCTCTCTCTTCCCTTACCCCACTCATGCTCTCTCTTATTCTCAAAAGTAAATAAGTAAAGTTTTAAAAAAGGAAACACTAAGAAACTCCCATGGAAAAAACAAATGAAGCTAAGACTTCACAGGAATGCACACCTCTTAATATGTTCTTTTAAAAAAAAAATAGTGAGATGCTCTGTCATGCTCAGTTAAGCTAGTTTTTCTTAGAGAACCAAGGAAGAATGAATTGCAACTTCTTTCAGCTAAGAGAGAGAAATTTGTTCTGGTAGGTTTCTGCAAAGTTGAGGGAGGTTCAGAATTAGATGGTTACCTTTATACTAAAGCCCACAACTGAAGATATTTTCTGTGCAGTTCAACTGGAGAAAAAATTTGGAGGTTTTTCTCCAATTGACTCCATTTCTCCATTTCTCCAAAATGACTGCCCAACCCATGCATGCTCCCTATCTTTCTTTGGGAACCTCTCCTCAACATCATAGGGGCAGACCTTATGGCATATCTTTACTGTATAAACTCTCCTTCATTGTCAAAGCTGATTGGATGAGTGGGGGACCTCGGTTGAACCAATCAAATCTTCTTTTCTCAGAATCCAGAATTAGGATTCTAAGATGCTGGCCAGACTCTGATACAAAATTCGGTCTCAGCCAGGAGCATCGAAGGCTAGTGTGCAGAAAGGGAAAAATAGAATGCTGCAGATATGCAGACAAAGGCAGAAACGAGAGACCACATCACCCCAGAGAGGTGGAGAAACAGATTTAGGGTCTGATAGCTCTACAGTTTCCGGTCTAATTCCTTGTAAGTCTACACTTTTCTCTGTTATTATAAAATGTCCTTCTGGATCCTGAAAATAATTTATCTTGGGTATTTTGTTTTAGAAAACCTTAACTTATAACACATTTTTAAAATGTCGTATGATTATCATTTACATTATTGCATATAAATGCTACTTAAGCCAGGGAAGACAGGATATTTAAATTCCAGCACAGTAGGAGCTCACTAAATATTTGTTGTTGAGAAGCAAAGCAATATCTTTCCTTGACAGATACTTACTGAGCCCTATTCCAGTACTAAGTCACGTATTAATCCTATGTTTTCAAAATTAATGATTAATGCTCTTAGAAAATTGTTGTACCTTTCATCAAAAATATAAATGAAACATTTTTTATGGGTTTGCTAGAACACATGGCCTACATATGCCATGCAGTTATATTTGCATTATTTCCCTATAAGAAATTTACTGTCTCATAATAGCAATTAGGAGAGGAAAACTAATGTTTGGCCTTTGAAGATGTGGTTTATAGGAAGAACCATAAGTTGAATTTTATACATGGGAAATATTTATTTAGTTTAGATTTTATTCATTCCCAATACTGAGGTGCTTTGTAGATACCTAAATGCACAGTAAAAATTATTTTCCATTGTTTTAGAGTTCAACCTGGAATCAAATCCTATTCAGTGTCTGGGGAGATCAGTGCAATGACTGCTGAAGTTTCATGACATTGTTTCCAGAATTACCTCAAAATTGTTTGTAAACATCATCTCAACTGCCCAGGAGGAGAGAAATAGTTGATCTCTATTGGATACTTTTACATTAATGAGTGACCACCACCTGAGGTTGATTTACCGGGGTCCTTAAGGACACAGGTGGGGTTCATTAACCTCAGTTGGCCTTCAGCCTGATAGAAACCAGTCATTTGATGGGATAAATGGTGGCCTCTGGTTATTACCACATTAGTTACACAGACTCTTGGCCCAGAAACTTTCTGAAAATTAATTTGAAAATATTTCCTGAAATATTTAACTGTACCTCCCTATTTTAAGCCTCAAACTGACAATAAAAGAATTACTATTCTGTGATTTTAAAAGGGTAGGTGCTATATATTTCCTAAAGCTGTGTGCCATTTGAGGATTTTCTTATGCCTAAATTTATGGAAGAAAATGTGATTTTTTTAGCATTATTATTTCTGTTAAATAAAATTTCAATAATAATCAAAATAATGGGAGACTAAGCTACTTTAAAGACATGAAGGAAAACCACAGAGACAGTTTACAGTTTTGTTTATTTTTTTCCAACATGCAGAGTCAAACTCTCATTTTATTTTCCCAAGGAAATACATGGGTCTGTATTTATCACCAGTCATGCCAGCAAAGATGTTTAATGTGAAAGCAAAGATGCCTATTTCCTGATATCTGTGTCAGGTAATGTGTTTAGCTACAGGAAACAGCCCCTGCCCCCCAAAAACCATGGCTCACACTAACTGGAGGATTTACTTTCTCCACCTTTCAAAAAGTCTGGAGGGAAGTGGTTAGTGGCATTGGCTCAGTGGCTTAAAGATACCAAGGCCAAAGTATGTGGAAAGCCCTGGGAGGAGCAGAGGTAAGTGATGAGGGCCTGCTGGGTTTGTCTTCCCTGAAGCCCCACCCACAAGGGTCCTGCTCACACCTCGAAGGCTATACAACTCTATCTTGTAGCAGGGTGCCTCGTATCTCCCAACAAAATGAAGATTTGTGAGGAACAGGGGCAGTGACCACCAAATCTGCTGCACTGTCTCTTCAAAGTAAAGATGAGGGGAGTGGCCTATACATCCCTAGAAATTAGCACCTCACTATGGATGTATGCCTTGAATATATCTAAAACTCATTTGAATCTATTTCTATTTTCAGCCACTCTACTAATGCTACAGACAAACTCAAAAGTGTTTGTTTCAAGTTTGTATTTAGGGGGGGAGATAAGAAAGAACACAGTGGTCAGTTCCAAAACTTAATCATTTTGTGGTCCTTGCTCACTTCCTAAAGAACAACATGGGGCCATTAATACTGGGAGAGACTTCCCTGCTCCTCATCCCTCCACAAACCTATGTTCAAACCTTTCATAAATGTGAAATTCCATCCCCCACTATGTGCCAGACTCTGTCCTTGAGGTGCTCAGTCTTCCAAGGTCTGGCTCTTCTCAAAGGCTCAGGAGATACAATCATTTGTGATTGAGCTGCGGTAGGAATTTAAATCTTGTACATATGCCGGACTGGATTTGTGTTCAGTGTTTCCCAAAGTTTGGCTCAGTGACCACCTACTTTAAAAATGCAAGATCCTAGTGGGGCCTGGGTGGCTCAGCCAGTTAAGCATCTGACTCTTGATTTCAACTCAGGTCATGATCTCATGGTTCCTGAGATCAAGCCTTGTACCAGGCTCTGTGCTGACAGCACTGAGCCTACTTGGAATACTCTCTCTCCCTCTCTTTCTGCTGTCTCCCACTCAGACTCACTCTCTCTCACACTCCTCTCCCTCTCTCAAAATAAATAAATAAGCATTAAAAAGATGCAAGTTCCTGGACACGTTTGAAACTGCATTTCTGAGGGAGGGCTGAGGAAATCTGCTTGAGTGCAGGCTCTGGGAGGGCAGGGGTGATCTGTTTTCCCTCCCCTGCTGCGCCCCCACTGCCTGGCACAGTGCCTGTTGGGAGGTTGGCACTCATGATTATTTGTTGGAGGTAGGTCTTAATAATGCTTCCAATGTCCTGGGCACTGTTCTTAGGGCTTTTAAAAGTGTATTAATTCATTTAATTCATGTAACAACACTTTGAGATGGATTGTTATTCCCATGGAACCAAGGAGGAAACTGAAGCAACAGAGAGACGAAAATGACTTGCCCAAGGTCTTCACTTACAGGGGGTGGAGACGGGGTTTGACCTCAGGCTGTCTGGATAAAATTAACGGTGGACACTGAACTGAAAAATATTAGGGTCCTTGGCGCTCTTGGGTCACTCAGTTGGTTAAGTACCCGACTTCAGCTCAGGTCATGATCTCATGGTTTGTGAGTTCAAGCCCCACATAAGGCTCGCTGTTGTTAGCACAGAGCCTGCTTCAGATCCTTTGTTCCCCCCTCTCTCTGTCCCTCTCCCGTTCATGCTCTCTCTCAAAAACAATAAAATTTTTTAAAAAATTAGGTCTGAAAGAAAAGAAAAAGAAAGAAAGAAAGAAAGAAAGAAAGAAAGAAAGAAAGAAAGAAAGAAAGAAAACTATTGACAAATCTAGACATTTAGGACAGTCCCAGAATGTATCTCTCAAGAGTGTCAGGAGGTGGTTACAGTAGACACTGCAGATACAAAGTTGAGCGAATGGGAGGAGACAGACAAGGTAATGGAGCAATAGCAAGATGGTGTGATGTGTGCTGCACTAGAGAGTGGCTCACATGAAGCCACAGAAAGGAGTGGGAGAGGTAGCTTGGAAGAGGGAAGGCAGTGGGAATTGTTGAGGGTGGAAGCTGAAGGAAGTTGTTTGCCTGGATAAGGACACACTTGGAGCATCAGAGAGTGATCCAGAGCAGAGATGGATTGCTCAGGGCTTCCAGAGGGCAGAGGAAACAGAATTAGAAGAGGGGCGCCTGGGTGGCTCAGTCACTTAAGCGTCTGATTGTTGACTTTGACGCAGGTCATAATCTCACAGTTGGTGAGTTTGAGCCTTGTGTCAGGCTCTGTGCAGACAGTGCAGAGCCTGCTTGGAATTCCATCTCTCTCTGCCCCTCTCTCACTTTCTCTCTCTCACAATAAATAAGCAAAAGAAAAGAAAATGGATGAGCTCAGGATCATGCAATCATCCAATACCAGTCATTGTTATGGCCATTCAATAAGGCCAGTAGTTACTGAGCATCTATCTGTCATATGCCAGGGATGGTACTCTACTCATGGGTGCGTTCTCTTACCTCATCCTTTCTATACTCCTATGAGGTTGTTAGCACTCCCATTTGACAAATCTGAAAAAATGACAGAACAATTGACTTAGCCTTTTGCAAGAGGAAACTAGATCATAACGTTGAACCTTCAAATTAGCAGGAAGAAAATGTCTGAAAGGTTATTATGAACAAACATAAATGGCATACCAAATCTGATGAAGTCATCCTTTGAACACAGTTCACTGTCTTTTCTCTTTAATGCACATATTTTTCAGTGCATTCTTCTGAGTGTCAATTTCATGAGTATTTCATATTTCAGAGAATTCTGAGCACTTCTACAAAGCTGAATATTTCATATATGAATAGTGACTTTCCCTTAAATGTAGCTTGTTTGTCATAGATGAAATGGAAACTTTCTTTTGTCAGATGGGAAAACCAAGTCTGTATAAATCTGAATGTGATTTGCATGTGGGCCAGGGTGTCTCTGTGAACATGAGTGTATATTTTCTTAAGCACCTACAGGGCTATTGGGTGTTTATGCAAGAAGGACACATATGTAAAGGTTTTCCTAGTCACAATTTCCCAATTCCCATGCAGGACCCTAAACTTTTATTTCTCTGTGAAAAGCCATAAACATAAAATTGAATAGTTTTTGGAAAAAAAGATCTTTGTTTATAAAATCCTTTAATTTCATTATATATCCAACACTACCAAAAACAAGATTACCTCAAAATACAGTGTACTTTAAAAGATTTCAGAAAAATAAAAATTGATATAAACTTTGTAAGTAATTATTAGAAACAAGTTGGGGTGCCTGCATGGCTCATTTGGTTAAACGTCCAACTCTTGATTTTGGCTCAGGTCATGATCTCAAGGTTCATGAGATTGAGCCCCACATGGGGGGGGGGGGTTGGATTCTCTCTGTCCCTCTCTCTCTGCCCCTTCCCCATACATGAGTATGCTCTCTCTCTTTCAAAATAAATGAATAAACAGTTTTTAAAAAGAAACACGTTTTAAGCAAATGGATAATTTATCAAATTACTAAATTGATGAATGGCTAATTACAGAAATTTATTTCTGGAAAATTAATCTGGAATTCTTTTTGCATGTATTAGTTAGAATAAGGTTGGGTAGCTTACAACAGAAAACACAGTGACAGTGGCTTAAGATACAGGTTTATTTTCCTCTTTTGTAAAATAAGTAGGTCTGTAATCCAGACTGTTATGGGTGCTTATAAGATCATCAGTATTCCAGGTCCTTTTATCCTTCTTAATCATCCTTAGGACTTGCCTTCCATCCTCAGGTCACTTCATGGTCTAAGATGTCTGCTAAGGCTCCAGCCATCACTTCTAGGGTTTAGATAGGAAGAGGGATAAAGAGAGAGGGGAGGAAAGGATGAAAGGGCATGGACCAGCTGCCTGTTCCTCTTTTAAGGAGTTTTCCTTGAATTCCACCTGAAAAATTCCACTTGCATCTTATAAGCCACTCCTAATTACAAGGGAGGCTGAGAAATATAGTCTTTCAGTTGGTCACATTGTTTCCTGGAATAAAGTTAGGGTTACTTTGGTAAGAAAGAAAGCAGTAATGGGTAGACCATCTCAGCCACACTACACCAAACTCCTGAATTGTTTCTGTACATCAGGGCCCAAAATTTAAGTAATGAAGGAAACTTAATGCCATCCTTTGGAAACCTACAAAAAGGATGAGTTCTCAGGTCACTGACAACCCAGCAGGCAGCTATTAAAGTCACAGAAATCTTCCAGCTTGGGGTTAATAGTGAAAAGTGGCTCAGAGATCTCTCTGGCCTTTCTGCTAATGTCTGCCTGAGAATCACCAAACTGAACCCAATCCCAGTGATATGATAAAAGGTGACAGAAGAGAGGGAAGGAGAGAGGGGATTACTCTTCTCCCCCAAACTTTCAGGGATGACTGTGAAAAGGTGTATTTTTTCCCGTCCGACATGCTGAGGTGTAGATCAGATACGGAAATATTTGTTATACAGGGTAAACGGTTGTATTAAGCTACAGTATAAACTGTTGGATCCTTTGAGCTCTTGGTTGAGTTGGCTGTGCTTTGGGACAGGGACATGGGTTTTCTCACATAAAGCTTCTACTGCTTCAGCAGAGGAAGTGCCATGAGTGGAAAGTGCCCAGTGCAAAGGATAAGCTTCCTGCCCGATGAGTAGTTCTTCTAGGACAGCATGATGCTACTGCGCCGTCCTGGGTGGGGTATATGATTAGTGCTACGTCTCTTGTAGGGATGTGGAATTTCCACTCCAGTGTTTGTGTTCACATGTGAAATCAAGTTGGGTTTGGCTATCTCTGGGAAACCAGGTAAACTGAATGTGTGATAGAAGCACCACCGAAGACAGTCCTCTGCTATCTGTGACGTATAATGACTTTATAGAGATAAGACAGCAAATAAATCTGAATGACTGACAGTTGCCTACGTTCTTCCAGATGTGTTTGGATTTCATGAGCTCTATGGGTTCTGTCTCCTTCCTCTTTCTCTCTCCTTTTTCTTTCCACCTGGAGCCTTTCGTAAGTCTAATTTTTTAAAGTTTATTTATTTATTTTCAGAGAGACAGAGAGTGCAAGTGGGGGACCGACAGAGAGAGTGGGGGACAGAGGACCTGAAATGGGTTCTGCCCTAACAGCACAGACCCCAGTACAGGGCTGGAACCCAGGAGTGAGATCATGACCTGAGTTGAAGTCAGTCAGGAGCTTAACTGACTAAGCCACCCAGGCGCCCCTTGTTATTCTAATCTTTGCTCCCAAACCACCCAAAGTTTCTGTAGCACCCTAAACATTCTGTAGGCCAAGTCCAGGTTTCCTTTGATGTATTATGATCTGAGTCGTAAATGATTTTTATCCTTCTTTGGTTTACCCCAAATTATGCCGAAGGTACCTATGTTTGGGAAACAAAGGTAAATCCTTGGAAAGGTAGGTGGGGGAGAAAGTGTACTGTGACAAGGGGGCTGTGAGGAAAACAAAGCTAGGGCCCCCTGGGGTTGGAGTTGGGGGGGTTTAGGGGGGCAGTCGGGGCACAGCAGGCTTGTGAAGGCAATGAAACAGGGTGGGTCTGAGGACGGCCTTTTCTGAGGGCCCCTGCCTGTTGGCCATGGATTGGCCTCCCAAGAACTAGAAGCTGCTATAGATATCACCCGCCTTCCAAAGAAACTTCAGGCAGTGACACTGCTATTGCAGGCTTTACCATTATGTTAGGACTCAAATTTTGGGCTGAGAGTTTGGGGGTCATTGTGGTGGAGACATAAAGAGAGTGGAATGCCATTTACTACTTCTCCTGAAGTTGGAGAAGAGCAGTGTGTAGCAGAAATATAACATAAACCACATATGTACTTTTAATTTTCCTAGTGGCCATATTAAAAAATTGAAAAGACACAGATGGCATTAATTTTAACAATATATTTAACACCATACAATTGACCCTTGAACAACATGGTGGTAGGAGCACTTACCTACCACCCCTCACCTCGTACAGTAAAAAATCCATGTGTAACTTTTGACTTCCCCCCAAACTTAACTGATAATAGCCTACTGCTGGCTAGAAGCCTTATCAACAACATAAATAGTTGATTCACACATGTTTTGTATGTTATATGTATTATATGCTGTATTCTTACAACTAGGGAAGCTAGAGAAAAGAAAATGGTATTAAGAAAATTATGAGGAAGAGAAAATACATTTAGAGTCCTTTACTGTATTACAAAACAAATCTGCATGTAAGTAACCCACACAGTTCAACCCTGTGCTGTTCAAGGGTCAGTTGCATTTCCCAAATATTATATTTTGAAATGTAATCAATATAAAATTATTAATACTTTGTGATCTTTTTTCTTGTACAAAAGTCTTCAATATCTGGTGTGTATTTTGTATTTACACATTGCAATTCAGACCAGCTACATTCTTGGTGCTCGATAGCTACATGTGCTAACGGCTACTATATTGATTAGCACAGTTCTCTCTCTATATATTAGCATAGTTCAATATATCAAAGCCACTTTGATCTCTCTCTGATCATTCTGAAAGCTCTCCTTTCTTTTGACTTACTCCCTCTTTTCCCCAAATTCTTTTCCAATATTCTCCTCCCTTTCTCTCTCTCCTTTTCTTTCTTTAAGCAATGACCTGTATAAGTCACTTCTGGAATCATTAGAAATGAGAAGAGAGTCAGAATCAGAAAGAAAGGGACAGAAAGAGCTTAATCTTATGGTATGGTATAAGGAATCTGGGACAAATGCTATGCAGTTCTAGCCCAAAACATACCAAGCTCTAGGAAGAAATATTTGTAAGTGAATTTTGTATGGACAGGTGTTGATTAAATTAATTTTATTCATAATGAAAAAGAAATACTCTCCTCTATGAGTTAATTACTTGATGCCCATGTATGTCACACTTTCCAGTGTGAAAGATATGGGATATTTCAGTTGCACAGAATCTATTTAATTGCTCGGTCTCTATCTTTATGAACTAGCATCCACACTCATGCAGAACATGTAGGAAGCATTTTGGATGCTACATTTCTTTTTGCAACCTGAAGCCTCCCAACTCATATCTACCCATATTTCTTAGAAAACAGGAATGAGGACATACTCTTTTCCTTCTTCCTCTTTGATGTTCAGAAATAATTGAGCAGAGTCTGGGGGGTCATGTAATGCAGTGGTTGGCTCTAAACTGTGAGGTGTGGGTTTTGCTGGGGCTGAAAGCTGTTCGTTAAAGTCTAGCTTGGGCTCCCAGAGACCTTAGATTTTCCCCTAATTTCCCAATTTTTCTGTGGTCCTATAGCACTCACTAGTACCTATTGTTAAGTCCATCAAAGACCATTTTTGGTTGATTCTGGGCATTTTTCTTCATTATCCCAATTCTTCCCTCTTGTTGGAATGCACTATGACTATAAAAATCTTCTCCAGAGTTTGGATCTGAAACCCTATTGACATGCTGCCTCAAACTCTCAATCCACTGAGTTAAAAATAAGTCAAACCATTGTTCCACTTCTTAAATAGAAATCAATTGGTTGGTTGAGTATTTTGACTGCTCATTCCTACAGTTAGATATAATTTTGGTTAGATTGCCTTTTCCTACCATGTGCTAGCTTGACATTAAACATTACTCTCTTTTTGCTTTAGCCTCACTGGCTATGCTGAGCCAAAGCTTGTGTTGTTTTCTGTCTAGCTTATCCACCACCCACTTCATTTGACCTTATAAACATGTTTAAATAGATTTCTCGGATAATGACCATTTTAGCTGGCAACTTCCCGTTTAGATATTATAGCAGGCACAGTGCAAATTAGAGGGCAGAGCAAAAACAGTAAGAATCATGAGACCCTGGATAAATATAGTAGAACCTCTCAGCCTTGGTAGGACAAGGCTGAGTTCTGATCCCAGTTTACCCACTGACTCAGTGAGTGACTCTGGGTAGGCAGAGTAAAACAATCATTGGTTTCATCCACCGGTGACTCAGTCATGTTGATCTCGATAATGGGGGCCAAAGAAAGAATTTACTGTCACAAAGACACCTCATTTCCATCCTGGGTGTTTCACTGTTCCCTGGGTTTGCCTCTAAGTTCATGCTGAGGAAAACAAAGACACCCTTTATGCACTATAGAGGGGAGATAGGGTGATCACCAGCTGGCCTTATCAGCAGTAAGAAAAATTTTTCTAAAGGTTAGCAGTTAGGCAAATAGGAAGAGCAGGTCAACCTGATATTAAAAGGGGGCCTTTAAAAAGTGGCTTTGTTCAATTTCATGTTCTCTTGATATAATGTGCTTTACTGGTCTGTGATTTCAACAATAGCCCAGGTCCACAAATGACTTAAACTTTTAGTAAAAAGCCTAATGTTCTGCTCAGCACCCAGCCCAAAACTTTGCATATACTTGCTGCTCACTGGATGTTGAGAAGGTGAGTGAATGAAGAGCTAAAGAATTTGGTGTTAATAAATTGCAAATGGCCTTGTTTACATTCTTTGACAGCAGCTTTACTTGTTGACATGATTTTCCTAGTGTCAGAATTTTCAACTCTGAACTTCTTCAAATCTTCTTCTTTTTCTGATTTCCAGAGTAAGGGCTGACTTAAGAAGCATTTTCAATTACTCACTAGCTGTCTTTTACATTCAGTTATTTGCAAAGGATCATACTTTTTTGACCTAGAAGGGAAATACATTGTGGGTTTTTTTTTTCCCTAAGTTTATTTATCTTGAAAGAGAGAGAGAGAGAAAGAGAGAGAATCCCAAGCAGGCTCTGCACTGTCAGCGCAGAGCCTGACATGGAGCTCAATCTCACAAACCGTGAGGTCATGACCTAGCCAGAATCAAGAGTCAGACACTTAACTGACTGAGCCACCTAGACGGCCCAAGAAGGGAAACATTTTGGATAATTTTTCACCAGTCCTTATTAAATAAGCTGAGTATATTCTCCTCCTCATTCCAAGAAGTATATTTCTATATTTCTGAGTTGGAACAAAGGAATGAGAAAATGTAATATATAAAAATACAGCAATTTAATGAACAACTAGATTTTTTTCAAAATACATACAAAACAAATCTGTTTATTAAAAGAAAAAGCAACTTGTAAAACAAATTAGAGAAAGTTAACCATCCATATTTATTTTACTTTAGAGAGAAAAGAAGCAACTTCTATTACTATTGACTAGTTAATAAACATATCACCCTATACTATTTAGTTCTTTTATACTCTTTTTTTTTTTTTTACCTCAAATACGCTTTGTGAAACTTGCCCTAAAATCACAGATGTACTTGGCTTTTTCCCCTTCCCACTCATCTTCCTCTACCTTCTTATAAAACAAGCCTTCAGAATCTGCATCTGAGAGAATTGCCTTAAAATAAAGAAACATGCCTATCTTCCAATTTGGGTGAAAGGTCTATAAAAGAAAGTCAAGAGGGAGAAGGTAATGAACCAGGAGTGAACCAGGAATGAATCTCTATTTTCTAGGCATAGGAAGACTCTGCTCTGTGTCCTTTCTTCCTCCAATTCTAAAGCAATAGAAGTTTGGAGATGGTAAACTCTGATCACTCTTCCCTGAATAGAAACGCACAAGCCTTTCCCTCCATCCTCAACATCCCCAATACAATCTGTGTTCATAATATGCACTTTGGAAATGATGATGACCCAAAGCATAATCATAGTCAAAGCCCTGTATCACTGATCTGTACCCACACATCCTCTTGCTCATCCCATCGGTGTTTACCAGGAGGCAGCTTGCCAGAAAGGAAATCAGCTGTGGGGGCCGCACAGTTCCAGGGGCCAATCTATCAAGAAGGCATTTGTGCCTGTCAGGCGTGGGGGTGAAGTAGAACAAAAGTAGTGTCTGTTTGTTTGCGTCATGGGAAAAGACTGAGAGAAATTGCTGCTGACCAGCCAATGACAGCTGATGGAGACCAAACTTTTAACAACAACTAGTTGCCAGTCAGGAAGGATATCCACCACATGAACCCACTACCATGACTCTCTTTCCTTCTGTTTGATTTTTTTTCAGAAGGGGTGCCAGTCTGTAATATGCTGTCCTCATGTGATGATTACTCTCTTGTGCATCCACTGACACTAATGATGTGCAGACTTTACAAAGTTCAACTGTTCAAAATTAATACCAAGAACACCCTCAAGGTCCATCCATGTTGCAACATGGATGGACCTTGAGGGTGTTATGCTGAGCGAAATAAGTCAGGCAGAGAAGACAAATATCATATGTGTGCACGTATAGGAGGATTAGGAGGAGCTTAACAGAGGACCAAGGGGGAGAAGAAGGCAGAAATGGTGGGGGAAAGGGGGAGAGGCAAACCATGAGAGACTCTTGAATGCTGACAAAAACTGAGGACTGGTGGATGTGGGGGGAGGAGGGATGGGCATGGAGGAGGGCACTTGTGGGGATGAGCACTGGGTGTTATGTGGAAACTAATTTGACAATAAACTATTTGTAAAAAATAAAAAAAAAATAAAAAAATAAAAATTAATACCAAGAACATTTCTGGGAAAATAAAGGGAACTACTGTGACACATGGACCAAATCTAATGATTTTTCTGAAACTGATCAGCTGAATTTTTATCTTCTTTGTCCCCTTGTAATCCCTTAAGAAGTGTGAATCAATCAGTGTCCCATTGTCCAATTATTCCAAAGCAAGGAATAATCAATAACACTTTATTCTTAAAAGAGGGGCTTTTCTTTGATGACCTCAAGGTTCGTCACACAGAACAGGACACTGTGAAATCACTAGGAAGTAGGTTTGTATCTCATGAATTTTGACTTGCTTAGACATCGGTCTTAATAATCATTATTGCTAATGACTGAATTATGGAATATTTTGTACAAAAGTTCATGTTGAAAGAAATGTTACTATAGAAGGTGATTCAAATGCCTTGATAAAATTAGGATATGCTATTATTAGTGCCTTTATCCACCATTCCAGGAGAAGGCATCCTTTATTTAGAAAAGGGTCGTTGTGACACAATTTGGCCATACTGATTTCCTGATTCATCAAAGATGGGGCTTTGTAACCACAGCTAATGGGGGTTTATCAACTCTTAGTTAGATGAATGAATGAACAAAGTATAATACCATCAATCCATCCATTTATTGTTTTATCTAGTACCTCTCTTTATGCTTTCTAAAATGTTATTTACACTGTGAATTGGTATTATAAAATTCTTTTAAAGCAAAGGTAAAATTCAGTTAAGTGCCTGTCTTATGGAAAATATGAAATTAGTGAAGCTGAATTTATGAAATTGACAACTTTATAGTAGTCAACATCTTATAGAATAGATAGTCCAGACTTTTTAGGCCCTTTATGACATCTATAGGATGTCCAGCAGAAGAGAGGCTGCCTTTCTTATGTAAGTGCTTTTATCTGAAAGGAAATCTCAGAATCCCCCAAGCAAGTCCTTATGTAACATTGTCCAATATTGAATCCATGCTTTTTTTTAAAACCAATCACTGACAAAGGAGATGATATTACAATAATTACTTAAGATTAATCAAGATTTGCTCTCTGAGTCAAGGAAAAGGTGGAGATCTGAACAAAAGGAAAGGAAAAGGAGGAATGGATGATAGCCAAGAAATCAGCAACTGTTCGAACTGCCTTCCATGAATCCAACTCTTCCTTCCATTACAAAGGGGAGAGTGTGTTTGAAGAGTATGATGTGACTTTTTGTAAGGGTGGTTTATAAGTGAAGGTACGGAGCTATTAAAGTATGATTGATGGGTGAACATGTTTACCTTCCCTTCTCACTAATGAGTATCCTGAAAAATTTTACCTTATTCTTTTCAGTTAATTATTTTATCCAAGTTGCACCTGGGTGGCTTAGTCAGTTAAATGTCTGACTCTTGGTTTTGGCTAAGGTCATGATCTCTCGGTTCATGAATTCAGGCAGTATTCTGACAGTAATTCTGACAGTGCAGAGTCTGCTTGGGATTGTCTCTCTATCTCTCTCTTTCTCAAAATAAATAAAACAAAAAAATAATTTTGTCCAGAATGAAAGCAGCTAATAACATGCATGTATAATATTGGAGTAGTGTAGCACATTAAATAAGTTATGTGTTTAAAGTTTTGCTGAGCAACTCTTTCTTAAGGCACTATGTTCAGTGTCATGGGAGATGCAAAGATGCATCACAAATAGTCCTCCATACTGACAATCTATTAGTTTGAGTGAGCTATGTGCACTAAAAAGCAAGGTAGAAAGTGATGCCATAGAGATGCCAGCTATTGGAGTTTGTTAGAAAATATAAGTTCTGAATGTGCAGATGAGGAAGGGAGGGTTGGTGGTGAAGGTGGTCTTTGAATGGACCTTGAAGGACTCTAAGATGGAAACAGAGGAAAGGACAACTGAGACATAAAGATTTCCTGGGGAGAAGCACAGGGAGCATGTAGGAAAAACAAAGAGATTTTTGTTGGTAGCCTAAGGTTGGCATTTCATGCTAGACCAAGGAGCTTGGTGTTTGTGACAAATATAGAGAGGATTCACTAGAGATATTGAAAGGAGATGACTTTTTAAATAGAATGTATTATTTAGAGAAGTTTAGGTTCACAGCAAAACTGAGCAGAAAATACAGTAAGTTCCCATACATCCTCGCACCCAAGCATGTGCAGCCTCCCTCACTATTAATATCCTACACCAGAGTAATATGATTTGTTACAACCTACAGGGACATACCATTATCATCTGAAATCCATACTTTGCATTAGAGTTAACTCTTGGTGTTGTATATTGTATGGGTTTTTAAAAATGTATATGGACTTGTCTCCACCATTACAGTATCATACAGAATAGTTTCACTGCTCTACAGATCCCTTCTGCTCCACCTATTCATTCCTCTCCTCTAAGCCCTGAAACCACTGATCTTTTTAGTGACTCTGTAGTTTTGCTTTTTCAGAATATAATATGCCTGGAATCACACAATATGTATAAAAGCCTTTTTAGACTGGCTTCTTTTACTTAGGAATATGCATTTGTTTTCTCCATGTCTTTTCAGGAAGTGCCTCTTGATTAGAGCTTTTATTAGTGAAATTGTTATGGTTTTGATTGATGAATATTGAATGGGGGATGATAATCAACAGTGGCAGTGGTAAAGGCAGTTATTTATTCATTAATTATTTGAAAGACCTAGCTAATCATAAAGTAATTCTACATTTTGATAATTGCAATGATCTAGGAGAGAAAAGATGAAACAAGCATTTCAGGACAAGCGTCATAGTTAGAGAAGTTCAGATTCTGACAAGTCACCCTACTGAAATGTCTTTGACATCCAAGAGGCAATATAAGACTACCAGGATGCTACGGTAGTTCAGAGTGGGAACAGGAGTTGGGGTGATGTCCAACAGCAACTTTGACCAAACTCAGCATTAGTCACAGAGCAGAGATTTCTCTCAAGCACCGACAGTGTTCTTATCCATGGGGAATGGGCTCCCTACCAAAGTCTACAGTTCCAGCTATTCCCTAAATCAACACCAGCCAATGACCAAATATCCCCTACATTCTTTATTTTCCAAATGACTCAGCAGATTCTTATTCATGTTGTTTGATATGATTTATGGACCCCTGATATGGCAGGTGAGACCTAGTTTCCCTGGGGTTTTTATTCCTCTAGGTAGTTTTACATCATGGCAGCTATGATTACATGTGCAATTCCACCAAAAATACTTAGATCTTTATTTTGTACTTCAAAGATTCTTGGTGGCATGTCCCGTGTTCTAGAATTCACTTCCCCAGCTATTTTAACTGTATTTGAGTAGATGCTCTCACCAAGATCTATGCAAGACCATGCTACATATGATGGATTCTAACTGAGGATTGGGAAGTAGGAGGTATTACAAAGCAGCAAAGATGAATTCTTTAGACCTTATCCATATACATATGTAAAAGGAGGTATCTGTAATTTGATATCAGGGCCTATTTTTATCAGGTGTGCACTGGCAGAACCTCTTGGCCAGCATTTATTCTGTTATTGGTGGTGGCTCATGTTGTACTAGTTAATTAATTTTTTGAATATCACCATTGCACAAAATGCTGAATTAAAATTTAAAGAAAAAAACGAGAAGAGAAAAGTAAGTTGTGAAACCTCTAACTTGAACACTTTTATGCTGCTATACCCTGTGTTAGATATGGCCTCTACTGGTGATTTTATATCTGTAGATTATTAGGTACTAATATATAGACAGAGAGGAAATTAATGTAGTTCAGAAAACTAAGTGGCATACTCAGGAGATCCTTTGGCTTATGAAACATTCTTCTCAATTATTGAGTTAAAAGGTCAGTGCAATCAGAAAAGTTTTCAGAAAAAAAATTGGCATCTAGATGGTATATTAGTTTCCTATTACCAAAAACTTAAGTGGCTTAAAGCAACACAGATGTATTACCTTTTATATTTCTGGAGGTCAGAGGTCTAAAATGGGTTTCAGTAGGCTTAAATAAAAATGTTAACAGGCTATATTCCTTCTAGAGGCTCCAGGGAAGAATCTGTTTCCTTGCCTTTCCCAGCTTCTAGAGGATGCCTATATATCTTGGCTCATGGCTCCTTCCATCTTTAAAGTCAGCTAAGGCTGGCCAAGTTGCTCTCACATCGCATCACTGTGATATAACAATTCTCTCTCCTTCCATGATTAAGGGGCCCTTGTGATTACATTGGACCTAACCCAAACAATCTCCCCATCTCAGCATCCTTAACCTAATTACATCTGCAAATGTAAGGCAATGTAGTCACAGGTTCCAGGAATTAGGGTGTGAACATCTTTGGGGGGAACATTATTCAGCCTACCACAGTGGGTTTCCAAATGTCAGTATTCATATTTTAGTCTTTGATCTTAAAGAATTCAGCCTGGCCACCATCTCAAGTCTTTTTTTCCTAAAGCCCGCAGCTAAAAGACAGGATTGGTTTGTCTCTGGGAGTGACAGTGGTATTGAATTGGAAGATGGAAATAAATATGAAAAAAACAAAAAGTTGGGGCCCTTGGGTGGCTCAGTTGGCTAAGCATCCAACTTCAGATCATTCAGGTCATGATCTTGCTGTTCACGAGTTCGAGCTCCACATTGGGCACTGTGCTGACAGCTCAGAGCCTGAAGCCTGCTTCAGATTCTGTCTCCCTTTCTCACTGCTTTTCCCCTACTTGTGCTCTGTCTCTGTCTTTCTCTCAAAAATAAATAAACATAAAAAAATCAAAGAGAAACAAAGTTAAATGGGCTGGAATCAAGAAATATTTATTCCTGTATAAAAACTTACTGTGTGGCCAGCTTTAGGCTAAGTGCTATGGGCAATGAAAATTGAAGAAAGCACAAACCTTTTAAAGAGCTTCAAACCATAGAAGCAAAACACATACACAAATAACTAAAGTTTGTACATTCACCCATCATTTGCTTGGAGGAGTAGACTTTCTTGTGCACTCCAGAGAAACTGCTTTACTTACAGCCTAGAGGCATGTTTTGGCAGCCTTCTGTCCTTTGCTCACAGTGTGTCCTGAACCCACAGGTCATGTCCCAGAAAAAGTGAATAGGCCAGTTTGGTAGGAGCTGAAGAAGCATATCTTCCTCAAAACAGGTAGGGGGCCCAAATGTTTGTTGTAATCAGAAACAAACAGTTGGCAGACTAAATCTATCCAGGGATTTCTTATTCCTCTTGCTGTATTGTCCTCTCCAGGTTTAGTGAGTTGGGAGACTCAGCAGTTGACCAATGCCAGTGCTTATGGCTAAGCTTCCTTTTGAGATTTCATTGCTACCACTTAGTAATATCCAGATTTTTCAAGTGGTCACAAAACACAACATTTTATCAGCTTGGAGGAAAGCTCTATTACAGGGAGAAGATGTGTAATTCCTCTGTCAGTTCCTTAGATATGGTTCCATTTGGGCATGCTTTACATACACTGTACATCCATTTACGTACATAATCTTGAAGAAACAATTCTATTCTTCCAGTCCTTATTATATTTATTTCTTCATTCCCCTTTGATGTCAGAGTGAGACTGAATTATCAATGCTTCAATAAAGGGCTTTAAGTAGGCCTTTTAGAACAAAATGTGTACAGACCTTAAAAAAGAAAAACACACACACACAAACAAAAGCAGGAAAACTGTTCTAAGATCCATTAAAAAAAAAAAAAGATCCAAGACTAATGAGACGTTGGGAGAGGGTTGGAGGGTTCTTCTTTCCCTACCGCCTCTGTATATTACTAACCATCCCTCTACCTGGATGGTCATAATTGAGTAAGATGAAAAAAGTTACCTCTCAGATCTCCTTGTTCGAACTCATATGCTAGCACACAACTACCTCTTATACTTTTCTCCCAGAATTACAAACACATAAGATCAACTGAAATAAAGGGGAAAATTAGAAAAGAGGATAGATTCCAAAAGTAGTTCTTCAAAAATATTTACAAAATATAAGAAGAAGGAAAACAAACAAAAAACTTTTGCAAGCCTGATGAAAGAAAAAGTGCAAAAGATTAGTAATGCAAATGGAGACGTAATACAGATTTCTGTGAAATTAAAGTAATTATGAGACAACTCCCCTATGGCAACAAAGCTGAAAACTATGGACTGCTTCTGTTTACAGTATGGACAAATAAGCTCTTCCCAGACTAACCATATACTGTAGACAAACATCAGAATACAATTACCTGAAGGCACTGGGAAGGTAGATTCTGGAGGCAGATTTTGGATTGACCTTTAGAAGAAGCAAACAGCATGGGGTAAGTTCCCTCCTCTTTTTCTAGGAGGGCAAGTTTTAGTCTGTAACATACAAGGCGGCAAAAACTCTGAAAAAGGCTCTCAATGTTACTGGCTTGTAGAGCCAGAGGAATTGGGGTGACTACAGCCACAAGAAAGTAAGGAGATTCTCAGAACCAGAAAGAAGAGCTCTAAGTTGTGTGTAAACCCTGCTCAAATCTCTAAACTATGACAAAGAAGCAGATTCTGAGAGATCCCTCTAAGACTAAAAGAATGGAACTGAGTTTGAGATGCCACCCAAGAGATCATTTGTGGTTGGAATCCAATCAAATTAGTTGCTGCTACAACAAGGTTGAATTCAGTGTCTACAACTTAACATTACCATGTTCAAGAAACAAAGTTACTTGATTTATAAAGAAATAGGAAGATGTACCCATTTTCCAAGAGAAAGATGAATTCCAAGGTGGCTCAGATTTTGGAACTAACGAAGACTTAAAGCCATTACTTAAATATGATCAATGATATGAAGGAAAATATGTTCAAAAGTAATGAAAAGATGGGACATCTTAGCAGAGAAATGGAAGTCATAAAAAAGAATAAAAAACTATACAATCTGAAATTTTAAAAACGGAGGAGATTCAAAGCAGAATGGAGATGACAGAGGAAGGAACCAATGAACTTTCATGGTTAGAAATGATCTCATTTGAAGAATGAAGAAAAAATACCAAAAAGAAAATGAGCATCAAAATTTATGAACAAAAGTTTTAATAGTTGACAACTAGAATCTCAGGAAGAAGAGTGTATCCTAAAAGGGAGAGAATGGGGCTGAAAAAAAATTTTGAATTAACAATGACTAAATATTTCCCAAATTTGACAAAAGTAAGGAACATACAGGGGTGCCTGAGTGGGTCAGTCAGTTAAGCGTCCCACTTCCGCTCAAGTCATGATCTCACAGTTTGTGAGTTTGAGGCCTGTATCATTCTGTGTGCTGACAGTTTGGAACCTGGAGCCTGCTTCAGATTCTGTGTCTCCCTCTCTCTGCCCCTTCCCAACTCTCACTCTGTCTCTCTCTCTCAAAAATAAACAAACATTTTTTTAAAAAGTTTAAAAAGTAAAGAACATACAAATTCAAAAAACTCAGCTAACTCTAAGTAAGATAAATATGAAGAAAATCATGCCTAATCACATCAAACTTCTGAAAACTAAAGATAAAGAAAAAATCTTGAAAATAGCCAGAGGAGGGGTGCCTGGGTGGCTCAGTCAGTTAAGCATCCAACTTTGGCTCAGGTCGTATCTCATGGTTGGTGATTTTAGTCCCACATCGGGTTCTATGTTGACCACTCAAGTCTGGAGTCTGCTTTGGATTCTGTGTGTGTGTGTGTGTGTGTGTGTGTGTGTGTGTGTCTTTTGCTCTGCCCCTCCCTGACTCATGCTCTGTCTCTTCTCTCTCTCAAAAATAAGTAAACATTAAAAAAAAGAAAGAAAGAAAGAAAATAGCCAGAGGAAAATGACACATAACATAGAGGGGAATAATATTTCAAATGGATTTTTGCCTCATCGGAAACTATGGAGCTAAGAAGACAACTAGACATCAGAGTGCCTGGTGGCTCAGTTGGCTAAGTATCCAACTCTTGATCTCAGCTCAGGTCATGATCTCAAGTCTCTTCATGAGTTTGAGCCCCATGTTGGGCTCCTCACTGAAAGCATGGAGGTTGCTTGGGATTCTGTCTCTCCCTCTCTCTGCCCCTCCCATGCTCTCTCTCTCTCTCTCTGACTCTCTCTCTCAAAATAAATAAATAAACAAAAACAACTTCCTTCAAAAAAAATAGACCACTCTTCTTCCTGAGATTCCAGTTGTACATTATTAAACCTTTTGTCCCATAAATTCTGAGGCTCTGCTCATTTTCTCTTTGGTATTTTTTTCTTCATCTTAGAGTGTTGGAAGAAAAACAAAATAAATAAACAAAAGCTCAGCAAGACAGAAATCTATATTCAGTGAAAATATCCTTTGAGAATGATGGTTTTTTTCAGACCAAAGAAAACTAAGGGAATTTGTGATCAGCAGATCTGCTCTACAGGAATGAGCTAAAGGAAATTCATAAAGCTGATGGGAAATTATACCAGAGGAAATGTAGATCTCCAGGAATGAATGAGGGAAATCAGAAATGGTAAATATCTAGGTAAATATAAAAGATTTTTTTTCCTGCTAGATTCTTTAAAACACATATGACTGGTTAAAGGAAAAATTATAACACTTTAACATTATTTTGAGGATTATAACATATATCAGATGAATTACCTATGACAACTGTTGCATACAGTACAGAGTAGAGGAAAATTGTGGAATTGAGGATTATTAGGCCTTTTAAGCAAAACTTTCTCTCAGGAAAGGGTAGGATGGATTCATTAGACTACAGTGTAAATGACTGACAGGGTCCACCAGGGTGCCGCCTTTCCCAGAGACAGTCATATTTTAACAGGGAACAAAGTTCAACTTGGGAGTCTGACACACACAGACTTGAATCCTAGGCTGCCTACTGGTTATGTAATGTTTGGCAAGTAACCTAACCTGTCTTAGTTTCAATTTCTTCATTTCTAAAAAGAGACTAATATTTCAGAGGAGATATTAATGAGGATTAAGAAGATTGGAGGATGAGCCTCACATGGTGTCTGACACATGGTAGGTGCCTGTTCAGTGTTGTTTCCTTTCTTTTTCACCCAGTTTCAGAATTCATGCCTCTACTAAGCAGAAGTAAAGTTAGGGACACATTTCTGAAATCTCTCAACAGTGGGTGACCTCCTATTTCCTTTATTCCATAAACAACACAAGATATTGTGGAGGAGCACATGGAACTTTTACCAGTGAGTACCTGCACCCCCACCCCCCCAACACACACCCCCACCCCCACACACACATACACACACACACACTCCATTGCTGGCTGACATAGATGGGTCATACAGGGAGGTTGAGACTATACTTTGGCTTCAGGCTTCTGGTCAGTCCCTCCTTTCAACCCAGAAGCCTCCCCCAACATCTAGGTAGGAAGATTTGTACCTCATCTCTCATACACTACACAGTGAGATATAGTTTGGACAAAACAGCCTCTTGGTCTTTCCTTCTACAAAGGCGGAAGTTCAGTTCCTCTACCTGAAGAACTAACAGCTGTGTTCATGCCCAGAGTGGCTGAAATGCAAATACGCTCCAGAGGGTGCACCTCTGTTCCAGTGCACTAAAAAGATGACCGTTATCACAGATCAATGCAGCTGTTAATGACCAAGCTTTCGAGGAAGCTCTGTGCACAACCCTGACGTCCATCACGTGTCTCTGTCAGCCTTACAAAACATCCCAGTAGACTTTCTATTGAGACAGAGAAACCAGACTGACATGGAACATGAGTTGTTTAATTGCCATTACCTTTGCAGGATTTTTCCAGTCGTTCCAGAAAAAGAAGACTTTGAGGATGAGGTTAGGAGATAAAGATTGAGATGGAGCTGGCTGCTTCATTGAACTTCTGGCATTGCAGATCTTACCCAGTTACAGCCGGATTCTGACTTCACCTTGACCGGATGCACAGGCCCAGGCTTGTACCCCGTGTTCTGGGTTCAAAGCCTAGGTAGGCCACTTGCTGGATGGTAGATCTCAGCAGTCATGTATTCTCTCCATGTCTCAGTGGCCTCACCAATAAAATTAACAGAATGATAGTACCTTCAAGGGTCTTTGTGAAAGTAAACAGAATTTATGCAATACCCTATCACGTGGCCCAGAGAAAAGTCAGCAATGCTATTGCCCTTTTTCTTCTCTATGCAACCAAATGTAGTTGGTCCAGAGTAGTAACATTTGATGAAATCACATGAAGTGGACATTAAGGGCAGTGTTGGAAGGAAAGAGAAGTCACAGAGGGAACACACCTTCGGGGTGTGTGTGTGTGTGTGTGTGTGTGTGTGTGTGTGTGTAAGTCCCAGATTTTGAAACTCAAAGCATAGAGTGGAAAACTCCAATATACTAGGAGAGCTACCTTACGGCAAAGAGCGCAAGCAGGAACCCCAAAACAGTGCTAGAAAGAGGTGCCATTTACCTGGCCTGTCTGCGTTAGCTCCCTTCAAAAAACTCCTGTTCATAGCACAGGATTTGATGAGTTAATTCAAGCAAAGTCAAGGCATTAAATGTCTTGTGGAATAAATAACAATGGGTCATGCATTTCTGACACATGTTTTCAGGGCTTTTTTTTTCTTTTAAACCAAACTAGTCCTTCCTGGCTCCTGAACACAAGCTGTCTTCCTCTATTTCCTAAGATAATCCATTATAAATTATGACAGGCTCCCAGGAACCTGGCGGGTGGTGTGGCCCGATCTGTGACCAGGTCTCACTTTTCTGTCCTGGTCATCTCCGACAAGTTCCATGCGTGACTGGTCAGGAGACGGCTAATTCCAGTCCAGGCATTTTTCAGATGAGCCTCATTTTATTTTTATTTCCCCACAAATGCACGCCAGGCGCAGATTTCGTCAGTTACAGACATAGCTCTCTAATCTGTGCCGCCCTTCCGTAGCTCAAACTACCAAATGAATTAAGGTCCAGTTACATATAAAAGTGATTATGATCAGCAAAATGTCTGCCCAGAGTGGCCTTCCCCCAAAATGGCCAAGATGTGAGGCTCTGACACTCCCATTTGGCCATCTTGGGGGTATGCACTCACTGTACAGTAGAAATTACCCCACTGACAATCTTAAACCTACACGGCCTTCAGATTTCAGAGCTCAGTGGCCTCTGGCCACCATGGAGCAGAGAAATAGATGTTTTTTCTCATGTTGGGTGAAATTATTTGTTTTCTGTCTTCATCCACTAAGATTTCTTTTCAGGAGAACTGACCTCATCCTTTTGAAAGCTTCCTATTTCACTTCTACGTGCATCTGGCTTTCACTTAGAGGCAGATGACTACTTTCTAGTCCAAACAGATGAGGGGCAGGACTCTACATTGTCTTTGGGATTCTTGTTAGGCTCATCGGCAAGTTTCTCAGGGAGGTTCAGGTCTGTGCAGATTCTCTGTTTTAACTTCAAATGTGAGGGGCCAGGAGCATCTGAAGTAGGCACTAAACAAAGGCTATAAATTAAATTAGGGCCAGAGAGTGAAGGAATAAAGGCCATTCCTGCTCACAAAGAGTTTATCATCTACCTCAGGGAAGAGGAAGCCTTCCCAAGGGTTTATACTCTTCATACCTTATCATTTCAATATAATAATGAGATATGTACAATACAGAACAATGAGTAGTGTTGCAGAAAGATTTTTTAGGGACCTAGGGGAAGTATGTGATCTTGAACGATCTTGATCTGACTCTCTGGGCATTGATCACCGTGAATGTAAAATGTATAATATGTTGGGCTTCTATGACAAGTGGTGAGAGAGCTGAGGAAATTAGGAAAGCTTCCTCCTTGGAGTTTCTAGAACAGTGATCACAAAACCAAAACCGGGCTGATCCTGAAGGGGAGGCCTCAGTAGTCCCTGGATCAGGCCTCCTTCTGTGGCTTCCTCACACTTTCGTGAAGACCACAAAGCAGATAAGGCAAAGTTTGTTCAAACCCTGTGGTACAGTTCTGTTGGAGAGGAACCAAGTTTAGAAAGGTCCCGGGAACTTCGATCAGAACCCGGAGCAGGCATAGGACATGCCGCCCCCACCGGCAGAAGCGCGCATTACACCTGCTCCCCCTATGCCTGCAGGGCAGTGGCCAAACTGCCCTCCCGGACAAGCCAACCTTGGTAGCCGCCCAACCTGAGAATCTTTTGAGCTCTTCCTGTCGCCATGCCCCACCCCATCCCATTCCATCCTCGCCTCTTTTTTTCTCCTCCCTGGCAGCCACTCTGTTTTCAGATGTTTACCCTGAGTTAGAACCTCAGTGGCTGGCATGAGGCCTGGGGTGGGGGTGGAGATGGGGGCCGGGTACCCGAAAGAGGAATTCCTCAGGGAGGCATCTAGGGCACATCATATGGATGCCTCCTCTTTCTCTAAGAGATGGTACATATGTATTTTCACTGGTGGAGTGGTCTGTCTCTCTGGCTTGCAATGTTTGAATTCTAGGTGAGTCCAAGTCAGATGCTTTTTCGGGGGTGGGGAACACCGACGTAGTTAGTCTGTGCTCCCAATGCCCCACCTCGGTGGTCTCAATTTGATAAGGACACCCGGTTTTGTAACCTCATTTAATAACTGTTCTCCCGACCCCGATGCCATCCTTCAGAAGTCTGAGGACATGTAATTGGAAGCCACTCCGACTACTCTCCCCCTCTGCGGTGGACCCGTGTCACCTGCCGCCCTGGCATCATCACCCAGGCATGCACTGTCACACTCCCAACCGGAATGTCAGCTTGCTGTTTGAGATTCACACCGACACGCGGTCCCCAGAGGGCTCCTCCCGGAGCCAGGGCGGACTGCGCTTGGGAACACATAAAAGCACAGGAGTCCCCTCGCTTTCTGGAAGCACTTCAAGCACTAGGCCAGTGAAGAGAGCTTGACAGCGTACTTGTGAACTCCCAAGGCCCCAGGAGCTCAAACACCACCGTATTTATGCTTGTGGGATGGATAGCCAAAATAGTTGGGTTGTTATGCAGACATGGGTCTCTTAGTTCAGGCCAGCATTGCTGACACCTGTTAATTGGCATTTGAAAGAGCTGAGTTGCGGGGGGATGGGAGGCCTTTGGAACTGCTGCCAACCTGCACCTGAATGGCTGAGCGTCCAGCAAGGTTTTGACCCACTCCTGGGGAAAGAGATTCCGTGGGGGAAAGGGATGAGCAAATGAGTCCAAGGTTGCCAGAAAGGATAATCAGAGAAAGAGGAAAATAGGAAGAAGGGTGAGAAGAAAAGGGACCAAGGGGGAGACAAAAAAATGGAGGGTGGGTATTTTTAGATTTGCTAGCAGAGCTTTGTGTTTGCAGCACCCTGGGCCCCATTTCCTCAGCAGTAGTTGTACTGGCCCAGGTTGGAACAGGCCCCCTTACCCCCTTCTCCCCTGAGGCTGTGGACCCACCCACTTTTCCAGATCAGCAGCGGGGACCGCCTCCTCCACTGAGTCGCTTCCGTCCTCCTCCACGAGCTCTCCTCATCACATACACTTCTCCATTCTTCTGTGTGCCCCTGGGGTTCTCCCCTTCAACTGTCCCTTCCTGGCTTTGTGGATTCCTTGGGACCATAATTGAGACTGTTTCGTCAACTGAGACTGCCCAATGCACTCCGAGACACAAAGTACCTTCTAGGTTTCCAGGCTGATGGGCTGGTGTTCTAACCTTCTGGATGTCATTCCGTCTTTTTCAGTTCTATGCCTCCCACTCAGCAAAGCACCCACTCTGTCCTCACACAGCTTCAAGCTGACCCAGGGGGCTCTGTGAGTCTTCTTCCTTGTACCTATCTCAAGGTTTGTGTGATGCACAGCTCGATCTGAGGGGACACTAGCCTTATTAAAAATTATTTCTGTATTTCACTATTAGTACACAAAAAATTTCCACAAGGTCCGTATTTATGAACTGACTTAGGTCCCAAATGTCAGCTTGAAAATAAATTCTTTGAACGTGGAAGCCCACAGAAACAGTATTGCAAAGGAATGTGTTCGTTTGTTCATTCATTCATTCAAGAAATACATCTTGAGCACTACTGGGGGAGCTGCAGTGTACAAACCCTGGTCAGGGGCGACTGATAAACCACAAATAAACAAGTAAAATGTAGGATATGTTGGGTGATCCTAAATGTCATGAAAAGGAATAAAGAAAGGTGGGGAAACAGGGTATGCCAGAAGGGGCTGGGATTATATCTCAAGAATACCTTATTGGAGAGAGACCTGAAGGAGTGAGAGAGCAGGGGAGGAATGTTCCAAACTCAAGGCAAGAATGAACTTGGTACGTTCAAGGAACAACAAGAAGGCCAGAGTAGCTGCAGCAAAATGAGCATTGGGGATAGAAAAATACTGGTTGGTTTCCCTGACCAACCCACTGGCGGTTGATTTAGCCCATAACAAGTCTGAGCTATAATTCTAATTCAATGCAATACACATTTACTGAACACCTTCTCTCCACCAGGGATCAGCGCTGGTGGATATTACTAATTTTCTTAACTACGATTACCATGGCTCTATGGGAATATTTCCTTTGTGTGTCAGCTGGGGAGGGTTAGGGACATACAGAACCCACTCAAGGTAATATGGGGAGGAGGTAGGTAAGATACAAAGCCTAGTAGACAAAAATCTCCTTCCTGGAAGCAACTTGGAACATTAGATCCATCTCTTCTTCATTTGCTCTTATATCAGATGGCTTCAACATCTGGGGTGATTAACTATCTCTTGATTTGTTGCTGAGTGTTGGCTTTTGACACCTTACATACAGCTTGATCCTTGATTTCCTGGTAATGATAACGACTGCTTTACCTTTTTTTTTTTTTATAAAAATTAAATGAGGTTAGTATACATAACAGAGCTTTGTAAAACCAAAGCCTGCCCTCTGAGTTGTCATTTTAGAGCAGTCACTCTGTCTTCTACATCAGGGAGTTAAGGGAAAGGGACTTGGAAATCGACATCTTTCAATGACAACTTCATAAATGGAAATTGCTAGTAAGTTTTGTGTTAGCTGTCTAATCTCCTCTGGAAAATGTGATGAGGGTGATGAGTTTCAAGATGGCAAATAGCTCTGCTAAAAGATCCAGGTGGGAGAAGAAAGGTTAATGAAAGAGAAAACTGCTTGACTCTAGGGGAGGTCCATTTGTGGAGTAGGATTTGAGGAAAGGTATACAGTTCATTTAGAAAATGACAAAGAAGGGGATAGACCTAAATGAACCGTTATAGAGGTAAAATCACATTTCCCCTTTAGACACTGCTCTTTTCTTTCTAATTTCCTTCATCCTTCAGGTACCATTTTCTAGTGTTTAAGCCACACAAACAGCCCTGATCCTATCACCCTGGTCCTAAATATCCAGTACCTCTCATGTCTGCCTAGCTTTTCTCCAGGGCCCTTTAGAATGAAGAACTTAATGTGGGAAGGAAAATTTCTAGTGACAGAACTCACTTCCTTATTATAAGGCAAGCTATGGATTCTGGAAAGCCCTTGTTATTAGAAAGTTCCCCTTAAAGTCACTTAAAATCCACTTCCATGTAGTCTTTACTTATAGGTTCTAGGTCACCATCTGAGGGGCTCAGAGGTATCCTAACGAACTCTTCTTCCAAGACACAGCTCTTCAGATATCTGAAGACAGGTCCCTATCTGCCACCAGCTTAAGGTTTTCTCCTTTGCTATTCTTCATCTTCACCATGAATTATATGGGTTTTTTTTTTAATGCCGCTCTGTATACAGTATTTGCTTTTAATCAGGAGGGTTCATGACCTTCTTCAGCTCTTAAAAATTCATAGCCATTACTTCTTCAAGTATTGCTTCTCCCCTAGCCACTCTTTTTCTTTCACTGAAATGAAAGATACTACATTGGGACTTATCAGTCTCCCTCCTTGTCTCTCATAGCTCTTTCATATTTATCTCTTTTGTCTTTCTGAGGTGTACTCTGAGTGAATTCTTCAGAACTGCCTTCCAATCTATAAATTCTCTCTTTAGGGGCGCCTGGGTGGCTTAGTCGGTTAAACGTCCGACTTTCGCTTAGGTCATGATCTTGCAGTTTGTGGGTTCGAGCCCCGCATCGGGCTCTGTGCTGACTGCCAGCTCAGAGCCTGGAGCCTGTTTCGGAGTCTGTGACTCCTCTCTCTGACCCTCTCCTGCTCACGCTGTCTCTCTCTCTCCTAGAAATAAATAAAAACATTAAAAAAAAAATAAATTCTCTCTTTAACAATGACCAGTGTAGTGGTGTACCCAATACCTTTAATTTAATTTTATTTATATATTTTAATTCCCTATTATGTCACAGAGATGAACTCCAGAATTTGTCTTCCTACTCCAGAATTTTGGCTTCTAGTATGGGTTACTTTACCATTCTGTTTTAAATATCTATTGCACAGAAATGTCTTATAATTTAGAATACAACTTTTCCTTATAATGTTCTCCTTTTACACTTAATTGTCCTTCAAGTGAAACCTAAAGAAATATGTAAAATCGCAGTCACTTGTGTAGATGGAGGAACAAATAATACTGTTTTTCTCAGATCTGAATGATTTCCGTCTCATGGCTTGTTTATTATAATCCCTTCTTTTGGCCATGAAATGACTCAGCTCCCACTCAAATTTGCTCATTCCACAACAATCCTGCACAGTATTTGAGAGGTATTTTTGATACAAGGATTTTCCTGTGGACTGGAATCTGCAGAGCTAGGATAGCAGGAATCTTTAAAGGCATTGATATTACATACCCAAATCTGCATTTCTTTCAGATTCTAGTCTGTTCAGTGGGCCTGAAGAGCTAACATTCCAATGTAGGTAATACTTTTCTCAGCCCCTAAACTCCCTCTAACTTTCCCCATGAGGGGCACCTGAGTGGCTCAGTTGGTTAAGCGTCCAGCTCATGATTTTGACTCAGGTCATGATTTCACAGTTTATCAAGTTGAGCCCCACGGCAGTCTCTATGCTGCCAGAGTGGAGCCTTCTTGGGATTCTCTGTCTCTCTCTAAACCTCCCAGTGCCTCTCAAAATAAACAAATAAACATTAAAAAAAAACTGCTTTCATATGTTTGGCAGGAAGACATACAAGGCTTTATCTGTTGGCAGATTTTGATGAAAGGGTGGGGATGTTGGGATTCAGCCTAGCCAAAGATAGGGACAGTAGGAGTGTGTACACACCACTCTCCCTTCAGGCTATAGCCAAATACACTACATTTTATCACTTCTGTTTGGCTGCTTAATGTGAATGTGGGTTAGGAGCCAATGCATGGGTTCAAGCTCTGGCTCTGTCATTGCCAAGTGGGTGTGTTTGGGTAAATCACCTGATGCTTCTCAAGTACAATTTCCTAATTTGTCAAATGGGACTAGTCAGTACACTTTGAGTCACAGGGTAGTCTTTAGATCAAATGGCAGATTATGTAGATCTAGCTTTGTAAATGGCAAAGCATTCTTTGCAAAGAAGTATTTGTATCAATGATGTACATATACTCATTTGTTTCTTGTGAACATGCCTTATCTCTCCAAGTAGACTTTATGTTTCTAGAAAGGGGAGACTATGAATTATGTATCTTTGTGGTACCTAACACAGTACCACACACCTATTGATGCTTAAAGGGTAAATGAAAGAATGAGATCCTTTAATAGGAGAGAAAGACAAGACGTGGCTTCATATCATATGATATACCTCGGAAAAGTATTCACCGTTTATTCAACCAAAAGTTATTGAGAACCTACCACGGTCAAAGTTCTATGTAAAGCCTTGAACCCAGAATAGGTACAATGTAGTCTCTGCCACAGGAAATTAAGTGGAATAAAGTGCTCAAAGGGCTGAGGGGAAAGGCAAGTCTGTACTGAACACAATGTGAACATAGAAGGGTTTGGCCAATTCTACCCTCTGAGGTGCTGAGGGTGGAAATGAGAAAGGGAAGGAAGAGTTTTATGCAGAAGGTGATATGTGAACTGAGTCGTGAAAGATGGGAGGGCACTTGACACTCAGGGACCCAGAGGGCACAGGCAATATGTTCCAGATGAGTAATGTGAACAGAAATAGTAATAGTGAATAGGGGCCACAGGCTTACAAGTGGTTTGTAGGGCCAGAGCAGGGAATAAGGGAAGGGCAGTTAGAAAAAGGTGAAACTAGAAAAGGAAGTCTTTTCCCAGTCTTGGTTTCTATGAAAGGGGATCTTCCCTACCCACACTCCTAACTTCTATCCACTCTTAGGGAGGTGCAGTGACTTCTCTGATTGGTGCATTGCAGAAGAATGCTTGGGCATGTTCTGCTCAGCCCCATCCTCCTTCTTCCTCTTGGAATTGAAAATGTCTGCCACAAGGAAATCTGCTCCTCTGTGCTGCAGTCCACATGCCTGGGACTGTCTGTAGGAGTCTGCCGAATGGCCAGGGTTGGGGCGGGGGGAAGGCAGGTATAGTTGGCAGGCTCATTGGCTTTCATACTAAACTGTATTCTCCAATTTAGCATTTATCAATAATAAAGATGATGTTTTGGCCATGTTTACACCCTTGTCTTATTTCACAATTTTCCCACAGCCCATGCGGGGAAAAGGGATGCTATGCGTTAGGTGCTGCACCAGGGAGATGATGGCCAGGGCTTGAAATACTCTGCCTTAAGTTTGGAATCACAGGAGGAGAGGGCCTTCAGAGAGAAGTAATAAATGCAGCCTGTGTCAGGAGAACTGGGAGCCAGCCCCAAGCTCTACTATTAACTGTCTGGGTGACTTTAGGCATGTTGCTTAAACTTCCCAGGCTTCAATTTCCTCATCTATAGAATGAGTTGGTTTATAAAAATCTCTAACGGCCCTCTCCAATTATATAATCTTTGAAAAAGGAGGATTTCCTCTCAGGAGGAAGTTTTGAATATTGAGGCACGTTGTGGAATTTCTTTCCTTGGAGATCCTGAAGAAGCAGCTGGTTTAGCTTTCAATTTAGATGAGAAATGGTTTTGTACATGCCAAGTATTCTATTGCAAGCATAATATGAGCCCTCTCATTTAATCTTCATGCCAACCTAGGAACTAGATGCTATTATCTTTCCTCATTTACATACAATGAAACTGAGACTCAGGAGTGAAATAACTTTCTCAGGAGTCTACGAGTTGTAAATGCCAGTACTAGGCTTTGTACTTGGGCAGTCTGGCCCCATGGCTATGCTCTACAGCACTCTGCTGCACCACCTCCATGCTAAGAGGCAGCTCTGGGTTTTTTTCCCAAAAGCCCATCACAATTCATGGTGTCTCTGGAGGGACCCAGTTTGCAGCTTCTCAGACACGTGCAAAAGGCAGGTGCTTGGCTAGTGAGAGAAACCAAACTCCTTTTGGCTCTCTCTTAGCTCTGTGCCCTCAGTTTTGACATTCAGGGGTGAGAAGCACTTGTTTGGCAATTAATAATGCACTGCCTGTGACATCTCTTGTATTGATGTCTTTATTGTTGTTCAGTTTCTATGTGCTTATGATTTGTCTCCTTCTTTAATATCGATTGCCTGATCACCACATCAGGAACAGCTCTACATCCTTTAAATGTGTTATTTCACTTAACACTCACCACGATCCTTCAAGGTAGGTACTATTACTGTCCCCAATTTATGGCTGAGAAAACTGAAGCAAAGTGGGAAAGAGTATCATACTGCTGATAGGACATAGACATTGACTGTACATACTGAGTCCTAGATAAATATTTGCATATGGATCGATTAGTCAAGGTTCATTTATTTCAAAGATTCTCTTTGCCCAGATCTTGCATAGTCATCTATTCTTATCTACTTAGCTCTCTGGTTCTATATGCCTTTTGTTGGCTGTGTGTAAGATGCTGACTGAAAACCAAAACAGCCATCGAAGTGTGGGCTATTCCTAAATACCTGTTCTTGTAAGCACTAAGAAAGCCACAGGACCCTCCCAATCCAGAAGATGCAGAATAGCTTGTAATCCATAGGTTAACTGATTGATATGTTAATGGCATATTGGTTTGCTTTATGGTTTGATGGATATTAGTTTTGCTTTATGATTTTCTGGTAAACATGTTTGTTCTTTTAAGAATTTTAGGCCTGATAGAACTTTTCTTGGCTTTTGTTGTTATTGTTCTTCATTTCCCTGACTTTTGGCTTTTCCTGCTACTGAGAAGTTGAAATAGGACAAACTAAACTCAGCAGAATAGGGGCTGAATGGGGTAGCTATGTTTTTCTGAACTGATGTGTGTGTGTGTGTGTGTGTGTGTGTATACATATTTTTGAAGGGGCCTGGGGGCTATGGAAAATAAAACCTACTCTTCTCTGCTTTTGAATGTCCTGTGAACTGTGTCTCAATGCCAAAGCCACAATTTCTTTCTTTCTTTCTTTTTTCTTTTTTTTTTTTTTTTTTACTTTGGGCTCTGTCAGTGAGCATTTAGTATTCTCCAATGGGAATATATCCACTGTGGATGTGCCAGTCTACATTAGCATTACATTTTGCAAACCATCCAACCTAACTACAGTGAAGGCAGCAATTTGAAGTGACAACAGCAATAATTCACACTAATCAGAGACTAGACAGATTCACAAACCAAGGTCAATTTATCTTGTGTACCTACTATCTCTTATATCTTGACTTGTTTAAAACCCAGGTGGACAAAATTAGTTTTCCATAAGAACAGTTAAACAAAAATTCATACAATAGGCTTTTTGCCTCTTCATTGCTGACCTTTCTTTGGTGAACACTCTGCTCCAAAGTTGCAGTGAGAGAAATCTCAAAATCAACCTGGGGGATGTTTCTTTTGGCTTCACTTGTGACACGTCTTTAAATAAATGTTAGCGCTTTGCAACCGTGAAAAATACCAGGAGTACACATTTCTTCATAAAACCCAGGAAATTCTAAGTATCAGAGCATGAGCCATAACGCCATGACTCTTTCTGTGGAGATTAGTGTGCACAGCCTCCTTTCAGTGCATGCTTAGGCCTCTCCAGATCAGCCGATGCAGGTGGCCATCTGGATAGAATCAGCATCAGCTCAGCAACAAGTGCCGTGAGGACCCCGAGTTTCACGTCTCTAACAGGAGACTCACATTCTCCACCTGCACTGGCTGGTGTGAAGGAAATATGGATACAGTGAATGCAACTGAGGAAAGGTGAGGCTTGCCTACAAATTCTTGTGAGACAAGTGGGAGCTATATTATAAATTCCCCAAGAGCGCACTGCACAATAGTGAGATCTGGTCATACAATCCATGGTTTTCCTGGGATTGGGAGTAAATATAGTCCATCCATGTTAAAAATCAAAGGTAGACAAAAAAATATAAAGAAGCAATTTACAGAGGAGAAACATGAATTGCTGTTATACATATGACAAAATGAACTACCATGATGGTTATCAGTAAAATCCAAGTGCAACTACAACAGGTTACCATTTTATGTCCATCAAATTTGGCATAAAGTGCCTGATACCACCAAATGATGGTACGAATATTGAACAGTGGGAAATCTTGTACATTGCTTGTGGAAGTGTACATCCATTCAATTACTTTAGAAAAAAAATGGCATTATTTAGTTAAGGTGAAGATATGCATTCCCTGTGCCCCAAGTAGTCTGCTATTACAGCAAGTATCATATGAGTGCATTGCTTAAAAGAAATGGAAACCACGTAATGTCCATCAGCAGTGCACAAATAAATGGTGACACCTTTATATAATCATTACTAGACAGGGCTGAAAATGAACAAGTATTACATGCATCAACATGGATAAAGCTCACAAAATGTTAAGAGAACAAAAGCCACTTGTAGACGAATAAATACAATATGACAATACTGATGCCAAGTTAAAAGCAGGCAAAAATGCCACATTATTTTCATGGATCCATTCGTATGTGTACAATAAAAGTATAAAGAAATGTATGCAAATGAAAAACACAAAATCTAAGATGGTAGGATCTTCTGGGATGGAGAACACAGTTGGGGAAGGACACACAGAAAGCTGTCTATTACCTTGATAACTTCTGTTTCTTAAGTCAGGTAGGTATTCGTTGTATTCTTTTTTATATTGTTTTGTATCTCTTAAATATTTTATAGTACATTTAAAAATGTTCCTTTGCGGTGCCAAAGAATTTAAGAGATATAAAGGCCTTAGATATAATCTAACTCAACAATCTCCTTTTACCATGATGACAAATCAGAGATGAAAGAGGAGATGTTACAATTGATAATACAAAATGATAATATAAACAATTGTGTGCCAACAAATTAGATAATCTAGAAGAACAGATTCATTCTTAGAAACATACAACCTACCAAGACTGAATTATGAAGAAATAGAAAATCTGAACTGACCGATAGCTAGTAAGGAGATTGACTCAGTAATCAAAAACCTGTGAACAAAGAAAAACCCAGGACCAGATGGCTTCATGGGAGAATTCTACCAAATATTTAAAAAAAGAATTAATATCAGTCCTTCTCAAACTCTTCCAAAAAACTGAAGAGGAAGAAACACTTCCACATTCCTTTTATAAAACCAGCATTACCCTGATACCAAAACCAGATGAAGACATTACAAGAAACGAAAACCACATACCAATATCCCTGATGAATGCTGATGCAAAAATCCTTAACAAAATATTAGCAACCTGAATTCAACAGCACACTAAAAGGATTATATGCCATGGCCAACTGGGCTGTATCCCTTGATATAAGAATGATTCAACATAAAAAATTCAATAAATATAATATACCACACTAAGAAGAATGAAGGTCAGAAATACCATGATCACCTCCATTGATGCAGAAAAAGCATTTGACATAATTTAAAATTCTTCCACGATAGAAACATGGAACAGACTAGGAATAGAAGGAAACTACCTCAATATAATAAGGTCATATATGAAAATCCCACAGCTAACATCATACTGAAGAGTGAAAACCTGGAAGCTTTTCCTCTAAGATCAGGAGCAAGATAGGATGTCTACCACTTCTGTTTAATATAGTACTGGAAGTTCTGGACAGAGCAATTATACAAGAAAAAGAAATAGAAGACATTTAAATTAGAAAAAAAGAAGTAAAATTACCTCTGCTTGTAGATGACATAATCTATGTATAAAACCCTAAAGATGCCACACAAAAAAGAAAGTATTCAAATAAATGAATTCAGCAGAGTTGTAGGATGTAAAACCAGCACTAGAAATTCGGTTGCATGTCTATGCATCAATTATGAACAACTCAAAAAGGAAATTAAGAAAAAAAATCTCATTTACAGTAGTACCAAGAAGAATAAAATTCTTTGGAATAAATATAAACAAGGAGGTAAAAGACTTGTACACTAAAAACTACAAAACACCGATGAAAGAAATTAAAGACACAAATAAGTGTAAAGACCTCCAATGTTCATGGATTGGAAGACTTATTATTGTTAAAATACTCATACTTTCCAAGGCCATAAACATATTCAATGTAATCCCTATCAAAATTCCAATGGCATTTTTTGCAGAAAAGGAAAAAAATTCCATAGGGTCTCAAAGGACCCCAAATAACCAAAACAATCTTAAGACAGAAGAACAAAACTGGAGGCCTCACACTTTCTGATTTTGAGACATATTACAAAGTTATAGTAATCCAAACAGTATGGTATTGACATAAAGAAACATACATGGAACTGAATAGAGACATAAGAAATAAATTCTCACATAAATGATCAAATGATCTTTGACTGTGACACTAAGGCTACACAATGGGGAAAGGATATTCTCTTCAACAAACAGTGCTGGGAAAACTGGATAGCCACATGCACAAGAATGAAGATGGATGCTTATACCATATACAAAAACTAATTCAAAATGGATCAAAGACCTAAATGTAAGACCTGAAACTATAAAATTCCTGGAGGGAAACATAGGGACTATGACATTGGGACAGGCAGTGATTTCTTGAACATGACACCAAAAGCATACGTAACAAAAGTAAAATTAGTTAAGCAATACTATATTAAACTTAAAGACATCTGCAAAGCAAAGGAAATAATCAATGGAGTAAAAAGGCAACCTACAGAACGGGAGAAAATATTTGCAAACTTTATATTGGATGAGGGATTAACATTCAGAATACATAAAGAACTCCTACAACCCAACCACAACAACAAAAATAACCTGATTAAAAATGGGCAAAGGACTTGAATAGATTTTATCCAGTGAAGAGGTGCAAATGGTCAAAAAGTATATGAAAAGACACTCAATATCACCAATCATCAGGTAAATACAAATAAAAACCACAATCAGATATCATTTCATACTTGTTAGGATGACCACTGCAAAAACAAACAAAAAAACCCCACGCAAGAACGAAACAGAAAATAACAAGTGTTGGCAAGGATGTGGAGAAACTGGAACTTTAGCAAACTGTTGGTAGGATTACAAAATGATGCAGCTGTTTTGAAAAACAGTACAGAGTTTTCTCAAAAAAAAAAAACAAAAACCAAAACTAGAACTACTTATGATCCAACAATCTCACTTCTGAATTTATACTAAAAAGAACTGAAAAAAGGATCTCGAAGAGATATTTGCACACTTATGTTCAGTGCAACATTATTCCCAATAGCCAAGATCAGGAGGCATCCATAAATATCCATCAATGGATGAATGGATAAAGAAAATGTGGTTTATACATACAATGTATAAACCTTCAGCCTTAAAGAAGAAAGAAATCCTGGCATGTGCAACAACATGGATAAAACTTGAGGACATTATGTTAACTTAAATAAGCCAATCACAAAAAGACAAATACTGCATGACTTCACTTATATGAGGTATCTAAAGCAGTAATACTGATTGGACCAGAAAGTAAAATGGTGGTTGCCAGGGTCTGGGGGCCGGGGAAAACACAGAGCTGTTGTTCAGTGAGTATAATTTTATTAACTCAAGATGAAAAAGTTCTAGAATCTGTAGTACGACACCGTGCCCAGCATATAGTTAACAATTCTGTACTATACGCTTAAAAATTGTAAAGAGGGTAAGTTTCTGTTATATTGGTTTTACAATGAAAATAAAATATACACACAATGAAAGTAAGGGCCAGAGTGACGGATGACTTGCCGAAGATCATGAACTAGTTAGTGCTGGGACAGAATCAGGACTGGCCAAGTCCAGATCATTGGCTTTTTCCTGTGCCTTACCGTCTCCTGATTCTGAGTTCTGTTTTATTTGTAACACCATTTCAGAGATGTGAGGTGGCCTTTTGTGATGATTGTGCTAGAAGAGAATCAGCTCTTTGTTGAAAGGCGATGTCTCTAAATGTTTACTTATATCTTTGTGAGGCTTGCCCATCCAACTTCTACAGGCTTTTAAATTGAGTTCCTGATTTTATTACAAGCAATCACACATTAGTATTTTTCTCGCCTTCTCTGCCTTCCAAATGTGGAGCTCAAGGCCCTTCATAGGCAGTTAAGAGTCATAATTTGCTTACTGGATGAAATGACAGCTGTATATGGAGAGAAAAATGTGGGCCCAGGAAGGCTGAAGGACTTATGTAACATTACAATGCCATTCTTGAGGGAAACAAGCTTTATTTTAAGTTCACATTGCCTCCTCCCCCTCATATCAGAGGATGATTATCTACCTCATTCTCTAGCAGTGGGAGATGACTGAAATATAGAAATAAAGAAGTTTTAGGATCAGCAGGGCCTAGTCTCTGGAATACTCAAATCTTGAGGGTTCAGTGAGAAAAGTATAAGTAATTTCCTTGATACTAAGGACATTTTCTGCAGACTTTCCTAACCTTAGGAAGCCTTTCAGGGGAGAGGAAGTGTGGGAAATGGTACCAAGAATGGGAAAGTTAGCATGTTAAATTAAGAAGCCCCTGCAGATGGAAGTTAACAGTCAAAGGCATCCTGAGTCATAATTCAGTCTTTGCCACAGCAGCGGTAATTCATGATTACCTGAACACTGCATAGGTTCCTGGGGGGTGATTAGGGCTGCCTTCTCAGGGACCCATTTGCCCAACACGGGGCACAGTAGGGCAGACAGCCCCCCTCTGGGGACCGGGGCTGGGCACCTGGTCTGCCAGCCTCCTGGTTCAGCTCAGGTTCTCAGTTTAGAAAAGTGAGGCTGCCAGTTGTTTACACCGTCTTCCCTGATGATTTGCTTCCTTTTCAGTGAACCTGCCTAAGCTGGGTTCCAGGAAAAATGCCACTCTGCAAAATACAGAAAGGCAGTGATGGATCCGGGGTTCCGGGTGGACCACATCCCCAGGACCCCTCTGCCTCGCTGTGTGTGGATGCCATGAGCCCTGAAGTCCCTGCCTCCCAAGAGGTGTCCCCTGGCACCCATTCCACCCCTGTGACCTGAGCGGTTTGTGGAATAGCTGTGCATCCTGATGGCCAAGGATCTCCCCCCTTACACCTCTCATTCTCAGGGCCCGTTGATCCCCTTCTGGGCCTCCAGCCTGACCTCTAGGTCCTGAGTGTTGGCACAGATTTATGACCCTGAGCTGCTTTTTATCTCTTCGGGAAGTAAACGTTTTGGTTGGGAAGTTTTTCAATTTCCTCCTGGCCTGAACCAAACTGCTCAGATTTCCAAGGGCGAGATTCCCCTCTCCACACGGGTCCTCCGCGCCCTGAAGTGTGATCAGGGGCCTCACTCGGCCGTCCAGACAAGTTGCCGACGGTGGAGCAGGCCGCCTGGGGCTGACCAGACCCAACGACGTGCGGCCGACATCCAGCCCCTCCTTGGGGCTTGCTCCTTTGTCCTCCACAGAACAAGACCCTTCCAAAGTAGATGGGGTGGGGGCGGGGCACAGATGGACCTTCCCGGGGAGTCAGCCACAAGCCCTCCCAAGTCACACCTCCCAGCAGGGGGCCAGAAACCAACACCTCTCCCCAGCTGCCCGGGCCAACACACCCCAAGTTTGAGATCCCCTGGTGTAGACTGCGTCCAATGGATGGAAAAGGGTGCAGCGAATTACAGTCTTCCTTTTAATCCTCTGAAACCCTATAGCGTCATTCCCCAGAAAAGATGAACCCAGGACAGTCGCACAAGGCCGCACATTGGCTTCTCACCAGTAATATCGCCCTTTTTTTTTCTTATGCAGAGAAGTTTTCATCCAATTACACCCACATCTTTTTTTTTTTTACCCCTCTACAGGATCTCTCCTTCTAACACCAGTCGGTACTCACCATCCCTCGCGGATTTCACTCTTAGCCCGGTGCCCGACACGATGTCATTTGAAAGTCAGGGAAAGCAGTAAAGTCGAGGCATCTCTTTTATACCTTCGTGAATATCTTCCGTTTGGATGGGCCCTTTTATCCTGAAACACTTCACCCACTTTATATCCCAGGATAACTTCCCCCCCACTGAAGTACCGCCAGCCGGCTCAGAGGGTGAGCGGCAGCTGTTGCTCTGTTTCGGGCAGGAAGTGAAGAACATGATATTCAATTAAAACTGCGCGGGGAGTTCAGCGAGACAGCAGGGTCTAATGGAGACTGATGGCCCAGGAGATCCTCCGGCCTGAGTTCTACTCCCATCTCTGCCATCAGCCCCCGGGGGTGACCTTGGGCCTGTCGCTAAAACTTTCTGGGCCCTTTGTTTCATCTGAAAAATGGTGGCGACGCTACCTGCATCCTCACAGAGACAGTCAGGAGGATTAGGGAGATTAGGAAAACACACAGGGCTCTTTTGATCCCTCCAAAGTTAGCGGCGAAGGATGGATGATGGATACGGAAAGCGATCTTCGGCTGGGTGGAATCGACTGCCAGTTTTAGGGTGTGATTTGTGGTGTAATGAAAAGTCGGCCAGTGCCCAGACACCTCCCCTACCAGCCGGTTCAGCAGCTCGGAAGCCTCACTGCCGACCCGCACGGGGAGACCAAGTTCACCCACACGAGTGGTATGTGGGAGACGCAATACTGGCACAGCCTTTTCCCCACTTAGTTTCCCAAGGGAACAGAAGGACCCTGAGTGACTGAGGCGTTAGAACACGTCAGTGTGATGGGAGGGAGGTTTGGTACGAAGAACGAGAGAGCCAGCATTGGGGTGATCGTGGTGAGGGACTCGGTGCAGAAGAGAGTGGTTTTAGACAAACTGGTTTGAAAGCCACTATAATGAGCGTTAGGTGATGCCTTAACAGTAAGACAGCCTTGTGAGGCAGTGTTTTCCGATGTCTGTCCTCTCTCTAAGGCTCTGTTTCCCACTGACCTCTGCTCTTCACAGAACTAGCAATGCTGTACATCTGTGTTGACAGCACCAAGAAAGGCTTGTCCTCGTGAAAGCCATGTGATGGCGGTGATCGGGCTGTGCTGGCCAGTGTTATCATTTCCGTTACATCAATGCATGTTTGTTAGTCATCAGGTGTCATACTAGACAGGGTGGCAGAGTCGTGGGGCTTGAGCTGGATTCCCAGCTCGGTCACTTTGCTCTGAGATCCGGGATACTTGCCCTTCTCATCATCTGGAAAACTGGGGTAATAGCTCTACCTCACAGTGCTTTCCAGAGGATCAGACGAGCTGGTGGGGTGTGGGAGGGGCATGTGTCTATGGCAGAGGGCCATGCCACGCTGGGCTGGGTCGTGCTGCAATGGTCCCAGCACTTAATGGCCTAAGCAACTAAGGTTGATTCCTCACTCACGCCGCATGTCTGCCACAGGCCAGTGTAGGGGACACTCTGCTCATTGAAGTCACACTGCTGGGTCAAATGAGGAAAAGAGCACAGTGAAGTCTGCATTGGTTCTTAACGCTGCTTATATTTCATTAGCCCAAGAGCGTTATATCCACTTCAAGACAGCAGGGGAGTGCAGTCCTACCTACTGTGTGTCTGAAGGAGGAGCTGGAGCATTTATCCATAGCCCTAGAGCAGGTGCAGTTACCTGTCTACACGTGTGGCTAAGACGTGCCCCTTGCCCTCAAGAAGCTTACCGTGAACTTACCTCCAGATCATTCCCAGAGGCCTCTGAAACTGGCAGAAGAGTGCACGTCACTTTCTGCTGTGAATCCCCCCCTCTTTACCCCTACATTAAAGCTCTGGCTAAAGACAACTAGAAACCTCCACCTGTCTCCTTGGCCTCTGCCGTGCTGGTGGTAAAACCCTCAAGGCCTCAGTTTCAGAGCTGGCATCCTCTGTCTGTCCTTTCCCAGCCTGTGAGGGGAGGTGTCCGGGCGGCAGGCACCTCACGGTGACCCCCTGGGCTGCAGCTAATTGCGCCTTACTTGAAAGCTGCTGGGAAGAACCACTCTTCACTTGCCTCAAGCTCTTCTTGTCCCAGACGCCTGCTGGCCTTCCTGCGGCCCAAGCGTGGGTCTGTCATTCCGGCTTTGGGAGAAACAGGCACACCTAAGTGAGGCATATCCCCTTCCCTGAGCCACTTTCCTGCTTTCCTCCCGAAGTGCTGCCACTTTTGACACCCCCTTCTCTGTCATCCAGAGATTCCTGGCGTAGCCTGAGACTCACCAAAGCTTTCCCTCCTTTCTCCTGCATCATGTCCCTTTTCCTCGGGCAGTTCAGTTGGGCCCCTGAAAGAGAAAATAAGAAAGGTTTAATTTAATATCATTAGTAATAACAACAAATATAATAGCTTATCATGTGCCAGGTTCTGTTCTTAGCACTTGACAAATATTAACTCATTCGACATCCGCAACAAGCCTACGAGATGAGGATCATTAATATCCTCATTTTACAAACAAGAGGGTCACAAACCCAGAGAGGTTAGGTACTTCATCCAAGGTCACACAGCTAGTAAGTGGCAGAGCTGGAATTTAAGTCAGGCAGTCTGACTGCAGAGCACATGTAGATCATTTGCTATCATAGCAATTATTTTTTCAGTGGTTGGGAGAGGTGGTTGGAGTTATAGATTCCAAGAGCCATTCCCTCCCCATGCTCCTTTTGTGGATGGACAGCCTTCCTGAGGTTTATGAGGGCACGACTGCCCTCTGGTGGTCATTAGCATGCATTGCCACTTAGAGTGCACTGAGCCCAACCAGCCCTTTGCGCACTTCGAGGAGCATTCAGAGAAAGAACTGGCAAATAAATGCACGTGCAGCAGCCTACATGCAGCAATGGCATATTGACTGTTTCTTTCCCTATGGTTTGATGCATTTTACATTTTTCCCCTGAAAAAAAAAAAGAAGGGGGAACAAAAAGCGCACAGGCAGCTTTCCACCTCTGTGAGAACAAGCAGAAGAAAAGCACAATTATGCAACTATCAAATAACAAGACTTTGTGTTTATCGTCATGGAAAGGCTATGTAGTGTAGATGCTCATGAAATGTCATCCTAAACAGATGCAAAAGCACATTTTCAGTTATTTATGACTAACTTAGGGTAAAATGCTTTCCTAAATTAATCAGGGTACTTTTCCGCTATAAAATGTTGCATGCAGAAAGTTTCTTACTTTCAAAGTTCAGCCGTTTTGGATTATCTGTGTTCAGATAGAAATCTAACGGTGTTTTTTGGTTTGATGTGAAAAGACAGAGGTGGCCACATCTGACATGGCTGTAATCAGGCAGCTTGGCCTGAGAAGGGGAATTTCAGTACTATTGTTTATGGGGGAACCTGGCTTCTTAGAAAGCCCCAGCCAAGACCCCTCAGACAAGGTGGCCCTGCCCAGTATATCTTCAGGGGAGGAAGGGAGGGAAGGATGGAGAGGAAAGGGGATCCCCAACCTGTGGACACAGAAACCCAATCCTGGAGGCTGTGGCTGGGGATTGTACAGACAAAGCCCGGCTAACAGGTGGGTGACCCGGGAGTCATGATTCCCAGAGGTTGGGATTTCAGCCCCCAGGCAGAGAATTGCCAGCATTTGTATTCTTCACTCAGCTATTTAAAGTCTCCTTGAGGGCGCCTGTGTGGCTCAGTGGACTAGGCATTTGACTCTTGATTTAGGCTCAGGTCATAATCCCCCGTGGTTTGTAGGATTAAGCCCTGAGTTGGGCTCCATGCTGGCATAGTGTAGCTTGCTGGGGATTCTCTCTCTCTTTCCCTCTCTGCTCCTCCCCCACTTGTGTGCATGCATGCTCCCTCTCTCTCAAAATAAATAAATAAACATCAAAAAAAGTCTCCTTGAGAATACTGAGCAATGTCATGCACAGACAGGACCCAAGTCACACCAAGAGTGGATCCTTCATTGGTCAGAGATCCTCTGGGTATTTTTCACCCCCTGCCAGCACACCCTACTTAAATAAGTGTGGGAATCACAAGAAAACCACTGATAGGAAGAGTTAATAAGGAGACCTGCTTTTAGGACATACCTTAGGATCTGTACGTACTCAGCACCACCCATAGGTCATGCCTGGACCACGTACATTCATACCTTGTCCTTGGGTAACTTTTCTCCTCTGTGTTCATACTTCAAATCGGCAGCTCAATATGAGTCACTTGCAAATCCATTTCCTTACTGTTATCTCTGTCCTGGGATCCCTACTTCTATCCACCTGCCCAATGAAGAACTCTATCCAGTTGTCCTTCCGTAACCCTGCTTCGCCGTGTCCAAAGCAGACCCCGGAAGCCTGTCCTGGGAAGTGCCTTTTCTTGGCTTCTCCATTTCTTTTAATGGTATCACCATTCTCCTTGTGACTCTGGCCCAGAACCTGAACCCCCTCAACTTTGCTTCCTGCTTCTGTCCCGCTCACTGCATCTAGTCACTTGCTGGTACCTCATATCTGGTCTCTTTTTACTGCTACCAACCCTTCCCATCCCATGGCATGGCATGATATAATGGGCAAGTATGAGTTTCAGAGTTAGACATGAATTCATATCCCAACTCTGCTGTTCATTACAGGTATGAATGTGGACTTTTTACCTAATTCATTTAAATCTCTGTAAAATGGAAACAATATGTACATCATAAGATTGATTCCTTCCATGCAGGGCTGATGTTTCTCATGAGGGCTACCTCAGTAGCTTCCTAATTAATCCTTGCTTCTTGCCTCTCAGTCATAAATATTGCTTGAATACTCACTGTTTGCCAGGCACTGGACTAATCTCTAGAAAAAGAAACATTAAACAATTTACAGGGCCCTACCCTCTTGAAGCACTCTTCAGAATTCTGAATTTTGAGGGAGTGACGGATCCCTCAAAATACTCAGATGGTATCAGATGAAACACTCAAAGGGTTTAGCTGCAGATTTCTTAATGAAGAGACTATTAGCAGAGGTATGGGCAGGGTTATGGACGTTAAGAAAACCAATAAGAGGTGTTGAAGTCTCTTCCTTCCCAGAAGTAGCAATGCCCTTGGGGTATACTGGTAAAGACAAACCTAGATCAAAGCTTTTATTTCCCCACCCCAAAATGTTGCCCCTCTCTAATGTTGTCAGCAAAAAATCTAGGGAATAACGTAAGAATGTTTTCTTGGGTTGCCTGACCAAGGAGGAAAAGGGATAATTTTAGCCAGGACTGGACTTATCCATAAAAGTGCACCCACCAGTAAATTTAGTTCAATCATCTGGAAGTGATGCTTGGTGTTAGCTTGGTTGATAGACTGAAGCCACCAAATGATACCGAGATAAATTTCTTATCATGTTGTAGGAAATGAAGTCAAAATGGGAATGTGGAGTACATTTAGTGTTTGATCAGCATCTATCCTGCGTTTCTGGAGAGGGACCAGTTACCATGCTCTTCACCAAGGTCTTTGGAAATAACATTGGGAAGACCTGACATCTTTGAGTGGTGCTTTTATGACTATTGAATGTGGACTGGGTCTGCTAGTGGGAAGCTCTACCATTGAACTGTGTTCCCTGATTTCAGTGCCGTTGGAGAGCCCCTTGGGCAGAAGGACTTACCGGACAGAGACAAAGGTGTGTGTTTACCATAATAGGCACTGGAGTGGACTTGGTAACAGCCAGTGATGTGACTAACAAGAATCTTTGGCAGAAGTTAACGGATTCTGAAGGTCCATGAGTATATGGATAATTCATCAAGGTCCTACTTGATTTGTGTAAGTAAAAGTAACTTACAGAGTGAGAGACTGTGGATTTGTCAAAATTTGGGTAATATACGCACATGGCCAGGGAAGAACAACATTGAAACACTCCCTGTAGGAGTCAGACCTGAGGACAGTGGAGGGGAGCGCCACTTTGATGTAGGCAGAGCATTGACACTAGAGAGGCATGTAGGGTGCTCATGTCTGACCACTGCCTGTACTTCAGCAAAGCTAAGTGTCCGACTTACTGGGACGTATCAGCTGTGACAGATGGAGAACCTGAGGAGCTCAGCTTAACTGGGTCACAGGGAAATACATATTTTTTTTTCTTCTTGATTTCACATTCTTGTGTTAAACGATCAATTTAGTGACAGAACTGAGACTTTAGATCTATAAGACTGATGGGATAGCATGCCCTGCTGATTCATGATCTACCTGTTAGAGTAAGAAAGAATACCTTCCCCCACCCCATGAAGAGGACTTGGGTCTGGGGAGATCTCACTTCTTTCAGATTTCACCCATCAGTTCTCAAAGAATTATAGTGTATGGAGAGCATAGGACACAGTCTTCAAGTCTCTTCACTATTGATGAAGAAGGACGGACTCCAACAGCTCTTTAGAATGGATGACCCCCTGTTGACAGGTAGTGAGCGAGACCCTATGCTTGCTTCAAGTATTTCAGGACACTTACCACATGGAAAAGTCCATCCCATTGGAAACCTGGTGGTAAGAGAACATCCCTGACTCGACTAAAAATATGCAGTTTTTGATAAACTAAATCAAACCCTTCTCTCTCAGGCTCTGATGACTCATTTGAAAGTCAGCAATAAAGCTCATCCAATATTATATTAAATAAGCAACTTCCAGATCTTGGGACCATGTCTGACTTGAACTCGGCCACCATGGCAGAAAGGGACAGTAGAGGGGACAAGAAGGACTTGGGTGCCATTAGGAAACACTCTGCAGTGACACCTCAAGCACACACTGTGGCTCTTCCTCCTGGCTTTCCAGATGCCTGAAGACCACCTTCCAGACGGACTGGGTACTGAGGAAATGTACTATTTTGACACTGACTATAAGCTAACAAACTCTTAGAGACCAGGGGCGCCTGGGTGGCTCAGTCGGTCGAGCATCCAGCTTTGGCTCAGGCCATGGTCTCCCAGCTGGTGAGTTTGAGCCCTACACTGGGCTCACTGAGGTCAGCGCAGAGCCCACTTCAGATCCTCTGTCTCCCTTTCTCTCTGTCCCCTCCCTGCCCCTCCCCCACATGTGCTCTCTCTCAAAAAAAAAAAAAACAAAAAACATTTTTTTAAAAAAGAACAAATTCTTAGAGACCGAATAGGGGCTTATGGAAGCTGTTGATGCATTGATGAGTGATGTTTTGTCCAAGTCCACCTTAAATAATGCTTAGTGAGATCCCAAGCACATCTTGGTTATTTCACTTGGTAGTTAAAATAATAAGTATTTTAATGGAAGAATCCTTATCTGTGGAGTAAGATATTTCATGTTTGGAGGGACCCAAAAGACCCCAAAAGCCCTATCAAAAATTTTTTTAAAAATAATACAACATTCCTGGGCTGGTGACAAAGGTATTCATATAAATCAGTGCTACTTGAAAGATGCAGGCCTGGTGATTCCCACTGGGGATGTCCCAGTGCCTTATGGTTCCAGGACTGTTCCAAGTAAAGGCCTCTCTGCAGCAGGTCCCAGATAACTGGAGGGCACCCCCGGCAGTGCCGGAGAATGAGCTTCTGTTATAGGTAAGACGGCCCCCTCTTTTTTGTTTCTACAGCCATAGGGATTATACTATAAATCTCTGGTTTGCCTGGCCTTCCCGTTTTTTGCTTTCTTGGCTCACTCAGTATTTTTGTAACTAATTCCTGAATTAAATCCTCTATGTTAGAAATGTTTAGCCTGGTATCTGTTTTCCAGATTAGGTCCAGAATGATACACTACCCATTCTTCAAAGTACATCCCTAATGCATTCTCCTTCGTGAAGTCGTATCTTTGATCACCCAGCCAGAGGTGATCTATGAACTCTTTGCAATCAGCTACTGGTTTTTTAACATCTTTTGGCACTTGTAAATTTCCATCTCCTCCACTTATTTTATCTCATCCGATTTCCATTAGATCCTAATCACATCGAAAGCAGTCACTGAATTGCGAGCTTGCTGTATTTTCTACAGAAACCAGCTCAGTCCCACAACTGAGCTGATGTTCTAAGCAAATACTGGTTGATTTGAATTGATGTTCCAGAAGGTAACCCTAAGATCTTAGAGTGCCATCGTCAGACCTCAATGGTTCTATTGCTTTTGCTATGCTGTAAAATTTATACTCAAAAGATAATGATTAATTTGTGGATTATTTTTTTAACTGTGATTAAATTGCAAAAAAAAAATCTATCTGGCAATTCCCCAAACTGAAATGAAAATATTTGCTCTCCATATTTCATGCCTTATACTCACTCATTCATTCATACACTTAAAACGGCACTTTCCACAAACATTATCTTGTTTAAACCTCACTCGATGATGTAAAATAGGAATCAATATTCTCACTTTATGAAGCACTAAATGGCAGAGTTTGGGCTCTTAATCTAAGCCTTCTGACTCAGAAGTCAGTACGTCTCCTTGCCTTTTGCTTGAAGGCGGGATCTGGCAAACCCAGGATCATAATTCTTGAAGTGTTTTCTCCCTGCTAATAAATGCCGTTAGACATACAGACGTCCATGTTTTATACAAAGGTGCAAAATAACAGATTATTTGTGATTCCTTTTTCAAATGAAATAAAGGGGGAAATGACCATTATATTCCTGTGGCTTAGGGAATGTGGACAATCATGTTCTCAATTTCGCAGTTCATTGCCCGGACATTTGTTAGATTAGCACTGGGTTAGAAGCACACCATGGAGCCTCCCAATAACTTGGCAGTCACTTTTTGATTGCTTTTCAGAATTGTACTGTCTTATTCTCCCAAGACTCTGACCAAAGTTTAGTGAGTTAAAACTGAAATGCTGCAGAAATTGAATCCAATCCAGACAAAACTCAAGTTATTACTTTTCTCCACCTGTTTATTATTTGGTTTTTCATTGGTACCACTTCTCGCCTCAGGGGCTAATGTTAAAGAAACAGATATCTTTTCTAGGCCCAGAGACTAAAAGCAATATATGTGCCCTGGTACAGAAAGGGGGCTCATTCCATCCCTCTCCCTGTATTGGCCCCCGAACACCTGAAAATATAGCCCCAGTAAGCTCATCTTGTACTTGGCTAAGAAAGAATTCTTCCACGGCCAGCTATATGAGGTGTTATTTGAAGGGTACTGGAAATGTCCAGGCATAAATGTCATTCTCTGCACTACACCCCTTGTCTTACATTGTAGCTGATGCCTACATTCCACTAACAAGAAGTCATTTTTTCCTTTCCTTCTGTTTTTTAAATTCCTTTTCCTGAAGAATTTAGCACATTGATCCTGCTTATCTGATCTCGTCTAATCCCCTTATCTGATCATACAGTTTTGGCTCTAGAACCTTAATCACCAACTTGATATAGGCAAATATATGTAGAATACTGTCTAAGGTATGATAAATCCTCAAACAATGGTCATTATCACTGTTGTTATTAATATTACCATTATTAGATTTGTTTTGTTGGCAAAATCAGCTATGAATGGCTGATATTTATTTATTTAATTTAAATTAAAAAATTTTAATTTAAATTCCAAGTTGCTTAACATACAGTGCTGTCATGGGTTCAGGTGTAGAATCCAGTGACTCATCTCTATGACACCTAGTGCTCATCCTGAAAAGTGGCTTCCTTAATGCCCTTCACCCATTTAACCAATCCCCCCCACCCACCTCCCCTCCAGCAACCCTCAGTTTGTTCTCTGTATTTAAGAGTCTCTGATGGTTTGCTTCCCTCTATGTTTTTATGTTATTTTTCCTTCCCTTCCCCTATGTTCATCTGTTGTGTTTCTTAAACTCCACATATGAGTGAAATTATATATCTTTCTCTGACTGACTGACTTAGCTTAGCATAATATCCACCAATTCCATCCATGTTGTTGCAAATGGCAAGATTTCATTCTTTTTCATTGCTGAGTAGTATTCCATTGTATGTTTATAGATGTGTGTGTATTGTGTGTGTGTATATGTGTGTGTGTGTGTGTGTGTGTGTGTGTGTGTGCGTGAGAATAGAATATATAGTCAATGGACACTTAGGTTCTTTCCATAATTTGGCTATTGTTGAACACTGACTATTTTAGGTATTGTTCTAGGTACTTAATTTACTTAATTTACTATTTGATCTTTGCAACCACACTATGAAAGACATCCTATTATTTGACACATTTTATAGGTGAGGAAATGGAGAAAGAGCAGTAAATCATCTTTCCTAAAGTTAGAAATTCTAGAAAGTGACGAAACCAAAATTCAACACTCAGCATCCCTAATAGTGGAGGAACTAAAGACAGAGGGCAGCTGGAGTGTTCCAACAAGCCACGTACTTTTGCGAGGGATGGGAGGTAGAGCCTACCTGGAAACACATTTGAGGGAATATGTCTACACAAAAGGGAAGATTCAAAGGCCTGTGCTATTAAGGAGAAGTTTGGGCCCTTTTTCTCCCCAAAGCTTTCAGAATGGATACATAATACTATGTGGGAAAACTTGGACATGGTACGCCTTATGGCAGAAGAAGCACTCGAAATATGGTTCTCAACCTTTCTTTCTTCGCATTGGATTTACTTGCTTGATGACTCCCCCTGGGTGTGCTTAGGGATGTGCACACCCTCCATCCTTGACCTGGGTATCTCCTTTACTCCTCCACTCAGGAGAGCACACTGGAAATTAAGTGAATGAAAGTGATGTCTCTGGGCCAAATAACTTTGGAGCACAGTGTTCTGGAGGCCCCGGTGGGTCATCTCCCAAGGGGACCTGACCTGCCATGAGTCCTGCGTAGGTGCAGTTATATCTATGGTTCCGCCTTGCTACCTGGGAGACTTCTTGAAAGACATGTGGGGGTGAGGAAAAGGACAGAGGTGTGACCGCACAAACCCAGATCCCATAATCACATTTAGATATGATAGAGAAAATGGCGGTCATGTCAACTGCCCACTTTCCAGCCCTGCAAACCCATGCCCCGCTCTTGCCCTCAGGCTGCAGAAGAAGACCAGCCAACCATTGGTTCAGAGTAGGGGCTGACGACCAGGAGTGCAAAGTACCTGCTGGAACAGAATGACTGACCATCTCTTGGTGACCACTCTGGTGCTTCTTTCTTCTCTTTCCCTATTCCTATTCCTATTACTTTCCATCTCAGTTGCCACTTCCCAGTATCAACAGTGTCAGCAGTGGGGAAGTAGAGAGTTGGGGTCCATATTGCCTATGTTGTGACCCACCAAATTCCAACATAATGTCTCAAAGGCTAGGTGGGGCTGGGTGGGGGACGTTGTAACTGTCTCCAATCTACTATGGCATGAAATATAGAAATAACTGAAATGATCTACGTAATTCTGAAACATAGTTCAGAAATTTAGTTTTTATGCTATAGCACACCTTTTGTTTGTTAAAACAAATAAATATATCTGTTAGCACTCTGCAGTGGGGAGGCCACCTTCTCCATTATTCTCCCCATCCCCAACTCCTTGGATTTCCTAGTGGGAAATCTGCCCCTTTCCCTTTCTGTCCAGACTTTCTTTCCAGCCTTCCTGTCTCCTCTCGGGCTCTTAGCTACCCATGTTCCTTCCTTCTCTTCAGATTCTCATTTTGCCATTCCTCTTTGTTATCTCTGTTTTACAGCTGATATGTGATGGCAAATGAAAATGAAAAACCAAACATCTGAGTAAATGTAACTTCTTCCCTTCTCCTAACTTTTCCCCAGGGAATTGGAATATGCATGTCAACATTTCTTTCTTCCCATGAGGCTTGTATATTTTTAGTCAGAAATGGTGTTGCACCATAGCAAAGCTTTGATAAGTAGAGATTCTCAGTTATCTATAAGTGCTGTGGTGTGCTATATTTAGGAGAAAGGTAAATGACAAGAAAGCAGGCAAAATCAATTTTCAAAAGGACACTTCTGCATAGTAACCTATTGCCACAAAAATGCCATGTAACAAAAAACCCCAGACCTCAGTGGGAGTGTCTATTTGTGCCCCCGCAGCTTCAGGTCCACTGCAGGCAACTGCTCCAGGCTGGGCTAGGCTGGGCTCAAAGCCACAGTTTGGTGACAGTTCCATTCTGAGTCTTTTCTCACCCTTGGATCAGTGGGGTTCTTGAGCATGTTTTTGTCATGGAGAGAACAGAATTCCAACTGGCCAAGCACAATTCAAGCCTCTGGTTACATCACCTCTTTTAACATCCCACTGGGCAAAGCATGACACATGGCCAAACCCAAGGTCAGCGGATGGGGAAGGAAGAACTTCAAAGTCACATAATAAACAGTGTGAGTATAGAGAGGGCTGAAAAATTGGGGCCACTGAACTCAATCCACCATACTCCCAACTCCTGGGACAGGAACTGCTGCACTTAAAGCCATGAATAGGCAGGATTTGGATGCAATCTTTATTTCAGTAAGCTCTGGTGGCATCAGGGGGCCTCTTGAAGCCGGGGCAGGAGAGTGTGAAGGAAAGCAGGCACAGGAGTGGCCCACGGCAATGTGACACCATGTGAACATTCTTTATTTCTCACAAAGGATTACTTTCCAGGATACTCTCTGCCTCCTTTCATCACCTTCAGGCTGTCACTTGTCTACTTAGAGCCTGTGTTTTTCACCTGTAGAGTGGGCAGAAGGAGAGGGGAGGGGTCAAGACACTACATGACCTCTGACCTTCCTCCAGACTTAGAAGTTTACGTTTTTGAAAAAAAAAATTATAACATCTTTACCTCCCTTGCCCCCTCTCCCAACATTGTATTCACCCAGCAAGACCTCAACCCAACTTTCTTTTTTTCACTTTTTAGTTATGTATTCTTTTTTTTTTTAATGGTTAGCATTTTTTTTACAAATAATTTATTGTCAAATTAGTTTCCACATAACACCCAGTGCTCATCCCCACAAGTGTCCTCCTCCATGCCCATCTTCCCCCTCACCCCCCCCATCAGTCCTCAGTTTGTTTCTCAGCATTCAAGAGTCTCTCATGGTTTGCCTCTCCCCCTTTCCCCCACCATTTCGCTCCTTCTTCTCCCCCTTGTTCCTCAGTTAAGTTCCTCCCAATCCTCCTATACGTGCAAACATACGATATTTGTCCTTCTCTGCCTGACTTATTTCGCTCAGCATAACACCCTCAAGGTCCACCCATGTTGCTACACATGACCAGATTTCATTCTTTCTCATTGCCATGGAGTATTGCATGGTATAGATAAACCACATCTTCTTGATCCATTCATCAGTTGATGGACACTTAGGCTCTTTCCATGTTTTAGCTATTGTGGAGAGTGCTGCTATGAACATTGGGGTCCATGTGCTCCTACGCATCAGCACTCCTATATCCCTTGGGTAAATTCCTAGCAGTGCTATTGCTGGGTCATAGGGGAGTTCTATTGTTAGTTTCCTTAGGAACCTCCACACTGTTTTCCAGAGGGGCTGCACCAGTTTACATTCCCACCAACAGTGTAGGAGGGTGCCCATTTCTCCACATCCTCGCCAGCATCTAGAGTCCTCTGTTTTGCTCATTTTAGCCACTCTGACTGGCATGAGGTAGTATCACAGTGTGGTTTTGATTTGTATTTCCCTGATGAGGAGGGATGCTGAGCATCGTTTCATGTGTCTGTTGGCCATCTGGATGTCCTCTTTGGAGAAGTGTCTGTTCCTATCTTCTGCCCATTTCTTCACTGCCTCAACCCAACTTTCTGCCTAGTCCACACTGGAACCCAAGCAAGCTCAGTGTTCCTGAAGGGAATCACACAGAAGACAGCCAAGCCCACTTGCCACTATGACCAATAGCTCAAATGGACTCTTACCACTGAACAAAAGCCTACATTTCTCTAATAAGTACACAGCCCCACCTTATCTCTCTTGCATTTCCAAAACTTTTTCCTTGCCTCATGGTTATTAGGTGACCTCACTTCATAACTTCATAGAAAACATAGAAATAATTAGTATAAAAATGCTTCACTTTCCCACCAATTTCACCAGTGGGCCTTCACCTCTGCTCACTTACTCTGCCCACAGCTGATAGGAGCAGCCAGAGCTCAGACAACCTGTGAAGCCCACGTCACATGAACAAGACATAGGCCTTTGTGTTAGGTGTGCTCCCGAGACTTTGGAATTCATTGTGGCTTCAGCATTACTCAGTGAAAGCTGACTAATGTTTTTTGCCCTTTATCAGATTAATACATATGATGAAAGCAACTTTGTCATTCTAAGAATCCATGACCTAGAGTCCAAAGACCCACATTTGAACTCTAGATTTGACATTGGATTTGTTATCTTGGATAAATCACTCAACCTCTAAACCTCATTTTCCTAGTTTAAAAATTCGAAATAACAAAATGTTGTGGTTTTTTCCCCCCTGATCACTGTTGTTATTTTGTCTACATAACCAATAATAACAATTACTTCAACTTTTTGTTCTCTCTGTTGGGTGCTTACCAGGCACTGGGGCCAAGCGCCTTCCTTGGGTATATTCGTTACCATAATATCATGAAGTAGATTTATTATTCCCGTTTACAGACTCAGAACTCAGAACCCTGCAATGTTAAATAATATGGCCATGGTCACACAGCAAATAAGAGTGAATACCGGTGCCTGTGCTGAAGCTCAACATGGTGAATTTCACAAGAATTTCAACTTTACAGTTAGAAAAGCAACTTTAAGGAATTTATAAACTCCAACTCATCCATTTTAGAAATCTAATATTTTTAAGATGCACTATTCATTCAAATACCTAACACAACAGCATGCACTAAATTTCATTGGTTCTAGATTAAAAATAAATTTTTCTTGCTTTCACCACGAGGTGGCGCCCAAGACCAACAAACTCTAACAAGCCAACCTTTGGCCCTATGTCACTGCCCAGCACCACTTTGCCAAAGATTCTGACACTTTCATGACAGGCCTCACACCAGGCTCATACCAGAGGGTCCCAGCTGGGACAGCTGATCAGGGTGTTGAAGCATCCACTTGGGTTGCAGACAGTTGGATGCCGTACGCCAACGCTCAGACTACATTTGGAATTTTTTTCCCATAGATGTGTTAACATTTTTCCAAGTAAATTTACTGTGGAAACTTCCTTTTAGCAGTCCTCAACGCAGAAATGTCACACCTGTCCACTTCTGGCCAAGGTGTTATGACAAATGTTACCATTTAATGCAATAAAATAGACATTGAATGTAACTTAAACTTTTGAATTTACTATTGTGTTAAGAATCCCACTATATGACTCAAGCGTGGCCCAGGGAGGACAGTAAGGGCAAAACATGGGAGCTCATTAGAAATGCAGAATTTCGGGGTCTGCTCCTGACCCACTGGGTCAGAATCTGTGTTTGAATAAGATTCCCCAGGTGACCCTTACTACATTTGAGTTTGAGAAGCACAGGAGAGCCAGGAGCCTACATGTGTTCTTCTGTAAATTAAGTTTAAAAAGCACTTCCCTGCAGACAGATGCAGCCACAAATGTGTGAGGACAACAAGATTTCATCAGCCACTAGCACTTTCGGCCAGGGGCTCTCATGCTTGGATTTAATCTGCACATTACACAGCAACCCTGGGTATTGATTTATTAATGGTCATATTGTGTTGTCTCTCTATCCCTCCCCCTCCCTCTCACTCCCTAACCATCTCTCATTCCTCTCTATGTGGAATATATACCCAAAGATCCACCATCATATATTTATATATATTATTTATATATAAATATATATATATTTTATATATGTATATATATATATAATATGGTATAGATATTATATTATATATAATATTTGTTTAACCAGAACACAACAGTTTACCTTACAAAGGTATCTGTGGAAAGCACAACAACTTTTAGCTACTTGGAATATTTATGTCACCTCCATTAGTCCTGGAATCAAGAATTGGCTATACTCTGAATCCTGGGATAAACACACCTCCTCACGACTCCCATGGAAAAAAGGATGGAGGGGATTGATTACGCATCCATCTTTCCTCCACCATGCTCACACCAACCCAATAGAACTCACATTATCTCTTTAAATGCTTTGGGATCTTGTTTTTAAAATAACATCAGGGACACCTGGGTGACTCAGTTGGCTGAGCATCTGACTTCGGTTCAGGTCATGATCTCAATGCTCATGAGTTCGAGTCCTATATCAGGTTCATTGCTGTCAGCACAGAGCCTCCTTTGGGCTTCAGATCTTCTGTCCTCCTCTCTCTGCCCCTTCCCCACTTACTCTCTCTCTCTCTCAAAAATAAGTACATCTTTTTAAAACAATAACAAAATATTCTTGATGGTCTTTGCCTTAGTTCTCATCTTGTTCTTCTTAAGCCTTTTCAGTCTGACGCCCAGCATCTGAGGAATTAGGTCAAATCCTCCCCCTGGCCTGGGCCACCCTTCCCAGGGAGCACTGAGCTCTTCGGTTTCACATGCCACCAACTGAGCTAAGCATTACCCAAAAGAAGATTACAAAAGGGGGAAAAAAGCACCTAGAGGAGCACAGATAAAGAGGCAGAGAGAGATGGGGAGAGAAGGTGGGCAGGAAGACAGGAGGTGGGAAGAAGGAAGAAAGATGAAAAAGTGCTGGCAAGCAGTGCTGACCATACAGGGTAACAATCATTATGAGTCGATGACGATTAGAATATTCCCCTTTCCATGCAGAATTGCATCCAGAGTCCTCCTCAGGGTCGGTGACCTGCCCTCCTCACATTCCCCCAGACTCGGTCTGAGGCCCCCATCCCTCTGCTGTGATCTCCCAGGCTGGGTAGGCACCCCTCCCCTCTGGGAACACTGGTGCAGGATCCTGCCTCAGTGACTTTGCACCTTCTCTTACCTGTGTTGAAACATGCTAGCCCCATGGATCTCCGGGTGTCCACATGCTTGCTTCCTCCCTCCATGAAGTTTTCTGCTTGGAGTCTTGCCTCGGCCCCTCTCCCCCCCATCTTGCTTTACTTCCTTTTCAGAACTTTATCACCCCTCGACATCTTACATATCTGGTTGTTTCTGTCTGACTTGCTGGACCAGAATACTAGTTCCAAGAGAGCAAGGACTTTGGTTTGCTTGCCACCCAACCTCTAGTACTGGGGACAGTAGCTGACAGAGTAAGGGACGGTGGCTTGAGGGTTGGCTGTGTGCCAGGTGCTCTTCTAAGTGTGTTGCACATAGAGACCTGTTTGCTCACAACGACCCTGCACAGTAGGTTTTGAAGAGGAACCCCCACCCCCCACCCCCGCCTCCTGGCACAGAGAGGTGAGGTAACCTGCCCAAGGGTTCTTTGGGTTTGTTCTGACTTTCCATTGACTGGTCTTTCTCCGGTGAAGGATGCTCCAGAAGAGGGTTGGGCCAAGTACAGCCTGCTGGCCAAATCCAGCCCACTGTCGGTTTTTATAAAGTTCTGGTGGAACACAGACATGCCCACTGATTTAGTATTGTGTGTGGCTGCTTTGTGCTAGAATGGCAGTGCTGAGCAGCATGACAGGGACCATATGGCCTGCAAAGCCTAAAATATTTACCAACTAGCCCATTGCAGAAAAAATTTGCTGATCCCTCTTCTAAAAAGTCATCCTATATGAGAACAAAGCAAAACCCACTCTGGTTATCTAGTTGAATGTGGTGCTCTCATTACTGTCTTTGATCATGTCTTTTCTAGGCATTCAGATGAACTCAGAGAAAAAAATCCTATAATTTCAATAAATATGCATTTTCATCACTGTTTCCCGTTGGTTGTGTGACCTCAGGTAATCATTTCATGTGGCTGGATCTGTTGTCTCATATATAGTAACAACAACAACAGCAACTCTTCCTAAATGCCAGGCTCTGTTCTCGGCATTTTACTGTCATATGATAGTGTTTGATACTTTAAGTTAATGAGCTGAGATTTTCCTAAATATTCTGACCACTCTTGGAGGCAGACATAGAATCTTGCTTCCACGCCCACTTGTAGTAAGTGTGCCCATGGACTTGCTTTGGTGAATGAAGTGTTGGAGGAGTTGTTAGAGGCACTTCTGACCATATGATAATAGCTTGTGCACACACTCCCTCATTCTTTTCCCCGTCTTTCCCCTTCTACCGCAGCAACCAGATATGTTCCAGAAAGTGGATGCTCTTCCCACTGAGTCTGAGTGTGGACACTACAGAGCAGAACCCCTGGTTGATCATCATTTAACACACTTGGTTTTGGTTTTTAAGCCACTGAGATTCCAGGCTGTTTGTTACTGAAGTAGCAGCTAACCTATCCTGACCAATGAGGCAGCCACTAAGATTCTCTCCAGGTCAGACTCTGGAGCTTTAAGAACACAAGGACCTCTTTGTCTTCAGGGGTAGGATCGTCATTGTTTTTGGGAAGATATTACCCTGTGATGTGGAGAAGTGATAGGTGACATCTGGCTGTATCTAGGATATTTAGTTAGGGTAGAGGGTTACAGAAAGGTATTTAGGGTATTTAGTTAAGGTATTTAGTTAGAGAGAGGACAGGAGGCGGCAAGGTTCTTTTTGAATGAAGATGGTGACAATCCAGTTTGCCTTGCTGTTACTTCCATTATAGTTTTAGGCAATCTTAGCCCCCCAATATCTACATTTGTGGCCACTTTAAAATTTCATCACTGCTCATTCCTTTGGGTAAAATACTAAAGGCTCTTATTAAAATGTGTGTACGTGCAAATGCATGCAGGTGTGCAGTTATAGGAAGGGTAATACATTAAGTTATTAGCAGTCATAAATAAAAACCAGTGCATCAAGTTTTATTACCTGGAAGGTAAATGAATGAGGCCTAAGAGAAATACATTTTGAGAAGGGGTTTAGGGAAAGGTTCATACATAGACATTTCCTGGAAATGGAGAACCCAAAGCGGTCTGGGTTTAAGGTGCTGAGCTTGAGGGAGGGCTGAAAGGGAAAGGAGGAGGAGGGAACAGATACAAATGTTTATCATTCTGACACAATTTTAAATGTCAGCCAGACCCAGGAGTGCTGTGTGTTTTTAATTTAAGAAAGTGAAAGAAAGAGGTTGGCCATTTTGTCATTTTTACCAATCCAATTTTAAAAAGATTCAAATGGACACAACAAGAGGTCAGAGAATGGAGGGAGCGAGAGAAATTATGTGAATTGTAAGCCATTTACTTTTTTCCCTTCCCATTGTTAGTCAGAATACTTCCAGATTGCACGTTCAGTTGATAGTGCAGGACATCTGATGTATGGAAGAGTTGGCTGCTTCAGACTGGCAGACTTTCATTACATTTGGGTCCTGGGTGGGATTGTTTTACAGGTTGGAGGAGTTTTGCATTGTCCTGGAAAGGGCAACTAGTGTCTGTTTAAAGATGAGCCGCAGGTCATTCTGAAGTGTGGGTGAGCTTCTGTGTGACCACCATAGACAAGGCCAAGAGGCAGTCATGTTAGAAGGCCTAGTGTGCGAGCAGTGAATGAGTGGGAGCCATTGATTTCCCTTTCCCCTGCAAAAGCAGAGAGCGTGGAGAGTGCCTCCTCTGTGCCAGCTCACCATCCTCCTCTGAGCATGCTGGCCACTGAGCCACACATCACACAGGTCCTGAGGTACCATCTGCGCCTGTCAGGGCCGCATGGGTGCTCTCCCCAGCACCAGGGTGCTCCCAGGAGTTGTACAAAGTGGTGACCCTCTGCCTCTCCAACCTCTTCTTACCATCTCGCGCCCCAGATGCCATGGAGAGTGACCAACTTTTATAAGGCATGCGTCAACTTTTCAAGGCTAACTCTTCTGGGGTCAAGGCAGGAGGGAGTGGGGTCTCTCAAGAAGCTGAGTGGGTGGGGAGAGATGGAGTGCGACCTTGAACTCATGCTGCATAAAGGAGACAAAAGCAGCTCTAGAGCCAGAATGAGATGAGGGGCTTTGGGAAGTGCAGGAACCCCCTCCCCTGTGTGGCAGAGCCAGAGAGGAGGGGACCCACACCCTGAGAAGTCTCAAGTCAGGACACTGTGTTTCAGGGAACCCAAGTGAACAGTACATATGGCTAACACATTTCAGGAATTTGGAGGGATGAGAAGGCAGCCTAAATAATATAATTTCTTCCAATGCTTGCTTGCTTTTTCTTTTTTTTTACTTTGAGTATATATTGCTTTTATAATCAAAGAAGGCAATAGCTATTTCTTTTTGACAAAATTAACTCAAGTGTGTTGAAAAAAGAAGTGGCAACATAAAGGCACGCCATTAATTTATTATTAGTTATTTACATTGATTGATAATAATGATAATAATTTACAGATAATTATATAGTAATTATAATTTTTAAAAATTAATTTACACTAATTATTGGTGATGCTGAGAATAAATGAGCGCCAGCTATGGCATGAGATGAATTCACCTCTTACTAGATGTGTATCTAAGGACAGGAAGTACTTCTGGCATCTGGACCATCAGGACATGTGAGTTTCTTGTTTCCAGAAGTTTGTCATGTCACATCAACATCTGTGGTTGGTATACCCAACCAGTTAGTAATTATTAACTGAGCTGAAAAGCACCGTTTTGATATAAACCTCTGGTTTGAGGCAAAGTTTTTATTATGGAAATCTTTTTTCCCCTGACCCGCCAGTGTTACTTTGATGTGTTCTGGTTTGAGATTCAGACCCAAATGCTACCCAGGTTTCTAAGCTTCCAAACTTTGGAACATCCAGCACATCTGCTTGAAAATGTGGTCTTTCAAATTAATAAGATTCTGTCTTAGCTGCTTGAACTCATAAGACATGTAATAGCAAAGAGAACAGGTCTTATCACGTATAAAAAGCCCTGGGCAGGTAGGATGTTTTAGCCCACATTATTCTCTAGTGAGGGCAGAATTTCTTTATATGAGTATACACATTAAAAACATGGGGAAAAAATGTGCACTTCATGTCTTTTCTTCCTCACGTTTCTCTCAACCTTCTTTCTCCCCTGTAATCCCATAATGGTGTTACTTACGGAACCTCTGTCAAGTGTATGGGAACGATGTCACAGAAAATGAAGTTGCTATCCAGGTCGCTCTACTATCTCAATATGAAGCGTTTTGAGCATAAGGAGCACAGACTTTTCAACAGCAAATGAAAATGAAATGGACAAAATAATTTTTTATTCACCCTAGGAACACTGGCAAGTGATTCCTGTAGCACTCATGCGGTAAGAAAACCAGGCTTACTTTCCTCTGCAAGATGAGCCAGAAATGTAAGAAGAACTATTAGTTCTCAAGTGGCAGTAACTTCTAAATGGAGCCATAAAGAAATTTGGATTCATTTAACTTATTCATGGGTGAGAAAAATCAATACCTAGATATGATAAAAGGCTCATGGAAGACCACCCAGAAAGTGGAAGAATCAAGCTCAGAACCTGGGTCTCTGGTTCCTGGCCATGTACTTGTATTTGTTTCATTAGGTTATATTGCCTTGTTCTATCTCCAGTGTGTTTGAGTGCATGCAACCTTTCTCTTCCCCTAAGCTGTGCTTCACTGTATCATCAGAATTTGGGGGTCGTTTTGACATAAAGCTTACATCTTCCAATCTCTAGAAGTTTTATAAAAAGCATTGGAGAAACAAAGGCCATTCTGCTGGTGACCCACATGACGGAAAACATGAAGAATCATGAAGAGACAAAGATGAGAAGTATTGCTGTGGAAGTTTTGTTTTATGCTCATGAGCATATATATATATTTTTTTATTTTTTTCTGAGTCTTTCTTGTTGCAGCCTGAGGTGTTCAGCAATTGGATTCCATTTCAACGTCAACATTCTGACTTAGTGAAGCTGAGAGGAAGCTCTGTGTTGACTCTTGTTTTAGTATGACTCACGTGTCATATCGATGCCAACTTTGTCATTTTTCTTTTCTGTGCATTAATGATGCCTTCTTTTTGCCTTGAAATTGAACTCCACAAAAAGTCCTGTTTAACTATTCTACTTGCCCCAGTCTAAACAGTTCTCCAATCAAAGAGTCCTGCCTAGCACAATACCTCCTCTCAGAAAGCCAAGAACATAGATATGGAGCAAAGAAAGTGCAACTGTGTTAAAGTTGTTTAATAGCCTGCCAGTGTGTGGGGTGGGTGGGTGGGGGGGGTCAGGGGAGAAGGGACAGGGTGGAGAGGAGGCAGAGACATCCAAGGAAAGAGCAAATGATTTTGCTTTCAGAAACAAAGTTAAAGAACATCTTTTTTAAAAGATATGTGGGATAAGAATGCAAAGTGTGATCTAATAATACAGGCTCCAGCACCAGCTCTCCCCAGGGAGAGAAAACTTGTCTGGAAAAGTTAAGCAGATTGATGGCAGTTGCTATGGAGATTTTTAGCTGCCTAGGGCAAAGCTCTCTGGGAGTCTCTGACATTTTGGGGTGTTCATTAGGTGGATGAGGGTGTTTAACCAGCCCAATAAGATCCAAGGAGTAAATCCCATTGGCATGGACAGAAAGTCTTCATGTCCTTGAAATGGGTACATCATCAGGAAGTTCATTCTTTAGTAGTTCGGAAAAAAAGGAATCCTTGATGGGGGGCGAGGGAACATGGAGCCGTCTGGTAAAGTAGCCTGAAGCTAAAGGAAGAGAGTTTTTAACAATAAGCCATTGATGATGAAGAATTTCAGAGATGAGGCAGAGAAGATATTAATGGAAACCATGGATGGTGGGTTGTGAGGCAAAGCAGAATGGGATCATATCATAAGTGCCCCCAATACGAATAGTGTTCTGACTTCATCTTTAAGCTTCTATGGAAATGTATGCTTTCTGACTCTTGCATGTGCAAATCAGCTGAATGTCACAGAAAGAGATATGTTCCCTCTTCTATTGAGTTCTGTGAAGCACTAGATGGAGGGAGTTTCTGAAGTCAAACTGTAAACTTTCTTTGGAGAAGATTCATTTATTTAAAATGACAATAACAACAGGCTGTAAAACATTGCTGAATCATGTTTTAAGGGTACAAACAGAAGTCTTTTGAGATTTATTCAGTCATTTCTCCTAAATTATGTTCTTATTTTGAAGTGCACTTAAATCTTTATTTCTCTTTCATTGCTAGAGTATCTTTCCAGTGTATTTGATTAGCTGCATCCTGATGACATGCAGATACTCATGGCCCTTTTGCTGGTTTCATATTTCTGAGCCAGACTCAATTTTATAAATCAGAGTTAGGCTCATCAGCTGTCTCAGTAATTCTCAAATATTGGAGTACATGAATACCCATTGAAAGCCTGTTGCATTATGGCTTCTTGGGCCCCACTCCCTGAGATTCTGATTCAGAAGGTGAGGGGTCCCAGCATCCCTCCTCACCAGGGAAATACTAATCAAAACCACACTGAACTACCACCTCATGCCAGTCAGAGTGGCTAAAATGAGCAAATCAAAGAACGCGAGATGCTGGCGAGGATGTGGAGAAACGGGCACCCTCCTACACTGTTGGTGGGGATGTAAACTGGTGCAGCCCCTCTGGAAAACAGTGTGGAGGTTCCTCAAAAAATTGACAATAGAACTCCCCTATGACCCAGCAATAACACTGCTAGGAATTTACCCAAGGGATACAGAAATGCTGATGCATAGGGGCACATGGACCCCAATGTTCATAGCAGCACTCTCCATAATAGCCAAATCATGGAAAGAGCCTAAGTGTCCATCAACGGACGAATGGATCAAGAAGATGTGGTTTATCTATACCATGGAATACTACATGGCAATGAGAAACAATGAAATCTGGTCATGTGTAGCAACATGGATGGACCTTGAGGGTGTTATGTGAGCGAAATAAGTCAGGCAGAGAAGGACAAATATCATGTTTGCACATATAGGAGGATTAGGAGAAACTTAACGGAGACCATGGAGGAGAAGAAGGGGGAAATGGCGGGGGAAAGGGAGAGAGGCAAACCATGAGAGACTCTGAATGCTGAGAACAATCTGAGGACTGATGGATGTGGGGTGGGAGGGGGGAGATGGGCATGGAGGAGGGCACTTGTGGGGATGAGCACTGGGTGTTATATGGAAACCAACTTGACAATAAACTATTTGTAAAAAAATAAAAAATAAATAAATAGAAAGACCAAAAAAAAAAAAAAAAAAAAAGAAAAGAAAAGAAAGAAATAAAGTGAGGGGTTCAGGAGCCTGCCCTGTGACAAACACTCAAGATGATCCTGATTCTCATGCAGTTGGTCCGCCAGTGGCACTTTGAGAAACACCGCCTTGTTTTATCCCCTTCCAGTAGCTGTCTCCTTTTGCTCATCCTGTACTTCCTCCATTTCCCACTGCTGCACACAATTCTTCAGGGTCTATGTCAAGGGGAAGCCCAAGTGACCCCAAACTTTCTCAAAGTTCATCCCACATGTCAATGGCACCTGAGTACTTGCCCAACCAATCTCTTCCATCATTTAGTTTCAGTGTCCAATCCCATCTACTCTAGAGTGGCCTCTAAAGCCAGACAGGGTAGGAAAGAGATTGGTAATATCTGTGCTTTAGGCAATCTCCTAATAGATGTCAACCATCTCTTTAGTCCTTTGGTCCATCAGTTACAAAACAAAATAGCTGGGTGACACTAGTAGTTCTCAAACTGGTTTGGGAAGCAGACCACCTACAAGTCTTTGTGTAATACTGTAGTATTTACCATTTACTTACTCCCGGATATGATCTAGGGACAATTTTACTAAACTAGGTCTTGGCTTAGCAATGTAATATCACAATGATGACCACATGAGTAGCAGATGGTCTTCCTGGAATTGGCCGCACTCATCTGCATATCACATCCCACATATTCTTCATATGATCTGTGTGACTGTCACTTCCATCACTGAGAGGAGGCCTCTGTTTCCTCCTGTTGGATCTGGTCAGGAATTTTGAGTACTCTGAACCACAGAGAATGGTAGAAATGATACTTTGTGACTTCCAAGACTAGGTTATAAAAAGAATGCACTTTTACCTGGTGTTCCCACCTCCTGGTATCCTTAACGAGGAGACCAGCCTCCACGTTGTGAGGAAGTCCAACTGTAACATGAGGTGATCACTCTGATTTAGGAAGTTGTGTCACCTAGGTGTAATGACCAGCTTAAGGGACAGGAAATTTTTGCTCTGTCAGTATTGGGACAACCTCTTATTATCTATACCTGTGCTGTTGAGCTTAGTTTTTCACTTATGTACCTTTAGGGTTGTTGTTTTTTTTTTTTAATAGCAGCCATGGTTATCAAGATAAAGAGCTTTGATTTTTATTCTAAGTACAATGGGAAACTGGGGGTTTTAAGAAAAGAAAATGTATGGCACTATTTATATTTTATAAGGATGACTCTGACATCATGAAGCATGGCTTGTAGAGACAAAGATGGAATCTGGGAGCCTGTAAGAGGTGAATTTAGGAAAAACATAATTATGGTGTGGACAAAGAAGGCAATAGTGGAGAAAGAGGTAACTGAATGGATTTGAGATGTACTCTGGAGGTAGAGGTGATAGGGCCTCCCATTGGACTTGTCATAGGGAGAAAAACTATTCTCTTAGCTTTTTCCCTCGATTTCCTGGTTGGAAAATAGAGTGTTTTACTGAGATGGTTAAGATGGAGAGAGGAGTAACTTTGGGCTGGGGGGGATGCAGATATCAATTGTTCTATTTTCAGGGCCCATTAGTCACCCGCACAGATATATCAAGCCCAAAGAAGGGTGAATGTGGGGTTGAGGAGATAGGTCTATGTTGGAAATGTAAATATGAGCATACTGCTGCTACTAAAGCTTTGAAGCTGGACAAGTCAGGGAGGGGCAGTTAGGAAAACGAAGTGAGTAGGGAAAGCCCTGGGCAACCTTTGTTTGTAGAACTGGTGGAGGGAGGGCACTGACATAGGAGAGCAGGGAGAAGTTAGCATGCCTTTATGTAAATGGGGGATAAATGAATAGAGGAAAAGGAAGGTGGAAGAGGAAAGAAATTACCACAGAAGCAAAGTCCTTGGGGAGAAGAGTTCCAAAGCACAAATGGAAGATTGGTCTTTCATAAGGACAGGGAGACCTTGGGTCTGACCAGAGTGGTACGTGCCTGCACGGAGGCTGCAGGCTGGTAGATTTAGTGTGGGAAGATGAAAGAGCCTGGCTTGAGTCACTTGCTGTAAGCCCACTTGTTTATTTGTTTGATAATCCTTATGGAAAGCCTGTTGGCAGAAGTCAGCTGGTCTGAAGGAGGATCAGAGGTTCAGTCTGGCATTACTGGAAGGTGTTTGCGTTGCAGAGGTAATGAACTCAGAGCTAAGACAGGCCCTAGGCAAATGGTGAGGACGATAATGCTTATCTTTAGAAATCCTTACTGTTTCTTCCACCTTCTCATCCCTTTGCTCAACATCCTCAAAGTACTTGGATAACTCAGGTCAAAAAAGGAAGCATTCAATAAACTTTTCTATCTCAAGTTGTAAGGGCTTGAGTGTCATCCTGCCTAGAACTCTTTGGTTTTTTAAAGAGAGTTCTAGAAACAGACAAGGCAGTTCCCAGTACAAATCCCCAGCGGAGGAAATTCAGGCAGGGGAAGATTTGGGGGGAGTGGCTTTCCACCCTTAAATCCCAGGGGGAAAGCAATCACCAAACAGTAACAGGATTGAGAAACAAAACACCAACCAAACCACTGTATACAAATCTGATTACTACTCACAGGTGCTTTCTGTTTTATCTTTCAAGGTATTTAACTGTAACACCCTGTAAACTATCATGCTTAGGGGGAGACAAAAAGGGGAAGGAGGAAGGAGAGTAAGAGAGGGAGGAAAGAAAATATACTATTTGGCAAAGTTAATTGAAATAGTTTATTGACCCTATCTGGCTATGTAGTAATACTTCTCTAATAATCCAGTTATATGTTTAGTACCCCCCCTGGTGGGAGTGTCCTAGCATTGGGATTAGAACATATTCTGGATCAAAGTGGACCTGGTATGAAAGTTGGCTTGGTTATCACCATGAGTCATTGCACTTATCTTTAATAATACGGTGTACAATTTCAGACAAAATATTTATATGTGTTGTATCAGAGGCAAAGTAAAGAAATATGGGTTGGCTATTTCATAATAAGGAGAAAAGCAGCCTTATTCTAACACCCACGACATCAGTGATGGTAATGGCAATGGCAGCAGCTATCATATTGAGCACATACTATGTGCCTAGCACAGTGTTAGGTAATTGATATTATCTCATGTAATTATTTTCATTTCATCTTGCAGATATTTTTTAGAGCCAGTGATTTCATAAATAAGTAGCTGTAAGTTTGCAAATTTTGGAAGATCAGTAATAAGGTGACCTTCAAAACTTGGAAAGATCAAGGGGAAGTATTCTTCAGCAGTAAGATTTTGTCAAGTCCAAAGAATATGTGTTCCCTATGTAGATTTCTGCCTCAACTTCCCCTTCTCCACTCAAGCCAAAGGAAGCAACACACTTACCCCCGCATTTGCAATTTTGTCTCAGTTCTACATTTCTGAATTATTTCCAGACTTTCCATGGATGGTAAATGCTATGTAATGAAAATAGTTTATAAGTCAACCTACCTTTGCTGCAGAAACTTCTCACTTAGCATTAACCTATGCCTGGCCCCTTAACATTAGCCAGCCGCTCACATTGAAGTATATGCTATTTCAGGTGGGACAGCTCTGGTGGACAGAAGCTGACAGCATCTGAATCACAAAACCTGTCTTTGAATCTAATCTCAGCCACTTATTAGCTGTGTGGCATTGGACAAGTTCCTTAGCCTCTGAGGCTCAATTTCCTCAGTAGAAAAATTAAGGACCTTCTTGTGAGGATCAAATCAGAGAGTGTATATGAGCATACACACTTTGTAAATGAAAAGGAGACCTTGGATTTGTTGATCTTTAGCACCTCCCCATCTTGGAAGGAAGTGGTCCAACAGAGAAACAAAGTGAGAGGGAGAGAGGAGTGGAGAAAGTACTTTGACAATGGAATTGTTTTGCATATATGGCAAACATTTGATTTCTGCCTGTAATGATGAACCAATTTCAATGAAAATAATCACAATAAATAGCTGACAGTTCTGTCTCTCCCCCTCCCCCTCCCCCTACCCCTCTCCCCCCACCCGCAGCGTGCTGTAACTACCCCACCAAGACTTTGGTAAAGAGGTAAATCAAAGATTACACCATCACCTTCCAGGGCTAATGCTAATGAGGGGAAAAGAAAACCGTATGGAGATTTTGGGTAATTCAATAGCTGAACAAGAGGCCCTGAGTAATTGAGAATTGGCTGTTTATGCATATTACTTCCTGCTCGTTAGGGAGACAGCCAGTCCAGTGGACACACAGCCACGGGTGTGTGTCCCTTGCCTGGCCCCAAACACAAGGCACAGGTATTTGACCTTGACCTAAGGTCCACCAGGTCCAGGACAGTCTGAGCTGTACTGGGTACAGCATACTGTGTGTGTGCTCATTGTGTGTGCTATATACATGTTTAAAACAGAAGCCTGCCCTGCTTTCTGATGACTGCAGGGAAAGTGAACCTGTCTGCAAACATCGCTTACTGGATGCAGAATTAAGAAAATACTTCCACTAGAATTTCTGAAAAAGTGTTATTGGAATGATTTTTAGATGAACTTAGCAACAGGCAATAGTATAATTATTAAGTAAAATCAACAGTATATAGATAATAAAGGTATAAAATAAATAAATATATAATTAAGTGAAATCTATTTACACTTTACTGGAGTTCATTTGTTTTGTCCGCTTGAATTCCAAATAAGCTGATATTTGAATTCCAAGAAGAATTTAAAAAATAAAACTCCCGGGGCGCCTGGGTGGCTTAGTCGGTTAAGCGTCTGACTTTCGCTTAGGTCATGATCTCGCGGTTTGTGGGTTCGAGCCCCGCGTCGGGCTCTGTGCTGACTGCCAGCTCAGAGCCTGGAGCCTGTTTCAGTCTGTGACTCCCTCTCTCTCTGACCCTCCCCTGCTCACGCTATCTCTCTGTCTCTCCTAGAAATAAATAAAACATTAAAAAAAATTTTTTTTAAATAAATAAAACTCCCCCATTTGTATTATTCTGGACGCTCCTGCAATGGAATAAATAATCCTGTCAATCAATGCTTGTGCTATGAAGGCTGTGATTTCTTTTACTCTCCAGCACAAACCCCACGTCAGGGGGCTCATTAGTAAGGGCAGATGCCGATTCCGTTTCAGAAGAGTGTGGCATGGAGGATTAAATGCTTTCTGAGAGTAAATAAGGTCAGCAGCCACCATACATTTCCAAATGTTTGGCCTTTCTCACTCTGGGAATGGAATGAGGTGGCTTTCCCAGAGGCCACTCTGTCACTTTTCACATGTGTGCATCACGCAGGACGTGAGAACTCAGCCCTCAGCTGGGGGGAGCGGTGGGGGTGGACACTGGGAGCAGGCACTTGAATGGCTCCAAATACGGGTATGAATGAGGCTGAAGGCTAGTGATTCCCAGGGAAGCCAGCTCTCATCCACTGCAGGACTTCCCCACAGTTACTTTTCTTTGTTAATTCTGTTCATTTACGATTTGTCAGGTCATGGGAGAGACACCAGCTTTGGAAATAGTAAAAACAGGGGTGCCTGGGTGGCTCAATCAGTTAAGCCTCCAGCTCTTGGTTTTAACTCAGGTCATGATCTCCAGGTTTCATGAGTTCGAGCCCTGCCTTTGGCTCCTGCACTGGCAGCTCGGAGCCTGCTTGGGATCCTCTCTCTCCCTCTTTCTCTGCCCTTCCCCAGCTCATGCTTTCTATGTCTTTCTCAAGATAAACAAACAACAACAAAAAAATAGTAAAAAGCAAAACAAAACAAAACAAAACCCATGTGGATCGATTTGGAGCCTTCCAGCATACAGATGAACAGGGAAAATTGCTGGGTACCAAGAAGGGACAAGACACAGGGTCTGTCTATAGGAAATAGAGCAAGTGTATTTGCTGTAGGATGAAGTTCCTGAGTTTTTCTTAATTAATTAATTTGTTTTTTTGAGAGAGATAGAGAACTAGGAGGGGAGAGGCAAGAGACAGAGAGACAAAGAATCCCAAGCAGGCTCTGCCCTGTTGGCCCAGAGACAGAATCATGAGATCATGACCTGAGCTGAAACCAAGAGTCGGACACTTAACCGACTGAGCCACCCACACACCCCACAAAGTCCCTGACGTTTTAATATGGGCTAAGTGGGAACCGAAATCCTAATGCCCAGGGCACGTGGCCATTCTTAGGTCTCGGCCCTGCTGTATGCACAAATATTCCTGAGGTCAGATTCATGCTCTGTCCATGATAGAGGGAATTACTAAACACTCAGAATGCAAAAGAGTCAGTGATCAAAACCATATATTTTCCCCCATTGTGAGAATAAGGTAAAAACTTTAGATTCTGTCTTCAAAACAGCTCTGCAGAGATTGTATTATTCTTCGCCAAACCCTTGCTCCTTTCCTCCGGGGCACACAGTAGGGCTGCCTATTTCAGGCTCCCCAGCACTTACATGGGAACAGTCCTTAAGCTTCACCAGATTGCCAAGTGGGTTCCATCACACAGAAATGTTTGAGTCTCTGCTTTGGGGGTGATGAGGTCACAAGACAGAAGGACCTTGGGGTCCTGAATGACTGCTTGGAGCAGAACCCTTCCCTTCCCTTCTTCCTTCCCCTAGTCTGCCACCAATTCACATTAAACCTCATTTTCCAGCATTCTTAGACTGAGTTCACCTCTGGCTGTATCCAAGTCCAGCCTGGGAAGAGGTGCGATGGAACTGGCCATTTTCGCTACAACAAATGTGGGGTCGCATCTGCCCTTATACACCACAGTCGTGTGAAAAGACTGCTAACCAGCTCTCTACCCAGGAGACTTAAAGCAGCGAGGCACAGAACAGTCGATAGCATTCTGTCATTTTCTTTCCAGATTGATATTTCTTTCAATGCAGAAGCCATGGCATCTAAAATATACGTATTTATTTTTTAAGTCGGTTTTAAAACAAAAAGAAATTCTGATGTGGTCAACAGATTTGGTAATTAAATGACTTAGGAGATTGATTGCCAGTGGCCAAGCATATGCTTCTGGTTATAAGTTCAGCTGTAAATGGCGTTTTTCCCCTTTGCTTTTCCTGATTTGTTTAACAGAAAAATATTTTTCCATGGTTCTATTTTAATGGGTTCCTAATGATGTTCTAAGTATTCACTTGTACATTATTGGAGAGCAATGGTTTATAAGCCTAATGAGGTTGATGGCTATGGAAATTCAAATTCAAATCACATTTTTAACATATGCAATTCTTTTTAAACCTTAATCTACTTATCAGGAGCTAATACACTGATATTGTTTGACTTTAAGTCTTTTGCAAAGGCATTTAGGCAAACAAAACACCATAACTAGCATTCCTAGGTTCCAATACTAAGCTTCAAGGAAGCCTCTAAAGCTCTTAAAATTGGCTTTGTTTTTGAGCTACACAAATCTCTTTGGGGCATCTCACTTTAAAAATTTTTAAATGATTTATTTGAAATTTTTATTTTTTACTTAAAAATTTTTTTTTAATGTTTTATTTATTTCTGAGAGAGAGAGAGAGAGAGAGAGAGACAGCGTGAGCAGGGGAGGGTCAGAGAGAGAGGGAGACACAGAATCGGAAACAGGCTCCAGGCTCTGAGCTGGCTGTCAGCACAAAGCCCGACGCGGGTCTTGAACCCATGAACCGTGAGATCATGACCTGAGTCGAAGTTGGACACTTAACTGACTGAGCCTTCCAGGCACCCCTATTTGAAATTTTTAAAAATGTTTATTTCTTTTTGAGAAAAAGAGAAACAGATCATGAGCCAGGGAGGGGCAGACAAAGAAGGAGACACAGGATCTGAAGCAGGCTCCAGGCTCCCCGCTGTCAGCACAGAGAGCCCGACCTTGGGCTCGAACTCACGAACCGTGAGATCATGACCTGAGCTGAAGTCGGACACTTAACTGACTGAGCCACCCAGGTGGCCCCGATTTAATTTATTGTGGAATAGATAATATAATGCATATAATGTCCAAACAATATAAAAGATCATTTAGTGAAAATAAGCAAGTCCTTCTTTCTCCCTTACTTTCCATAAACTTAGTTTCCTTCGTTAGAAGTTACCACTCGTACTCATTTCCTATACAGTTGTCCTTTGAGTGACAACAGAGTTAGGGGCTGACCTCCCCAGATTCATGGAGTCAAAAATCCACATATAACTTTGACTCCAAAAACCCAACTACTAATACCCTACTGTGACCAGAAGCCTTACTGATAATTGATAACACATATTTTATATGAAATATGTATTATGTACTGTACTTTTATAATACAGTATGCTGGAGAAAAGAAATCATTATTAAGACAATTATAAAGAAGACTGGGCACCTGGGTGGCTCAGTCAGCTAAGTGACTTCAGCTCAGGTCATGATCTCACGGGTTTTGAGTTTGAGCCCCACGTCAGGCTCTGTGCTGACAGCTCAGAGCCTGGAGCTTGCTTCTGATTCTGTCTCCCTCTCTCTCTGCTTTTCCTCTGCTTGTGCTGTGTCTCTCTCTCAAAATAAACATTTTTTAAAAAGTAAGGAAAAAAACAAAGTTATAAAGAAGAGAAAATATATTTACTGTACTGTAGTTATTGAAAAAACAAATCCATGTGTATGTGGATATGCACAGTGCAAACCTGAGTTGTTCAAGGGTCAATCATATATCATTTCAAAAGTATTTTATGTGCATTTAAATAAACATATATGTATTCATTTTCCACACAAATATATTATGCTATAAATACTCCTTGGAACCTTTTTTTAAAACTTAACAACATAGCCTAGAAGATCTTTCTATATCAATACACAAGGAACTTCCTCCATTTTCTGTATAGTATTTCATTTTACTTATGCACTGTGTTCTATCAACTAGTCCTAATTAATGGACATTCAAGTGGTTTCCAGTCTTTTGCTATTACAATGTTCCTGTGAGTAGATTTGCCCAATAATGCCATTTTGTGCATGTGAGAATGCCTGCTAACCACACACCAAGGAGCAGAAGCTAGGGGCATTTTTAATCCAAGAGATATCATGAAGGACTACGGTTACATAATAATATATTTGCAATGACCAGTGTTGGACTCCTCCACTGGGGAAAACTCCCAGAGAATTCCCATGATTCATGAGCCAGCAATTTGTTTGGCCTTTCTGGGCCGAGCTGAAGGGCTAAGTAGATACAACAGCCTAGACCTAAAGATGCAAATTTACAAGGTGCAGAGATGGTGGGGTTTGAGGGAAGGGCAGGTAAGAGAAGAGTGAGAAGGGTAGGCTAGTGACATTTAGAATTAAGGACAGTCTGGCTGAAGGTGCCAAGAAATGCACAAGGTGGGGAAGAGCTGCTTCCTGGAGAATATCAATGTACAAATGTAGAGAGAGAGAATGAGACTGACCCCAAGGAACCTGGAGTTAGAAGACCTGTGTTTGAGTTCTGGCTCCAGCACTTACAAGGGCTGTGTGGCTTTGGACAAATTAGGATAGGAAAGCTTACTTTCCAGGGTTGTTGTAAAAAAGGAGAAAGAGAAGACGTGTGTGAAAATGCCTGGTAAACACTATAAACTTAACAACTGTTAGTGGAATCTGAATGAATTTAGGTTTTGACATGTGTAAGCATGAAGAACTATTCACTACAGAAAGCTCATCAGAACATCAACTCCATAAGAGCAGTGGCTATGTCCGTCCTGTTTACCACTGTGTCTCCTCCGCCCAGAATTATGACTGACCTGGAACAGGCGCCCAAAGAACATTCATTGAATGAATAAAGTTCAGGTCATTTCTACCCAACTGCGGAAGGAAATGGAAATGCAAAGAGAGAGGCTGATTATGGCTGGAGATATAGTTTTAGGAGTTTTACCTTTATAATTATTAGTCCTAACACTATAAGGCAAACCTAACAATGTAGGTATTTTATGAAAATTTGTTGATTGAAGGAATGAATAAACTTTCCAGAATTTTGCTTTCCAAAATTATTTCATGGAGTAATTGGGCTCCCCAATCCTAGATGAGGAAGGAAAGAGTGTTTTCATTTGAAATATTTATATTACAGCGATTTGAACTATTAACAAAGTTACTCCATATTCTATTTTTCTGTAGTTTTTAACTATTTTTTGACCCATGTTCTGGTTGAAATAGATTGATGCATTCTAGTTCCCTTTTGTTGGCTACGTAATTCTAAAGCCTGCTTTAAGCATTAATGTGGTTTACGTCTCCATATGGAAGAAGATAGATAGGAAGGAAATTCCTCATGCTTTGTCACCAATCAGGGATCAGGTTTTCAAAACTAAATGAGGAAATTGGGCTAGACAGTCTTGAATGCCCTTTTCTGTCCTAAAATTGTAGAATTCTGTGAACCAAATCACAAGGGAAAGAGTAGGGACTTAAAAAAAAACGTCCAAGGTCTCTGTAGGACAGAAGCCAATTACATTTGGGAGATGATAATAAACACCTCACATTTATAGAGTGTTTACTAAAGGCCAGGCCTTACATACCTTGTTCCACTTAATCCTTACAATCCCTGTAAAAGGGCTGTTGGAAATTCTGCCTGGTGACCAGCCGCTGGAAAGAAGATCTTTCTAAGCACATACCACAATTTGAAGCAGCAAATTTGCCAACAATAACAAGCTTTGTGAAAGTAATTGCTGCCCTGAGTCAAAGAACTGTCTTCCTCTGAGTTGAAAGGGCTGTTAAATCTGGGGGTGGTCTCTCCAGCCACAAAGACATGCAGAGATAATGTCATCTTTGACTCTGAAGGACTGGGTTCCCCATGACACAGAAGCCAGTGTTGTTATGACCTCATGGAGCAGGGCTGTTTTGCTCGCTCTTTGCCTTTCTTTAATTTCGGTTCTTTTTTCCTGAATTGGTGATTCTGTCTCCCTTCTCTTTTCTACCTTTGTTGTGAACTGGCCTAAGCCAGTTTGGCAACATGGAGTTTTCAGGTTCTTGCTATTCATGTGGGATGTATATCCAGAGTCAGAGGTAGGTGAGGACTACAGATCTCCAAGCTCATCATCATGCTTCAGTAATACAAGCAAGACTCAGACACAGTTTGCTGCCACACAGTTATTGACAAGCAGGCGTGAAAGTGTGCAACTCAGTGACTTCAGGTCTTTGCCCTTTTAAGTGTTCCAATTACTCCCCATTTATGGCACATTGGGGGCAAATGCCGTAACATCATACATACCATCATACATCAGTTAACCTTGTAGTTGCTACCAGGTAAACAGAGTCCTCCATGACAGCAGTGGATTTAGGACTATTAATTTTTTTTTTTTTACATTTAATTATTTTGAGAGAGAGAGAGCACACGTGAGGTAGGAACAGAGAAAAAGGGGAAGAAGAATCCCAAGCAGGCTCCACACTGTCAGTGCAGAGGCCAATGCGGGGCATGAACTCACAAATCTCAAGATCATGACCTGAGCCAAAACCAAAAGTCTGATGCCCAACTGACTGAGCCACTTAAGCTCACCTTAGGACTATTTTAGAACTCAACTTTGGGAAACATTTTTAATATGTAAGAATATTTTTATTCATAAACTCTCTCTATTCAAAGACAGTGTTTCTACACTATTCTAGCTTAGCAGTTGACACACTATGGTGTATAGGCCAACTCTGGTCTGTGGCTATAAATAAAGTTTTATTGGGACACAGCCATGACAATTCATTTACATCTATGGCTGATTATGTGCAATAATGGCAGAGTTGAGTGATTGTGACAGAGGCCATTTACCTGCAAAGCCAAAAAAAATTGACCATGTGACCCTTTACAAAATGGGTTTTCTGACCACTGCACTAGCCAATCCACATGTTATTTTTGGCAATGAGAACCCATTGCTAATATAGATTTTGCTACTTAGCAAAACCTCTGGTATGGATCAGGGATAAGGATAAAGACAGCTGCAGTGTTTACAGCAGCTGCCTCTACAGTAGGGACTGCTTATTAAATACTAGACACCTTGCACACTTGAAGTGTGAAAGTCCTACCAGGGCAATAATAGCCTCAGAGTACTTAGTACATTTCCAGAACCTTGTCAATTTTGGAATTTTAAAAATAAATAGCAATCATCATAACATTTGCTTTTATTGCTTCTCAAAACCAATTTTCATTAATGATTATGATTAAACCTTCAGATACTCTTATATCAATAACAATATTAATCCCAGAGTTTGAAAAGTATGTTATCCAAATGGATCCCAATGCCATACCTGGGATAGAGCAAGTTTATTATTATCCCATTTTACAGAATAAAAAGCCTAAGGTCTGAAAGAATATCTAATTTTCTCACAGTTGCAGGATTGGTGAAAGAGAGGGTGAGACTTGAACCTGAAAACCTTCATTTTCCAGATATTAGTCTCCTTCTAGACCATGGTCGAGGTCACTACTCTGATCATACTTTTGGAGCAAATTGCAGATTTTAACTTTCAGTCAATAGAAATTTAGTCCCTTTTCAGAGAAAAATAGCATTCTTAGAATGTTCTTGACCATTTTGCAAACTAACTTCACCTCTTTTCTTCACATTGTTTTATTCTTAAATTTGTGGAACCATCACTGAGTTGCAGGCTTGGTTACTGGAGGTGGGGAGAAATTTCCCAGAGGAATCAAAGGAATGAAGATAGATGTTGAAAATGGATCTGTTTCATTAACTAGATAAAATGAGACTTTACAGGGTCCAAGAAGCCTTTGAAGGACCACCCTGACTTCGAAGTCTTTAACTGTACCGCAGTGTAACAAGGCTCCAGTGCAAGTCATAGACTTACACATGTTAGGAGAGGAAGAAACTCATTATTAGGTCAACAAATTGACCCCACTTCACCCTTACAGTGCTGGATTGTTCTGTCAGTTGCGTTTGGCTGCATGGGAAGTTCATTTATTATTAATTGGCTAGAGGTTATTAGAACTGGTGTGGTGTCTCCCCAGCCTTTTCCCAGCCACTTACATGCATGGCTCCGACCCTAAATTACCCATAATTTATTTCTCCCCATTCCATGATATCATCTTGGCTGGATTAAACCCATATTTGGTGCTGGTGCATTTTGCTCTTCCACCTGTAGGTTGAGTTGTAGCCTTTCCTCAGAGACAGTCATATACATGGGCTCCAGGTGACCTCTGTTATTACCAAAATTACTAGGGAAGAAGAAAAAGGGGAAGATATATTTAGGAATAACAACATTAAGATTTGAGCTCAAGAAGTAAGTTGGAGGTCATGTCTCCAGACCCGAGTGATTGTCTGCCAATAACTTGGGTCATAAGTCATACAACCATATGGATTCTAACAGCAAATGAATGGCCCCACTGGAGACTTTAAAATTTCTAAACAACTTTAAACCAACAACTCAATAGTGTAAAAAGACAAACATAAATTCAGGTGTGAGTCCACTGGTAAATATTACAACAGCAATAATGTTAGAAGAAATCGCCATGTGTATGTTGAGAAGATTTAAGTCTCTTAAAGAAATTTTCTTATTTTGGAACATCTGGGAATCTTCTATATGATTCTTTTAGCTGACTTTTGATGATACATGAAAATAACACTGTCAATGTTGAGAACAAGACAAGACTTTCAAAAATTTGAGTTTGAGATTAAATATTTAAGATCCATTCTTAGTAGAAAGGAGGAAAACCATGAAATCTTAAATACACATTTTAGAGGAGAAAACATGTTTCTCTTTTAAAAATAATTTATTTTTTATAAAACACTAATCTTAGGATTATGTAGTGAATCTTTCAAGATAGTTCAGGTTATCCTGTGGTAACACAGAACCTCAAAATATCAGTGGCTTAAAAAGAAAAAAAAAACAAGATCTATTTTTAATCCATGCAACATGTTCACTGTGAGTGTTGACCTCACTCTGGGACCCAGAATTACAGAGTTTCCACTCTGTGGAACATGGTTAGCGATTGTGACAGACAGACTGAGAGTCTTGGAAGGGCTTGGACCAGGAATTAAGTGCGCCAGCCCAGAGAAATGTTTGTTCTCCACTCATTGACCAACACTGGCCACGTGCCCCACTCAATCACCAGGGGCCAGGATGTGTAATCCTACCAAGCACTTGCAAGACAAGGAACTAAAACTATTTTTGAAACAGTGCTAATGACTTCCACATGTCATTAAAATTGAAGGACAAAATCTGATCTGGAGTATGTTCAAAAGCATGCATGTCAAATGCTTCTAGTAATGTTGATAAGTTGCCTTTATAAAAGTGAATACTCAAAATAGCAAAAAGCTCTACCCAGTGGTTCTCTGCACTTGGAGAGTAAATATTGTGTTCTCCCCAAAACTTTAAAAAACACTGATGCCCGGATCCTGCTCCAGAGATTCTAATTTACATATTTTGATGGATAGCTTGGGCATCAGAGTTATTTTAAGCTCCCTAAAGTGATACCAAGATACACATAGAGTAGAAAGGGCCAAAGTTTTAGGATGATTTCGAACTCCAATATTATCCATCCATCTGTGTGGTGTTAAGTCAACCCCTCTGGGTCTCCATTTCATTCTCTATGAATTTAGGAGTGAAGTACAATGACTTCTAAAGATCCTTCCAGCCTTAAGAACTCTCTTATAGACCACTGACTTCTATTTAGAGAGTGTTTCAGACCTCAAGTTAATGTGTAAGTGCAGCCAAGTTTCTTTGTAAGTTTATCTGGTTAAGCTCCTATAGTTTCAATAATAGAATAAAGGCAATAATTGGAAAAAGTCTTCATGAGTTAAGGATTTGTGTTTTTCCACCAAACCAGGAAGCTGGACCAGACCTGGGGATAAAGTCATGTTATCGAAAAGATATAAAGTTAACTTGATCATTCGGTTGTGTGTGGACTGAGTGTGAACTTCCTGATCTATTCCTGAAAAATTGTATTACCTAAGGCTATTCAGATAAAAATAAATTTTAAAAAGCCACTTCCCTCAATTCTTCTTGCTGAAAATGAAAAGTTAAAGGTTTCACAATTTCTTCGCCATGTAATCCTATCTCGGTGCTGCCAGTGTCTTAATAGTGTATTGATTGGCTCATACACCTGCTATCTTTAAAGAAGCATTATCACTCTGTTGGGCCAAACGTGAAAAACTACTTTTAAAGACCTTTTTTAAGAGTTTCTTGATTTTTCAAAAGCTTCTTGGGGGCTTATTGAGCTTCTCTGGCAGCTGGAATGAACTCTACAATGCTCTTTCTCTTTTTCTGACACAGTGAATTCATCTGGAGCGGGCAAGTTATCAATGACTCACAGGAGGGAGAAGATAAGGAGGCCCCTGAGATAAATTCATCTGGTAATTAGTTACATGGACACCTGTATTCCTAGGCTCTTTCTAAGTGCTACCGTTGCATTGGAAACTCGTAATAATTATCAATAGCCATCTTAAATATGTGATGTCGACTCCACCATTAAGGGCTCGAAAGTGAGGAGAGGAGAAGATGAATTGGAAAAATTAAAACTGTTAGTGCAGAAAATAGCATTAAACTGTTTTTCAATTATCAGAATGCCTGGCAAGCTGAAATAAGACAAAAATCTTCATTTATAACCCCTCCTGTAGTTATTGAATGTCTGTATTTCTCTTTTTCATTTATTAAAGAAAAAAGCATCAGAATAGTTTTTATTGAATGCTTAGGAAAGTATTTGATGATAATACACCAAGATGTTATCACTTTAGGTGATGGTATTGTGGACGGGTCTTTTTTCTTTCTTAGGAATCTCTGTTTTACCCCTTTGCTCCATTAAGCATGTGTATTTTTTGGAACTGGCTTCACTCCTCACTGTGGTTTGGGGAAAATCGCTTAACCATTCTGAGCCTCATTCTGTACCTCAAAATGAAGATAACAAGAGTATCTACTATTAAGGTTGTGGTAAATATTAAGTTAAAGCACATGAAATAGCTGATATTTGACTATCTTTTGGCCTATGAAAATTGCAATTTGAAATGATTTGACATGATATTAAACGTTTAGCTTTGTACCTGACAAATACTGAGCACTCAGGAAATATTAGCTATGAAAGAATGTTAAGGAAATATAGAGAGAACAAGTTAAAAATAGAAAAGAAAGAATATGCATTTTTTTAAAAGTCTAATTGAGGTATAATGTACATATAGTATACTGTTCTAGAAAAGTTGACAAACACACGATTGGGTAACCACAGTCAATACAGAAAACAGTTTTATCATCTCCCAAAAATACATTGTACTCCTTGTAGACAATCCCCCCACCCACCACAGCCCCTAGCAACCACTAGTCTTTTTAATGTCCCTCTAGTTTTGCCTTTAATACGGGTTTCCCCCCTTACTTTAATTACCCACATGTGTTGATTTGCCTCTTCTTATGTGGATGGACACCTGCCCCTTCAAGGACAGAAAGGAAGCCCCCTCCCCTGGCTGGCCACCAATGGAACTTACTTGCGGGAAGGTCCCTTTCAATTTGCTCTGACAGGTGAAGGGTGTGAGGCGGCAGGGACAAGCATTTGCTGGGGCTTTCTACATCTTGTTTGTTTACAACTCCACAGGAAAGGAGGCAGAGACATGCTCAGGTGGCCCATTTTGATGACTTTTCCCAAAATCCAACATAGTTTTTAGACTGATTTTTTTCTGTTTATTAAGACATATACGGGGCGCCTGGGTGGCTCAGTCGGTTAAGCGTCCAACTTTGGCTCAGGTCATGATCTCGCGGTTTGTGGGTTCGAGCCCCGCGTCGGACTCTGTGCTGGCAGCTAGCTCAGAGCCTGGAGGCTGTTTTGGATTCTGTGTCTTCCTCTCTCTCTGACCCTCCCCTGCTCATGCTGTCTCTCTCTCAGAAATAAATAAAAATTTTTAAAAAAGTGTTATTAAAAAAAACATATACACCTTGATTAAAACATATACACCTGCTGGTCAGAGATCTTTTGACCAAAGGATCAATCTAAATCCCAAATCCCCAGGTAGACTTTAACAAAGAGCCCTCCTCCCTTCGGTGCTCCTTTGAGAACAATGCCCAACCCATGCATGTAGGTGAAGACCTCCCCTTGTGGATGCTGGTGCATTTTAGCAGGATTTAACTTACGTCCCATACTCTTTGACATATATTTTTCTTGCCTTCTTAGAAGATCTTCATCATGATATCACTTTGCATGAATGTAATCTGCCACAACATCCAATGGACTGATCTTTAGAATCTTGAACTTAGATATCCACCCTCCCATAACAAATCTGCAAGGCTCCCTCCTGATTTGCAGGGTGATATCTGGATTCCTTTGTCTGGCAAATAAACCCTTTGTGAATGGGCTTCATCCAGATTTGAACAGCACAGCAAATAGATTTGATTTATGGAGGCATGTAGAACCCAGTACCCACCAAATAGAGAACCTGGAACATTTGCAAACACATGTATGTCAACATGTTAGCCATAGAACAAATTTCAAAAATCTCTGAGTATTGGCATGATGGACAGAGGCTATTTCACAAGGTGGAAAATGCATGGGCGTGGGAGCCCACCTGCCTTCATTTGCATCCTGACTCCTCTTATTAGCTCAGTAACCTTGGGCCAGTTACTTAACTTCTCTGTACTTCAGTTTCCTCATCTATGGATCTCAAAGGCCTGTGGCAAGGAAAACAGTAGTTCTTCAACTGTGTCACACTCTCCCTGGTTTCTCTGCCTTTTCCCTTGCTCTCTCTAGAAACTATGGAGTATGCCTTCTTCATGCTGGGCCATTTGGAAATACCCATTATCCTTGGAGTTTCAGAATAAAATCCACTGCTTCCTAGGGCAGGCCCCGGGCTCCCTCTGCCTTTTGAATACATAGGGAGTTCACTGGCAGCTTCACTGTATGGCAGTTGCTTGAATCTCTGTCTTCCCACTGATCTTTACACTTCCTGGAGGAGGAATAGCAACTAAAACTTTACGAAAATGTACTAAGCTCTCAGCATTTACTGAATGCTTATTACAGGCCAGCCATAGTTCTACACATTTACATTTATCAGTTCATTTGTCTCCATAACAACTCTATGAGTCAGCTGTCATTATTTCCCTCATTTTACAGATGAGGAAACTGAGGCATGAAGATGCTATGTAATTTGCCTAACTTCACCCAGGTAGGGTGTAGTGAAGATGGAATTCAGAGAGTCTGCATTTTTCATCAGTGTGTTGTATCAAGGTTAGGATTGACCAAATAAATAAAAGCTATAGTCCAATGCTTTTCAACCTAACTGTGTATATGAATCACTTGGAGACATTGCAAAAATGCAGATTCTGATTCAATAGGTCTGAGGTGGCACCAAGATTTTGGTCTGTGAACCATGCTTTGAGAACAAGGCCAATGCTGTCTGTCCATGGACCACATTTTGAGAACAAGGACCTAGGCTAATGGTTCGAAGCTTTTTTTTTCTTTTTTGTCTCAGGACCCTTTTATACTATTAAATATTATTGAGGACACCAAAGGGCTTTTGTTTACATGGGTTATATCTGTCAATATTTCCTGTCGTAAAAATTAAAACTGAGAAATTTTAAATAATATTTTTAAAAATAGTTAAATAAACCCGTTATATGTTCATGTAAATTATATATGTAAATGTTTATTTATTTATTTTGAGAGACAGAGCACACATAGGGGAAGGGCAGAGAGCGATGGAGAGAGAGAATCCCAAAGCACTGTCAGTGTAGAGCCTGATGGCAAGGCTCAAACTCACGAACTGTGAGATCATGACCTGAGTTGAGATCAAGGGTCAGACACTCAACTGACAAAGCCACCCAGGCACCCATAAATAATATACTTTAATGAAAAATAACTATATTTTTCAAAATAAAAAAATTAGTGAGCATGACATTGTTTCCCGTTTCTCCACATCTCTTTAATGTCAGATTTAGTAGATTTAGTAGAAGAGAGCTGAATTCTCCACCTGCTTCTACATTCAGTCTGTTGTGACATGACATGACACGTAGCCTCTGAAATCTCCACCAGATATTCATGACTCACGTAAGTCAAAAAGGCAAAATGACATCTTATCATCATTATTAGAATAGTTTTAACCTGACAGACTTCCTGAAAAGGTCTCAGAGACCCCATCCACAGACCCCCCAGATACCATCTTAAAAACCACTGCACTAGATCACTCTTAGGAATCCTGAAGGACTTTGAAGTTGTCACGTTCATTGTGTGGATAGGTTTTTGGTGTTTTGTAAAATTGCTGACTTCAGAAGTTCTGTGAAAATACTCTTTCTAACTCTAGATTTTGTTTCTTTTCCAGCTACAGTTTACATCCTCATCTTTTTCCAGGGTCATGGTCATGGTCTCAGCACAGGTGAAAAATCTCTTCAGAAAACTCAAAACCCAAAAGGCGGTACTCCTTTTAGAATATATGATTTAAAAAAAAAGAACATAAAAATTAAAAACATATTTTATAGGATCCCTGCAAGAATTTTAAATTGCTATAGAATAGATCACTCTGGGGTGGCTGAGTGGCTCAGTTGGTTGAGTGTTCAATTATTGATTTGGGCTCAGGTGGTGATCCCAGGGTCGTGGGATAGAGTTCTGCATCAGACCCTGTGCTGAGTGTGGAACTTGCTTGAGATTCTCTCTCTCTCGCTCTGCCTCTCTTCCCTGCTCATGCACTCTCTCTTTCTCTAAAATAAAATTAAAAAAATAGATCATCCCAACCTGTTATATCAATTCACTTAAAGCTAGTACAATTTTTCTTACTCTGCATTTATGTCATTTATCTTTAGTTCTTTTGTCCAAATACGGCTTCACAATTTTTAAAATAAAAAGTGTTTGAAATAATTTGGTATACTTAAATATCATATGTCAGCTTCTTATTCCTACCTTTAAAAATTTTTTTTAATCTTTATTGATTTTTGAGAGAGAGAGAAGAATGTAAACAGGGGAGGGCAGAGAGAGAGGGGGAGACACAGAATCTGAAGCAGGCTCCAGGCTCTGAGCTGACAGCACAGAGCCCAACACAGAGCTCGAACTTACAGACAGTGAGATCATGATCTGAGCCGAAGTCAGAGGCCTAACTGACTGAGCCACCTAGGCACCCCAGTCTTGTTCCTCCCTTTCTGTACCTTACTCTTATGCCTGGATTTCCAAGTTTATGCCAGGTCTACTCAGGAGAGTGTGTGAGTAGGCTCCTTGGCCTGCTCTGGTCTCTGAAATGCTTCCTTAGCACATCTGCTTCTCGACTGAGTCTATAGCAGCCTGACTCCTCTGACTGTACAAGGAGGGAGTTATGCTCCGTGGCAAATTTGTTCATCATCATTTCAGGGCTAGGCAAATACAGTACCCTGTGGTTCAAGCCTTCAGGCTGTCTCTCTGGAAAAATCTCTCTTCTGGTCCTGTTGGTCTCAATTCAGAGAATCATAGATTCTCTGGGATCAGAAGGGATCTTCAAGATCATCTAAATCCTTGCCACTCAGATATGGCCCCTGGATCATCAGCAGGGGCATCATCTGGAAGCTTGTTAGAAATGTAGAATCTCCAGAGCCACCCAGACCTACTGAATCATAGTCTTCACTTTGTCAAGACCCCAAGAGGTAAGTGTATACATTAGAGTTTGAGAAGTGCTGCTCCAGATCAGCCTCCCCTCTGCTAGCACAGTCCTATCTGCACTGTCTTCCTCCTGACAACTTCCTAAGTGCTCATCTGCCCTCACCTTCCAGCTTCAATGTATCGCCCTCTAACTCTAGATCAAGAGCTCCCAACACTGACCGCACACTAAAATCACCCCGGGAGCTTCTAAAAAACCCCAACGCTGATACCTCACCCCTGACTAAACAAGAATCCCTGGGGATGGAGCCCAGGCATTACTGTTGTATGATATTTCTCCTTGAGATTCTAATGTGCATCCAAGTTATGAACCACTGATCGAGAGTCACCCATTTGCATCTTAGGCTATTTACTTCATTCCCTGCTTTGATATTCTGAGAAAATGCAAATATCCCCTCAGAAAGGCAAAACTGTTATCTCTCATTTGCACTTTGCTTGGGAATAGGGTTCTTTTTAATAGCAGCATAAATAACTTCTTGCAAACTCTTCAGTATCATACGCTAGTAGGCTTGACAGTTCACACAGCAGTACTCTGGGGTGGAGGAGCCTGGGGTTGGGAATGAGACAAAAGTGTAGGACATGCAGATGAGTTGCTGAGCGGTATAGGTCATGCCTCCTGGTGATCAGTCCTCAGTCAGCTGAACCACCATGGGCAGGAAGGGGCCAGGCCAAGAACCAGAAGTTCTCCTTTGACCAGCCTACCTCCAATTTGCTGCCCATTTCCTTGCTTTTGCATCTGTGGGCCTCAGGGTGAGGGAGGAGTAGGCAGTCCAAACCTCTGTAGCTGCCAGGCTGGTGAGCCCCATCAGCTGAGCAGGGGTCCCCAGTATAGTCCTGGCCTGACAGACCTAAGAGATTTTGCTGATGTCGTAATCTTGCTGGCCTAAATGTGGCTGGTTGTTTTCCTCATAAGGTAGTCCTCTTGAGTAATATGCCCTTTTGTTTGTGACATGACCAATTCAAGAAATTGAAATCTGCTTTTGTTTGTTTTTTTTTTTTTTGGTAAGATTGAAGGGAAAATGACTTTGTTGATATTTTATTAGCTTTTAAATTTTCTAGTTTTTTTTTAAGTTTATTTATTTATTTTGAGAGAGAGAGAGAGAGAGGGAAAGCAGGGGAGGGGCAGAGAAAACCAGAGAGAGAGAGAGAGAGAGAGAGAGAGAGAAAGCAAGGGAGGGGCAGAGAAAACCAGAGAGAGAGATCCCAGGCAGGCTCCATATGCTGTCAGTGCAGAGCCTCTAACAGTGATTCTACAAACTATGAGATCATGACCTGAGCCAAAATCAAGAGTTGGACAATTAACCATCTGAGCCACCCAGGTGCCCCTGAATTGTCTAGTTTTATTTAGATACTGCTGCATTAGACTAATTATTGTTTGGGGATATATAAATCATGTTAACAATAATTCTGAGTAGGTTAAATACAGGATCAAGTAAAAAATTGGGGGAGAAGGGAGAAAATCTTATTTTAAAAGGAAAATCAACTACCCACAGTCATATTAATTTATGATTAATAAAAATATAGCAGAAAACAAACCCTTAATACTAAATTTGGAAGCTCTAGCATTTTAGATTCTGAGTATCAATATTAACATATAACCTGGAAATTTTACAGCTTACAAACTCTCTTTTATACTTACTTGTTTTGTAAAATAGTTGAATTAATTTGGATGTTTGAGGATAAAATACCACCACACTTTCTTTTCCCTTTCATTTCCTGCTTGCCTCACCTTCCAATCTGATAAACATATTACAGCATTGTTTAATCATGGATTTGACATATTTGACAGTTTTAGATGCTTTAGGGATTTAAAAAGTTGATTCTCAGTTCTTTAACATCCCAATAGATAATCATAGAGATAGTTTGCTAATAAAGTTTACTTTTTAGACTAAGCAAGTATTGTAATAGAAAAGAGGATTATGTTTCATTAAGCGTCTTGACAAGGTAAGGTGAGTTTTAGAGTACTTCTTTCTTCTTTTTTTAATTTTTTTGAGAGAGAGCATGCAAGTGGGAGAGAGGGGCAGAGGGAAAGAGAGAGAGAATCTTAAGTAGGCCCCATGCTCAGCACAAAGTCCAATGTGGTGCTCAGTCCCACAACACTGGGATCATGACTTGAGCCCAAATCAAGAGTTGGACACTCAACCAACAGAGCCATCCAGAAGCCCCTAGAGTATTTCTGTTTTCTATTACGGAACATTTGGTTTGGCTCCCTAAGAAAATGTGGAAGAGGAAGATGGAGAACATTTTATGAATGATTTTTCACCTAAGTATAATTGTTTTCTTCCAATATTGAAATATTTGTACTTAAAAAATTTTAATGAAATAGCAATTTAGATTATATACATTCCATTTTTTATTGGCTTTCATTTCAATACTGTTTTATCTTTATATTTGAATACATATAAATTAAATTAAATCTAACACTTTGGCTTAAGTGTCCATATTACTCTCATTCAACGCATTTGGAAAAAAATCTCCCTTAGTGACTACTTACCTGAAAGTTTTTTTTAAAAAATCATAAAAAATCCCAGTTATCCCCCAAATGAATCTTTTACATAAATTCAGATTTCTTATAGAAGGACACATTTGTAAAGAGCCATCAGTTTGAACTGGCAATTATGTTTATCTATTTGACTTGTCGCTAAAATGCTAAATAGTTAAAATTTGGAACTGTGCTATCAAACCTGTGAGCTACAATTCTGTGAGTGGCTTGGAATATGGTGAAAATGTTCTTCCTATCTCTGTATCTTCTGCTTCCGTTCCTTTCTCCATTCTCAACTTGCTTTGTTGACTTTAGGGGTTTTTTCTCTGTCCTTGTTTCCCTCCATATAGTTCTCTACTATTTGGGAAAGTCCCACCATACACCTGCTTGGTGAGGATATATATGAGGGCGCACACAAATATGCACATGTACTTTCTTATGCATTCAAAATACAGTCATTATATTGCTATACTCTACTTTTCACTCCATTGAAAGCAGAGAGCCTGACTTGTGTATTTTTGCTGTTTTCCAATTAAGCCCACAATTATAATAAAGCTTGGGAACAAAGAACGATTAAAGCCATCCCTCTGTGTTCATCAACTATATGCAAGTCAACATCTCCACAATCACTTTGGTCTATTCCTTTGGCTCAGACAGAAGAGCCATGGTGGTATTTCCCAGGATAAGTTGTTGGGGTCTCGGCATGACTGAGGAGGATGTGCCCGGGGCTACCATGCCCAACACGGATGCAAGATTGTCCAAGCTGGGAAGGATCTTGAATTCCACCCAAGTTCAGCCCAGGAAACTAATGTCAGGAAAGCAGTGTGACTCATCCAGGGACATATAATGAGTAATAAAAAAAGAAGGAAATAGGGAACACGAAAAGCATGCATACTGGATCAATTAAGAGGCACTAACGCTGAAGGAAACTATGAATAGGCTAGATGGTCCCAGGAGCAGCCAGAACTAACTGGCATCCTGCCAGTTGTACGTGTAGCCTACATTTATTTTATTTGTATGGCTTCACTCATTTTGATGGCTCAGCTATTATTCCTTCTTAGGAGAATCCCTATCTAGGATGTCATAATCTTTTGTGGGATGTCTTTCATTGTCCCAAAATACAAACCTTGATTTTCCATTATTTCCAGTTCATGTTGAAAGTGTCTGGATCAAAGCTTCATCTTTGGCCCTGAGTCTCCTTTGTCATGGTGGCAATAGTCTATTAGTGCTTCTGGAATTTAACTCTGGAGAGCACTTAGCTTGTCTCTGTGATGGATGCAATAAAATGAAATAAAGCCAACATCCAGTGATGCCAAGTGCATGGCATGTAGTGTACTGGGTCATCCCATCTGGTGGGCACAGCCTTCACGGTGGGTGTTACATCCCATTACACAGGGGAGGAAACCTAGGCTAACTTCTGCCTCATCTCTCACTGTTGGTCTTTCTTCATATTGTCAGTTAACTTAAAAACATGAATCTCAGCCATCTCCTTCTGCTTTTTGAATCAGCCTTTGAAGTTGCCCCATTCCTCCTCCCTCCCATAGCACTGCCATCCTAACGAGCCACACAACTTCTTCTCTTGCTTAAGCCTTTTTCTGTTAGCCCCCTCCTCCCCTGGGGCTAGGTACAAATCAAGTGTCGCCTCACCTAGCTATTTTTCCTTCCTTGACCCCTTCTGCTTGGGGACACTGATCAGACCGTGCCGTCAAATCTTCTAGTCCCCTCCTCCTCTTCACTTCCTCTTTTAAGAAACACACAAATAAAAGTATAATAAAACTCAGATGGAGAGATTTGCCTTTTCCTTCCTTCCACAGGTTTTCTCTTGGCATCAGAAAATCTGCATTTATTTGCACTGTCACTAACTAACCCAGAAACGGAGCCAGCATTCCTCCTTCCTACGCCCACCTCCCCGTCCTGGTCTTCCCTGCCCCTCTTTACTCACACCTCCCCGTTTCCTCTGTCTGGATGCAATGGATGTGGGCTGCTTGGAAACTTTGAGTCTGCTTCCTTCAGCCTTCTCAGAGGCAAGGAATTGCCTTTATCCTGCCATCCCTGTGTGTGTGTGTGTATGTGTATTCAATGTTTTATTTTGTTTTGTGTTCTTTCTTTTCTTATTTTGGCAAAAGACTATTGCTTTCCAACTTCAACGTTTTTCTGAGAACAAACATTTTACGAGGCTCCTACTTGTTTTTAAATAGTGACATCTGTCTGTCTTGGAAAAAGTAAAGAAGTTCTTCCATGGAAGATGATACTGTGAGACCAAGGACAAACTGAGACATCATCTTATCTAGCACCCTTGTTGACAGAGGAGAAAAATAAGGTCTAAAGAGGTCAACTGAATCATCAAAGTCCCACTGACAGTTAGTGACAGGGCCAGAGCTGGAGTGCAGATCTCCTGATCTCCAGTCCACTGAGATTTTCTGGACATTGTGTCATTCCCAAACAAGCCCTGCATTCTGAAATGGGATGCCGGTTCTCTAAATAGATGCCTTTTAGTATGGTGAGCAGTTACTGGCCACCACTGTGGAGCTCCTGTGTTTTGTCGTATTGTGTGTGGAGCCCCAATATTCAACGTGCTACAGGATGTCCATGCGATTCAGGAGGATGGTAGCCCTTTGGTTTTTCCCTTGTACATGAAATCTGACAGCACCAGACAGAATAGCATGATGTGTGAGGTCTGTCTTTCATGACCTCCTCCACTTTGGGAGTGCCTGACTCAAACTCTTCTTTCCCTCCCTCTCCCAAGTTGAGTGAGATCTGTATCTCTTCTCTTGGCTTCTCAGTTCCCATCATTCCTATTATTTTAGCATCCAGACTGACCTAACTTCTTTTAAAATGCATTCATACTTTCTTTCTAACCCAGAGCAAAATAGCCTTCTAATTTAAAGGTAGAACCAGTAAAAAATAACACATGGCTAATTTGCCCCGCATTCATCTCAGATCCTCTAATTGCTCCCCACATTCTGTGAACATCTGCACTCTGTTCGGCATCTTGGTTTGTCCACTTTGCTCCATTTTGGCACCTGAAGCTCTAAGTCTATTACTTCTTACATAGCTGATTATTGCTCCATTATATTCCATAATTTGTTTCACCTGCTCTCCTCTAGTGATGGATTTGTTTATTACTTCCAGGGCTGTGCTATTACAAACAAGCCATATCCCACATTCTGAACCTCACCCACCACCAATTTCCCCTTCTCAAGTCACTACAAATTCATACACTCTACCTCTTATAGACCCTGGAGCTAATACTGTAGATGACAGCTTAATTAGCTAATGAATTAGTCCCTACTTCTTTGTTAACAGGCACAGTATTAATGAATGAGCCCTTTGTCCTTTTCAGGAAGAATACGTCCATGTTACGAGAACCACCTGGATGAAAGTTCTTAAAATATCTCTTTTCCATCTTTCTCCAATGCTCTTTGGGGTAGAATGGATATGAGCCATAAACAAGTTATACTTTTTACTCATGGAAACATTTAAAATGGTAGAAACTTCAAGGAAACTGCGAAATCTGTAGGTGAGATATTTTAGAGCAAGCGGGCTTTGTTTATGCTCTAAAGCACATAATGCAATGTAGCTCTCCACTCGGATATACCTAGTGAGAAGTGATGTCACAGTGTTAGCTTTGAATATCAACTTGGTTGATGCTTACAGAGGAAAAGATACCCTTCCAAAGCCACACTCTAGAAGCCACATCTCCCTGTGAAGATGCACCTGCCCCCATCTAAATCAAGAGGGAGCATCCAGTCAAATGGACTTGAGGACTACTCTACATCATACACAAAAATCTACTGCAGATCTAAATGTGGAAGGAAAGCAATAGCATTTTGGAAGAAAACATGAACTAATATCTTCATGGCGTGGAGGTAAATATTTTTTAAGCAGGACATTAAAAATGCTAGCCATTAATGAAAAAAACTGATTAATGGTACATTAAAACTTGGACTTTTTTTTCATTAAAAGTCATCAAGAGAGTTAAGAGACAAGACAGAAGGGGAAAAATATTTTTAATATAAACATCCACCACCACCAACAAAAAAATACTATGACTTGTATCCAGGCTATATACAGAATCTCTACAAATCAGTAAGAAATAGATTGACAATTCAATAGAAAAATGGGCAAAATACATGAATAGGCACTTCACAAACTAAACTAGGATTTCTAATAGCTAATACACAAGTGAAAAGGTACTTGACTTCATTAGTTTTCAAGAAAACACAAATTAAAACTGCACTGTGATATTACTGTACAGTCACCAAAATGACTAAAAAGAAAAAGACAAACAATACTAAGTGTCGGTGAGATTGTGGAATGACTGGAAGTCTCATATACTTCCAGTGAGAGTGTAAATTGGTATAGCCACTTTGAAAAGCCACCTGACAGTATCTTCCAAACCTAAACATATACTTACCATATAACCCAGTAATTATGCTTACAGGTATACACAATGGAAATTCATACTTATGTTTTACCAAAGACACAAACGAGACTAATTACAGAAACATTTTTTATTGTAATTCCAAACTGTAAAACAACCTAAATGTTCATCAGCAGTAGCATATAAACAAATTGTAATGCCTATATATAATGGAATACCTTATACCAATGAAAAGAAATAACCACACATCTTGGATGAAAATCTCAAACATAATGTTGAGTAAAAGGGGCTGGACATAAATGATTATGTCACTGGATTACATCACTGGAAATTATTGGATTTCATTTGTATAAAGTTCAAAAACAGGCAAAACTAATGTTAGAGATTAGGAAAATGTTTTCCTACTTTGTTGTGGGATATGCTATAATTAGTAGAAGTAATATAAAGGCTTTGGAGGTCTTGAATTGTTATACTTCATTATCAATGGGTTTGTTCATGGGTTATCCCTTGAACTTATCCCATGGATTTGTTCACTTTATGATGACCATTGAATTATACATGTAGGTAGGACTTATACATTTTTATACTTCATTGAAAAGTTTACCTTAAGATAAAGGCTGGAGAATCAGGTTGCCTAACTTAACTATAATTTCCCAGTCATTTTTAATTTATGCTTTCAGAAATGTATGCAGAAGGAAGGACAGATTTGGGAATACCAGGTAATTTACCATTGTAACTCCAGCCCTGTCCCTGGTGAATCCTACTAAATATGTACACATGATTTAAACATTCATGAGTCAGGGCGCCTGGGTGACTCAGTCCCTTAAGCAACCGATTCTTGATTTCAGCTCAGGTCATGATCTCATGGTTCCTGGGTTTGAGCCCTGTTGGGCTTTGTGCTGACAGCACAGAGCCTGTTTGGAATCTTCTCTGCTCCTCCCCACTCTCCTGCCCTTTTTCAAAATAAATAAATATACTTAAAAAGAAAAAAAATTCATGGGGTGCCTGGGTGGCTAAGCCAGTTAATCATCCTACTCCTGATTTTGTCTCAGGTCATGATCACATGACGTTCAAGCCCCACGTTGGGCTCTGGGGCTCTGCGCTGACAGTGCGGAGCCTACTTGGGATTCTTCCTCTCCCTCTGTTTCTGTCCCTCCTCTGCTTGTGCTATCTCTGTCTCTCTGAAAATAAATAAATAAACTTTTTTAAAAAAGGAAAAACATTCACGAGGTCGATGGCTGTATTGTATAGTGTATTGCTACATAGGTTATCATTTGTAATACAGGGTTTTCCTCCCTTGTCACACGTGTTACCGGCACTCTTATCCAGTGTGTCTTTTGTTCTGCTTTGTGGAGAAGTTAGCTATGCAACTCTCTTCTCTCTACTGCCTTTTTGAGTGCAGAAGACATTGTTGTATTTTCCCGCCCATAGTCTTTCTGTTCTCTGTACAGGGTTTTACACATAGTGGGATCAAATCTTGATTAATGCTGGTTTCATACTGGGAAGGAGGAATGCTTACATTTCCCACTGATCTATTTCTGTGTCTTTTATTTGTGAAACTTTAATTTTCATTTGTGTTTTTAAATGGAAGGTCTGAACTCTTCTCATTCTTCCTGAAGAACATATACATCTGGAGAGGAAGTGTGAGGAAAGATTACCAGAAGTGCTGGTAGTTTTCTCGTTCTTAATCTGTGTGGTAGTTATACAAATGTGCTTCCTTGGCTATCATTCATTGGGATGCTTGTTTTTGTGTACTTTTCTTTATACATTGAGTGATGACGAAAACATGTAACATGTTACATACATGTAACCTATATGTAAGTAATACACAGTTCTAGTTTAATAAGATACTGTGTTGAAGACTTTGTGGAAATAGGCTTACATATTGCTTGTGGGGGTATAAATTTGTATACTCTCCTAGGGAGGCAATTTGGCCAAACGGTCAAAATAAAAAGGCATTTACCCTTCTGCTGAGCAATGACTAGTCTAGAAATGTGCCCTACAGTCTATTATAACATATGCCAACTGTTATTCTAGGTCATTCACTGCAGTATGGTCTATAATAACACCATAGGAAACAATACAGAAAGAACAAATACATTGTATGTCACACAACAGAATCTTATTCAGCAGTCAGTAAGAGGGAGGCAGATCTCTGCTGATTTGGGTAGATTTTCAGGTTAAAAAGCATGTACAAATTGCTCCTCTCTGCGTCAAGTATATGTGTATGCTTGTATGTTCATAGAATGTGTCTGTGAGGATGCACAAGAAACTGATAATAGTGGTTGCTTCTGGGAGAGGGGGTGAAAGGAAACTTACTTTTCACTATACACTCTGCCTGATGCATATTTCAAATTGTATATGTACATATAACCTTTTCAAAAAAATGAATTAAATCTAAAGTGAATTATTGGATGCTGGCTTTTCCTGAATCCCATGTAAGGACTTCCTCAACATTCTGTCATTGGTAAGTTTGCCTTTGCTTTCATCAAAACACCCTCTGAATCCATTCCGTGGAGCAAAGGTCAGACTTTTCTCCCATGGTATTGAGCAAAGTAGGCAGGTCACTCTTCTGCAGGTGACCTTGTTAATTGAGTTTAAACCTCTGGGGAATTTGAACAGATTTTTAAAAATGAAACATTTAAAGCCTCTTTGCCCTCTCTAGCTTCTCTCCTCCCAGAAGGCAGGAAGAAGGCGAAAGACAAGTGACCATTTATCTTTCATCAGATTTATAAATGCCATAAACTGGTTGTCAAACTGGAAGGAGAGGGAACCTTGGGGGATGTGTATCCTTCTCAAAGGAAGGGAATGAGTTCACTCTAAGGTATTCCCTAGATTTGTAACAAGCTGATCTCAGAAAGTAAGTTCTTACCTCAAAGGCCTGAGGACCCAAAGCATTCAGAGGCACTCAAAAGTAAAATATAATAATATAATTGAAAGTAATCCTTCAAGGAAGAAACAAGTAGGGACTCTGAAGACGCCAAGCCAGCTTCCCAATCACCTGTGGCCATCTGCAAAAGACGGAAGGATGGCACAGGGAGCCTGTGCCTGGGATGAGGAGGTGATATGGGCATCGGTCGAAGGTATGCAAGAAGAGCAAAACTCGGGCTTGCAAAATTTGCAATGGACAGTTTGTTCCAGTCTTTTAAAAGACATGTTCAGAGTAAAAATGGCTTGGATTAGATGTTGCTGTTCATCAGCTGATAAAGACAAGCAAAACCTGGAAGTTAGCAATGACTTCACCCAGCCCCTTCATTTTACCGAGGTACACTGTGGGTGGAGCCTGAGGTTAAACACCAAGAGCTTGTGATTCTTGGTCCACTTCTCTGTCTGCTCTCCCTCTGGACTCTGGGACTAGACCACCCGGATTCAACCAAAGCTCTATTTCTTGGTAGCTGCATGATTTTGAGAAAGTTACTTAATTTTGTCATGCTTAGTTTCCTTATCTGTCAAGTGGGATAATACTAATAACAATACTGGCCTGGTGTAGTTGTTATTGGGATTATAAAGCACTTCAGAGAGGGTCTGTTACTTAGCAGGTGTTATATCAATGCTAGCTATATTGTGGTTGGTATTATTTCCAATTTTTACATCAGGGAGAATTATTTTTAAGTGGGAAAGAGCAGAACCAACATGGAAACGATCTTCCTGGTAACACTTGCTTGGTTCCTGGTACCACCCTAGGTCTGATATAAAAAATCACTTTCTCGTAAAGAGAACTATCCAACAACTTTAGGGGCGGTGGTGACCTAGGCTCTCTCTGTCACAGGTGGAGTTTAAATCCAGGTGAATGACCTGCCAAAGAAGCTGAAAGCAGATTTCTGCATGGAAAGGAGGCATAGCCTAGATAACCTCTGGGGCCATGATAATCCCAAGGGTCTATGATTCTGCTACTTTTGAGACTAGCAGTCCTGGGGGCAGTCACATTGCCTGGCTTCTAAACATGGCATTGTTATCACCTTGGAAGTGAAGAGCACAGTCTGTTTGACTTTTCTACTCCAGCTCTGTGTAAAAGGACAAGCTCAGGTGTCACAGCTAAGAATTGCAAATACTCAAGTCAGAGTGGACTTGAATTTATTATGGGCAGTCGCTAGGCAGAGAACGCCAACATGTAAGGGAACATATCCTCAGGCTTGGCAAACAGACAAGATTGGGCTCATTATAAACCCTCTAGACGTGGGATATTCATTCCTAAAAAGAGGAGGAGGAATCTTTGTGGGGCAGGGACAGCTAGGAGCTCTCAGCTCTCAGCTGATAGATATCAGCTCTTAACCTCCTTCCCTCTGGTTCTCCTAAACCTAGGTTAACAATGAAGGGCCAGGACCCCCAGGAGCCTCAGCGAGGCTGCAGGGTGGAGCGGGTACAAGGTCCTCTCAGCCAGCAGCCGCTGTCTCCCTCTGCGGGGCACTTCCTAAGCCTTTGATCTTTCCCCAGGAACTGGCGAAGGCTGTGTTTTCTTGGTTTATTTATTGTATCTGCTTTCTCTTCGGCTTGAAGATCAGCACGCCAGTGTGTAATTTGACTTGAGTCCCGGGGTGTCCCCTCTCGCAGCGCCACGTTATTTTACTGAGTCTTAGGGCAGCAGAGTCAGAGAAGGGAGTAGACCCCGGATCCCAGATCCCGCGGAACCAGTGGCCAGGACCGCGCGCAGGCCCCCAACCCCAGCCCAGTGGACGGGTGCCGTCTCCCAGCCGGGTCTTCTCAGTCCACCAGGGGGCTTGAGCTCGGATCCCTCACCCCCGACGCCAGGCTTCACCTGGACTTTCATCTCTTCCCCTGGAGGGTCTGAAGTTGCTTTCCTCTGCTGAGAGGCGACCCGGCTCCCCTGCGCTGGGCCCTAATCTCCGCCCGGCGTTTCCAACGGAGTGGCCTGGCCTCCGCTCTCCATCTGCGCGCCTTAAATCCCATTTATCTTCTTAGCGCCCCAGACTCGGCCGGCCCCGCCCCTTCCCTTATCCTCCCCACTGGCAAATCGCAGACAGTTCTCCCCCAAGTGCGCTGGACCGACCAGAACAGCCTTTGGAGGTGCTGGGGCGAGTCCCCAAGCTGGGTGGAAGTGACCTAGAGGGGCGCAACAGGAGGAGGGTGCAGCCAGGGGAGGCGGGAAGCGCCTTAGGATTTCAGGGTCTGTGCCACAGCAGGGGGTCCTGGGCTCCAGGCACCTAACTCCCGCTCTGCGGCCCTAGCGGTTGAAGTCGGCCCCTCCTAGCTCCCCAATCTAGGTCACCGGCCGGGAAGGGCTGAGCAGGGGGTCTCTAGAGGGTGAGGGGCGGGCTGTCTGTCCCAGAGGTGGGCGAAGAGTAAATTGTCTCAGGGCCGGCCCCTCTCACTTCCACGCGATTGTAATTCCATCCCCCGGCGGGTCGAGCCTCCCTCCCTCCCCCGGCCAGCCGGTCCCTCCCCGTCGGCTTCCTTCGCCGCCCCCGCCCCCCTCCCCGGAAAAGCCCTGCGGCTCGCAGCCGCTTTCACTCCCGCACGCCGACCTCCCAGCAGCTGTGCTGCCTCCTTGGACTCCTCCGTCGTTCTTGGTCCAGCTGCCTCCGCCCTGCGCTACCTCGCCCGGGTCCGGGGATCCACGGGGCCGCCCCCCGCCCCCCCAGGTCCCCCAGGAGACGCCCTTTCTCTGTGCGTCCGGGACTTGGTGAAACTTTGCAGGCGCCCGCGGTGAAATGGATTTAATCCGAGGCGTCTTGCTCCTGCTCCTGGCTTCCAGCCTCGGACCCAGCGCAGGGTCGCTCAGAACAGCTCTCCGAAAATCAGGTAACGCGCTCTGCGCGCTCGGGGGACACCACGCCCGGAGCGCCCGGGTCTTGGTCGGTCCCCGCCCGGGCGCAAAGCAGGCAACGCGCCGCCCCTCTGTCCCCTAACCAGCGGCGGTTTAACCGGGTCCATCTCTGCCCAGAGCTGAGAAAAGGTGCGAACTTCGTCCTCTCCCCAGCTCAGGCGGTTCCAGGGATGTTTGCTTGTTAAAGGAATGATCTATTTTCCAGATACAGTAGAGGTGGAGGGCTCCGTGTTTGACCACAGAGAGCTGAGAGTAGGCACAGCGATCATCCTGTCTCAATTACAGAGGATTGCAACTGCGCAGGAGAACTCAGACAGCTCCTCCTGTGTCTCTAAACATCTTTATTGAATTCATATTGCCCAGGGCCCGGCCATTTCCTGTTAAGTGTCTGAAGATTTGCCTGGAGTTCCCTGTGCCCATCTCTGGCCCTTCCCTGGCACTATGTAGGGATGTCGCCTCTGCTTTTAAGGATGCTTCCCTCTCTGGGGCCATTTTCTCAGAAAGGGGTATCCAGTGGGTTAATCTGACCATGTTTTGAACTCCTGTCTTTGCTCGGCAATTTAAACAAAGATGTATGGTGTTGTAGGATATTACAAAGAATTGTAGAGATCTGGAAACACAGTAACTTGCATTTCCTCTAGTTGTACAGGTAAAAAGTTCGTCTATTTTTGTCTACTTTGACTCAGTGTGTGTTGTGAGATTATTCAAAGTACGACGTCCTAAGGCAATAAAATTCTAAACATTGTCTCCCAAATAACGATTTTTATTCTTCTTTGCTGAGACTATATTTAGAATTTTGAAAAATCTGTGTTTTTCTGGTTTTGAGGTTTTTTTTAATTTACTTTGTAAGCAAAGTTGTCTTATGGGATTAATTACATCTTATGAACAATGGAAAACAATATAAGTTTATTTTAATTCAGTCTGCAAAACTCTGCAGAAAGTGCAGTTTGCCTTCACAAATAACGTTTCTATAAGAAAGGAACCAACCAGGGGAAATTTATCAGAGGGCAAAGAATATAAGCTTGGTGGGTTCCCATATGGCTTCTTAAATATTTTCACTGCTCAAAGATCTTTTCATTTGAAAATATGACTTGTTGCCTTTCAGCTCTGAGAGACACATTCACTCTCCAAGCTGTCTCTCTTATCACCTGGGCTTTGCTACCTGCCTTGAAATTTAGAGTCATTATCCTAATCTTCAACACACTTAATTATGAGCTATTCTATAGTTGCTGTTCAATTCATTTTGGAGATAATAGCAGCAGTCCAAGGCAATATTATATTAAATTATTTCACTTCTTACATGCACACATACACACATCTTTAAGGATTTCAATGAAGGGGCTTGTTTCTAACTTCACATAAAACCATCTAGTCACAATTTTCGAATGACGCATAGTTACTTTCATAGTTCTTTTTTTTTTTAATGTTTTTATTTATTTTTAGGAGAGAGAGAGAGACAGAGAGAGAGAGAGAGAGAGAGCGTGAGCAGGGGAGGGTCAGAGAGAGAGGGAGTCACAGACTGAAACAGGCTCAGGCTCTGAGCTGGCAGTCAGCACAGAGCCCGACGCGGGGCTCGAACCCACGAACCGTGAAATCATGACCTAAGCGAAAGTCGGACGCTTAACCGACTAAGCCATCCAGGCGTCCCTACTTTTATAGTTCTTAAGCTTAAGCAACGTATGTAATGTTCTTTTATGGATAAATTTCAATCCATTTAAGCAGAATTTTTTAAAAAGCATTTCATAAAAGTATGTATAAAACTGCTCATATGGTTCACCATATTTCCTTTCTTATTTTTTGTAGTTTGTCTCCTTAAAATATTTTCTACCTAGTTCCTCTAGGATCTCATTCTGATACCCATGCCATGAATGTGCTATCTTGGCCTCTTTGGTTTTATTTGAAGCATGGATAGGGTTTTGATAGTGGAAACTCTACCTTTTAACTATTTTGGCATATTAAATACATCAAATTTGAGGTAGAATGGGTGTTTGGACCAGGTTCAGCCTAGAAGAGCTTTTCATTACTTTATAATTTTATCCAGACACTGGCTTTCAGGTTGGAAAGCTGCTCCGATAAAAATGACAGCTACTTCATAAACTTCAGGGGAAAATTTTCTCCCGCACTCATTTACATCCCTTGGAAAGACTAGTTTTTGATACGGAAAATTGGTCCAGATTAAAAACTGACTGTGCCCTGCTTGACTCTGATGTGAACAGCAACGAGCTAATTTATAATCTTCCCCAGACACCAGCAAATCCTGCTAGTAGCCATATAGGAGTTCCTTTGTACCTTGTTTCCTCAATAGAAATTGGTTTGTGAGCAGTACTTTGAAGGTAGCAGGGCTACCATGGAGGTGTACTGGAGCGGTCCTGGGTTTTTGTTTTGGTTTTTATTATTAGTTTTTTATTTGAGGGAGGGAGGGAGGGAGAGAGACAGAGAGACAGAGAGACAGAGACAGAGAATCCTAAGCAGGCTCCCCGCTGAGTGGAGTGGATCCCACAACCCTAGGATTATGACCTGAGCCAAAGTGAAGAGTCGGACACTCAACTGACTGAGCCACCCAGGTGCCTCCAATCCTGTTTTCTTTAGATGACCCTATATATTTCCTAGTTTTGACAAGTACAGCTTTTGTGGAGAAGTCTTGGATTCAAAATCAGCTAAGAATTCCCGATCCCCACCTACTTCTAGTGGAAAAAAAGCAAGTAAGCAAGTAGCAGCTTTAATTATGAGTTTAATTTGAGTCAGACATAGGCAACCTTTCCCTCGACCCCAAGATAGCCCATCTGCTGTCACTGAGCATTAATAAAGAATCCTCTGCATTTGCCGAGACCAACAAGAGAGGACGGCTTTTAAGTTAAGTCATATTAAATACTAATAACTACCTCTAATGAAGTACTTGCTACACTGTTCTAAGAACTTGGCACATACTGGTATTTAATCAACCCAATAGCTCTGTGTGTGATGGGTACTGTTATTACCTCTGTTTAACTGAAAATGAAATTGTGGCTTAGAGAAATTAAATATCTCTTCCAAGGTCACGCAACTAATAAGTGGTGGAACAGGATTCAGGCTGTGATATTCAGGACCAGGAATGAGAATGCTTGGTAGTCCTGTTAGCAGGGGTACAGAACCTGCCCTGCAGGGTGTCTTCCTCCTGGCTAAACGGGGAGCTCCCATGGACAGAGCCAGATGGAGGACGTTATCCCTGCAGCTGTGCGTGGGGAGCCTCTCACATGCTGTTAAGCGTTTGTACATGGGATCATGCCCAGGCCTTCAAAGATAACAGCGTGAGTGATATACTGAGATGCAGTGCTGGAAGCCATTGTCTACTGAGCTCATGTGCAAGAATCAGGGGGTGTAATCTTACAGGTTGATGAATGACTTCCCTTCTCTTGTGGAATTCCTGGGTGCTAAGTCTTGTGAGGGCCAGAGGATCCATCCAAGTACCCAGAAGCAGGAAAAAGAGGCTTCTGAAGATAGGTAGGGTATAGGATACTGTCATCTACCTGGGTCTTCATGGCATAGGAACATAGCATATCCTTAATTCCTTTTCAGACAATACATTAGAATCATAGACCTGGAAAGGAAGTGAAAAGCCCTCATTTTACAACTGGGCTGAGGGAGATTAAGGGACATGTCCAACTTCACATCAGAAGCTGACCCGGAACTAGTACCCAGGCCCTCTTGAGTGGGTACTTCACCCTTATCCAGAGTCTCACCAGGAAGTATGGGAAAGACTATTGTGTTTCTGATGTGGAGCAGGAAGATGGGAAAAGAAAATCAGACACATGTGCTAGAACCAGCGCACGTCAAGCCACACACCTGTTCACATAGGCAGATTGGTAACTCATGGTGTTAATTAAGTCTCTGGCACAGAGACGGGGCTAGAGGACCACATGAGCCCTTCCTCCTGTCTTTCCAATTTGCCTGAGGTCCCAGGGCCAATGAGACAAGGTCAGGTCAGAGTTGAGACTTCAAGGTCTTCCCTAGGAAAGCTGGGGCTCCACAGCCATCTTTAGGGAGATGCAGGTTTTTTCCTTTCTGCTTCCTCAGCATTTCCTTACCTGTAGAATCGGACTACAAGGAAGATCCAAAGAAACCTGGAGAGAAAAAACACAAGTCTGAAAGAGCAGAGTTTGCTCATGGGCAGTGTATTTCGTTCATTGATGGTGGTGAATATATGTGCCTCTAGGTGGTTTCTGCTGCTGCTAGTGTGAGGCTCAATGGCTAGGGGGGCATGGGGCTTCCAGTTCTACTTCCCCCCATGCCAACCTGAACAACCTGCTAATCATGAGACAGGTTATGTCCTCACGGCTCTCATGCAAGTGCCCTTCCCAAAGCATGCATTTTGGGGGGGCTTATGTTTTCTGTATGCCCCTCCTTCTCCCTTTCCAAGCCGAAGTATTTCATTACAATGCTATCCAGATTGTCTTGCTTCTTGTGGAAAACTGGAACTCATAAAGGCCACATATATATCCCCCCATAAATGCTGTACATATCTACATATGTATATACGTATATGTGTGTGTGTGTGTGTGTGTGTGTGTGTGTGTATCCCCAGCACCTAACTACTAGCATCCATGCAGACCAGGCAATGTAGCAGAAATACTTTCTTGGCTCTTTCATTTCATTAGCACTCCTACTCTTATTGTTTCCATATCATATCTAATCCCTATTAGAATCCCTGCATGTCTTTTTCTCTGTCCTTTGAATCTCTATGAGGTAAAGGGACAGAGAGGTCAAGGTCAGGGGTAAATGTCATATAACATGCGGCAGTGCTTGTTTCTCAGAATTCTTTCTCATGGAAGAGTGGCTTGGCCAGAAAGGAACTGAGTGGTGTTTTTTTGTTTTTGCTTTTTGTTTCTTACCCTGAGCCCAGGGCTTTAATAACCTAACAATTCTTTTGGGAGTAGTTGTCCATCTGTCTAGCTCAAAAAGAGTCCAGTGACGCAGAACTAGATTTTGGGAAGACAGGGACTCAGGCATCGGAAGCCATAGAGGCTTCCACTGGGCTGTCACGTAGATGTCCTGAGTCTTCCTGCCACAACCACTCGGCGAGCAGGCCTAGCTTCTCCCAATCTACTAAACAAATGCTGTGATGTCATGATTGCAACAGAAAATTCTTTGAGCTGGTCAGAACCCCTGCCACTTATTTTGAACACAGTGTGTCAAACTGCAGATATGGGAAGTATACCTGCTATTTCAGGGATAGGAAAAGGGAAAGAGGTACCTCAGGGCCTAAAAGGCAGCTGGTAGTGGAAACCCCCAAACCCATCTTTGATTTCACTCCCGTTTTGAAGAAAGACCCCAGAGTCTTAACAAGTGGCTTCAGCTTGTTAAAATGAACTGGAAGACATTTGCCTCCTAGACACTACTTACCCGCCCCCCCATCCCCCCGCCCCATCTCATGGGATCAGGGGTAGGGATGGGGGAGCAGGGGACACAAGTGAAAGTCAAGTTAAATCACTATCAGCAGAGGATTTTCAGAGCTAGCTCAGAGCAGGTCTGACCTCGCAGATCTCAGGCCAGTGATTCCGGAAGTTCCTAGTGGGTAAGAATTCTTGGAGTGCCTCACAGGCGTCTGCCTTTTTAACAAGGACCTCAGCTGACTTGAGGTGATTTGCAGTTCCCATCTGAGACCTGACAAAGGAGAGTTTAGGCTTCTCTCAGCCTCCCTGTCCTCCGCATCTGCTCCCCAGATATTCTGCAGGACACTGGCAGCCTCCTCTTCCTTTGTTCACCCACACCATGTGTGGTTGGCAGCAAAGTCATTGTTCTGGGTCTGTATTGTAACCTTAGACCCCACGGGTCTTCTGAAGGTTGGATTTGGGACGTGTGGTCTTCAGAAGACAGCTGAGCAACATCTCTACTGGGCAAATCTTCACCGCCCGCGCCCCCCTCTCCCCTGCCCCACCCCCCAGCCCATTCATTGAGAGATGGCTGCACAAAGGAGGGAAAGCTGTAGCAGCATAAACAGGAAGCCACGTGGAACCCTGTGTAACTAGCTCCTCGGCCCCCATTTTCCTCAGACACACCCTACCCTCCCAACCCCTACCCTGAACCTGTTCTTTCAGCCTCCAAAGCTGCCTCTTCCTTGGGTGAGAGCACAGACTTTAATATTTGGCAAATTTGGGTTCAAGTTCTGACACTGATTTTTGTTGGTGACTTGATGATGTAAGGCAAGTTATATTAGCTCAGTGAGCTTAAGTTTCTTCATCGGTAAAAATAAAATGAGGGAAGGATCTGACATTAAGGTTGCTAGAAGGATGAAATCCTTCTAGTGATATGTGTACCCAAGCGTTTAAAAGCCATAGAAGCCTGAAGCTGAAGGTGATATTTATGAAACTGGGATTATTTAATCTGGACGGAGGGAAAAAAAAACTGAATGAATATGTGTGACTGAAAGAATATGTCCTAGGAATGGCAGTAAACACAGACACTTAGGATTTTGTGTTCTTTTACCATACATATTAATATATGATTGATTACATGTGATTTTAATTTGTACTGAGTTGTAAAATTTTTCAGATAAGTTAATTGGCAAATCAGAAGGACTCTCTGGTCAACCACATGCCTTGAGTTTTGGGCTAGAAAATGTGGCTGCCAGGTTTGTGGTCTTGCTTGAATGGATTCCTTTGAGAAACAGTAACCCCAAGGGTGGTGGACAATTTTTGCCTGGTAATTGTCTTGGGGAGGTTTTGCAGGGTGTAGGGGCGCAGGGTGAGCAGCTGTTCCTAAAAAATAATTAGCCAGACTGATGTGTGACTGGAGAAAATTCTCCGTGAAGCTAGAGAGCTAAGAAATGGTTCAGGTTTGCTCATTGATCGGTAGATTGGAGTAATTCATGAGCCGCTACCAATGACATGGAATGTTAGAGGTCAGGTTCCACTGGCTCTTCTTTTCCTATTAATGATTCTTGCATTTCCTCGGCTGTGCAACCTCTATTTCCCCCCAGATAACCCACCAGCTTATTTTAAGAATCGAAGGAAATAAAACAGACTAGTGCATTGAAAAAGCTGAAGCACTACACAAAGATAGGATATTATCATTTGACAATAATCATAGTAATTACTATTACCTTACCAACCAGACTGACTGAAGATATACTTCTGAAGCTTCATCTCATTTTCAGTCTCTTCCTCTCACTGCCCTGAAGACACTTGAAGATTTTTTCTTCATCTGACTCTGCAAATCCTGAGCAATTTAAATCTTAACACTTGTGTTTGCTGACAGGGCACCCAAGATCCCGATTCAGATTTAATGCAATGTTAATGCTATTTATTTTTCTTGGTGCAATAAGTTTATATTAGCCAGTTAATGGTTTACATTGTGCAAAAGGAGTTGTATCAGCAGGCACTTTTCTGTAACATCTGGGCAATTGGAAACATAATACTTAAATACAACCTGAGTGTAGAGCCTTCCTTGGACAGATGGCTCATTTTATTGATCTAATTTTACACTTAGGAATAGGTCCCATGATCCTTTGCTTGTAGCTCTTAGAGTGAGCAGAGAAATAAATAAAATGGGTGATGGCTGTGAATTAGATGCTGGTTATATTGCTTGTAATTTATTTTTAAAATACTTCAGCATAAACAGTCGTTGTGTGAATTACTTTAATCTCTATCCTAAGGGTGCTTAATTAACACTTGAAGTAATCCAGCATAGAAGGTACCACTCCTGCATAAGACTTCACATCTATTTTAATCTCTCAGTGACTGTGCTGTACCAGTGGTTAAATATTTTTAATTTAATCTCTTGCTAGGCAGAAATCCACACTCCAGGGCTAGTCAGTTACTACTTGAAGTTTACTATAAAGTCCACTCTCAAAAATGGCTTGGGAAATCCATGAAAATAAGTGTTAGCAAAAATCCAGTCTAGATGCTTTGTTAACTAGCATAAATTACGTTAGAAATAATGTTCCCATTGGTGAAATATGTGAATGGCTAGAAAGATCATACATGTCCCTCTATTTTTCCATGGAAAAAGAATAAGAAGCAGTAAACCTAATAGTCCAGCTGCTTTGGAGTTGCGCTAAAGCTTCGTTCAGTCCTAGATTTTGCTCACTTAACAATAGACTCATTTGCCTGTTCCCTCTAGATAATTTGCTGACTTTGCTATTAGAATATTGATATACCTGCCTCATCAAGGTGCTTGCTGCTGTAACAACCCCAAATCTCAGTGGCTTGACACAAAATTTATTTTTCATTTACTCTTAAGTCCAAAGTGAATGTTCCTTGTTGGGCAAGCTCTCCTGGACTGCTCCCCTCCAAGTGATGACTTGCAAACCTGAGTCATTCTTTCTCTGCATCCTCCATCTTGTAATACCATCATCTTTGGATGGGCTTCCAAGGTATCATGGAAGGCAAAGAGAAAGAAGGCCCCTGTAAGAGATTTGTATTTGCCAGGCCTCCTAACTGTAAGGAGGCTGGGAAATATAGTTTGGCTGTGTACACAGGAAGAAAGTGACCAGATATGGTGGGTAGTTTCTGATGCAGTGCTTCGGAGTTCCTAAACCCACAGACAAGGAATATTAAAAGAGTAAAGTTTATGAGAATTTTTGTGACCTCTTGCCAGTGAATATTTGTGTACATGGCAGAACTTAGCCTAAAATTTGCATCCATTGTAGTGTGCAACCTGTTTGAAAAGCAGATGGCTACCATCTATCTATATGTGTTGGAAACAATCATAATTTAACAAAAGATCCTAAAAACTAAGCAGTCAAATTGACTTAGATTGTTTTGCAATAGGATGCAAAAATATGTATATGTTTACATGAATATATGCTATTCAGTGCTACTTATTTTCTTCATTTCACAAAAAGCAAAACTAATCCTTTTTAAAAAGTAAAATAACTATCCAGTTGGTTAAATAGAGTAAGTTTCTAAGGCACATCAACCAGAACTCCAGTGATTTCCCTATAGTTTTATGGAAGCTCCTTCTATTTGTGGACTATTTGTCCTATTTGTCCATAACAAAAAGGACTATTCATGGTAGGATAATTTATTCAGTGAGATATGCATCTTAAAATATAAAAATCAGTTTTTAGACACCACAGCCTGCTTTGATGGGGATAAAGATGGTGTGGACTGATCCCAATAAAAATAAATTGATACATTTGCTTGAACCACTGTACTTCTCAAAGCACTTTCATTGAAATGATTTCATTTGATCATTTCTACTGGGAAATCAAGAGCAGATGACTTAGCAAAGAGGAAGTAGGCCTTGCCAGGACATGTACCTAGGTCATCCAACCCCTAGCCCTTGTTGCTTCCCAGCATTCCAGAGGTGTTCCTGCAGCTAATGGGTAAGAACTCATGTTCTTTGCATGTCCACCCTGCAAAGTGCCTGAGTAGCTCTGCAGTCAGGAGGAGACTTACCAAGACTTGCCGCTCTTCACTTGCAAAGGCTCTGTGTATGTCGTAGGACACTGTGTAGAATGAGCTGGTACTGCTATCAGTCATACTCCTGGCTTGTTAGTTGTGCAATTTGTAAAGTACATGATGACTGAGGGGCTATTTACAATCGAGAAACTGCTATTGTAGCTGGAAGATAGCTCCAGAATCCTCCCAGATATGTCCCAAAGAAGACCCTTTTAGGTCAGGGATTACTCAGAGGACTCAGCCTGGCCTTGAAGCTTTCTATTCCTGTACTGTGCAGTCATCTTCTTTAGTGGCAAGTGATGTTTGCTAGACCTTCATCGTGACATATTTCTAAGTTTATCATTCAAGTCTCAAGGCTTTCTGTTGGTTTCTTAAACCCCTCTGTGATATTCTAAGAGTTCCTAATTAGTGTAGTTAAATAAACCATTAGTTTGAAAAAAGAAGCATTCCTCTGATAGCTATTTTAAAGTACTTGATGGGCTGTGGTTACAAACTATACACATAACACACATCCCTTCAACTTTGAGGAATTATGAGAATCCAGTAAACAGATCTGGGTTTGAATGCTAGTTTTACAATATATGGCTGTCTGATTCCAGATAGAATACTTAATCTCTTTATTCCTTAGATTTCCATCTGAAATTTAGGGCTCATAATACCTGCCACAAAGCTTTTGTGTGATGAATAAATGAGATGATTTCTGGAAATGCACCTAGACATTTGGTCTAACTAACACTCCAAAGTTAGTCCATATTAATTCAATCCATTACGATTTATGGAGTTTGTATAGTGGTAGAGATGGTAGCTTTTTCATACTTAGTATGGCCTCAAATATTGACAACATTGACCCACATGTATAATTGAGTTTAGTTAGGCTCCCATGAAAATGGAATTGAAAATAATTTCATTTCCTTAATTTTATATTATAGATTCTTGGAGTTTATATTGCTAAATGATGACTCTTGGTATCTAGATTAGTCATAAAGTTCATGTTACTGATGAAAGTCTGGAAGCAGTTTAGAGTTTAAAAAAATTAGCCAACATTCATTTTGGGCTTTGTATAAAGCCAAGACAAAAGCATCAAGATCATATATCAAAATTATCTATAGCAACTGTAGTAGTAACAGATTTTCATATATCAGCTGTATGGCTCCTTACCCAAAAAGAGGTTATTTGCAGTTAGGATATAAACAAAAAGTTTCCTTAGCTACCTTCTTTACTGTGGTATTAAGAGAATAAGTATAAAAGATGCTGTTTCTATGATATCTACTCTCTCCCCATTTTGAGTCAACCATGCTCTCTGCCAGAAGAATCTTCCTAAAATGCAGTTCTAATTCTATCACTCTTGTGTTTAATATTCTTTTCTGGCTCCCTGCTGCCTTCCAAACTCTAAAGCTGAACATCCAAGGTCTGTCACAATATGGCTCCAACTTACTTTTCCTGTCTTCTCACTGAATACACAACCTGTATTCTGGCCAAACTAGATTATTTGCTCTTCTACAGACTACCTCTTCTTTTTCCCAATATGAACCTGTTGACAGGCTGATCTACTTCCTCGGAGGTAACCTATCTACCCTTCCCTCATCTCTGCCCAGGGAAATGCAATGACCCTTCAAAGCATGGCTCAATTGCCCCCTGTTCTTTGAAGCCTTCGTGTGCCTTCCCAGCCAGGATCCGGTTCTGTTTTCTCCCATTCTCCCTTGTATTATGTTATGGGTGTACCTGACTCATGCCTTCTATTAGAGTTGTAATTTTGTCAAGGAAAGCACTTCGATGTCTTTACCAATGGGTCCCCTCCATCATCTGGTAGAGTGTCTTGCGTGCAGTTGGTCTTCCCCAGGCAGCTATGGAATGGAAAGCGATGGCCTTGTTGTGGGCAAATACCCTTTAATATCATGTGATTAATTTGATTCTGCTCCCAGCTCCGGAATTCATTTCCTCCCTCCAGCACAATGCAAGAGAGGTGTCACTTCCGTGTGCCAACACTTTTGCTCAGCCTGAGCAGACATTTGAAAACCCACACTGCAGTGTGATTTAGTGAAGGAAATATCTCAGGACTCAGTCTGCAGCAGTATGTGATTTAAATCCTACCTACGAGTTGTCAAAGGCTATTGGAATTGTGGGTTCTTAAGGGTGTCTGATCGAGTCCAGACTGTGACATATGTCATTTCCATGCATGGAGAACAGGTAGAGTTTGAAGTAACATTCAGGGCTGCCTTAGATCTGTTTTTTTTTTTTTATCATGTCTTGGAAGGTTAAGAAGCAAGGCAAAGGCAAAAATACCATTTACTGGTACATCAGAACATAGTGGGGGAGGAGGAGTTAACAGTCCAGTGTTCAATTCCCCTCCTTCCCCCACCGTCTTTAAAACCAAAGGAAAATGAGGCTGTGTGGGAATGGCATTGGTGGTATGATTGAAAAGGTCAGGTTGTGGAGAAGGGATAAAGCCAGTCCTTCTCTTGTAATGAGATCTGACTGTGAGGTCGGGAGAAAAACAGTACTCAAGTTCTTCAACATTCTTCTTTAGTTTTATTGTGCTGACCCTGGCTTGCTTAGGAAGATCAATTCTGTAATCCCTGGAAAGTAAAACAACCAAAAGCTAGAGTGTTTGCAAAGGTTTTTTCCAGTCTTTGCTTTGTAAGGACCAAGATGCCTGAGAAAATGAATTCCCCTGGGCAGCCCAACCAAAAGCAACCAACTGATTGACCCATTCACCAATTGACTTCCATATATATATACACACACACACACACATATATACATACATATATATGTATACACCCACACATATATACATATATATGTATATATACTATATATATGTATATACATGTATATGACTTGGATATATATATGGAAAGAAAGAAGAGCTGAAAATAAGCTGCATTGTAGTAGCAATTAAAATTGAACTAAATAAATGATATACTGCCAAAGTATTTAGGGAGAAGCTTACTGATGTCTGAAATTTACTACATAAAAAAATAAGATTCCCTGATGGATGGAGAGAGGAGTAGATTGTTGGATACATATGTGATAAAGCAAGTAGTAAAATGTGAAAAGTGGAATCCCGTGTGGTGAGTGTGTATGCATTCACTCAAAAACTCACTTTTCTGTATGTTTGAATATTTTCATAGTAAAGCGATGGGAATGAGTATTAAATAAACAAATGAAATGATCGCAGAGTTTTACCCCTGAAAATTGAGGTTCTAGCATATTCTGCTCTGCACCCACATGCCCTTGGGTTTTTTACCTTTGTCCTGCCCCTCACCCCACATTCACTCTCTCACTTCTCTGTCCCCATCCCTTGCCCTGAGGGGCGCCTTAAGGCATCACTCAGATTACTGTGCCTTTTGTTTCCTGTGGGTTTAGCCAATGGGAGGCGCTGGAAGGAGAAGGAGATCAGAGGGAGCAGGGGAGAGAAGCCAGTGTATTTCTTCCCTGATTCCCCCTACTTTGCTACTGCATTTCTCTAAAACCACCACTCCTGTCCCTCCATACCTTCTGACCGTGATTGGCTCCAGTAAACTGGTTTTTCTCCACTTGCACTTTCTGCCCTGGGCGTAAAGGCAACACTTCTGGAGTGCTGGGCTCTGGGTTGCCACCAAAACCTGTTGCTGTCCCTTAAAGCAGCTCACATCTCTGTAAGCAGTCTTTTAATTAAAATCTTTTTTAATTAAGTAAATTCTTCTTCCTGCTGGGACCCTAACTGATACCTTTGGTACTACTGCTTTGTAATATATGCCCTAAGTCTATGATTTCTCTCCTTAGGCAAAACCGTAATGTTTTGATTTATATTTACCTTGCATCCAGAACTCTCTGAGGGTTAGGTCTGATTTAGCTTAAGGATGCCTGCAGTAGATTCCTGGTAAGAGTAACGGGAATCTTGATCTTTTTGAGATGAGCTTATTCTCTGGGCCCAAATCTTCTGGCTTCTTAGGTAAGAAAGAGCACATCAAGACCAACCTATACATTGCTGTGTGGTGTTGAGAAATGATTGAAGTGATATTCATGACTTCTAATAGAAATTCGAGGAGCCCAGAGCTTTCTAGAACACATATGAAATGAAGGGAAGACCATTCTTCATTTCTTGAGAACATCACCATGAACCAATACTAACCTCTTATAACTCCAGTGAATTTGGTCTCCAGGGAAAAGACCATGGGAAGCTTGGACTTTTTCCTACTTCTTTTAGGCTGGTTGCTGGTTTTTGGGCTTTTGATATGATTTGGACTCTGTTCTGGTTTCTTGGCTATAAATATCTGGTGTCTGATATTCTACTGATTAGTAGAACTGAAAATGCTTATCATTCAAACTTAAAAGAAGTAATTAGGCTACACCCATTGTCTTAGTTTGGATTCCCCAGTAACAGACAAAGCGTTGAATACAAATAGTTTATTTGAAAGGTAAACAGAACAAAGCAAAAACCAAAAACAGGAGCAGGGGGCAGTGAGACTAACTCTCCACTGAGAAGGAAGTCCCTGAAGGTTTTCTTGGCAAGCCGGTTACATGGTGGATGATAGAGCTTAAACTCCATGGGAGAAACTGGAGGAATTGGCACAGAACACACGGTTCAGAGTTGTCCTACCTGAGGCATGAAGGAGCTGGGGTGTTCACACCAATTGCATTGTCACTGGGGTAGGGCTGCTATAAGGTTGAGTGTTCATTCCTGATATTTCCAGCCTGCTGGGCTTGTACTCTTTGTGTTAACTGAGAAGGCCAATAGGAATTAGAGCCTTTACTGCTTATGGGTATGCTCCATTTTAGGGGATACCTAGAATTTGCATTTACCTTTAAAGGCATGCATCGTGCTTTCACAAAACAATTATGATTCCTAACATTTATATAGTACTTGCTGTATAACCAAGCACTGGTAGTAACAGCATAGCCTCCTAAGGCTGGCAACATAGAAACTCTGAACTTTAGCACAAGAAGGGATCTTATGGGTAGCTGTCTAAACCTTGTATGGTCTACTGAAGATAAGTCACTTGCCTAAGGTCATCCATCTAGTTAGTGACAAAATGAGCATGAGGACTCAAGTCTTGTTGACCTGTGGCCTAATGCTGTGTCTGCTATACCCACCCTCTCTGTGACCATGGGGTAGGTAGAGAGTCCTATGTGCAACTTCTGTTTTCATTGACTAGCTTCTCTTTCTTTTCAAATGTGGTATTTGCTTCTATGTTTAGAGGTAATGAGCCCTCAGGCCAGGCTCCTAAAACAGTGCCATGTCCGGAGAAACAAATGGCCTGTGAAAAGCTTGCTCTTGCTTGTCAGTCATGGCCCAAGCTACCTTCTTGGCTCCTTGTGGAGGAGGAAATATAGTTAAATAGTTAGCTCCATACTATAGTATCTGTGAGAGGCACCATCTTCTAAGACACTGAGACCCACAGGTAGATAGGCAAGGGTATCAGGGCAGAGAAAAGAGTAACTTTGTACAAGATCAGAACTCCCATCTGGAATTATCTCCATAGCATGCTCTTAAGTAAATCCTTCCAGGAGACCCCCTGAAGGGGACATTGAGGAGAAATTTGTGTCATGAGACAGTATCAGTGGCTTAATCACTTGGCTTGCCTCTCATTGTTGGGGATAACCTTGAGGAATTAATCCATAATGGCCAATTTCCAGAACGTCTTTAAAAAACACAGTTGCAGTCCTATCTTGTAGAGCACTGCCTAGTATAGAACTGATCCTTAAGAACCAAGGCCAGAAAACTTTCTGTAAAGGGCCAGATAGAAAATATTTAGTTTGTTTTTATTTACTGGGTCTGTGTCACAACTATTCAGCCTGGTAGTATAAAGCAAACATGGCCATAGGCATTATGTAAATAAATGTGTGTGACTGTGTTTCAACAAAACTTTATTTACAAAACAAGCTGAGGGCCATATTTTTCTGGAATTCTGGTCAGACCAAAACCTTTAGGTGGTATCAGGTCAGTAAGCCTGCTTCTCTGTTTTGTTTGCTCCCTCTTTGGTGTATTTATTAATTCTTAATATCATTAATATTATCTTTTTTCTGCTGAAAGTTTATTGTTTTCTGGCAAATAGCTTCATTCAATTCCTAAACACCAACAGAGATGGCACTAGCATAGTGCTTAGAATGTATGTTGGCCGTTAGAGCAAGGCCGGGACATTTAGCCGCAGATGGGTATGGGGGTTTGCTCTGATTGTAAATAATTCTTAAATAATCAACTTATCAGGCAATAAATCTTCCATTTCACAGAGATAATAGGCAAGAAATAACTATATCTAAAACACACATATGTAGAAAGCATTATAGATCTGAGTCCTTCCTAGACCTCTCATTATTCTCATATTTTAAAAAGTAATGATAATAGCTTTGTTTTAAAGAAAAAATAAAACTCAGTTGTTCTCAAGAGTAACTATTTTCATAGAATTACAATAGAAACCCTCCTATCAAATCTAACTTGCATTAGTTAGTTCATTGAAAGAGTCAGTTAAGGGGACAATTTAAATATAGATACATTCTATTTTCCCTTAAAAGAGAGCAATGATAAATTTATTCAACAATGTTTGTAATGACATACAAATATAAAATAACATAGTGATTAGTAAACTATTTCATAATTTTTAAAGAGCTTCAATATTCATATGGTTTTACTACATGCCAACTACTATTTCAAGTGCTTAGAAGTAATTGTACTTTTACTCCTTTTAATATCCCTTTGAGGTAGGTCTTACTTCATGCTGATGAGGAGACTAAGGCAAGAAGAAGTTGAATGACTGAACTGGGATTTGAACCGAGCTAGGCTGGGCTAGAGCTTTTCTTGTCAGTCACTTCCCAAATTACCTAATTCCTCAAGGGAGACACAGTTGACTTGGTGACCATGGTGAACTTCCAGCCCAGAGTAGGTCTTGGCCAGGGTGTGAGAAGCCTTTTTAAATCCTCAGCCATGTACCCTGTAATTCCAGCTTTTATAGATATAAAATTGCCATTAGTAAGCCATGTCATTGGACTGAATATCTGAATATGGGTTACTGTGCCACCAGCACCAACGTGCTACACTGTACACAGATTATAAAAAGTGAGCAGACATCACTCCTGTACAGTGACTATGCACCTACAAAGTGATGACCAATGAGTGAGCATGCTCAGTCATGCCCAACCTAAACAGACCAAGAAGGAACTGAACACAGCAGTCTGGCAGAGCAATGACTTCACCCGTATGTTGAGTGGTACTTGTCACCTTCAGATAGGAGATGTCTCTGAGGGCTCTGATGGAGATAGAGGAGATTGACAGATGATGATGATGATAGCTCATCCTTACATAAAGCTGTAGTTTGCAGAACTCTTGTCATTAGCGTTGTTACTGGTGGTAGATTTTGGAGTCACAGTGATTTTACAGTCCTATCTACTATATCTGTGACTTTGGTCAAGCTCCTTAATCTTTGTGAGCTTCAGTTTGTTTCATGTGTAAAATGGGGATAAACAACCTTTTTGGAGTTGAATGAGTCAGGTCCTATGATGCCTGGATGCGCCTAGCATAGGTTTAATGAAGATTTCTTTTATACATGTGAACCATCAGATCCAATGTCTTCTGACTCAGATTGGCAGTCACTGCACTTTATCACATGCTTTCCAGAGGCAGGCACAGTTCCATTTAATAACCCACAAGGAAGGCAAAGGAACCATCCAGTTCGGATGGACACCCAACCGGACAGAAGGCAATGGATCAGTGCTCTGAGTTGAGATATGGAAGAGAGTATCTTTCATACCCTGAATGGGGACAATGACAAATGAATAATGTGCTTTTGCTAATCACATATTTATGATTACATATTCATTTATTCATTTGGCAATTGTTTATTTAGTAAGTAGCATATGTCAGGTATTGTGCTAACTGCTGGGAATAAAGTGAATAAGAAATATAATAATTTCTCTAAAACTCATTAATGCTTTGCAAAATTCCAAAGATATAATGATTCCTGTTGGAAATAGAAATTACTTAGTTTGTAATTTAACTCTATGAGATTTAAATCATCTGATTACAGATTACAGAACTAATTATAAAGCTGAAAGGTACATTATGAACTACTTTCTCAGTATAACTTCTTAATATAGATCTTTATTAATGTATTTTTATGTATGCAAATGAAAATTCAGGGCACAGGTCTATAGTTTAAAAAAAACCTGTTAAAGATAAAGGGCTTAAGTATATGATAAGGCTGTTTTATTGTATTACCCAATTTTCTTAACATCTTCTAGCACTTTCTATATAATTAGTAAAGTAGCTGTAACTATTGTGAAAGAAAGATGGTCATTTTTAAAACTGGAAAATGGGAAAAACATGTTGGTGGGAAGGAAAGGACCTCCATTTTGGTATTATCTATTATTCATATTATATTTGTCATCTTCTGGCCAAATTGTACATCTCACAATTGTACTTAAAAAAAAAAGCAAAAAAAACCCTAAATAATTTTATAAGATGTTATAATACCAAAGAGTCTGATTGAGTAGTCTGCATTTAAGGTTTGAGAGTGGGGTTTAGAGTTCCTGAGACTTTGGTCCATAGGTTGAGAAAATATAGGGCTTCTGTGTATTCTTGGGGAGCAGTGGTGTTCTTCAATCTCCTAGCAAAGTGGAAGATAACCCAAGTGCTAATTTTTCTTGTGGTAAAACAGTCTCTGACTATAAGAAGGAAAAAAGAAGACAAGTATTTGCTCTATTTTCCTAACAAGTTACATAATTTAGTTGTCTAGACAATATTAAATTAACTGCATTGTTGAGCAACCCCTCATCTGATTGTGTAGACCAGATGTGTGCTATGTCTTCAATACTGGGGCAATTTTGAGTGGTAGGAAGAGCAGTGGGTTAGAAGGCAGGCGTTCCAGGTACCAGCCACCCCACTGTTACATCCTGTGATTGGATCTGTGATCACCATGCATTGTTACAAATGTAACACTAGGAAAACCCTTTGTGGTTCACCTCATTATTAATACTCAATTCCAGGAGTCCTTTGTGGCTAGAGGGGGTAGGAAACTTTCTTTTGGTGATAGAAAGTAGAACCCCTTTAAACTCATGTCTCATACCAAACCACTTTTCTTCTAGATTGCCTTTTTCTTCGATGGGGCCATCTTCCTTCCAGTGTTCGAAGCTTACCTCTCTGAAAATTAAATTAAATTAAAAGTTTAATTCCTTTTCTTTCCTCCCCTATTTGCTGATTCTCCTTTCTTGGGAATTACTCTTTCATTTCCCTCCCTCACATTCCAGTTTCTAGGTCTTATTTCAGATCCTTTTTACTTGAGGACTGTGGTGGACTTTAAACTAACTTGCTGAAGTCTTTCTGCCTCCTTCTCAGTTGTATTAATCAGAGTAGGCTAGGTTATGCTGCAGTAACAAACAATCAGAACATCCCAGTGGTTTAAAACAAAATTTACTAGGAGTTTATGTTACATGGTGATCATAGATTGCAGGAAAAGCATATTGGATGATCTCCTATTGACACATGTGTGGTATGCCATGCTAACTTTAAGTCGCAGCCACTGGTCATAGGTAGTCAACGTGGCAGAATTGTGTAACCCTCTTGTGTGCTTTTAACAAGTGGAGAAATGGGTAGTGAGGAGCATTCAAAGGCTTCACTATTCTATCCTGCAGTGAAGGCCAGGTCCTCCAATAAAGGCCAGGGTCCTCCAAGGAAGGCCATTGGTGATACTGTCAAAGCACTTCTTTCAATAAAACATTCCAGTGGTTCCCACTCTCTATCTCTATCAGATGATCTACAATTTAAGCATCTCTACTATTTATTGAATAGCCAATATTTATAAAGCATTTACTATGTCAGTAAGTAAGATTATCTATTATCTTGTCTTCTCATAACTATTTTCAAGGCAGCTGTTGTTATCCATATTGGACAGATAAGGAAACTGAGGATCAAAGAATGTCCCAGTATGGGTTTCTCCAAATTCAGACCATGTGGCAAGGACTCAGATACCGGGAAGCCCAGGGAGGGAGGGGGTTGTGGTAAGGGCAAGAAAGGAGTGTCAAGAATGTAACACTCTCCCTCTGAGAGACTGGGGGACAGAGCTCAGCTCTCCCTTGTGGGCCAATGGACTGGACAAGTTTTCCTCGTATATGTCATTTGTTGGAGGTTGCTCCTGAGATGTTAACTCTCCAGTGCTTATGGCCTTTCCTGTCCATAAGCCAAGCACATGCTATCAGCCACAACATACCCTTTGGCAGAGGTGAGCAAGCTATTTTCTAGAGCAATCTTGGTAATCCCAGGGAATACAGGCATTGGCAGCTTCTGCTATGGGGAGGTGAAGTTACTTGCCCAAGGAATACGGTAAATAAGATTTAAACCCAAATGCACTTGTTCCAAATCCCCCTGTTCACACTGACCTCTCACACTTACTAACACAGGAGGTGGATCTGCGCTTTAGCCCAAGTGGTCACTGATCATTCTTCAAACCGTCTTGTACTTTTTCTTCTCCATATTCATGCCGTTCCTTCCACTGGGAGTGCTCTTTGCTCTGTGCCTCCTATTTAAATTCTGTCCATGGGGGCGCCTGGGTGGCTCAGTTGGTTGAGCGTCCGACTTCGGCTCAGGTCATGATCTCACGGTTCGTGGGTTCGAGCCCCGCGTCGGGCTCTGTGCTGACTGCCAGCTCAGAGCCTGGAGCCTGCTTCGGATTCTGTGTCTCCCTCTCTCTCTGACCCTCCCCTGCTCACAATGTCTCTCTCTCTCTCAGAAATAAATAAAATATTAAAAATAAATAAATAAATAAATAAATTCTGTCCATGATCTCTGCTCAGCTCAAACACTACCTTCTCCATGAAGCCCATTTTGATCATCAGAAATGCTGCCTTTCACCCTTAACCCTGAAGTGGTGCTTAAACCAGCACTACCTACCCTATACTCTCTTGCATGGAGGGGATGTGTTTATAGGTCTTTCTCTGGATTAGACCAGGCTCCTTGTGAGCCTGGACCATGCTTTATTCAGTCGCTTCAAATGCTTGGTGGAGTCAGACCCATAAATATGACTGTATACATGCATACACCCATCCATATGCAGATTTAGTTCACTTTCAGTCCATATTGACGGACTTTGCTGAAGGCCACGTTGAAGTCTGGATGTTGGGAGGTTTCTGTTTCTAGGCTAATTTGCCACTGTCAGCTTCTCTACTCACATGACCTGGACTCCATGTGGCACTTACAGCTGCCCCTCCCGTGTAAGGGCAGGAACTGATAACTGAGGACAGGACAGTTTCCAGCAGTTTGCAGCAGGCTCCCTTCCATGTATCATGTCTGGGCAATGCATATCTGTCATTATTCCCATTAGAAATGGGATTGCAATGGAGATGGTTTGCCCATTTCAGGTGACATGATAGGAGAATGCAGTTCACCTTAAAGTGACACTCCACACCAGGGGCGCCTGGGTGATTCATTTGTTTAAGGGTCTGACTCTTGATTTTGACTCAAGTCATAATCTCATGGTTCGTGAGTTCAAGCCCCACGTTGGGCTCTGTGCTGGTGGCTAGGAGTCTGCTTGGGACACTCTCGCCCTCTCTCCCTCCCCCGCTTGCGTGCATTCTCTCTCTCTCTCTCAATACATAAAAAAAAAATTTTTTTTAAAGGTGACACTCCAAAATATGCCAAAGATTCCTAATGATTAGGAGGTGACAAAAATCTTTAGCTTTCTTTGGTTCAGAGCTGTGAAAAGGGAGATGACTCAGGAAGTGCTTTCATCCGATGTTTAGAGTTGCCCTTTCGATAGGCTAGGAAAACAGCTGTAACCTGTAGAAAGGGATTCCACTGGCTCTCAGTTTCAGAGAGGCACTCTTGTGGCATGGCTTTCAGATTTCCTCTGCACACTGGCACCCATGAAAGGAAATAACGGCAGAATAGATGGTCCTGGTCTCATCCATGGTGTCACTTTCCTAGGTTGTGCACCCAGGGAGTTTTGTAATGTGGTGATCCCAAGCCCTCCTTATTAATATTGCCATTCAGTTTCAAAATGCTTGGCTAAAAGAGGAACTTCTGGCCACAAATGGTGATTCATTTTAACAAAGATAGATGACTGTTATCTTTTTCCCCCATGGATGCAGAAACAGATTGCATTCTTAGTCAAATCCTTTAAAAAAAAAACTATATCAAATAATTTGCTAACAATTCCTGTAAAGCAAATTCTTAAATTATGTAGTGGACCAAAAATATTCATTGTCTTTTATGTGTTTTAAATAAGTTACCTCTCAATTTCATTAACTACCCATTTATTCTTTTTTTAATGTTTGTTTATTTTTGAAAGAGACAGAGAGTGCTAGGGAGGGGCAGAGAGAGAGAGAAAGGGAGACACAGAATCTGAAGCAGGATCCAGGCTCTGAGCTGTCAGCACAGAGCCTGATGCATCGCTGGAACTCATGAACTGTGAGATCATGACCTGAGCTAAAGTTGGGTGCTTAACTGACTGAGCCACCCAGGCACCCCATGCCTTTGTATTCCTATATGGTTGAGTACAAGTTTGTGTAAGAATGGCTTTGTTGTGTTTCATGTGTTTGTCTCCACTGCTTAAATAGACAGTCTATGAGGCAAACATTGAAAAGAATCAGCAGCTCAGTTGTGAGTACTTGCAAATACAGGTCAACTGCAAGTTTCCTTTTATATCTGAGATTCTGATATCATGTCTCTCCATTGGCTATTCTACATTATCCAAGTACCCACAGTCAATGAATTAATAATTATCTCTTGATTAAAATCACACAGAGATTCTAGATATACCAGAGGGTAGTACACAGGTGTATATGTGTAGGCAATTTAAGTACATTTTACAAAGGTACATGTTGATATTACGAGAGTTTTGTATATACCTGTGTTAGCAGGCTGTCAGGGCTTGGGAGGGTGAGTGGTGCTTAGTCAAGGAGAACATTCTGGAAGAATCAAATTCTGTGCCAGTGTTAGAGGCAAGGACATAATGCCCTAGAGAATCATATAAACATTTATAATTATTGTACTTGGTGATTTAGTTGGTATTTCTATGGAGAACCATTAACAATTATTTATAAAAAAAAAATCAATTCCTGCTCTCTGTCTATTCCTCTCACTATGGAACCTATGACAGAGAGTTGTCCTTGCGAAAAGCAGCTCCATTGGAAATCTTTCCTGTTTTTTGTTGTTTTTAGGTTGCAGCTTTTATTTCTGTCTTTGAGCCTCTGACTCCATATGTTTTTCATTTCCACTCAGAAGAGTATGAACTGCTATTGACTGAGGACTTCCAATCTAATAAGGCTTTTTGTTTTTAACCTTTTAATTTGTCTAGTGTTTCACACTAGGAAGACCCTGGGCTTTCTAATCTGGTTGTAGTATGGTTGCCCTCCTATGCCATGTGGTGGCAATGCAAGCTCGTTCTGCTTGCCATGCGACGGGCTAGTCGCTCAGAGGCAAGATGCAGGGGTGAGCAAAGTGACTCTATGTGGAAAGGCAGCAAACTGAGGAGATGGTGGACTATTGTCCCAAAGAACCATCTCTCCCAGCACAAGATTTGAGCTTCTCTTATGTTAGAAGGGGGGACGTGGGAGGGAGTTGGAGTCAAAAGATAACTGGCATTTATGGGCATCTGAGAAAGGTCTTCTTTGTCATTGGAGAGTTCGTCTTTGCCTACAGGAATCTGGTAGTGTCCTTCCTGCAAATCTTAAAAATAGCACAGTCATTTCTGTATCCTTATTTTCTTGAGTGAGGTAAGTATTGGGTAAAAGAGCAGGTTTTTTGCAAATCTCAGCTGTAAGCAAAATTCCTTCAACAATTAACATGCTTACATGTAGGGTAAAGTTGAAGGTTCTAAGCTATAGGTCACTGCAGCACGGGAAATAGAAGCAATATGGAGTCAGACATGCTAACTCCCTGTTACAGGAAGAACATGGGATCTGAATCGGAAGACCTGGGTTTGAGTCCTGGCCCTTTTACCAGTCTCAGCTGTGTGACTTTTGAAAAGACCTTCAACCTCTCTGAACTTCTGTTTCCTTGTTTGCAAAATAAGTCAAATAACGATGGCAGTACTTTTTACCCACAGAATTATAGTAAGGTTTAGGTTTCATCCTATGCATTATATAATTTTTAAGTTTTTTTTTTAAGAGTGAGTGCTATAACTGTAGTGGCTCTGTATGGAGACTTGGCTGCCAAGAATTTCTCCTTTAATGTCTTCTTTCATGCCTGAAATACTTTAATTGTAAACAGTTAACCGCACAGAAAACAGATTTTTCCTTAGCAGTTGCCCTATACCAGCCCTGCAAAATGTCTTCATATGTGGTTCTTCAAGACACGAACAATGGAGCTGTATGATTTGTGGGGTTATTTCCTAAGGTCAGTGCATGTCAAAACTGCACAAGGGGTTGGCATTATTCTTTAAGTCTTTATTGTTATTATTATTCATTAAGTATATTGTGTATGCTTTGATGTCTACACATGTGACTCTCATTTAGGGAGCCATTTGTAGGAGAAGTATTTCTCTTTAAACTCTGAAATCACACTCCATGGGGTTGATACTCACCCTGGGAGATGCATGTGGGAATTGAGAACTATTAAGGAAAAATAGATTCAAGACTCTCATCTCACACTCGCTCCTGGTACTCATTCATTGAGCACCCTTTATATTGAGGTTTCTTCTTTTTTCTCTTTTTTCTTTATTACTCTGCCAGCTATTACTGGATAGCAAACCACTCAAAACTCCATGACTTATAAGAGCTATCATTTATTCTTACACATGTCTCTGCAGGTTGGCTGGGGACAGACTGATCTCAGCTGGACCCAGCTGGGCAGTGCTGTTTCACAGTACAGGTTCCTCTGAGATTGATTCCTTGTTACAGGTTAGGTTCAAGTCTGCTCCATCAGTGTCTGTTGCAGGCTGCAGGGGCTGTCATTGCAATGACAGGGCACAAGAGGCAAACCCAACTGCACAAGAACGTTTGAAGCCTCTTCTTGCTTCATGTCTGCTAATATCTCATTGGTCAAAACAAATACTATTGCTAAACTTAAAGGCAAAGAATTTGGAAATATATATACCTTATGTAGCATGAGGCCAGAGTAGATCATATAGCGAATCCCAATGTGACAGGTGCTGGGAAACAAAGTCCTTCTATGTTGGGGTAAGGAGGTTAAATATTTTGGGGTCAGTAATCTAATCTACCCATATTGTCAAGTAGTACATAAATTGAGTTCCTATAAGGGAGATGCACATACGTGTGTGCTGCAAGCCTTCAGCATAAATAGAAAAGGTCCAATATCCCTCCATAATGGCCATCCTGCAGTGTCACATAAAGGATGATGCTCACAGGTCAATACTCCCATACTGAGTCATTTCCACTGTTAAAAAAAGATAACAAAGACTATAGGTTCCACAAATTTGTCTTGATTCTAGCTACAGTTCTACTTTCCCCTCCCTTTCAGGAAAGCTTATCTCCCTTGACTTATTTTTCAAAAGCAAATCATTCTTAAACTTTGGTATGTTAGGTACAGTTAGTAACTGATGGCTTGTGATAAAGCTCACAGTGATGGCAGCATGTCATGACCTAGAACCACAACCAGATTCCATTAGCCACTAACCAGTGTTTGGAGAATTGACCACAAAGCAAAGTTCATGGAGTGTTGTAGTGACTTGGGCTTTTTCATTCACTTTTTATCAGTTTTTACTTGGAAGGGAAAGCATTTTTGTGGTAGTAATCAAGACACAGGGAGACCCACTGTTTGATCTTTGAATATCTGGGTGTTTTAACATAATATATGTGAATAATTTCAAAAATATGTGGCTGATGAATAAGGTATATAGAAGGCAAGCTGTCTAAGGTGGGAAGACCAAACAGGACATTCCTTTTCTCCTTCTGGGCATGTTAGAAGAGCCCCAATATTTCATCAAGTGGTAAAAGTTAAATAATAATACAATTGCAAATAGAAATTTGACTGATTTTTTTTTTTAAACGTTGGGCTGCAACTGAGAGGGGCATACTGATTTGAACTTTGCAGTTTGCTATGCCTTCCCCGCTTCCCAGACAATAAATAAGATTACAGTGCTGATTATCAGACAATTACTAAAAGCTACTTTACACATTTCTAGTAGGAAAAACTCAAGGAAAGCAAAATGTATTCCATTGCTAAGGAAACCTCCTGCTTCAGTTGATAGTGGGTTGGAAGACCATAGCTCTACACTGTCTACATCGCAAAGACAAGTCTCACAGTGTAGGCAGCGCAAGTAGCTATTCTGAAATGTAGAGGATTGCTTGTTATATATTTAGGGTTAGTGCTACTATTTAAACTGCAGAATGCAACCAGAAGCAAGCCCCAAAATAACTGTTCACACACTTTGGTGAGTTAACAGATCTACTTCTGGTTACACCCAATACTCCTGGGCATGAAATGCTTTAGAAACGACGTGTGGGCAAGCATGTAGTATCCATGGGGGCTTGATAGCGTCAGGATACAAAGCAAAGTGGTCTCCATGCAGTCCCTTTATGGAAGAAGTCCAGGCAGAAAGATAGAAGGAATGCCTCTTGATTTGTACTGTTTTAACAATTCTAAACCAAAATAAGGAATTGTTCTGTACGAGGCAAATGTTAATTTGATGATGATGATGATGATGATTTGATGATAGAATCCTTGCTGAATACTTGCCCTACTAAGTTGAAAAGTTTGCATTCCAAAAGAGGACAGTTTAACTCTGAAGTCTATTCTTTTTCATCCAGACTCCTTGCATACAACTGCCTCTTTCTTACTTGAAGAGAATGGCATCTTTTATACAGAAGACTTCCCATTAATTAATAAATGTTGAAGGAATGAGAGAAATAAAAAATCACTTAGTCAAATGCTGCAGTAATAACTAATACCGGCAAGATCCACCGATTAGTGGGCAAAGTTTGAAGAGAATAAGGATAATTCATAGTAACAAAGTATCTCCCCACCTCCAAGAAATTTATCAATTACAGAGAGGAAAAATAGTAACTTCACAGTGGAAAAATTGGGCAGATACCACCTCATGCAAGTGACCAAGGTTAGCGTCAGCCACCAGCAGTAAGTCACTTTCATTCTCTGCTACTTTACAGGATGCTGTATGCCAAATGGAGGGATAGTCTACCAGACAACTGACCGGTACTCTTTAAAATTGTCAAAGTCATGAAAGAAAAGGAAAGATATAGGAATTGTTGCAGATCGGAGGAGGTTAAGGAGGCATGATAATTTAATGTAGTAAAGAATCCTAGATTGGATCCTGAAACACAGAAAGGACATTAATGGAAAAAGTTTCAAAATATGAATGAGTTATCGTTGACTTAATAGTATTAAGACAGTGGTGATTTCCTTGTGCCAGGGAAAATGTTAACATTAAGGGTAACTTGGTGAAGGCTATACAGGAACTTTCTGCTATTTTTGTAAATTTTCTGTAAGTTTAAATTAAATAAAGAGTTTAGAAATAAAGAAATTAATGGTATAGCTTAAATTAATAAAGACTAGGGATCTTATTGTCTCATTAAAGGCTGTTATCATCTTTTACCCAGAAACACAGATATTCCCAGAATATTTAAAATACCTAATCTCTTGGCCACTTCAAATTACACAGTTTTATTTTAGCATTCAGCTGTCAGTTGGATATGCTATTCCTTCTGATGCTGTCTTATGGAGTTTGGACTCTAAGGACCTTTACTGAAGGTACATCTCTGTCTGATGTTTTCTTTTTTCTGTTTGTTTGTTTGTTTTTTTTCTTCCTTCTGTACAGCAATTGGGATTAGTAAAGCCTTCAGTTTTAATTGACTGTGACTCCGCCATATCTTAGCAACGTTGGAGTCATCTTTAGAGATAATTTCCCAAACACTCTCTTTCAGGGCTCTTAAATTAGGAGAGATGTAAAACATCCCTGCTTCTTGTACCTTCCCTGATGCTCCTGCTAGCATGGTGCTCTACAAATAGCTTACTTGCTCAGTCCTAATGAGCCCACACGGTCACAAGCCCCTATCTTTAGACCATCTCTGGGGCCATAAATCACTTACCAAAGCTCATGTGTTATCACTGAATTCTACACTTGAAACTAATATTGTTTACTAGCTGGAATTCAAATAAAAAGTTGGAAAAAGAATAAAAGCTCATGTGTGGGGTTTTGAGATGGTATTAAGTACTCTACTATATATTGAATACTATATAACTATTTGAGTGCCTATGAATATAAAAGTTAAGATTTCCATTAAATTACCAAAATAATTATAAATATAAAATATAAATACATGTTTTACTGATGTTAGCTAAAATTATTCAACGTTTCTTATATCTAAGCATTGTTTTACGTTTTTTACCTTGTATTAGCTGATTTAATTTTTTTTTTTTAAATGTTTTATTTATTTCTAAGAGAGAGAGAGACAGCATGAGCAGGGGAGGGTCAGAGAGAGAGGGAGTCACAGGCTGAAACAGGCTCCAGGCTCTGAGTTGGCAGTCAGCACAGAGCCCGACGCGGGGCTCGAACCCACGAACCGCGAGATCATGACCTGAGTGAAAGTCGGATGCTTAACCGACTAAGCCACCCGGGCGCCCCTGATTTAATCCTTAGATGATACTTGATGTCGGTATAGCTATTATCCCCATTTGCCAACTGAGAAAACTGAAGCATAGAAAGGTTAAGAAAATCCCCCTTAGTAATTACAGCTAGTGAGTGGTAGCAGCAGGCAACAGACCTAGGTGATCTGGTTCAAAAATGGTGCCCCCTTGTCACCTGCCCTGGGCCATTGCTTGTATTGAGCAACACAAAAGAAAAGATGAGTGCAGGCCAGACTGTGCCTGTTCCGGTGCCCAATACTGTGACAGAAAGAATTCTTTTCCTACAGTGTGCCCATGCCCACTTGCGATTCTTTCCTTCTAAAGCATCCATGTACTATGTGACTTACATAAAGAAGCTAAAGCCTAGTGAGATGGAACAGAATTCAGGACACTGTGACAAGTGAGGCTTGGCTATGATGTTGAATTCTGATGACCAGTCTCCAATAAGGTTCTAGACAGAATTCACTTGATATACATTTATTGAGCACTTGCTGCATGCCATTCCCTGTCTGACATACATAGGATGCCTCAGTGAACAAAAGCAGACACTGATCTCTGCCATCATGGAGATTATATTCTAGAGGTAGCAGATAATGAATAATAACCTTAAAATAAATATGTAAGTGTACATTAGTAATGCCATAGGAAACAAGAAATACTGGAGGGTAAGGAGGATACGGGGTGCCAGGCAGGGCCAGTGATGGGCTGCCGTTTTAAATAGGGTGTTCAGGCTGGTCTCATTGAGAAGGTTGAAAAGTTAAAGGAGGTAAGGGAGTTAGCCGTATAAAGTACAATCTGTAAAAACGTCCTAAGGTAGGGGTGTGCCTGACATGTTCCAGAAACATCGGGAGGCCAGGGTGGCTGGAGCTGCGTGGAAAGAGGTGAGAGAGCGGAGCTGCAGAAGGGGGTCAGATCATGCAAGGTCTCAAGAGTCAGGTTTATGCTGAGTAAATGAGGAGCCAGGGCAGGGTTCTGAGTAGAGAAGTAACCGGGTGGGATTTTCTTTTCAAGGTAGCACTTGGAAAAGAAAACAGAGGCAGTAAACTCATGGACATCGGTTTTAGCGATATTTTCGGAATCTGTCTCCTCAGGCAAGGTCAACAAAGGCAAAAATAAGCAAGCAAACACGACTTTAGTCACACACACACACACCCCCACCCCCCCAACCAGTGGATGCCTGAAGCTGCAGATAGACCGACCTCTGTATATACTGTGTTTTTTGCTTACGGTACCTGCAAGATTTAATTTATAAATTAGATGAACAGCAATATCTAATAAAAAATAGAACAATTATAACAATATACTGTAATAAAGGCTATATGAGTATGCTCTCTCTCTCAAAATAGCTTCCTGTACTGTACTCACCCTTCTTCCTGTGATGATGTGAGATGATCAAACGCCTAAGTGATGAGATGAAGGGAGGGGAATGAAAGCGGATGCAGTGCACTTCAGGACAGTAAATTCAATTCTCTAAGGGCAGGTAAAGTCCAACCTGCCCATTACCATCATGAATGATAATAGCCCAGATCTCTGCAATAGCACCAAATGCCACCACGGGACCTAACGCCAGAGCACAACATTGGCAGTGACAGACAGCTCGAATAAGCCACAGTAGGGAATGCCAAGTTGCAGAGAGCACTCGGAGCCTCCAGGGTGCTGGAGCAGTACACAAAGCATGGGCCCTAGATGGTATTTCATCCCCAGAACAAAAGTTGATCTTGTCTATATTAAAGCGCTTAAACAGATTTGGATGACCCTCTGCATAGGCTTTCCTAGCTCTTTTTTCTCCAAATCCCCAAACAGTATAATCGTTCCTTCTTACCATTTATTTAAGTCGCCACTTTGCTCTGAGTTTGCTTCCTTCAGGTCAGGAAATGGTTAAGAGCTATGGGCTCTGGAGTCACACAGTGGAGTTCAAATCCTGCTGCATTAGAAGCTGTGCAGTTGTGTACCAGTTTCCTCATCTGTGAAATGGAAATGACAGCACCTGTTGCATGGACTTATCGTGGAGATTAAATCAACTAAACATAGTAATTTACTGAGTTAAATCATTCAGACTCTGTGACACATAAGGGCTCAAAAAGCTGTTATAATTCTTTATTTTTATATGAAGTGACCCCTATGCGTTATAATTCTTTATTTTTATATGAAGTGACCCCCATGCTATTTAATCTTCTTTCCGGTCTTCTTCATATTGTTTCCTCCTTCTCTAGGAATCTCTTTGGTTTGTTTTTTAATGTTTTTATTTATTTTTGAAGGAGAGAAAGACAAAGTATGAGTGGGAGAGGGACAAAGAGAGAGCGAGACACAGAATCCAAAGCAGGCTCCAGGTTCTGAGCTGTCAGCACAGAGCCTGACGCAGGGCTCAAACTCACAAGCTGTGAAGTCATGACCTGAGCCAAAGTCAGGCGCTTAACCGACTGAGCCACCCAGGAGGCCCCTAGGAATCTCTTTGAATGTTAAACTTTAAGCTACGAAAAAGAAAAAAAATGTGTCTTTTTTATTTCTAATGCCTTGGCGTACGTGTTTGGGCCATCATCATCTACCCTTCTGGCATGAATTTGCAGGTAAATACAAGGTTGCAAATGTAGTGGCATTGACCTTCCTTAAGATCTCAGTCCCGTAGGTGTTTTATCTGACATGCCACTGCTTAACCCAATGTGGTCAATAAAGTCTTTCCTTCTCACAGAGATCTGTTCACATGTGAGAGCTTCTGAAGAGTGATGGGCTCAGGGTGATACTCTGTCTTGTGCCAAAAAGCCTTGCGCTGGGGCCAGCACTGGGGAGACTGCTTCCAGAGGAGGGCTGGCTGTGGGATCAGCAGCTCCCCTTGCTTAGTCTTTGACTGCTCTCCCCCATCCCCCATCTTTCTCTCTACTACTTGGGACCATGGATTGGTTACTAATGACATTTTGTATGCAGCGTCTACCTGTCTTGGGGTGTGTGTGTGTGTGTGTGTGTGTGTGTGCGCGCGCGTGTGTGTGTGCGCGCGCGTGTGTGTGTGTGTGCACAGACACACACATTTTGTTTTAATGGAAGCAAGAATGGAAATAAAGACATAAAACATTGTAACATGCTTACTCTCCCTTCCCTACAGAGATCTTTATCAAATCATGAATGTGGAGCAGAGTTGGCAAGCCTAGAATTGCAAATGCTGAGAAAGGAAAGGAATGAAAAACAGGCTGAGAAACAAAAGGGATGACTAGTGGGGGTCTTGGGCAGTTGACACCCAAAGCAGTCGAGAGTGTACTTTCTTAACTGAGGAAAAAGGGGCACAGAAGGAAAATGAGACAAGTGTGGGAGTTATATGTACTCGTTATTTGACAAGGCAATTTGTGCAGGGGTTAGGAGTGAGCGTTACAGGACATTCCAGAATCCGATTGCCTGAGTTCACATTTAGGCTCCTTTCTTGCCAAGCATGTAATTGTGGCCACTTAATAGTCTTAGAACTGAGTTTTCTCATTTATCAAACTGTTGTCCATATGGTCGTTGCAAAGACTAAATGCAACTATCACTGTATTGTTATAAGCACTGGTTCTGGAGTCAGTTGTTTTGGTTCAGATCCTGGCTCCGTTCCAGGCTCACCAGCTGTGTGATTTTGAAAGAGTTGCTCAACCGCTCTGTGCATCATGTTCTTGTTTGTAAAATAGGGATATAACACCGAATGATCGGATAACTTATGGGATCAGTCAGAGGATATTTAGCATCGAATACACGTTAGTTGTTACACTTCTGCCTTGATTTTCTAAGGCCTCAGCATGACATCTGACACTGTCAACATTCAGTTATTATTATTATTAATGATTATGATGCTTATTTTCCTCTTATTAAAGCAATACATGCTCATTAGAGAAAATTCAAATATATAAAAAAAATAGAAAAATTGAAAGAGAAAAAATCAAATACTTTGAGCCAACTACAGTGAATTTCTGCTGCATTTTTCTCGGGGTTTTCTTCTGCATAATTTTGTATTGTATATGCATTCATTTTGTACACTGCCTTGTTTACATAGCATCATAGTAGAAGCATTTCTCCATATCATTATAAGCACTTTGTAAGGATCATTTTAATGATAGATCAATGATATATATATGTATATATATAAAACTGTAATTTACTTAAACATTCTGAATTTATATTGTTTTTAAGTTTTCAGTATTATAAATATGTTGATACAAACATGTGTATTCATAAGCCCTTTTTTTCCATATCAGAGATTATCTCTTGGGATAGAGTGTGAGAAGTACAAATACTAGGGCACGTTAGTATGTATTTAAAAGCTCTTGGGGCGCCTGGGTGGCTCAGCTGGTTGAGCGTCCAACTCTTGGTTTTGGCTCAGATCATGATCCCCTTGGTTCATGAGATTAAGCCCCAAGTCCGGCTCTGTGCTGACAGTGCACGGCCTCCTTGGGATTCTCTCTCTGTGTCTCTGTTCTTCTCCTACTGGCACATGCTCTCTCTCTTTCACTCTCTCAAAATAAAATAATAAACATTAAGAAAAGTTCTCATACATTGCCCAATTAATTTCCAAAAAAGTTATACCAAGTAAAACTACAATCAGAATGTATAAAAATACATCCTTTGAAAAACTGGATGGTATCATTTAAAAAATTTGTTTCAGTTTATAGGTAAGCAGTGGGTTTCCTTTTGCAATAAAATATCCCTTCTTTAATTACTCATGAGTTTTGAACTTTGTTCTGGGTGTGTATTTAAAGTTTATCTTTTTTAATAACTTGTCTATTTTTCTCTATGAACCATAAAATGTTGGTGTTGTATTTTGTATGATTTCTTTATATACTAAATGATGTTAATCTTTTTTCTGTCTGTAAATATTTATCGTAGGCTGTATTTTAGCTTTGATTGCTGTTTTGACAGGAAGAAATGCTTAAAAAATTTTTTTGTTTCATAATCTGTTTATTTTGTGTGTGATTCCCTTAACAAAAATTTAAAAGTAAATATGCTGGGGTGAATGGGGAGAATCTTCTTGTTTTATGGCTTTACGAATGTAAATTTCTCTGATTCTTTAATCCTTCTGGAGTTAAAGTTATGTTGGCATGTGGCATGAATTAAGGCCCGAAATTGATTTTCTCTTCTAATTTGCTAACCAACTGTCTGAATGTCATCTGTTGAATAATTCTTCCATTCCCCATTGATCCAAGATGCCTTTCTTATCATAAATTAAGTTTTTATACATTCTAGGGCTATCTGTTCTGTTCTATTGATTTGCTTGTCCATTTCTACACCAATACCATGGTGTTTTATGCCAGAGGCCGGCTCCGGCAGGTCCAGGGGTCCCTGAAGGATGGACGGTGTTGGTGAGAGAGAGAGTGAGAGCCCCGAGATTCTTTCTGATCACCAGGCAGGCATCTCTGTCCTGTCAGTTTTGGTGTCTTTATTTACAGGTCAAATGTTAACATAGCATCAGAAAAAGGAATTTTTACAATGGATATTTCTCTGTGATAAAATGTTTTTGGAAAATGTACAGAAACGGGTTTTACAGAAGTATTCTTGCAAAGCTGCCTCAATTATAGTGAGGTTGAATAACTAAGAAAATAACAGGGTGTCCACATTTTAATAACACTAAGATTAAGTTATAGATTTGTAGATCCTCTTATCCATCCTCATCACAGTTGCCAGAGTAAGGGAAGGTGTTTGTGCAATGTAGGCCTTAGTGAAGGAAGGGGCTGCTACACATCATCAGTTAGCAAAGGTGGATGTAGTGACTTATCTTCTGTCCTTATCTGTTCCTTCTCTCTAAGTTAGGCTCTTTGTCTCCGTGCAAGAGTTAATTTTCCAGTTATATTCTTTATGGCACCGGAGAGCCAACCTTACCTTTAAAGAGTTTAGCTCATTTCCAATACACAGAATAGCCTCTTTGAGTGCATTTACCTTTGTGTCTAGTTTTATGATTTCTTGAATAGCTAGGGCATGAGAGACATTTTTGGTTAGTTGATTTACATGTTGAGCGGTATGAACATCTTGGACTAACACAATGGTAGAAACAGGATTGTACATGTAAAGGTCAGTCTTTTATGAGTAAGGGTCATTAGCCTGTTCGTAGCTCAAGGGAAAGTATAGAGGGAAACAGGACCTGCTGGAGACATGATGTCCGTTCCCATAATCAAAAGAAGAAGTTCCCACAAAAAGTTCCTTCACAAGGTGCAATCATCATACCAGGGCCAGAATAAGAGGACAAGTCATTCCTGATATTGATCAACAAGGTGCCTTGGGAGTCGGTGCTCAAGCAGAAATAATTGAGTGGGGGGAGGGGAGTGGATATCGGTCGTATTTGAGTGGCAAGAGACCATGCAAACTTACTTTAACCTCACTGGGAGTTTTCTCGACTAGTGGGCTCAGAATGGCTCCCAACATCTCCTCCTTTCTTATTTTTTAAAAGAAGAGTGTATAGCTCAACGTTTACCCCTGTGAAAGCTTCGATTAGTTATTTTAAAGAAACAGGGAACAAGGGACAAAATGAGCACCAACACTCCAGCCACCATGCCAACATTTGTCAGGAGAGAAATTAGCCCTTGAGAGCTGAAGAGATTCTGTAACCCTTGCAGAAAGGAGGTTGCAACCTGTGAAGGAGAGACAAAGGTAGAGGATGCATTAATAGCTTAAATCTGTTCATGAAGGGTTTGAACATCAATGCTAAAATTAGAATGATTACAAATACCAAGTAGGTGATTTTGGATATTCTCCCAAGTGTGGATGGTATCATTATGTTGGAGAGGAGTATCACAGATCCAATTATACTCCTTGTGACATCAAAGGGCGAAAAGAGTTTTAGAAAACTTAATTCATTTCCAATAAACAGTACTGCCTCTCCTAAGGCATTAATCTTAGCGTCCAATTTCCTGTCAATTATTTCTTGAGTGGCCAATGCAAAAGAGACATTTCTAGTTAATTGGTCAACGTGTTGGGCTGTATGTACCTCCTGGACAAGGGAGACAGTGGAAGCAGCCACAGACCCTATGATGGCAATCAGTGCAGTAATGCCCAATATTAGAGCTCCAATGAAGTGCCTTGGGTATGAGAGCATAATTAACCTCCTGTACAGACTGTAACTCATAATCATCATACCAAGGAAGGGTTAGTTTAGCAGAATCTTCCATTGAAGGTGCCCTGCTCTTACAAATGGGGTCTAGATTAGAGGCAGTTAATACCAACAAAACATAAGAGGAAGGTGAGTATAAACAGGAACTTTTCATTGTTTCCCCAGCTTTCTGGGCAAATAGTGACAATTTATCTTATCAGACTGGTGATTCCTCAAGCTTCTGCCTTGCATAGACCAGCCAGCTTCCCGGGTGTGGCTGGAGCGGGGCTGGAGATATCAGGGGACAGTGTCTTTTTGAGGATCAGTTTAAGCTGGTTGACTGGATCTGGATCACCTCGCCAGGTTGAAGGTTCTTGTGAATTGGCCTACTTAACTCCAGGGTGATGGGCCCATGGGGTGAGGCCTGAAACTTTAAGAGCTGAATCCTTTGCTTATGTATATATGAGAAGTACACCTCTAAGTTTTTGAAAGGGGTGACCCTCATCCTTTGAATAAGCAATCAAAGATCTGATAAAGATGAAACTTAAAACCTTTGGTTTCCTTGGCAGACAAAAAAGAAAACCTTTGTTTATAGTGTCTTATCAAGAGCAGGTTAACAATCCAAGAAAACCTTGTCTTTTGAACAGAGAGAAAAGTGGAGTTTTAACCTTATATCAGTGTACTTTAAAAATTCCATTCATCTCAGCCTTAGTCTATCCTGAGCACACAAAAAATTCCTTTTTAAAGATTTCCCTTCATGAACCTTCTACTATTTTCCTTTGCCTTTAAACTTTGTCCCAAAGCCATTTCTCTCTAAACAATCAGTCTCATTTAGGACAAAATTACTTTATTACATATCTCTCATTTTCCTATATACAGGGTTGCTTTCCTCATTTTCCATCAATCTTAAGTACACTTAACAGAATTTTAACTCTTAGGAAACCTTAGTCTCCAATTGACGACTTAGTAACCAACTGAGAGGTGTTTATACAAGAATTTTCTAGACGGTAAATTCAGGAACCAAGTAAGCACAAACCATGTTTTCCAATGGGTCCAAATAGCCTTACTTTCTCTGCACTAGGAAGTTAAAAACCCAAACCTATGTTCAGTAATCAAGACCTAGACTTCCTCGGAAGTGCATTTTGCTCCTTGCCCTCGAGGGTGGGAGGAGGAGCCAATGTGCCCGAGGCACTGAGGATGGCATAGGAACCAGTTAGGGAGACCACACCCAAGTTGGTGCAGAAACAGGACTGGGAAGGGAAGGCAGAAGAGGCAAGGTGACAGCAGGAGGCAGAGAAAGAAAATTCCCAGTTTTAACTTTTATCAGCTCAGACAGAGGAACAGAATTCAGGTTTCTTTTGGTTTTCTCCTTAGGCAGTCCATGCCAGCCTGATGAGACAAGGAATTCCCCGAAACAAAAGGAGTTTCAGCAGCTCCTCGGGAATATTCCTTAAAGTCCCTGTCCCAAGGTAGACTAACCACAGTTGGCTCCAATTATAGCCGTTAACTTGGGAAATGAATGAGTGAGAAACCCTCACATCTACTAGACAGAGGAACAGAGAGAGTTAACATCCTCTTCAGTCTGATTTTATCTCAGTCAGACCAATAAGGTCCCCTTCTCGAGGTTTCTTCCGATATCGGCTGGGTTTGGGAGCCCCTTTCCAATTCAGGCACTCATCCTTGCAGTGTCCCTGTTTAATCTGGGAATCCGGTTACAACATGCCAGATGTGGCAGATGGTTGAGGCCACCCTACATCAAAAGTGAGCCATTTTAATCTACATAATTTTATAGTTTTCCAAAAATCCCTTCTTTGTACAGTCCCAATCCCATAATGCTCCTATGAGGCGATGTTGTAAAGACAGATAAGAGGGTAGGGGGTGCCCCCTCTAATGAGGAGACCGGTCAGATGCCAGTCTGGCCATGTCCTGAAGGAACTTAGGTGATGCTTAGCTTTGTGACTTACAATTGGAAACTATTCCGATGCCGCCATAGACTATGCCGTTCACCATGGAATCGCAGATGGGCCCACTCAGACTGTGTAGGCTTTTTGGGACCTTAAGGGTGCCCACCTGTGGAGCCACAGAATCGAACCTGGCAGGCAAGCCAGACCGAGTCGCGCATTCACACTCACATACACACCAGAGGTTATTACATTCCCTCCACAGAATTCCTACAGATGAGACTAAAAACGATGACAATGAAACAAGACAAAACAGGTACAGAAGTTTACACAAAACAGGTTTACACATTACAGAAGTGGCCACACCGATGTCTCGGTGCGCCCCAGGGTGGGAAGTAGCTGCATCCAGCCTTCCACTTAATCCCCCAGACAGAAGCACATGTGCATTCAGAATTCAGATGGTAAATTGACTTACCTCCGGAGGTTAAGAAAGATGACTTCCACGGATTAACTGGGGCCGTTTTGGGGGTGGCAGTAAAGACAAGAGTGTTTTCCCAGGTCCCAGGACATCTTCAGGAGCCAAGGAGGGTGCAGGCAAATGAGAGGGATTTGGAGGTCTGGGGTTTCCATAATCTCTCTGAGGCCTCCAAAATATTATGCTGAGAGACACAGAGACCAACAGAGACCACTGAAGCCGAATTAAGGGAGTCTTTATTATTGGCCGGGACCACATGGAGTTAACACAGAACACTAAGTGTGCAGCCCGTAATCTACTTGTGTTAAAGGTTGTCATGAGCCTGTCTGACCGGTTTAAGGGCCTGGTCAACAAACTTCACAATTATCTGCTATCTATCCAGGACAGCTATAGGGGATGGGAGGCCTGGTTGAAGAGAGCCCATAGTTTCCATAGTAACATTTACGGCCCTCAGATCTTGCAACAGTCTCCATTTTCCAGATTTTTTCCCAATAACAAAAATGAGAGTATTCCATAGACTATTGGAAGGCTCGATATACCCTTCCTTAAGCTGTTGTTCTATAAGGTGTCTTGCTGCTGCTACTTTTTCAGAAGTTAAGGGCTATTGTTCTACCCAAACAGGAGCATCTGACTTCCAGATTATTGGGTCAGCAGCAAAAGGAACAATGGCCCCTTCTAAAAGTTTGGCTAGCCAATTCCTTTTTTGTCCAATTTGGGTTTTATATTTATGGGAGTTATCATACCCTGTTGTGTTTGGTCCAACCTTTTGTTGGGATGAAGCCCCATTTGTAACATCTGACTAGTGACCTTGGCATCTGTGGTGTAAAGCAGCATTCCCATTTGGGATAAAATGTCCCATCCCCATAAAGATAAAGGAATGGAAGGAATAACATAAGGACAAAAAGTTCCTGAATTGTTTTCCTCATCTGACCATTTTAGAATTTGAGAGCTTTTTGCCACATTAGAAGCCTGTCCTATACCCACGAGAGTAGCAGGAGCATTCTGAGTTGGCCAAGCTGAAGGCCAATCTTTTCCTGCAATGCAGGAGACATCTGCTCTGGGGTCTAGAAGTCCTTGAATAGGAATTCCCTGAATCTGTAATACTTTAGTGGGCCTAGAGGCTTTAATCTCCTGTATCCAAAAGGCCGTATCACTAGAGCCAAAGCTTCCTCCTCTGGGGGCATTAGTGGCATCCTTTCCTATGTGATAATAATGCAATAATAGTAACTGGGCAATTCTCTGATCCTTAAAAATTTGCTTGGTGGAAGAAGGAGGAGAGACCAGCACCTTGATCTCTCCCTGATAATCAATGTCAATGACCCCAGGGATTATAGTGATCCCCTGAAGGGAGATGGAGCTCCGTCCCAGGGAGTAGGGGCTCCTTTACATTGGTGGGAATAGTTATAGGAGGTGAATCAGAGGTTAGTATTGTGCTGGTGGTGGAACGGAGGTCCAGTCCTGTGCTGCCTGGGGTTGCCCTATAGAGCTCAGAGACTGATTGGAATTGGCAAACCGATTGAGAGGGCCGAGGGATGTTGCCCCAGTTAGTGTCGGGGTCTGGGGCTGGCCCCTCAATCTGTTTCCCTGGTCCTGAGATATTTGGAAATTGGTTCCCAGTGGTTGGCCATTTTTGTGAAATTTAGATTTACAATCTTTGGCCCAGTGAAAGCCCTTTTGACACCTAGGGCATATGGTCCTGGGCAAGTTGTTATTATTTATCACCTGAGGAACAGGTGCGGCTGGCAGAGAGGTAATTGCCTTTTTTTTGTAGGGCAACCCTACTGAAATGTCTTGCCCACAAGAATAGCAATTAAACTTTGAGGACGGTTTTTCATTCTTAGTACTTCCTGACTGTCCTAAAGACCTGACATATTGAGAGTATGTTTCTCCCTTTAAAGCTGCTGCAATAGCTACACCCTGGATAAAGGCAGGACTTACATCTTGTCAGGGACAGTCCCCGAGTCCACCTTGTTATCGTTTGGGAAGGCAGTGGGCTTAAAGACTCCCCAAGTATCTTTTGAGGGGTCTAACACCCCCTTTATGATGGTCAATAGGGAAAGAATTTTGACCGGAATTTTTTTTTAGGTCCTTGTGAAATAAAACATTGTCTAATTTCGTCCCCAAGGTTATTCCAGTTATCTATGATGACAGATCCTTCCTGAGAGAACCAGGGACACAGTTTTTGAACAACATGTAGAAATCGAGAAACTTTTCGAGGGGACACATTTACCCCTTTTTTTGTAAGCATGTTCTGTATTACATCTATAAAGAGTCTTCTTTCCTTAGACACTTTATGGCTCATAACTTCTCAAAAAAACCAGTTCTTTGCTTATCCACCAACTAACCCTACTTATGCAGGGGGGTCTGCGGCACCCTACAGTGGAATCCTAACCATCCCGACGAATGCAATGAAAACAACATAGTTTAAAGAGATTACCTTTCAGGTCTGATGTTTGGGTTCCGTTTGCCAGAGGCCGGCTCCAGCAGGTCCAGGGGTCCCTGAAGGATGGACGGAGTTGGCGAGAGAGGGAGCGAGAGAGCTCCAAGATTCTTTCTGATCACCAGGCAGGCATCTCTGTCCTGTTGGTCTTGGTGTCTTTATTTATAGGTCAAATGTTAACATAGCATCAGAAAAAGGAATTTTTACAATGGATATTTCTCTGTGATAAGATGTTTTTGGAAAATGTACTGAAATGGGTTTTACAGAAGTATTCTTGCAAAACTGCCTCAATTATAGTGAGGTAATTAACTAAGAAAATAACAGTGTTCACATTTTAATAACATTAAGATTAAGTCATAGGTTTGTAGATCCTCTTATCCATCCTCATCACAGTTGCCAGAGTAAGGGAAGGTGTTTGTGCAATGTAGGCCTTAGGGAAGGGGTTGCTACACATCATCAATTAGCAAAGGAATACATAGTGACTTATCTTCTGTCCTTATCTGTTCCTTCTCTCTAAGTTAGGCTCTTTGTCTCCGTGCAAGAGTTAATTTTCCAGTTATATTCTTTATGGCACCGGAGAGCCAACCATACCTTTAAAGAGTTTAGCTCATTTCCAATACACAGAATAGCCTCTTTGACTGCATTTACCTTTGTGTCTAGTTTTATGATTTCTTAAATAGCTAGGGCATGAGAGACATTTTAGGTTAGTTGATTTACATGTTGAGCTGTATGAACATCTTGGACTAACGCAACGGTAGAAACAGGATTGTACATGTAAAGGTCAATCTTTTATGAGTAAGGGTCATTAGCCTGTTCGTAGCTCAAGGGAAAGTATAGAGGGAAACAGGACCTGCTGGAGACATGATGTCCGTTCCCATAATCAAAAGAAGAAGTTCCCACAATAAGTTCCTTCACAAGGTGCAATCATCATACCAGGGCCAGAATAAGAGAACAAGTCATTCCTGATATTGATCAACAAGGTGCCTTGGGAGTCGGTGCTCAAGCAGAAATAATTGAGTGGGGGGTTGGATATTGGTCATTATTTGAGTGGCAAGAGACTGTGCAAACTTGCTTTAACCTCACCAGGAGTTTTCTTGACTAGTGGGCTCAGAATGGCTTCTAGCAGTTTTAATTATAGTTGAAGGGTGTTTTAGGTCAAATATTTCAAGAGAGAGCCCAGCAAAACCAGAACAATTACGTGAATGTGAGAATAGGGGCAGTAGATAGTTACAGATGCCTGATAGTTTTGCTCTCCTTGACCATCTTTGTGCCTTGAACAGGTCGCCGAGTGATTGGTTTTTGTTGAAGGGAGATAGAGACTCAGAGATGTAGGTGTGGAAGACTCCCAGGTACTAGCTCCCCTGGACAAAGCCTAGATGGGTACCACTGTTGTTTGCTTCTCTAACTCTACTGTTTCTGGGTTCCACTTGAATACCCATTTCTCCACTAAATGACATCATCTTTCTTCACATCTTGGTAGAATGCTGTTGCTCATCCATAAAGATGATCTGTTGACTAGTTGACTATGGTAGACCTGCTGACTGTAAAGGAGCCATGTGACCAGTTGTGGTCAATGAAGGTAAGTGGTGGTGGCATGTGTCATTATAGGAAGAAGTTTGAAGAGCCAGCACACATTTCACTAAGCTTCAGATAGAGGCTACTCCATTAGCCTGGGCCCCACCATGGGCATGGCATGGAGCAGAGTTGCAGTCAACCTTCAGTGGTTTTGTAGAATGAATAGTAAAACAGTCCTACTGTTGTAAGCCACACTGTTTTGGAGGTCATTTATTACATCAGCATGACCTAGCCTATTCTGACTGATTGCAGGAGTCCAAATATTTAAAAATTGTTAAATGTTTTGTTTATTTTTGAGAGAGAGAGAGTGTGTGTGAGCAGGAGAGGGACAAAGAGAGGGGTGGGGAACAGAGGATCCAAAGCGGGCTTTGCTTTGACAGCAGCAAGACCGACGTGGGGCTTGAACTCACAAACCGTGAGATTATGACCTGAGCCAAAGTCAGATGGTCGACCAACTGAGCCACCCAGGGGCCCCAGGAGTCAAAATATTTAACAATTGGTATGGCATGCACATTGACTAATCAAAAAGGATGCCAGCTAGGAGGACACCATGGAGGTGCATCCAACGTGACCGTTAGCCTTGTACTTCATTTATGTCTTGTCACCCCATCTCTTAAAGGTGACTTTGCGTATCTCAAATCTCACTTACTGGGTATTGATTTTCTTACTTAGATTTTATAGTCTTCAGTGATCCTAGCCCCTCTTCGCTTCTACCTACGGCATGATTTGCTGTGTTGGACAGTGGACAACTCTTCATATTTTATTGCTTCAGTTCTGTTTATCTTTTCTTCTTACTGATATCATAAGTCCTGATAGGCATGGCCAATGTTTATGCAACTTCAGTCTCTTCACAGGTTATAGCACCATATTAGACCTTCCTTCATCCATTCCACAAATATGTACTAAAAGCATTTTATGTTTCCAAAGTCTATGTGTGAGACGCTCCTATTATATTTTCTTAATTGACCATAAAAGCTTATTGCTCCTGATCGAACAGAGCTGCACAGGTGATGTAGGACTAGGAGCTTTAGAGAAGGGGAAGGGTATCAGCACCTTTCACAACAGGAGGGAGCGCTCGAAGCCTAGCGACTGAAACACTTGGCTTCTGGACTCCAGCTGACTTAGACTTCTAACTGTCACTTATGAAGTACATGGTTAGGGCACGTTATTTGATCTCTCTCAGTTTCACTTTTCCCATCTGTAAAATGGGGATCTTTGTGAAGATTAGGTGAGAAAAATAAGTATAAGGTATTTAAGCACAGAACCCGGTCCTTAAAAACCAGGTGTTTTGGTTTTTATTTTATGATTAGTATAGCCCAGAAGTCTCTGGGGGCCCTTGGTTGGTTCATTACATTTGGCACTAAAACTCCATGAATTTCTCCTCGAGGCTCTGCAGTTGTCCTCCATTCATGGTCTGTCTCCCTCACCTTGGAATACTACTTAACCTCTCAGATTCCTCACTCCTAAAATAGGAAAATAGTAGTGCCTAATTCACAGGATTGTTGTGGGGACTGGTGATTAATATATCCAATGCCTCTGGAACTGTGCCTAACATATAATAAGCAGTCCATAAACCCATAACCTTTCTCAATTGCTATTGTCCACTTCCACCTTTTTTATGTTTGGCCATTTTTATTAAAGATTTGACCTCCCCTCTACCCTGGAGTCTCAATTCCATTACATTTTCCTGCCTTCCAAAGCCCAGGTTCCCACAACATGCCCCTTGCTACCCTCCTGAAGCTCCTTGAGACATGAGGTCCAGTTCAGCTGCTCCCACTATTTCTCTTTTGAGGAATAACTTGCTAGGTCAGTTTGTCCCTAACCCTGAATCTGGAGAAATAAAATTTTCCCATTTTCTCGTGTTACTTTTTTTTTTCTTTTTTAAAAAAATATTTTATTTATTTCTGAGAGAGAAAGACAGCATGAGCAGGGGAGTGTCAGAGAGAGAGAGAGAGAGAGAGAGAGAGACAGAATCGGAAACAGGTCCCAGGCTCTGAGCTGGCAGTCAGCACAGAGCCCGATGTGGGGCTCAAACCCATGAACTGTGAGATCATGACCTGAGCCGAAGTCAGACACTTAACCGACTGAGCCACCCAGGCGCCCCTCTTGTGTTACTTTTTAAGATGTTACTCAGAAAGGGCAGAGGGCAAGGGAAGACTTGCTGTTTGGGTCCAAAAGCAGAACAGGCAAGATACACAATTGACAGGATTTTTGCCAGCAGCTCCTGCCCCCGTAGTAAATGTTGCCATCACCATTCCAGTGGCTATTTCATCACACGGTCCTGGGAGTGATTACAAATATCCGTTTTGGAGTCAAAGAGTCCTGGTGTCACATCCTGGCTATCTTCCTTCTGTGGTCTTGAATGTGTCAGGAATTGACTGTTCTCCATTTCCTCATTTTAAAAATGGGTATAACATGGGGCGCCTGGGTGGCTTAGTTGGTTAAGTGTCCGACTTTCGCTTAGGTCATGATCTCACGGTTCGTGGGTTCGAGCCCCGCGTCGGGCTCTGTGCTGACTGCCAGCTCAGAGCCTGGAGCCTGTTTCAGTCTGTGACCCCCTCTCTCTCTGACCCTCCCCTTCTCATGCTCTCTCTCTGTCTTCTAGAAATAAATAAAACATTAAAAAAAAAATGGGTATAACAATATCTATCTTGCAGAGCTATCAGAATGAGCTTCATAATGTCGGGGCCGTGCAGGTGCAGCTGCAAGTTGCAGACTTCTGGGATCCAGCTGGGGATTACCTTGTTAATCATGACTGGTTGAGGATGCAACGGCCGGGGGCAGTAATTCCATCCTCTGTCCTGGCCTAGTGCCCAGCCTGGGGTGGGGTCTGTATCTTCTGCGAGGGGAAATCTTTTTCCTATTTGCCCAAACTATCCTTTGAAGTTGGCTCTGTGGCGGATGGGACTCTCCCTATAAACTGCTGAAGAGCGTCAAGCTTCGAGACGGTGGTCCATAAATTACAGCTATTGCCATCTTTCACAAATTCACATGCCCAAACTATGAACCTACTGTGTTTAAAGTTTCCAGCATTCTGGGATAAGGTATGCAGTTGGTTTCTTTTCCATTTTTAAGTCAGTCTCTGTTCTCTGAAGGACATGCTATTTTAAGCCTTTTGTGATTGTGCACATGCTTACATAGCTCATTGTTCATTAAACTTCATGTTCTGCCAACCCAGTGGCTTCACCAGGAAGGAACCTGGTGAAGGTTTGGCAAAATGCTTTCTTCCACCGTCCTGAAAATTGCAGAGGCCAGATTCTGGCGCAGCACAAGGGAAAGGTGGAAGCTGCTTCCTAAGGCATTTGTAGCCTAGACACCTTTCAGCAGATGTGCTGCCATCTGGTGCAGAGCCTGAGCTGCCAGGAGGACACAGGAAAGGAACCTGATCCCGAGAATATGAGAAAGAGCGATGAATTGCAGGGCAGCCCAGTCCCCGCAAGTGGGCAGTGAAGGATGATACCAGCTTTTTTGTTGTTGATTTGCAGGACCTGGGAAGGTCATGCTCCAGGAGGGAGAGAGCCTTGCCTAGTGAAAGGGGCCCTGCCTGAGAGAAAAGGGTCTCCCGCTGGGATCATGATGAAAAAGAAGAATCCGCATTTTTTTCTTCAGTAATTTTGTTTCTTGAATTAATTTTAGATTTCTAGAAGAATTGTGGCAAAAGTATAGAGTTTCCATACGTCTCAGTCAGCTTTTCCTAACGTTAATGCCTTACATTGCCATGATACATTCATCAAAATTAGGATATTAACATAAGTACAATGCTATTAACTAAAGTACAGGCCTTATTCAAATTTTATCAGTTTTTCCACTGTCTTTTTTTTCTATTCTAGCATCTAATCTAGGGTACCACATTGCATTGCATTTTGTTGTATCTCAGTCTCATTCAATCTGTGGCAGATTCTTTGTCTTTCATGACCTTGACACTTTTGAAGAGCATTGGTCAGTTAATTTGTACACTGTCATCCTGATTGGGGTTTGTCTAATATTTTCTGATGATTAGACTGGAGCTGTGCATTTTGGGCAGGAATACCAGAGGGTTGAAATCCTTCACATCCAATCAAATCAAGGGACAATTGATACCAACATGTCTTTTCACTGGTGATGTTAACCTGGATCACTTGGTTAGAGTAGTGTCTGCCATCTTTCTCCACTGTAAAGCTACCATTTCTCCCTTCTACACTCCATTTATTAGAAATACATCACTAAATCCAGCACACACTCAAGGGAGGGACGTTAAGCTCCACCTTCTGGAGGAATAATATCAAAGAATTTGTAGACACATGATAAAACCACCATAGTGATTAGTAACTATTCTTTGAAGCTGTGCAAATGTCCTCTTTACCAAAGCTTCCCCATTAAAGTTCGTATTCACCCATGGATTTTGCTGGCAGCAATGGTCACTAATGGTGGTGTTCTCATAGTGATCCTCTTTTTTCTCATAAAGACCCTCATTGTAGTCATATAACCCAAAATGTCATCCATCTAACAGCCAGAAGCATTATGAAGGCTGCCTTCTGTGAGAATAAGCCATTTTCCTGAGGTCATCCAAGAGAACTTTTTAAGAGGCTGGTTATAGATATTATGATCCCTAGCCCTTACAAAGATCTCCTACGTGGTTGTGGCCTCTGGCTTATGGGATGAGGAGAATTAATATTAGAAGTAAATATTACTTTGGCCCTTCCCCAGTGTCCTTCCATGCCACCTGATGCAGTTTTCTGTAGCAGCCCCTGACCCTCATGAATCTCTGGAATGACACATTCCATTTAGTCCTCAGACTGGAGCCTGAGCTAAGCCTCAGTGGGTCTTTGGCCTGGACCAAATGGACTCTGGTCTCCAACAAGACAGGGGTCTAGTGTTGGAGAGATGACTCACTCTTTCCACCCATGATTTCTTCTTTTCTAGCAGTTCTGTGGTACCTTGAACACCTGAAAGAGCAGATTCGGATGTGTGGCTATTTGGTGACATTAGCACTGTTTGATAGAGGGCTGAACTAAGGTCATGGCAGAAGTGCAAGAAGGAAGATAGGGATTTATTCAGGCAGACATGTAGTCAATCAGACAGCAAATATTTATGGAATGTCTACTGTTTCCAGAGACTATCATAGGTGTCAAGAATACAGGGTGAATACAAAAGTCCTTGTGCTCAGAGAGTTTATATCCTGTGGGCTACTGGGGGCAGCATCAGGGCTGTATTTGGAACATAAGAGGAGCAGTTAGAGGTACTACAGGTTTTTGAGCTATGGAGAATATGAGAGAGATTGGGAGGTGGAGATAATGGTTGCATTCTGGAACATTTGGAGTTTGGGGTATTTGTGAGCCATCAAGGCTGAGATGCTCACTTAGATATGTCTACTTAGATATGAAAAGATACACTTGGCAGAAGCTGGGGGACACTGTGGGAATGGATGAGATCCCACTCCCAAGAATGGGTCTCAGGGTGGGGCTCAGCCAAGGGCAGGTGCCCATCAGGACCACCCGGGAGCTTCCCCACACTCTATGTAACAGTGTTCTTGACCCAGGTAGTTAGAGCTTTTGAAATATCTCCTAGAGGCAGCCTCCCTAAACCAGAGATGTCCTCTTAGAGGAGTTCGATGTATGTTACAGCTACAAAAAGGGTTAAGAGTGACGGGTACAACCTAGTAAGAGGCCTGGGTCAAATTGAAGGCTGCTACAGCTCCATGAGATTTGGGAGTTTGAGATTCAATAAATCAAGATCTTAGTGTCAGCTCTTCGGTAGCTGCTATGACCTCACACAAGACACTTTGCTTCTCTGAGCTTTACTTTCTCCATCATTAAAACCAGAGGTTTGGCCACACCAGCGGTTCTCAGACTGTGGTTTAGGAACCCCCCCAGTACCAGCATCTCCTGAGAGCATGTTAGGAGTGCAGATCCTTGGGCCCCATCCCTGATCTACTGACTCCAGGTAGGGCCACCAGTCTGTGAGTGCAGCCTTTCAGGTGATTCTGACACTCTCCAAAATTTGAGAACCACCAGATTAGATGAATTTGAAAACCCCTTCCAGCTTAGAAGCTTCTCTCCTGTATTTTTGTTCACATGCTTTTGTCAAGTTTAAATAGCCTATGATCTTTCTTTGTCCCCCCGCAGATGTCAAATGATCTTAACATTTAACCACCATTAAAGATGAATCATCGTTAAACAGTTTAAGTTATTTCTGCTCAGGGCCAGGAGGATGTGTGTGTGCACATGTGTGCATGTGTGTGTGGGGCAACAGGAGGCCGGCAAGTGCAGGCTTAGGGCCGTCCTCTTTGCTATCTTGGATGACACAGTGAAAAGTAAGCTACGTCAGCGAAAGCCGACGATCACAGTGCGTGAGCTCCCGCAGCCAGGGGCACTCAAAAGCTGTGTTTTGCCTTACCTTCTCGTACACAGCTGGAGTTTGGGGTGTAGTTGGGCCTAAAGTAGGTCGAATAAGCATTCCTCTCCTAAGTGCCAACTCTGTGTGCTGTCTGTCACTCTCTCCAGCATCTGCCTCTATCTCTGGCATCTGTGTCCCCTTGGGCCTGTTGGCTGATTCTTCTTTTATTTTTTCTTCATTTTTAATGTTCATTTATTTTTGAGAGAGAAAGAGAGACAGAGTGTGAGCGGGGGAGGAGCAGAGAGAGAGGGAGACAGAATCCAAAGCAGGCTCCAGGCTCTGAGCTGGCAGCACAGAGCCCGATGTGGGGCTCAAACTCACGAACCACAAGATCATGACCGGGTCAAAGTTGGATGCTTAACCAACTGAGCCACTCATGTGCCCCTGGCAGATTCTTAACAGGAGCTGCTGCTTGAGGTTCTCAGCCCAGGTTTCCCAGCTGGGCCAGGAGGAGTCCTCTGCAAGATCCCCTCACAACCCCACTGAGCCCAGTTTATGAATCAGTGTGACGCCCAGAGGCAGGCCTGCCCCTGACCCTAGCAAACCAAACTCAGAAAATTCACACAGTCACTTGTACACCATGTGTGTAAAAACTTACTTAAGCCAGCAAACTCTTAGATACAATGTTTTCTCTCCTTCTATCCTGACAAATACACTTTTATAATGACCTGGAAGACCATGTTCAAATTTAGATTTCTCAGATTCCTTGAATTTCCACTTTGAACAGAAGCAATGTGGAGGGAACTGGCCTCCAACTCTTGGTCTGGGGGAACCTCTTCCTCTGTCCTTCTCTGAAGGGGGCCCCCGTGCACACGTGCAGACACCCCGCCAACCCTAGGATGTCCACCACCTGTTGTGGCACACTGCGATCCATTCGCCGTACCTCTTGCCTGAGGGTGCACACGTCAGGGGCACAAACCACCCTCAGAAGGACAGATCCAGAGGAGAAGCCCATGAGGATCAGGAGACAGGCATCTGGGTGGAGAATCCGGGGTCTTGGGCACTTGTGGAGTGCTCTACCCATAGGGTCCTGGGCTCTCATAGGCATGTAGCCTGGAACGTCACACTCCAGCCAAGGAGTGTTGAGTGGCCAAAGGAGGACCCAACATGGCGGCTTCTAAAAGAGGACGCTGTTTGTGTGGGTCTGAAGGGGCAGCTGTGAACTGCTCCAAGTGATCCTGTCCCCTCTCTGGTATTTTGCAGATACTCCCGCCTGTGGCATTAGGGACATTTCGCAGAGTATGAGAGACACTAGAAATCACGTAATCAGGGGGCACCTAGGTGGCTCAGTGGGGTTGAGCGTCTGACTTCAGCACAGGTCATGAGCTCACAGTTTATGGGTTTGAGCCCCTTGTCAGGCTTTGGGCTGACAGCTCAGAGCCTGGAGCCTGCTTCGGATTCTGTGTCTTCCTCTCTCTCTGCGCCTCCCGTACTTGTGCTCTGCCTCTCTCTCTCTCAAAAATAAACAAACATTTAAAAAATTTTAAAAAATTAAAAACAAAACGAAATAATCTAATCAACCCCATTGGTTAACTCATAAGAAAACCAAGGTTGTCTGGAGTAACGAATTGGGTTCTAGAATGGTGGATTGACATTCTGGGGTTGTATATTGCGTTCTGAAATTATACCCCGGAAGGGTGAATTTCATTTGAGAATTACATTGTGTGAAACGGTGGATTAATGTTCTGGAATTTTATGCTACGAAGGGTGGCGTTCAAAGGGAAACATGACTGATGTGAACAGAACAGCCCCACGCTGAGAAGCTGGGAGGGCTTTGGAAAACATCGCATTGCTGCTCCTCAGAGGCTGAGAACTTCTTGACTCCCTGGGTAACTAGAACAAACACTGTTCTGTCTTAAACACACATTTTACGGCTGCCTTGAAGACATCATCTTGGAGGAGGCTTTAGTGACAGATTTTGGTTATGTTTTCCTCATGCTGCTTTAGTAATAATAGTTGGAGCCAGCTTCAAAAATATGGAAATAGGGGCGCCTGGGTGGCTCAGTCGGTTAAGCGTCCGACTTCAGCTCAGGTCATGACCTCACGGTTCGTGAGTTCGAGCCCCACATCGGACTCTGTGCTGACAGCTCGGAGCCTGGAACCTGCTTCAGATTCTGTGTCTCCCTCTCTTCCTGACCCTCCCCTGCTCATGCTGTCTCTATCTCTCTCTCAAAAATAAATAAAATATTTTTAAAAAATATGGAAATAAACATTTTTCCCCCTGTTCAAAATTTCCTGATTATTTTTAGTTAGGCTGGGCACTTTCCATTGCATCAGTAAGTATAACTTGGTTCATTCCATGAAAATCAAATAACTAAAAAGCTAGCAATGTATTTCTGTCACAGATGATATTTTTGTTTCCATTTTGAAGTGTTTTTATGAATTGGATTACAAAACTAATTGAATCAGAGATGAATTTTGCTCAAGAAGTTGAAGTATTTTATGAAATAGAATTACCATGAGAAATTGACCTAATTATTCAGAAGTTTCTAATGCAAAAACCTAATACAGTGTTGAAAGCCCTCCACAGAAGAAAGCCCAAGAATACAGCTCCCTTATGGCAAAGTAACACAGTTTTTATTTATTTATCTCTTCAGAACTATAGCTTTTAGCTTATAAGAACACAGCTTCAGGATATATTGTACAAATGCATTATACTAGTTTTCAAGGCTATAGTTCTTCAAAACTAGTTTTCTCTTGCATAATATATTTTTTTCCCATCATTCTAACCATTGTTGATTAAATAGGAATGGGATTTTTATATGCGACTGCTTAAATCTTTAGTCCACAAGTACATGGCCTACTATTGCCTTTTTTTTTTTTAATAATGAGGACATGCTAGTATGTTTTAAAATCATAACAGATAAAATCCCAGAAAAGCTCACTGTTGCAACCATTATCAAAACTTTCTGCTTTATTAAGAGTTTTTGGAGGGGCGCCTGGGTGGCTTAGTCGGTTAAGCGACCGACTTTCGCTTGGGTCATGATCTCGCGGTTCGTGGGTTCGAGCCCCGCGTCGGGCTCTGTGCTGACTGCCAGCTCAGAGCCTGGAGCCTGTTTCAGTCTGTGACTCCCTCTCTCTCTGACCCTCCCCTGCTCACGCTGTCTCTCTCTCTCTCCTAGAAATAAATAAAAATATTAAAAAAAAAAAAAAGAGTTTTTGGAGAGTGTAGCTCGGGCTTGATTTGCCCTGTTTCAGAGACTGGACTTTCTCCTGATGACTCAGAGATTGTAGAGATGTAAGGAAAGTCTCTTTAGTTTCATTCACTTAGCTGGAAGAGATTTAGAGAGGATACTTTGATTGGCTCTCATCCTCCACAGTCCCCTCTCTCCTTATCTCTGAAGCTGATGCCAAGCTCTGTGTTAAGACTTCCCCATGGTTTCTCTGACCTTTCCAGATCCACCCTGCCCTGCCTGGAATCTATCTCCATAGCAAAGGCAGGTCTACTGGCTGGCTTTCTCTGGCTTTTAACCTGCCTGCTCTGTGTATATACCCCGGTAATCTACATTCTCAAACAATGTGCTTGCTCAGCCCCCAGCTGGAGACCCACCCAACCCTCAAGGACACTTCAAACAAGCACACCAGGAGAAAAAAGCTGCACTCACAATGCAAATGTGTCTCTGGTGCTTCCTTCAGCAGATGGCCATTCATATATGCCTCCTACATGCAAAGTTTAGAGCCACCAATCATATGACTCCAACACCCTTCATGCTTTGCAGAAAACAAGTTTCATTTAGTTACTAACACATACTCTTCTGAGGAGAGTAAATGCAGTATAAGCTGTGAGAAGGAAACGGTGTCTCCTAGGTTCTGGAAAGACCAGAAAACCACCAGTGGAGTCTAGACAAACAGCAAATATGTTCCACTGCACGCAGCACGCTGAGAAGCTGGTAGTGCTGTTCTAGGCACTGTGTCGAGGAGGATTCTGAGGCCTGCATGAATGGGAGAGAATTGGTACCATGTGCTTAATTTGATGTTAACTGGTGACTTCCAGGCTTCTGGGAATCGTGGTGGATGGATATGCCACTTAGCAGTACAAGGATTACTGATGCAGCCGAGGTTAAAGAGAAAGCGTTATGTCTCAGTTCTGACATAAGTTTGAGATGCCCAGGTGATAGCTGTGTCCACTTGGCAGGTAGGTAACGTAGACCTGCCCCTCTGAGAGGGAGGGCTGGGCTGGAGAAATAGACTGGGGAACCACCAGCATCTACGTGGGAGTGACTGGCAGAGATGGGAGCCCCCAGGGATGGGAGCGGCTGCGGGGGGCGGTGAAGAAGAGGTTGTACAGAATCACCAAGAACAACTGAGGGAGGAAGAGCAATTCTACTTCATTACTCACTGTCTCTGCCTCCTGCCCCATTGATCAGATTTTATGTCAACCCAGTCCAGACTTCAGTTTCTTTATCTATAAAGTGGAAATAATTTCTCTCTCCTGTGTCCCATATTGTCATGCAGATCACTTGATTTCTGGTGATGTTGGGTTGAACAAACATGTTTACTACTGGTCCTTCCAAAATTCCACTAAGATGCTTATAATTTGGGGCAAAGAGCACTAACCAGCAGGAGAAAAGGAAACAGGCAGAAGACGGCAGTGATGACATTTTGTAAACTGAAATGCACTGGGCCAATGGCAATGGATTTAGAAACCAAAGAATGATGATTGCCAAGCCAGCAGTGAGGGGAGATTCAGAAGCTGGCTTCTATTTGAGGAATGCTTTCAAGTTTACAGGGGTTTTCTCCTACATCTCTCTTTATCTTTCCTCAACTAGATCTCTCTTTCATTTTAAAGAAATAAATGTTCAAGGGGGAAAGATAGTGGTACATTGTATGGATAAACCACAGTGTATCCATTGTCTTACCGCTAGACAATTATGTTGTTTCTAGTAAAAATAAATGTGCAGACAAAACCAAAGTATGCAAACCTACATGGGGTAAGACACAGGAGCACCAAATGGTTGTTCCCTCTGGAAGAGAATAAGGAAAAGGAAAGGAATAGAGTTGGAGATTTAGCTATATTTTATTCCCCATCCCCACATTTATTTGTTTAGTTTTAGCCTTATTGAGATATAAATGACATATAACATTGTGTAAATGCAAGGTATACAAATGTGGTCATTTGACATATGATTTTGGTATACCTTTTGAGAAAAGGTTACCAGAATAAGGTTAGCTGACACATTTATCACCTTGGTTAGAACTTTTCACATTTACTCTCTCAGCACTTTTCAAATATTGTAAACTGTCGTCACCATGCCCTACGTTAGGTGCCCAGAACTTACTCACCTTATAACTGGAAGCTTATATACTTGGGCCACCTTTACCCATTCGCCCCCCTCGACCCCCACTGCAGCAACTACCAATCTGCTCTGCTTCTAGGAGCAGTTTGACTTTTGTTAGATTCTACATGTAAATGAAATAAAACAGGATTTGCTTTCCTCTGACTTATTTCACTTAGTACAATGCCCTTTAGGTTCATCTGTGTTTTCACGAGTGGGAAGATTTCCTTCTTTTTTATGGCTGAGTAGTATTTCATTGTTCAGTGGTGTGTGTGTGTGTGTGTGTGTGTGTGTGTGTGTGTGATGTATGAAACAACATCTTTATCCATTTATCCATTGATAGACCGGAGCTGTTTCCCTGCCTTGGCTATTGTAAATAATGCTGAATGAACACAGGGATGTGGATATTTCTTTGAGATTCTGTTTTCATTTCCTTCAGATACCCAGTCGTGGTAGTTCTATTTTTAGTTCTTTGAGGAGCCTCTATATAGATTTCCATAGTGGGTGTGCCAATTTAAACTTATTTTTTATGTTTATTTATTTATTTTGAGAGAGAGAGCACTCTCGCAAACGGGAGGAGCAGAGAGAGAGAGGGAGAGAATGCCAAGTAGCTGTTAATGCAGAGCCCCATGTGGGGCTGGAACTCATAAACTGTGAGATTGTGACCTGAGCCAAAATCAAGAGTCTGAGCTTAACTGACTGAGCCACCCAGGTGCCCCAGGGCTCTGCCAATATACCTTCCCACCAATATTGCACAAGAAAAGTCCCTTTTCCCTACATCCTTCCCAATGCGCCATATCTCCTTTTTGATAATAGCCACTCTAATAGGTGTGAGATTGTATGTCATTGTGGTTTTGATTTGCATTTCCCTGTTAGTTATGTTAGTGATGTTGAGCACCTTTCCATGTATCTGTTGGCTATTGAATTGTGTACCTTCTTTGCAAAATTTTAGATGCTTTGCCCATTTTAATAAAATTATATTATTATTATTATTTTTTGCTATTGAATTACATGAATTCCTTACATATTTGGGATATTAAACCCTTATCAAACACATAGTTTGCAAATATTTCTCCCATTAGATAAAATGTTAGTTATTTTGAGAAAGGAAAAACACAATCTTCTAATCAGTATGCTGGGGCATGGAAATGGGTGGATGTAAAGGCAGCATGCTCAGAAAACTTGGCTTCCCCACTAGCTCTAGTTTAGAATCTTCATGAAGGTGTGAAGCCCAGGACCCAGGTCAGGGACCTGTCCTTCCTCTCTCAGACACTGTGAGACATGGCCTTCGCCATCCTCCGGTCCATGTGCCTGTGGCCATGCCCCTCTAACTTCCACTGTTGTGAGACATAATTTAGAATCAGAGCCACTCTAGACAATCCGGGGCATAGAGAGCAAAAACTTGCAAAATCCTGTTCTAGACAGAGCCAGCCACCAAAGTTGGGAGGGGCATGAGAGTGCCTGTTCTGTATTCTTTACAAAACCAGGTCACCCCAACAGTACTTCTCTTGCTACCTATTGACAGTGCTGTGTGCCATTGTTCATGACCGCAATAGCCTCCTTCCTGGGTACCTTCATTTTACCCTGATGATTGACTTATGATACAGGAATAATATTTTATGCAGATGCATTACCTTTGGTTGTTAAGAGCTAATAGATGAGCTTCATTAATTGCAAACTATTTTTAGCCTTACCATTAAATGGAGAGAGACAGATTGCATCCCTGACACAACAAAGCCTGCCTTAAGCCGACTAATACAAGCTTCATGAAGCAGTGCTCGATGGATTTCCTTTAGCTACAAATGAGCCTTGTCATACCCGCATCCATTCAGTGTTTGGTCTTTGACTATAAAAATATTTTTCAGAGAAATTCTTAAAAGTTATAAAAAATAAAATACTAAGATTCTATAAAGCTTACCAAATAGAAGAAAACAGAAGGAAAAAAATCATCTTTAATCTCAGCCACCCTCACATAACAATTGCCTTTTACTCTTACCTTCAAATTATTTTCAAATGAATATCTCCTAGAAGTCTAGTAATAGTATCAACGGCAATTGGGTATACTTTTTATTTAACACTATATCATAATTTCTGCTGCAGAGTGATACAAGCTTCACTTTTAAAATAAACTTTCAGAGCAGCACCTGGGTGGCTCAGTCAGTTGAGCATCTGACTCTTGATTTCGGCTCAGGTCATCATCTCACAGTTTTGTGAGTTTGAGCCCCACGTTGGGCTCCGTGCTGACAGCTCACAGAGCCTGCTTGGGGTTCTCTCTCTCTTCCTCTCTTTCTGCTGCTAACCCACTTGCTCCATCTCTGTCTCTCTCAAAATAAGTAAACATAAGAATATATAATAAAATAAAAATAAAATAAACTTTTAATTCTGAAATAAATTTAGATTTATAGATAGTTGCCAAGATCAAAGAATTCTTGCTCACCTTTCACCCAGTTTCTCCTCATGCCAATGTCTTCCATAACCATGCCACATTTGTCAAACCTAAAAAATTAACAAATGATAGGGATGCCTGGGTGACTCAGTTGGTTAAGTGTCCGACTTCAGTTCAGGTCATGATCTCATGGTTTGTGAATTCAAGCCCCGCATCAGGCTCTGTGCTAACAGCTCAGAGTCTGGAGCCTGCTTCAGATTCTGTGTCTCCCTCTCTCTGCCCCTCCCCTGCTCGTGCTCTATCTCTTTCTCAAAAAAAAAAAAATAAAATAACTAATGATAGTACCAACTAGTCTCAGTACCATATTATCAACTGAACTACAGACTATTTGGGTATAACTGGTTTTTCCACTAACATCCTTGGCTGATCCAGAGCCAATCCAAGATACCACTATCTGTTTAGTCAAATCTCATTTTTAATGTCTGTATTACAGTCCACCCACAAAATGCACCACTACTGACCTACTACCCTGATTCTAAATATCTAGATTGTTTATATTTTTAGTATCACAAGTGATCACAGGCAGAACACCTTCATGTGAGCAGTCTTCTCTTCTTTTAAGATTCTTTCCTCACGACAGACTGTAACCACACTTCTGAGGTTCCAAGGAAAGGAGCATATTTATGGCTCCAGATATTACTGTACATTGCCAAATTGTCTTCCAAAATGCCTGTGCATTTACACTGTCACAAGTGAGTTTTTGAGAGTAGCACATTCATGTACTCTTGTCAACATTAGTTACTATCACTTAAACATTTGACTAATTTGATAGGTAAAAATGACATCTCAATTTTTAAAAATTATATTTACTGGATAACTAGCAAATTTGAATATCTCACCATGCGTGTTTACCAGCTATATGTTCTCTTTTGTGAGTTGTCTCCTCATATTTTATTTATTAGAGTCTGAATATGTTTTTTTTTAATCAATATGTATGAGTTTTAAAATAAAGATAGCCCTTGGCCTGTCATTTTGCTGCAATCATTTATCCCCCAGTCTGTTGTTTTGATTTTCTTTTGCATTTTTTGAAGAGCATAGTGAAAGTTTTATGGTGCAGAATTCGTCGTTTTCTTTTGATTTATTCTCTTTACCTTTTTTTTTTTTAATGTTTATTTCTAGTGGAGGGTCAGAGAGAGGTTGAAATCTCCTCAAAAGACAAAAATCATGACCTAAGCGAAAGTCGGACGCTTAACTGACTAAGCCACCCAGGCGCCCCTCTCTTTACCTTTTTTAAGGTTAGAAAGGTTTCTCCTCAAAAACAAAAATCTGATTTTAAAATACAATTCTCTTCTATAATTTGATTTCCAGTCTTTCACCATTTGATTCATCTGGAATATTTTTGGTGTTTGGTCCCAGTGTCTGACTTGGCCACCTGTTGCCCACCAGCTGCGGATGACCACATCTCCTTCATCAGCAGTAAAAGCCATTTTTGTGTACCCAGAGGAGCGAATGGCTTACACCCTCCTCTGCCTGTGTTGCCCAAGGCAGAATCCTTGCAGCGTTTCTGACTCTCTCCTTTCCTCCAACCCTGTGTTCACTCAGCTACAACATCCTAGTGGTTCCATTATGTGGTTCTTCCTCTTGCCTTTTGGGGAAGAGTACATACTGCTCTTTGTGCTTGGAACCCTTTCCCACCCCCACCTTGCCTCAGCCCTACTGGACTGTCAAGTAGAGTCAGGTGTATCCTTGCCATGTGCCACAAAGGGGCCCCATATTTCCCCTCATTCTTATCACACCCAGTTGTAATGTCCTGCTAACTTGTTCGTGGTCCTCTGTCCCTTTCTTCTTTAATGGAGCCTCACTGACTAACCCAGTGCTTGATACATGTAGGAGCTTGATACATACTTGCTATATATGTAAAAGATTTAATAAATGAGTAAATATTCCAGTAAAATGGAAGTCTTACCCAACTGTGTCCCAACAGGCCTTGGCAGGAATACTTTCCTACAGAATATGAAAGTAAAGGGGATAGCATATCAGAATTTATGCTTTGTATGGTACAAATATGTCATAGACCCTATAGCTCAGCTTGTTCAACATCTAGTTAATCTTCCTTCTAGGTGCCATTACTGTAATGCACTGCCTGGAAAAATTAAAATGACATTTTCCAGACTGCCTTGTAGACAGTATTCTGGATGTAAGTTAGGTTCTACCAATGGGATGCATTCTTGGGACAAATGGAAGACAGGACTGGAATGAAGGCCACTTTCCTCCTGCTGCTTCTCCTGCTAAGTGAGGCCATCAAAATGTGAGAACTCATCTTTCCAAAGCTCATCACCACTTCTGCGGGTAGATGAAGGCAGCTTGCAGAGTAATGGCAGGACTGAATGTGAAGGCAGAGGCTACTTGGTTATGGATTACCTCTATAGCTAGTCTCTGTCTCTCTCATCTATATATTTATCTATCTATAAAATAGAGTGAATGGAGGGTCCTAAATTCCATTCCACTGGCCTTCTCATCAATTTTGTAACCGTGGTTGTGCTTAAAATACTCAAAGTGTTTTCTATTTCTGTGAATGATGGCAGATACACAAGGGACATGAGCACTGGTTTCCCATTTGCTGACTCAAGCAGCCCAGCCTGTCTTGATCAGTTGTCATTTTCCCCAAAGTAAATGGAGAAAATTCTATTCCTAGGACTTAGGATGAAGGTGTGCTTACTGGTTATTCTGTGGTTTGGTGAGGGTCTGATAAATCATTTCTACTCTATTCCTCCCCCACCCCCACTTGCCAGTCTCCTTTTAGATTTTGTTTGCATAAACCTCTTAACTCAGCAGTAAAGCTGCCCAGTACTGGGTAATTATACAACTAAACCCCAAAATAAAAATACTTAGAGGAAATACAGGTGAATGATTAGGATTTTTAACCTAGTAAGAGTTCTTTTGCATCAATGAGAAAAAAATTAACAACCTAATTGGAAAATGTACAAAACACATGAATAGATGAAGAAAAATAGCCAAAGAAGTTATTATAATATTCATTTTTTTTTCTTATCAAATTAACAAAGACTTTTAAGTAATTCTTAGATCTGGTGAAGCTATGTTACTTCTACTGAGCATTCTAATACACCTCCAAAAGCTTCTAAACTAGTTAATTTTCTAGATGTTACTTGGGTTATGCTTATAAAAAGTCTTTAAAATATCCATTCTTGGGGCACCTGAGTGGCACTGTTGGTTAGGCATTGGACTTCGGCTCAGGTCATGATATCACAGTTCATGAGTTTGAGCCCCACATAGGGCTCTGTGCTGACAGCTCAGAGATTGGAGCCTGCTTTGGATTCCGTGTCTCCCTCTCTCTTTTTCTGCCCCTCCCCTGCTTGTTCTCTGTCTTTCTCTGTCTCTCTCTTTCTCTCATAAATAAATAAATAAATAAATAAATAAATAAATAAATAAATATCTATTCTTTAAGATCAATAGTTCTCAACTGGAAGTAATTTTGCTTCCAGGAGACATTAGCAGTGTCTGGAGATTATTTTTGCTTTTTCCAGCTATGTTTGGGGCATCTAGTGAGTTGAGAACAGAGATGGTACTCAACATCCTACAGTGTACAGGAGAGCTCCCACAAAAAAACCTCTAGCCAAATGGTCAGCAGTATGGATACTGAGAAATTCTGTCCTAGATATAAGAATTCTGCTTTATGAATTTTCCCAAATGAAAAAATCAAATGTATTTAATCTTTTGTGGAGAGCAATAAGTCAGTAGCTATTAAAACTTAAAATGCATATACCCATAATTTTAAACATGTCAGTTCCAGTATATTTACCACATGGTGTATATTAGTTTCAGGTGTACAGTATAGTGATTCAATAATTCTATACATTACTCAGTGCTCATCAAGTGTCTGTATCACATTTTCTTTATCCATTCATCCATCAATGGATACTTACGTTGCTTCAGTAATTTGGCTACTGTAAACAATGCTGCAAAAAACATAAGGGTATGTATATCTTTTTGAATTAATGTTTTTGTATTCTTTGGGTCAATACCCAGTAGTGGAATTACTGAACCATATGGTAATTGTATTTTTAATATTTTGAGGAATATCCATACTGTTTTCCACAGTGGCTGCCATAGTTTGCATTCCCACCAACAGTGCACAAGGATTCCTTTCTCTCTACATCCTTGCTTCTAAACTAGTTAATTTCTTAACCAGTTGTTTCTTGAGTTTTTGATTTTAGCCCTTCTGACAGGTATAAGGTAATATTTCATTCTGGTTTTGACTTACATTTCCCTGATGATAAGTGAGGTTGAGCATTTTTTCATGTGTCTGTTGGCCACATGTATGTCTTCTTTGGAAAAATGTCCGTTCATGTCTTCTGCACATTTTTAATTTGGATTATTTCATTCTTTATATAGTTTGGATACTAACCCTTTATCAGATATGCCATTTGCAATATCTTCTCCCATTGCATAGGTTTCCTTTTAGTTTTATTGGTATTTCCTTTGTTGTGCAGAAGCTTTTTATTTTGATCTAGTCCCAATAGTTTTTGTTGTCATTTCCCTTGCCTCAGGAGACATACCTAGAAAAATGTTGCTACAGCCAATGTCAGAGAAATTACTGTCTGCTTTTCTAGGATTTTTATGGTTTCAGTTCTCACATTTAGGCCCTTAATCCTTTTTGATTTTATTTTTGTGTGTGGCATAAGAAAGTGGTCCACTTTCATTCTTTTGTGTGCGGCTGTCCGGTTTCCCAATGCCATTTGTTGAAGAGATTGTCTTTTTCGCATTGCATGTCTTACCTCCTTTGTTAAAGACTAATTGACCATATAATCATAGGTTCGTTTCTGGGATCTCTATTGTGTTCTGTTGATCTGTTTGTTTAGTTTTATGCCAATATTGTATTGTTTTGATAACTACAGTTTAATAGTATATCTTGAAATCTGGGATTGTGGTCTCCAGTTAGTTCTTCTTTTTCAAGATTACTTTGACTATTCGGAGTCTTTGGGACTGCATACACATTTTAGGATTATTTGTTCTTGTTCTGTGAAATATACTTTTGGTATTTTGATAGAGATTGTATTAAATTTGTAAATTGCTTTGAGTAATATGGACATTTTAACAGTGTTTCTTCTTCCAATCCATGAGCATTAATGTCTTTCCATTTATGTCATCTGCAATTTCTTTCATCGATGTTTTGTACTTTTCGAAGTACAAGTCTTTAATCTCCTTGGTTAAGTTTATTCCTGTATATTTTATTATTTCTGATGAAATTGTAAATGAGATTGTTTTCTTAATTTCTCTTTCTGCCACTTCATTATTAGTGTATAGACATGTCATAGATTTCTGTATATTGATTTTGTATCCTGTATTCTTACTGAACTCAGCTATTAATTCTAGTAGCTTTTTGGTGGAGTCTTTAGTGTTTGCTCTGTATAGTATTATGTCATCTGTAAATACTGGAAATTTTACTTCTTTCTTACCAAGTTGAATGTCTTTTATTTTTCTTGTCTGATTGCTGTGGTTAGGACTTGCAGTACTATATTGAATAGAAGTAGTAATAGTGAACACCCTTGTCTTGTTCCTGATCTTAGGGGGAAAGCATTCAGTTTCTCACCATTGTGTGTGATGTTTGCAATGAGTTTTTCATATATGGCCTTTATTATGTTGTGGTATATTCCTTCTAATCCTACTTTGTTGAGGGTTTTGTCATGAATGGATGTACTTTGTCAAATGGTTTTTCTGCAACTATTGAATGACTGTATGGTTTTTATCCTTTCTCTTTTAGATGTGATGTATTATGGTGATTGATTTGTGACTATTGAACTACACTTGCATCTCAAAAATAAACGCCTCTTGATTGTAGTGAATGATTTTTTAAAAATACATTATTGGATTTGAAACACTGATATTCTGTGGAAGATTTTTATGTCTATAGTTTGCTCTCTCTCTCTTTGATAGCATCTTTATCTGGTTTTGGTATCAAAACAATGCTGACTTCGTAGAATGAATTTGGAATCTTTCTTTCCTCTTCTATTTTTTGGAATAGTTGAGAAAAATACATTATTAACTCTTCTTTAAATATTTGGCAAAATTCACCTGTGAAAGCTGTCTGTTCCTGGACTTTTGTTTTTTGGGAATTTTTTGATTACTGATTCAATGTCATTGCTGGTAATGCATCTGTTCAAATTTTGTATTTCTTCTTGATTCCATTTTAGGAGGTTATACATTTCTAGAAATTTATCCATCTCTACTTGGTTGTCTATTTGTTGGCATATAATTTTTTATAATATTCTCTTATAATCCTTTGCATTTCTGTGGTGTCAGTTTCTCTTCTTTAATTTGTGATTTTATTTATTTGAGTCTTCTCTCTCTCTCTCCCCCACCCTTTTCTTTTCTTTTTTATGAGTCTGACTAACGCTTTGTCAGTTTTGTTGATCTTTACAAAAAACCAGCTCCTGGTTTCACTGATCTGTACTATTGAGTATTTTGTGTGTGTGTGTGTGTGTGTGTGTGTGTGTGTGTGTGTGTGTGTGTGTTTAGTTTTTACTTCGTTTATTTATGTTCTTATCTTTACTATTTCCTTCCTTCTACTGGTTTTGAGTTTTGTCTGTTCTTCTTTTTCTAGTTCTTTTAGGTGTAAGGTTAGGTTGTTTATTTGAGATTTTTCTTGTTTTTTGAGGTTGGCCTGTATTGCTATAAACTTCCCTCTTAGAAGTGCCTTTGCTGCATCTGAAAGATTTTAGACTATTGTGTTTTCATTTTCATTTGTCACCATGTATTTTTTATTTCCTCTTTGATTTTTTGGTTGACCCATTCACTGTTTGGAGCATTTTTTTTTTTTCTAGGAGAGAGAGAGAGAGACAGCGTGAGCAGGGGAGGGTCAGAGAGAGAGGGAGTCACAGACTGAAACAGGCTCCAGGCTCTGAGCTGGCAGTCAGCACAGAGCGCCCCTAGGAGCATATTATTTAACCTCCATGTATTTGTGGCTTTTCAGATTTTTCTTATGATGGATTTCTTTTCTTTCTTTTGATTGATTTCTATTGTCATAGAGTTGTAGTTGGAAAAGATGCATGATATTACTACAATCTTTTTGAATTTGTTGAGACTTCTTTTGTGACCTAATGTGTAATCTATTATGGATATGTACTTGAAAAGAATGTGCATTTCACTGTTTTAGAATAGATATACCCATAATTTTTAATGGGTACTCATCTAGAAATATTTGGATATATGAGCAAAAAGGCACATACATAAATGTTCTTCTCAGCATTATTTTTAACAGTGAAATTTTGTAAACAACCTAAAGGTCAATCAACAGAGTCACAGTTACTGTACATGCATGCTCTGAGTAGCAGAGTATTTGACCTTCCCACCTTCCACTGCTCTTTTCCTAGGATCTGGCTCTCCTCTAAGGAGTCTTCTGTACTATGGATGGGATCAACAGAAGAACCATTCCTAAGACTCTCTTCATCTTGTCATTTCACAGTTGGGAAATCAGAAAAAATGGACCTTTCCTTTCTGACCCCTTGGTTGAGCCAAGAGGGAGTCACATTACATAGGTTTGGCCAGTCAGATGGGACTTTAGATGTTGAACCAAGACAGAGCTTGAGAGTAGTTGAAGACCAAATCCCTGAGTGACAGCATTGATGGTTGTGGTGGGTGTCTATGGGGAGGGAAGGGTGACAGCTGCCTCTTGGACTTGTAGTTCTTACCAAGTGATGGCACTGAGCCTCTGTTACTTGAGCCACTATGTTATTAAAAACATTGGTGGGAGGCCCCAGCAGCAGTCTAATAAATAGACACATTAGATCTTTGTTAATCACAGACAATGCATCCTAACTGTTATGCTGGAGAATTATACACAGTTGTTAAAAAGAAGGATCATCAGGACATATTAGCAAGTGGGAAATCAACCTGAAGAACATCCTTGCACTCAAGCTCTTCCATTTATTGACCTCTGTGCTCTGAACTGGACATACCTGTTTCCTGCCCTCGTTGAACATTATTTAAAGTAGCGAAATACTGGAGATAAATTAAATGTCTAACAATAGTGGAATGAGAAATACTGTAAATTGTAGCATGTGCATTGCAGTAGTCCCCCACCTAGCTGGCAGTTCAGTGTTGATGGTTTCAGTTACCCACCAACTGCAGCCTGGAAGCAGATGGTCCTCCTTCTGAGATGTCATCAGAAAGTTAATAGCAGCCTAACACTATGTCACACACAGTCCCTACATCATTCACCTCACTGTATCTCATCATCTCACCTCATCACAAGAAGAATGAGTACAACACAACAAGATCTTTTGAGACAGACCAGTCACATAACTTTTATTACAGTATACTATTGTAATTGTTCTATTTTACTATTAGTTATTGTTAACCTCTTACTGTGCCTAATTATTAAACTATAATAAGTATATATTTTAGGAAAAATATAGTATAGGATTTGGTACTATCTGTGGTTTGGGGTGTCAGTGGGGGGTCTTGGAAAGTATCCTGCACCGATAAGGGGGAACTACTATATATGGAAGAGCTAACAGCCATTAAAAATAATTATTTTGATGGATAAATATATACTTTCAGTTTATTTATATATACTGTATATACAAAGTAAAAATAACATTGAAAATTATGACTGTATATATTTCTTATATATGATGAACACAACAAAGAAAAATAAAGATTATATGTACATAAATTTTATGTACATATATGTGTGTATATATATACAAAAAGTTGCATATAACCAAAAGGAGGTACTGTATTCAAATGTTGACAGGACTAATTTCTTTTTTTAGAGATTTTTTTAAGTTTGTTTCTTTATTTTGAGAAAGAGAGAGAGCATGCAAGCAGGGGAGGGGCAGAGAGAAGAGAGAGAGACAGAATCCTAAGCAGGCTCCGCACTGTCAGTCCAGAGCCCAACGAGGGGCTCCAACTTACAAACTGTGCAGTCATGACCTGAGCTGAAACCAAGAGTCAGAGGCTTAACTGACTGAGCCACCCAGTGCCTCAACAGGACTCATTTCTAAATGGATTTTTTTTTTTGTATTTTCTAAATTTTGGCAATCTGCATACATTATATTTATAAACATAAAATGCATTATTTGTAACCATAAAATCATTTAAGGTAAGGATACAGTAAAACATTTGAAGTTTCCTAACCTTGTTTTACACTTAACCATATTTTTGAAACATTCTGTAATAAGACTGTATGTTAACAGATAGCTATATAATATACGTATTAAACATATATATGCTATTAAGTGAAAAAAAATCATCATCTTCCTTTAATACATTCCAGTGTCTTAGAATCGAGTTGGGAGTGTTTGGCCTGTGCTACGCTGACTCTCCCTTTGCTGGTCCCTGGAGTATTAGAAGTTACAGAAGAGGGGCGCCTTGGTGGATCAGTCAGTTAAGTGTCAGACTCAGGCTCAGGTCGTGATCTCATAGTTCACTCTGAGCCCTGAGTCGGGCTCTGGGCTGACAGCTCAGAGTCTAGAGCCTGCTTCAGAGTCTATGTCTCCCTCTCTCTCTGCACCTCCCCCCTTGCTCCCCGCCCCCCCGCCCCCGGCTCACATTCTGTCTGCCTCAAAAATAAATAAACATTAAAAAAAAAGAAGTTACAGAAGGGACTTAGAGAAATAGCTGGGCTGATTTCCCTACCATTGTGAGTTTGGGAGGGGCTAGCAGAATTCTGGTGACGTCAGCTGATACAGGTGTGGCATATCAGAGAGATGTCTGCATTTCTGTCCTATGGCGTCGTCTTGAAGTATGTTCTCCATCCATAAGTACACTCAGGGTGGGATGCATGTAGCCTCTAACACAATCTCTTTTGCTTTGGGGCAGGCAAGGTCGGGCCTCCTCTCGATATCATGCTGTACCCATTGAACTGCACAGATTTCAGCATCCAGTGGAAAATGCCAAGGCATCCTGGGAGCCCCATCATCGGGTATACTGTGAGTACCTGGGTGCAGGGATTTCTGTAGTGGGTGTGGTTGGGGTAACTATGTCCTGTTCCCACCCTTGCTCCTTCTCTATATGGTCTCCTTACATCAACCGCCCCATATTAATTAATAACTCCTCCAGTCTCCTTACATGAAACTAGAGGAAATGTTTCCCTTTTAAGGGTTTTTGTAAGTGCCTGAAAGTCAGTTATCATCTTTGGAGTCCTCATTCCGTTCAGGGATGGGAAAATATAAACTAAGTAGATGATGTGATTCCTGCTATCCAATTGCCCAGAGTCAAGTTCAGAGGCTAAATAGCAGAAACATGGGAAGTAATAGGGAATCACTGTGGAATGTTGTCAATAAATACAAAATACTATAAAATCTAAATTAAAGGGATAGATAGGCAAAGTGGGGGAGGGAACAGAGAATGCATTTCTTTCTACCTGTCAGAGGTTACAGATTGAACTGATTTCAGTTCACTAAAATGTTTTGTTTGAACAGGGTTTTTAAAAATGAGTCAACTTTTAGGAATTAGGAGATTTCAGATAAATATTTAGAGTTCTGAAATCTATGAGGACATCCAGAGAGCTGGCCACATTCCTACAGGACTCTAAGACCCTGGAGCTGGGCTCCCCACTTTAGATAAAACAAAAGCCCCCCCAGTAACACAAGAAGCTAGAACCCCATACTGCCCCCCTTTCATCAAGAAAATAAGTCCTCATCCTATTATCTTCTTAAAGCAGAGATATGTGTTTCTGAAGTCATGTTGTATCAAAAGTGGGAAGATGGAAGATTACCTGAGAAAGGTATGGTTTGGGGACAAATAGTAGGAGCTGGGTCCATCCCTCTCTATCCCATTTCACTAATACATGTCTCCCCTCTGGCTTATGAGTTTGCAAGCCCAGGCAGCTCAAGCTGATGTTTGTGGCCTCAGAACAGGTGTCTGTGAGGAGAGGCAGTGCCCCCCAGAACCCACTGCTGTTGTGAGTGGAGTTAGAACTCCAGAACCATGATATGATGAGAAGTGATGGCCCTGCTCTCACACTGGACATCTGCCTCTTTTCCAGATCTTTTACTCTGAGGTCGGTGTGGACAAATCCCTGCAGGAGCGGTCCCATAGTGTGCCCCTCAGCCAGGACATCCCTGCCATTGTGAGTATCTCCATCATGGCAGCCCCCACAATGACAAAGCTGTGGTTGGCATTTAAGCAATATTCAGAAGGATTTCTAATCATGTGTGTGTGTGTGTGTGTGTGCTGTATATGTAATAAGAGACATTTATATAGACCTCTGGAATTTACAAATGTCTTTCATGCACATTCTCTCTCCACACGCATCTGTATCTCCAGAAAGACAGCAGTGTGAAGAAAGTTCTGGTGTAAGTGCTTCCATCCTGGATTCAACCCACCCCATTTGTCATGTGAGAAAACAGCCACCTTACAGCTGTTTCTTCCCTTTTTGTCTTCATAAAGTTCGATTCTGTTTTTTTAATCCCAATAAAGCTTTATAAATAAATATGACACATTTGTATCTTTCCCCACAGCCTGGAGACACAAATGCAGAAGAAAATGATGTAATTGGAAATGTATATTCCAATGGTCCAAGTTGTTTATTTTTCTTGTCAAGCTCGGCAGGCACCCCGTTCTTCCAGTAACCAATTGTTGGCTCTCCATCTATTTCTTTTCTCTCTGCTGTCAGGGTCTCTCTGGGTGAATTTTTCTGCCTTAGGCATGTCCTGTTTTCTTCCCTCCACTCTCTTCCCCCTTCCCCATTCTATTACAATTATTCTACAGGCTAGAGCCTTTTGAATTGCTCTGTAAGCAATTACCACCAGTGCCCAGAATACTGTTGTAATGGTGGTGTTGGTGATGTTTGTAAGTCCTACTTAGTAAGTGTCCACGAGGCCAGTGTGTAGAAACCTATTTGTCATCAGGAGTAAGTAGCTATCACTCATTGGGCACCTGTTACCTTCCAGCCACTATTCCTCAAGCTTTACATTTGTTTTTCCATTTCATATTCATGACTATCGTATAACCTCACTTTACCGACAAGGACACTGAGACTGAGACAGGTGAAATAACTGTCCCTCAATCATATATTAGCGAGGAACAGAGTCAACTGTTCCCCAGGGAGACTGACTTTGGAGCCCTGCTCTGGCTCTTTTTTTGCCAAAGCTCTTCAAAAAGAAGAGATGCACATTCGCAGCTTGCTTATACTTTTTTTTTTTTTTTTAAGTATTTTTATTTATTTCTAGGAGAGAGAGAGAGACAACATGAGCATGGGAGGGTCAGAGAGAGAGGGAGACACAGAGTCTGAAATAGGCTCCAGGCTCTGAGCTGGCAGTCAGCACAGAGCCCGACGTGGGGCTCGAACCCACGAACCGCGAGATCACGACCTAAGTGAAAGTCGGACGCTTAACCGACTAAGCCACCCAGGTGCCCCGGAGCTTGCTTATACTTTGCATATTAGGATTTTAATCTCAGACTTTTGCTCCAACTTTCTTCATTTGCCCCAAAAGCCCTCTGCCCCAACCTCTATGGTTTACTTTATCCTAAAAGGGAAGATTGGCTTAGCCTATGTAGGAAGCCACCACTTGAGGTCCTGTCTCACCTCGGCAGCACTGGAACTTTCAACAAGCGCCTAGACCACACCAAGGAGCCAGCAGTGTCCCCAGCCACCAGCCTCCTGTCTTGCAGGGAGTGTGGCTCATTGCTTTGCCTACAGCACAGCCCAGGCAGCGAGGGCACAGTGCTGGTGACAGGTGTCTTGGGCTCAGGACAGTGACCCTGGAATCCAGATCCTGCCCCATCTCATGGACCTGGGCTGGACACTGGCATCTCTGGGGAGGTCACTGCAGTGCCTACGTGAAGCAGAGAGCCAGGAGGGAAATAGGCACCCTGGGCTTCCAGACATCCTTTCTGCACTTACAGGTTGGGTAACTTCAGCCCTAGTCACCTAATCTGTGTGTAGGCCTTACCTTTCTCCCATGAAAGGGGTATAATAATTACACTGTTGTGTGCTCCAAATAAAGTGGTGCATATAAAAGCCATTGGTTTTAAAATGTAAAGCCGATGGATGTTAGTGATCATTCCTGATGATCATTGCCTTTATGTTAAATATATTTTTGTTAATTACATCCAGTAATTAGAGTATGCTATCCAATTATACCTTGCTGATTTCAACAAGGTTTCATAGTTGCTACCGTACACCTAGCACAGGATAACAAGACTCCTTATGCTCGGGGAGATTTCAGTCTTCCTGGGAAAATCACATTCTCACTGATACACAGTTGGAAAGCAGCATAAGACCAGATGTCATGAACATGCGTAATAGACTGAAGTTTTGAAGAGGGGAAGCATAGTATGAGAACATGTGGTCAAAGTAGGTGCTGAGAATTGAAGCAGGGACAGTTTCTGGAAGGGCAGACAAGAGGTAGGTGCACTGAAATCAAAAAGAATGATTTGAACCAAGAGGAGAAGCCCGCATGTGTGTACATGCCTGTGGGCTTGTGTGTTTAGATAGGAAGGTAGGGGGAGGTGCAGAATATACAAAATGGAGAGAAATAATGCCTAGACATACCAGCAGTGAGTCAGGAAGAGAGGAGGGGTCTGGGATAGCAGAGTGATTCTGGGTTCAGAGACCTGCATTCAGGTTGCTATATTACAACAAGCTAACCTTATAGGATCTCAGTTCCCTCATGGACGAAACAGGGACCCACATAGAAACTATATTATAGGAGTGTATCTGTGGTTCCCAAACTGTGTCCCAGGGTGCTCCAGGGCTCTGCACCAAACTCACAGGGATGCTGTGGAATGTTTCAACTTTTCAAGGGAAAGAGCAACATCTGTGTGAACTACTACTGCCAAGTTGTTTGGGCATAACTACCGAACAAATGGAACACTTAGACATTTCTTTGGCCTTAGAGGTGCTTTAAAAATATTACTGAGACAGCAAAGGTGCTGTCAGCAAAGAAAGTTTGGGAACTTCTATACCGTATGATACCAGCCTGTAGCACAAGGATGCGCTGATTGCTAAATTAGGTCATGGGTGTAGAGCCGTCAGTACCACAGCACGCATGGAACAAGAACTGAGTGAACACTCAACAGTTTAGGTGGGAAGATGTATGTTTGATGCCCTTGGCTGTCTGTAGAAGGGGGTTCATTTTAGACCCATAAGTTTTCCTTTCCTTTCATGTTGTTTTGTTTGTTTTTCTCCCCTGCAGGGACAATCCGATCATCAGGTGATTTTTGTAAGTATGCTTCAGAAAAGTTACACCCTTCTCTCAACCCAGGATTCAGGGGGTCCCTTTTCATCAAAATGTTGATTTTCTTGCATCTTGCTCATACTGATTAAGGCCCAAGGGAGAGTGCTTAGTTTCACTGTAAACACGGACCACAGAGCATAGCAGGTGAATGTTCAATCATTTAGAAAGACGTCGCTTTTATTCTCCTATGTGTTGCTTCATCTCACATAGCAGAGTAAGGTTAAGAGGAACATTTTTTTTTAATGTTTTATTTATTTCTAGGAGACAGAGAGAGAGACAGCGTGAGCAGGGGAGGGTCAGAGAGAGAGGGAGTCACAGACTGAAACAGGCTCCAGGCTCCGAGCTGGCAGTCAGCACAGAGCCCGATGCGGGGCTCGAACCCATGAACCGTGAGATCATGACCTAAGCGAAAGTCGGACGCTCAACCGACTAAGCCACCCAGGCGCCCCAAGAGGAACATTTTTAAAGGTTGAAGTAATTTAAACTCTGTTCCAAGACTAGGTGAACAAGACTGAAAAGGAGAGAAGATGTTTAAAGCAGGGGTGGCTCCCCTCGCCCATCTTTTTCCTTCTCCTTTCCTCACTTCCTCTAATGATTCCAGACCTTCCCAGTAAGTCAGGACCAGGTCATCTAAAACTGCTTGGCTTCTGGATTTAATGCTGAACAGAAGATTCAGTTGACCATTGATTGTATCCTCTGATAATCTGCTTACATCGAGGATTCTGATTTGGTTAGCATTTGACACTTACCTTTTTCCTAGAAGAACAACTTGCAAGTTTCAACCTGGAAAAATAAGTAGTAAAATAAACCAGGGCAATTTGGTCCTTTTTAGTGTTAGAAGTAGAAATGAGTGCTTAAACTAGTGGGCTCCACACTTTCTTATCATGTGTACCCGTGGTTAAAAAATATTTGGAGCCATCAAGGTGACTCAGTTGGTTAAGCATATGACTTTGGCTCAAGTCAGGATCTCACCACTTGTGGGTTCGAGCCCCATGTCAGGCTCTGCACTGTCAGCACAGAGCCCGGGGCCTGCTTCACATTCTGCGTCTCGCTGTCTCTCTGCCCCTCCTCTACTCACACTCTAGCTCTGTCTCAAAAATGAATAAATGTTAAAAAAGATTTAAAAAATATTTGAACATATATACATATGTATATGTATATATGGTTATAAATTATACATATGCTACTCTACTAATATATTATGTACATTGTTAAGTTCCACAGAATTTTCTTCTGTCATCTCAGTACATTGTCTTGCTTACCCAGGGAGACACACCATCACCCTCCTTTAGATTTCACTGGTCTGGTTGACCTATGATAGTGATTGCACTTGGGTCTTATCTCAGGTTACAAAGAGAAGACATAGGTAGGAATCATGAGACTTGCCTGGAATCCCAGTTCATTCTTTCACCAGAGCAAGGGTAATCTTAGGCAAGGTTACAGAACCCCTCTGAATCCAATCTCTCTTTGACTGTAAAATGAAGGGGTGGCCTAGTAATGGTTCCCAACTGGGGGTTCCTTAGTTCCTATGGGGCATATGGGCATAAGTGTGGGCACTTTAGTGGATAAGCTTCAGGGATGCTTGCTGCTTTTCTGCGGTACGCAGGACACACCCATACAAGGAAGATTTGTTCAGTCTCAGAGTCAATGCTGCCCTTCCTGTGAAACCCTGGAAGATACTTTATAGCTTTCTGTGACCTCTCAGGGAATAGAATTCCCCAACTTTTCCCTCCACTCTGGCCTACATAGCCTTCATTGGGGCCATTGGAAAAAGAATGTTTGGAAGATAGCATTTTTCTATTTCTCTGGTACCTCCCATGTCATGATGCTAGATACTCCCAACTTCTACCAACACAATCAAGGCCCAGCCTTGACTTGTAAAGTCGCCTGTGAAGCTACATTCCAAGATTACCAGCTACCTATGAGGTCATTTTAGAGAAATCATAATATTTTGGTGTTGAAACTTGGAGCCAGAGAAATTAAGTGTCATCTTCAAGATCTCAAAGCTATTTGGTAGCAGAACCTGGGTCTCCTGGCTTCTGGTCCAGTACTCTCCCATTTCATGCTTTCTTCCAGCAATGCTCACTGGATTCCCTTATGGAATAATAGCTACCTGTCTGGACTAGTAAACAAGAGAACATATAGCTTCATTTCTGGAAATAAATGACCTAGGTTCCCAGCCATAGGAGAAAAGTATGGCATGGAAGGGGGTAAAGGTATAATCTGAAATCAGGGTCAGAGATTTAAGTTCAGAGCCGCTCAGCATGGTTTTATCATTGGAAAGCAAAAAGGTATTCAGTTAAGAATAGTCTCATCTTTTCAGGGGCTCCTTAAAAGAGCTATCCAGATTATTTTTGTACATTAGGTCAGGTATTAATTAGGATAAAAGTTTAACAGTCCCAAATCCCAAGATAATAGTGATTCTAACAAAATGTGCATTCATGTTTCCTTCAGGATATAACCTGTCTGGATATAACCAGTTGCTGGCTTCTCTCCATCAGAGACCCAGAATCCTTCCATCTCATTGTTCTGCCAACTCCTTTGGCCCTTCTTCTCATCGTCCAAATTGGCTCACTGATACATCCACATTCTAGCCACGAGATGAGGAAAAGAGGAAAGGAACACAGCCCTTCCTATTAAGGGATAACTCAGAAATTGCCCTCATCATTTTAAGTCCAATTCTATTGGACAGACTTTAGCCACATGGCCACAACTAGATGCAAGGGATGCTGGGAAATGTAGTTCTTGAGTGGTGGTGGCCCAACTGATATACAGGGTTTCTATTATAAGAAAGGAGAAAATGGATATGAGAAGACAATCAGTCATTCCTGTCACAGACTGTGAGTGGAGGAATGGCACTGGTATGGTAGATGTGGAAAAGGCAGCTGGACATCTTAAAAACAAAACACTAGCTTGAATATTTGATATGCTATGATTGAGAGTTGGTCAATAAAAAGCATATTAAGTTATGGTGTGCTTTATGAGGGAAACCGGACCCATTGTTGCTGTATATGTCGTTGAGCTTTCTTAGGCTCAGTGAACTAACTAGCCTAGTCTTTCTCTATCAGACATGTGAATTCTCTGATCATGTGACAACCATTGGGGGTGCTGAGAAGACAAGGGAGGCAGTTTTTGGAAGGCATTTAAAAATTGTTTTTAATGTTTTTTATTTATTTCTGAGAGAAAGAGACAGCGTGAACAGGGGAGGGTCAGAGAGAGAGAGGGAGACACAGAATCTGAAGCAGACTCCAGGCTCTGAGCTGTCAGCACAGAGCCCAACGCGGGGCTTGAACCCACGAACTGTGAGATCATGACCTGAGCCGAAGTCTGATGCTTAACCAGTTGAGTATCTCAGAAAGGGCAAGACAAACACAAAACAGGGTTATTTTGCAGCAAAGCATCCAGCCTTGCCTCCTCACCCCCCAGGAAAGGTGTGGGAAGGGGCCAGTGAGGACTGCTGAATTCTCTCTGGACTCAACATCAAGAGAGCAATTTCTCTCACTGTCTCTCACTGTCTTGTGTAGAAATAAAAGCCAAGAAAGATAAGCATTTTGACTTGTTCTCAAACTTCCACAAGGCAACACATCAAAACGCTTTGTTTTCCTACTTCGAAAAGTGCATATATACCATCTTATCTAATTTGATGCAAGTCATTATAAGACATTTAAGGATGAAAGTGAAAGATTTGTAGAAATCTGTGGCATTTTCATAAAGATTCTAGGGGTTATCACTCATCACAATGTAGTGAGAGGTTCCATTTGGGAGGATTTATGTCAGAGGAAGAAGCAATGGTTAAATCATTGAGTCCACCTCCTCTTTCCATGGCCCCAGCTACTCAGTGCTCTGACCCTCACTCTCTCATGCCAACTAACCAGCTAGTCAAAACAGAAAAGATACAGGAAAAGACTGGAAGGTTGGCTTTTGTGAGGGCCACCTTCTGTCTATCTACCTATCAATATACCTGGGCTAAATTTGGGGCTAATTTTCTATATCTAATAAACAGTTTAATTAATTTTCAATCTACATAAACAACTTCTACAAGTCTAATGTCTTTTGGTTTTCAGTGATAACTTTTAAATTTTTGGTACATAAACTTCCATGTTTATAGATAAAATAATAATCTGGTCTTCAGTGTTTATGATACATATTTTTTATTGATTTGAATATATTTGATATTTTTGTATTATGGAATTAGAACTTGGCTTTGCAGTCAAAAAAAGCAGAGTTCAAATCTTTGTCACTTAATAAATTTATGTCCTTGAGCAAAGCATTAGCTTTCCAGAGATTCTGTTTTCTCCCCTGTAAATGAAAATTAGAGTGCTATCTCCCTCCTAGGACTGAAGGAAGAATTAAATCAGGCTATGTGTTCCTGGACCCAAGAAAGCATACAATAATACATGCTGATTGTAGCTATATTTGGTATTGGCTCATAGGTAGTATCTATAATAATCTATAACCACACCACTTCTCTCATATGTCAGACAGCATAAAGACTTCACAGGAGAAGAAGATCCTAAAGCAAAAGGCTGTGAGTGTATTGGTTTGAAAGTGTATTTTTTTGGGGCGCCTGGGTGGCTTAGTCGGTTAATCGTCCGACTTTCGCTTAGGTCATGATCTTGCGGTTCGTGGGTTCAAGCCCTGCGTCGGGCTCTGTGCTGACTACCAGCTCAGAGCCTAGAGCCTGTTTTGGAGTCTGTGTCTCCCTCTCTCTCTGACCCTTCCCTGCTCACGCTGTCTCTCTCCTAGAAATAAATAAAAATATTTTTTAAAAAAAGAGAGAGTGCATTTTTTTTACTGTCATAGGAACAGCCTGGGCATGTCCTATGAGAGAAGTGAGAAGCCTTATATCCACTAGGTACCTCCAGTCTCTTTCATTTCTGACTTAACATGGACCCAGGGGACAGCTAGTGGAACTAGGGTGCACAGATGCAGGGAATTAGGGCAGAAGGGGCTTTGGAGCGAGGTCCGTTGTGTAGCTGTGTATAGGATGGTGTGGGTCAGAGAAGAAGGGAGAGGAAGACTGGAGACAGGAACCTTCAGGGAGGCTGGAGAAATGGCCCAGGTAAGGATTCAGAGGAACTGGAGGAGGAGAGCAGGCCTGAAAGGCATGTGGAGATGGCTGGGGGGAGGTGGGTAAGAGGAAATCAGCCTTGTTGCTGGAGTTGCTAATTCCAGGGACTGGGACAGAGGAGGAGTCAGTAGTAGAAGCTGTCTCTTGGTGAGGTAATCTGCTTGTATTGGACACCTTGATTTGATTTCTTTCTTGCATTCATTCACTTTTCCTTCCTTCATTTATTCATTCATCAAAAAAGCATTGCTTGAGTATTTGCTACCTGTCTGGTAATACTATACTAAGCTTTAGGCTGCCAGAGGACTAAGAACTTGCTCCTGCCCTCAAGTGGGTAGGGAGAAGGTGACAGACAATTACAATCTAAGGTGAGTTGTGCTAAGATTGAGGTACACCAAGGACGTCAGGGAAGCACAGAGGAGGGGCGCCTAACCAGACTGAAGGCTGGGGGTCAGAGAAATGAGGTAATGTCTCAGCTGAACTGAGTCATGAAGGATGAGCAGGAGTGAGCCAGGCAAGAGTGGAGAGAAGGGCATTTCATGTTGAGGGAGCAGCAGGTTCAAAGGCCCAGAGGCCAAGAATTGAATGGCATAAATTTGAGTCCTGCCAAGTTCTGAAGTATGCCTGGAATGTAGAATACAAGGAAGGGAAGTGGCATGAGATGATGCTGGAAGGATCCAGCATCACCATGCTAGGCTTTTCTAAGGGGATTTTAAATGGGAAGTGACATGCTCAGATGTGAGTTTTCGGAAGATAACTGTAGCAGGTGGAGTCTACACTGATGATGTATGCAGCATGGGTGGCAGGGAGAATCGAACCCACCATCACAGTTATGAGAACTTATACTTAAGTGACCACAAGGATGGATCTAAACAGATTCCAGTGACATAAAAGAGTCCTGGTGACTGTGTTTGGTAATTGACTGAAAGGTTGTTTAGAGAGGAGGGGTGAACACAAAGGGGAAAGTGTCAAGAATTTGTGGTTTGGAGGGCGCCTGGGTGGCTTAGTCAGTTAAGCGTCTGACTTTCGCTTAGGTCATGATCTCGCGGTCCGTGGGTTCGAGCCCCGCGTCGGGCTCTGTGCTGACTGCCAGTTCGGAGCCTGGAGCCTATTTCGGAGTCTGTATCTCCCTCTCTCTCTCTGACCCTCCCCTGCTCACACTGTCTCTCTCTCTCTCCTAGAAATAAATAAAAAAAACATTAAAAAATTAAAAAAAAAAAGAATTTATGGTTTGGGCAGTGAGAGAGAGAGAGAGAGAGAGAGGGAGAGGGAGGGAGGGACGGAGGGAGGGAGGGAAAGAGAGAGAGCACAAAAGGGGAAGCAATTTCTTATTTTGTTTTCAGTAGCAGGAGGAAGAATGATTAGTTGAGCTTTGGTTGTGTTGAACTTGACTGGCTTGGTAGTTGTTGGGTAGATGTTGTAGAGACAGACAATCACAAACCCACATCTGGACATCAAGAGGCAGGTCAGAGCTGAGAGGTAGATTTGGAGGGTGACAAGTGAAAGTGGTGCTAGAAGCTAAGAAAGTAGTACATGAGCTGACCCAAGCAAGCTTCTCAATGCTGCCCTTCAGAGGGCAAGATGGTGAGGGATGAATCCCTGAAAAAGACTAACACATCTTTGCAAGCAGAGAATGGAGAGTGGGTAGAGAATATTGAGAAGGAGCAATGAGGGAAGTAGAAGGAGACCAAGAAGAAGCAGAGTCATGGCTTCCAAGAGAATCAAGACATTTAAGAAGTAAGGATAAGCAGCAATATTGAAAGGTGCAAAAAGTCATATACAGAGAGCCATCCTGATTGGATTTACTACAGAGTTACATGGTCACTTTGGTAAGAGCGTCTCAATAGGTTTATAGTGCAGAGAGGCCCCGTGAATGGTGAATAGGAGGAGAGGAAGTGGAGGCAACTCCTTCAAAAAAGTTGTCCCTGTAGAGAGGAGGTGGGTGTATGTGTGCTGGGGAATAAGTGACCATGTGTGCTGAGGAGAGATTAGCACAGTAAATACAGAAGGACCAGGTAGGTAAGGGAGGGGATGGAGTTAGAGAAGAAGGCAGACAACAGATGTAAGTCAGAGCACAGAGGATGATCCAAGCCTTGGACCAGGGATTCATACACCTGACTGCCCATTAGCCTCAGCTGAGGGCTTTAAACTGACCCCCAGAGCCCAGCCTTCCACAGATTCTGATGCAAGTAGTCTGGAGTGGAGTCCAGGCACTGGTAATTTTTAGCGATTCTAATGTGCATTCAAGGATAAGAACTACTGTAGTATATCTTTGATAACTGTTTGTTGGATCCTTTAAAAGTTTTTTTGATCAGTGGGTGAATTCTCCTTAGCAACAATGAAGAAGGTTTGCTCATCTGCAGAAGAGGTTATGAAGAAACACAAGGCAAGATCCCTGCTCTCAAGTTGCTGACAATCCCATAGGAGAAATAGTAGTGCGTAGTTTGTAATAGAGGAAAGTACTAGATTAGTGGTGCAACAGTTGGTAGGGTAAGATCAGGTCTGGGTGGTCAGGTATCATGGGGAAGATTTGGGTGTCAGAGAAGTGTTGGAACCTAGCTAAGCAGAGAAGAGCAGGAGCCTCACACACTCAAGACCATAGTCATTACCACCCATTTCTTGAGGACGGCCTCGGTGCCAGCTACTTTACACACATTATCCCAGATCGTAATTCAGCATAGTCATATATCATCTCCAATTTATGGAGGAAGAAACTGAGGCTCAGGGGATGTAATATCAAGGTCACAGCTAGGAATAAGTGGCAGAATCAGGATTCAAGCTCAGGACTCGTTGATTCTAAAGCCTGTCTCCTTTCCACTGCAGTGCGCCAGGCCCAGTGAGGCCCAGACTCCCACTTACTATGTGGTACTGTGGCCCCAGGGATATGTTGCTCTTGCCAAAGTCTAAAGTGGAGTAAGTTTTCTTCAGCTGAGGCTTTCTGGTCAGGACCGTTTGTGTAGGTGAAGTTCATATATGCCCTTCATCAGTGTGGGGTCCCTGGACCAGCAGCAGCATTTGAACACTTTTTAGAAATGCAAATTTTCAGGCCCCTTCCTGGAGGTACTGAGTCAGAAAGTCTGGGGGGCAGGCCCAACAGCTTAAGAAGCGCTCTTGGGGATTCTGATGAACTTTAATATTTGAGAACCAAACTTTGAGTCCCTACTTTAGTATAAATCAAGACCTCAGTTTGCTGTTGTGGCTGGTCTGAGCGTCTGTGACGTGTAAACGGAGACATTGTTACCTAGATTTTAGCAGCCCAGCACTCTGATCAAAAAACTCAAATTTTAAAAGCTAGATCAGATAAGGAGAATGAATCTCAGTTCTAGACAGTGTATAGATTCTCATAAAGGATAATTCTCTAGTTGTGGGAATACGTAATGGTGTTTTCCTTTCTGCAAATTTTAAAACTTGCCCAGCCCTAGAGACAACAAAATAGTCTCTGTCCCAAGCAGCTTCACAGGGGCCTTGTGAGGCAGCCTTCATGAAAAATTGTTTGGTTTGATCTAAAAGAACTTGTGGTCATTGACGCATTTCCCGTTTGGTCATTGACAGGAAGAAGTGATCGGAGATTTGAAACCAGGCACTGAATATCGAGTGAGCGTAGCAGCTTACAGCCAGACTGGCAAAGGGCGGCTTAGCTCTCCTCGACATGTTACTACTTTGCCCCAAGGTAACATGAGTTCATGAAAACAATGGGTGCCATTCATTCATTCCTTTATTCAGTATGTATCAATGACGACCTACTATGTGCCAGGCACCATGCTGGGCTCTGGTGGTGAACAAAAATAGGCACAGCTTTTGCCCTCTCAGAACCCAGTGAGGTGGGTAAAGACATTACCTAGTTAACATGTAGTCACAGATGGTGGTAAATGTAAGAACATACACATGGAGACCCCATGTAGGTGTGAGGTAAGAATTCCCTGGGGAGATGACTACTAAGTCAAGGTCTGACTAGTAAGTGGGAATCAGAAGGGGAAGGAAGGACAGTGGGAGAAGAGATTTTATAAGCAAAGGGAACCCAACAAAGGTTCATTGACATGGCACTGTGTTGGACACTGGGGGACAAAGGTGGCTCAATCATCATTGCTCACAAGCTCATTGTAGAGGGGGAAGCAAATGCTAGGTGAGTAGCTCCAAGGCATCTGAAGTCTGCTCAAGGGTCTCTGGAGCACTAAGGAGGGAGCACCTCCTGTACTCCAGGGCTTAGGGAGGATTTTAGAAAGATCCATATTTTTGGCCCAAACTTTGAAAACTACATAAGATCCCTCTAGGAAGAGAAGGCAGGAAAAATGTTTCTGCCATAAGCAATAATATACACAAAAGCTGGGAGATATGAGAGTCTAGATATGAAAGTAGTGACAGCAATTACCTTGGGGTGATAGGCTCATGAGTGACTCTTAGATCTTTAGAGATGAGGTTATTTCCCAAAGATCCTACCGTCGGTATGCATTCTGATGGTCGAGACAACACACACACACACATACACACGCACACACAGAAGAAATGAATGTAAGTGACAGTAATGCTATGCATTCAATTTTCCTTGCAGGTATCAATTCCACCATGTAAACAAAGATGAAAGGTTACCAGGAGGTGGGCGTGTGGTTGAGGGTTTTAAAGGGTACACATCATTGTGTGTCCCGGGGCCACTGGTCTGGATGTAGTTTAGTTGGATTTCCAGCCAGGGGGCTGGGGGAAGGAGGGAAGACCAGCTTTTAGTATCTCAAACCTTATGTGGTGACTCCAGTTGTGATTACTTTTTGTGGTTGTTTGGTTTGGATTTTGAGGCTGTTCTAACAGAGATGTTTAGGCGATAGGAAGCACATGTGCTCTTTATATATGAAACATCCCCAGCCGCAAAGACCAGCACCGATTCTAGGTGTTTGCTGTCCCGCCTAGATTCCTGCCTGCCGCCATCAGCACCCCAGCAGCCACATGTCACTGTGGTCTCTGACTCCGAGGTGGCCCTGTCTTGGAAACCGGGAAAAAGTGAAGGAAGCTCCCCAATTCAGTACTATTCTGTGGAATTCATCAGGTAAGCTTGTATGTCACATTCAAAAGCCATATGTATTGACCTTGGGTATTCCAAGCATGATAAGATACTGCATGGAAGGCTGCCTCTGCTGCACATGTATTTAAGAGATGACAAAGTCTTGGAGAGCTGCATTATTACTTAGCCTTTGGGCCAGCACCTGTCCCCACGCCTCTTTGGAGCTGGGTCATCTGGTAAACCCATCTGCATTCACCTTCCCTCCGTCTCATTTCCCCTCCACAGTCAGGACTATCCTAAGCTCTGGAAACTTGCAAGGTGTCATTGCCAACAAGCCTGCCTGTATTCTCAGGCTTGAAACCTGCCTCTCTGGCTTTGCAGTATTGCATCTGAAGTAAATATCTGATGGTGATTTTTCTTGAGGGAGGGAAAATAAAAACATTCAAAAGTCATTGTTTCCTTCACATCCTGATTGCCGTGAGGCTGGTTTCTTGGTCTGGTTTCAGCTTTTTTCTCTCTCTCATCTGCCTCTCCAGTTCTTCTTATTCAGCTTTATGAGAGGGTACAAGAGTGAGGAGAAATTTTTCCAGAGGCTTACAGAGATAGAAACGGATTCTCAATGCTGCCGTGTCATTTTGAGCAAAAATAAGTAAATAAAACAAAACCAAACAAAAACAATGTGCAGTTCCTCCCCCCCAAGGAAAAAGAATTCCTAATCTAAGGTCCTTTCTCTGGCTCCAGTAGCAGCTGGAGTGTGAACTGAGCACCTGGCTGATGCAAATGTCTGTGCAGTTTGTATTCTCTACATTAAAGGTGGTAGGGTTTGTCTAGAGCCTGCTGCCTCATGATTCATAAAGAGACTAGTTCAGCACCTCATTTCTGAGGCTTTCTGAAGCTGGGACAGATGATTCTGCCAAGATTTGATTAGCTCTGCTCTGTGGCTTGACTTTCTCACCTATTCCTCAGTGGTGAAAAATAGATATTGTTTCTTCAGAGAAGTACTCTGCACTGAGTACCTTTAATGCCTGAGTGCAGAGCTCATTTCAGGCAAGACTTGTTGACTTGCACGTGGCAGAAGCCTGGAAGAAGACGAGGCAGTCCTCTATTGGCTCCCGTGACTCTAAAGTCTGGTGGTAAATCTAGATTCAGGGAAGATATGATCTGTGCCATAGCAGTCGTTTGTCCCCATCCATCTTTGTGCTATGCTTTCTCCTTTATTGGCTTCATTTTCTGATGTGGTGGCAAAATGGCCACCAGGCACTGAAGACTTTCCATCTACTAGCGTAGCTCCCCCACAGGAAAAGAGTGGTCATTTCTCAGTGGATCCACTAGAGTCTCAATGTTCATCTTAGTTGGCCAGGCTTGGGTTCCTCTCCATTCTCTGAGCCAATCACTGTGGCCAGGGAGGAGGCTACCCTAATTGGTCAAGCATTTGTCATATTCTGAGCTCTGGAACTGGTGTGTTATTTGCACCTGAAGTACACGGATTGAGAGAGTTCTGAAGGGCTGGTTCCTCAAAGGAAAATTGTGGTGCTATTAATGAAAAAGGAAGAGATGCTGGGAAAATTAGGGGAAGGAAGAGAAACCTACTGCAAATTCCAGACTGATGCTCTTCATTGAGGATAATTTGCAAACCTGCTGTTGAACAAATTTGGTAGGCAAAGCTGGGGTGTGCCTGGAATGGAAAAGATTCTAATGCTCGTTCCAACAGTAGTTAAACATGAAACACAGAAAGTTCTAAAACTTCAACTTGCTCATCTGTAATACTTGGGATGAAAATTAGCACTTCTGATTCACTTGTCTAGCACAACCAAAACAAAATGTAATACTTTGAAATTTAGAGAAATGCAAAATTTTTCCTGGTAGCCCAGCAGACCGTATAATGCCCGGCAAAGACGATGGCTAGCATTTATTTTTAATTGTGAGCTAAAACATGTATTTTTAAAACTTGCTCTGGGTCTGGCATATTGACAAAAGGTAGACATTGCAGTTTCTTAACTTGTGAGCATAACTGAAAGTGGAAGATGAAAGTGATTCATTTGGGTTCGAACCAGAAGAACTGGAAGAGAGCCCTGCCCCCACCACCTGCCAGCCAGGAGGCCCTGCACCAATCACTTCTAGTCCTGAAACCTCAGTGTCTCTTGTAGTTTGGGCTCCCCCACAGGATAGCCTGATGCAAAGGCTAGAGTGCAAGTGGATTGTTTTATTTGGAGCCAGGAATGAGAAGGTGAGGAGAGTGAGACAGGAAGGAGGATGTAGAACTATGTCGCTGAAGTCACGTCTATGACAATAGGGGTGTCTATTGAGAATTGATTCCACTGAGCACCCTTTGAAGTGTGCAGAATCCTTCTCAAAGGACAGGAGCCATTTACCCACTGGCTTCTGTTCTCCTCTGTTGATTAAAGGTTTCCTTCAGGGACATAACTTCCCATATTTCCAGGCTCTGCCAGCACGTAGATTAAGGACAAGGATCTTAGAAGGTATGATATGAGCACAGCATGTGATTGAGGTTGGATGCTGGTCTACAAGGCAAATCTGAGCTCACATGAAACTTTCCACCCCACTGGCTGCTGCTAAAATCAGAAGTGGGACAAAGGGAGGCGACTTGGACCCCACAGACATTGACTGCCAGTCCTTACCTGCGATAGACGGGTGAAAACTTTCCAGTCTTACAGTGGGTGGTCGGGAGGATCAATTGAATTCACATATGAGAAGGAACTTTGTAGATATTAAAACCCACAAAAGTATAAGATATATGTGAGTGTTATATGTTTACATTTAATAATTATACTTCGCATTTTAACATTCAAAACAATCTCTAACATTTGAGGGCTCAGGCCCCCAATTTTTATGTACACATATTTAAAAATTACATGCCATTCTAACAACACTTTTAAAAATCTGTTTATCTTGACCAGTATAACTTTACAACGTTTTCTGGAAAGCCAACTTTGAATTTAAAACTCTTGGACATCTTGGGGTTTCAAATGGAACATAATAGGATGGGGAAACCTGACTCCTATTCCCAGCCCCTGTACTAGGAATTCTGCCTCTATTTTTTCTTCCAGAATATGTAGCTTTGGTCAAATGATTTTATCTCAGAACCTCCACTTCCTCATCTGTAATATCAAGCTGATGTAATTCTCATTGGAAAATTGTTGGTTACTGTCTTCATAAAGTGTTTTGTAGATATTTAATATCTGTTTGTTTCCTTCCCTCCACACTACTACTTTTTTACAAAGAAAGAAATTGAGACTCACTTGCTTAAGTTGCTTTGCCAAGGTAAAAATTACTGGTTGGGGACAGAATCAAAATTGGAAGTCTCCTGACTTCCAGCCCAGTGCTCTTAGGAAGCCCTATATCCCTTTCATGTCTGTGATCCACCTTCAGAAGTGGAAGCCTAGACTCAGCCCGCCTAGAGCCCTGTTGGTAAGGATACACAAAGCCCCATATTAGGCTGCTGTTTGCTGTTGTTCTAGAAAGAAGGCTTTCACAGCTTGTCATGGTATTTAATGTTTGGCTGCAGAGGAAATCCCCACATCCATTTGTAAACATCTCAGAGTCTTTCCCATTACAGGTGAGTGCTCATATGTTTAGAGAGAGCTTTCCTGAGTGCTAAGTCAGAAACTGCAATTAGCGTGAAAAGCTTCTGGGAGTCTTTAGTTATGACTCTATTTTCCCTAGAAAGGTCTGCTTAATTTTAATATTAAATTCTTTCTGCCCAGATACCTCCTGTGGACAGAAACACCTGTGACAAGTCTTTAGTTTCTTGCTGTATCCAAGAGGCAGGCCGTTCGCGAGCCATGACTAGGAAGTTGTAGAAATCAATTTACTGCCGGAGGTTATCCTCAGATTTCAACCACCGTAATATGAAATTCTCTTCTTTGTCCTGGCTCTGGAAGAGCTTCTTCTCTGTCTCTCTGCCTTGGTAGGCACTTCTACATCAGTTGGCCTTCTTAGTCAATGAGGATAATGATATTAAAGGGATTGTTAAGAAATAATACTCTAGGGGAGCCCAGGTGGCTCATTCAGTTAAGCATCTAACTTTGGCTCAGGTCATGATCTCACAGTTCATGAGTTCAAGTCCTGTGTTGGGCTCTGTGCTGACAGCTTAGAGCCTGGAGCCTGCTTCAGATTCTATGTCTCTGTCCCTCACCACCACCACCCCCCCCCACTCCTCCCCTGGTCTTGTTGCATCTCTTTCCCTCAAAGAAAAATAAACATTGAAAATTTTAAAAAAGAAATAGTCTAAAAACCTATTTAAGACATATTTAACTTACTGATAAAAGACTAACCGGAGGAATCACCCTAGACCAGAGTATGGGGGTACTGATTGCTTACTTGCTAGTTTTGGTGGTATTTCAGGTAGACATATATTTATGATGCTGTCTTGAGTCAGGGGCCCTGGGCCAAGCAAAATTTTGTTCCTCATTTAGCTTCTCCCTCCCCAAAATGAAGGACATCCTTAGGGTGACCACCCTGATGGGGTCCTCTTAGTGAGTCAGTCTCCGGCTCAGGCAGGTGAAGCTTTTAGTTGAGAGTAATCCTTTGATCTCCCCCAGAGTTGGCCCGGGGGCTATTTATTTGCTTCCTCACTAACAGTAGATTTTTAAAAATTTTAATCAATGTAGAAAAAAAATTTTTTTTAATGTTTTTTTATTTATTTTTGAGAGAGAGAGAGAGACAGCGTGAATAGCGGAGGGTCAGAGAGAGAGGGAGACACAGAATCTGAAACAGGCTCCAGGCTCTGAGCTGGCAGCACAGGGCCTGACATGGAGCTCAAACCCATGAACCGTGAGATCATGACCTGAGTTGAAGTCGGACGCTGAACCGACTGAGCCACCCAGGTGGCCCCAGTGTAGAAAAAATTTGAAGAGGCAGGTTCTAAGCCTATAGGCTGTAACATATTTTGCAATGTTTTAAAAATGTTTACCTGCTTTTTTTAAAACAGAAAAGCCGTGTATTTGAGGTAAAGGAGAATTTTGTTTTCTAAAGTGATACTGAAAATTTCTTTGGAGGCAGCAGTCCTTACTGTTTATTAAAATAAGAACCAAGCATAAATATAGCTACCTATGTTTTGAAATATTTTAGCTATAAATATCTGAGAAACTTTCCTCCTGCCTAAGACATTCCCCAGGGTAAGTGCCTTTCTCATAAACAAAAAATATATCCTATGGTGGCAATGAAAACCAAACGCCTGAAAAAGTATTCCTTACCTCTGATGTTCCATTTGGGGTGCCATGCCCCACATATGCTATCTATCAGATTGGTTAAAGGTGAAAAAATGTTTTCATTGAGGTATAGTTTTTCTATAAGTGTAAACTGATGAGTTAAAATTGCTTGACCTTTGCATTAACAGTTGCTGGAAAGGCTAGATTAAAGCTCTCAGTGGCTGTTTTCTTTTTAAGTTTTCATTTTAATTCCAGTATAGTTACCTTGCAAGGCTATATCAGCTTAGGTTTACAATATAGCGATTCAACACTTCCACACAGCACCCAGTGCTCATCACCACAAGTGCACCCCTTAATCCCCATCATCTATTTCACCCACCCACCCCACCTCTCCTCTGATAACCCTCAGTTTTTTCTCTATAGCTAAGAGTCTGTTTCTTGGTTTGCCTCTCTCTCTCTCTCAATCTCTCTCTTTCTCCTCCCCCCACCACCCCCTTTGCTCATTTGTTTTGTTTCTTAAATTCCACATATGAATGATAGTGGCTATTTTTAATTAAAAAGTCCACCACTGGTATATTTGGGGTACATGTGAAAGTTCAAAATATTTCTGTATATATACTGACACTGGTCAGGAACTGTTGATCTCAATCTCAGCCCAAGACTGCTGTCCTAATAAATGAGAAAAAGCAGGGCTTCCTCTCTTTTCCCTTTCACACCTTTCTGCTTAATAATTCCCTGGTCTCTTGCAGATACCTTTCATAATAAGTCTTGGAAAATTCATTTTCACACAGGGCTGCTTCTAAGCCGATTGCTTGCCTACCTATTGGTTTCGTGTGAGAATCTTAAGGTCATACACACTTGGGTAGGTTTTTTAAATTATTGTACAAATTGATATTTTTGTCAAAGTCATCTGTCTTTCTATCCCATCAAAAACTCTTCCTTAATCTGTAAGTAACAAATGAATTTAATTAGTTTGCTTAAAAGAAGTTACCTTGTAGAGGGTATTACTAAAATAAAGATGAAATCTGGAATTCAGAATAGGAGCTCAATGGATTATGGATTTTCCTTGAATACTTTTAAGGGATGATGTGATTTGACCCATGGTCAAGGTCACAGCCTCTGAAGGTTAAAGTTCCTCATTCAGGATTGAGACTTTAAAGAACAATTTGATGGTTACCAGAGAGGAGATGGGTGGGGGGATGGGTGAAATTGGTGATGGGGATTAAGGAGTGCACTTGTTGTGATGAGTATCCGGTGTTGTGTGGAAGTGTTGAATCACTAGATAGTACACCTGATGCTGATTTCACATTGTATGGAAACTATACTGGAATTAAAATAAATTTTTTTGGTATTTTTTTAATGTTTATTTATTTTTGAGAGGGAGGTACAGAGAGTGAGAAAGGGAGGGGCAGAGAGAGAGGGAGACACAGAATCCAAAGCAGGCTCCAGGCTCTGAGCTGTCAGCACAGATCCCAATGCCAGGGTTGAACTCTTGAAGAGTGAGATCACGACCTGAGCAAAAGCCGGTTGCTTAACTGACTGAGCCACCCAGGTGCCCCTAAAATAAAAACTAAAAAAAAAAAAAAAAAAAAAAAAAAAAAAAAGAATTGAGACTTCTAGCCTGATTCTTGGCTTTATCTTTTGAGTTAGAGTTTCTTCAAATGTAGAATCAGAAGACAGCCCAGAGCTGCCCTCTCTAATTCTGGGCATGAGTTGCTCAATTCCAATTCTTAGCTTCCTTGTGTATAAATAAGGCTGGACTGTCTGCCCTATAAAGCCCAGTGACTCTGATTTGCTGTCCTCATGACAAAGATGAGGCAGTACAGACTAGTAGTTTAATAAACAGGTTTGGGGCTAGCTCCCTCATCCAACCCTTCCCTCCACCACTTTTAAGCTGTATCATCTTATTTAACTTCTCTTTATCTCAGACAGAGGAATAAGGATAACAATCGACTTACCTCATGGAGTTGTTGTTTGAGATTAAATGAATCAATGCACATGAAATTTAAAGAACAGCTCCTGGCTCCCAAATGTGCTCAGTGAATGGGAACAATTGCTGTGATGGCTTTGGGGAGAGATCTCTTCTGCTCTCATACACAGCCATGTTCTTTCCTGGCTAGAAGTCTTTATGTTTGCTATTCTCTGCCAGGATAGTTCTTCTACCTCTTTACCTCGCTATCTCTGGTTCTTCCTTCAGGACCCCTGCTTAAATACCACCTTGTCCAGGAAGCCTTCCTTGAATGCCTGCCCCCTCCCCAGACTCAGTTAGATATGCCTGTATCATTCACTTGCAACACTCAACACACTTGTAGTTGATTGTTCAAGGTCTGTCTTCCTCACTAGGACATGAGGGCAACATCTTGACTTGGTCCCCTTTGTGGAATATAGCACGTAGCATGGGGTAAACATACCATGTGTCAAATAGGTGCTGGTGCACATTTAGACATTACAGTCATGGGATTGAAGCTAGAGAATGCCAAAACTAGCCTACCTTGTATGAGCTCCTCAACCTCTCTGAGCCTTACTTCCCTCTACTCTAGAGATGACAACAGCAGCTACCTCGGGAGGCTTGTGAAGATGAACAGCTTTGTGTGTAGTACTCAGAGAAGGGGTTGATAGAAGATTTTGTGTGTTGGAAATTGAAATGTATTGGCACACAAGCCATAGGGGTTCAGTGAACCCTTTACCGCTAATCTCAGAGGCCACCACAGTAACCAGGAATCTACCTTACCAACTGCAGAAGCCAGGCAAAACCCACCATGGATCTGCACACATGTCTGCCTCCTCTTCCCCCCCACCCCAAGTTATTCATTGCTTTTGTTTGTTCATCGGAAGAGGAATACCAGTATGGCAAAGCTTCAAATAATACCTAATGTATGAGACTAACTTGGAAGTTCCTATTGTTATTTTATTTCACGTTGAATGATAACTTGTGTTTTGGAGCTCTTCATAATATGGAAGTGAATGCCAACTTTTTTTCACAGCATTTTTCTGGAATTTATAACAATAATTAGACAAATGGCTATAATATTTAACAGTGATGTAGTCCTTCTGTTGATTTTCTTGGCCCCAAAAGTATAGAGCTTAAAATACTTAAAGAACTGTTCTTATACAGTTAATTAACTGGGGGAAAAATGGGGGGAAAAAAATAAAAAATATCTTCCTTTCTTTTCAAGCAAGTATATAGGAAGTTGTGCTGTTTACGCATAAGCCTTCCTTACCACCACCAATAGAATCAGAAATAAGCAAGAATGGGCTTGCTTTGAGGTCAGCTGAGATTTCATATTAACAAGTGGTGCTTCAGAAAAAAAAAATTCCTTTTTCTTATCTTTAGTTTCTAAGTAAAAAATCTTAGAACCACCTTCCAGGCTGTTACCTGATCTCAGACATTCTGGTAGCCAGCAAGTTCTTCCACTTAGGCTCAAATGGAAGGGTGGTTCTAAATGGTTTTGCAGAAGTCTGACTTACAGTTCTACAAATTGATCCCTTAAAGATTCCATCCCTCCTATCATGAACTATACTGATGTAATCCCTGGTCAGATTGATGGGAGCTCACAGACATTGAATTCTTGTGTAACAGCATTGGGAGACATTTGTAAACTGTAAATGAAAGTATGCTGTCCAGTTGCCCTGCCTGGGACAAATTGACAGCTGACTTTATCATTACTCCATTGTATCCATCTGTTTGTCATTTGGTTGGGTTGATCCAATTCATAAATAAAGAAAGAAGGCTCAAAGCTGAAGGTCAAATAATACATTTTTTTTTTCCACTGTGACTACTTAGGTGTTTAGGACTTTCCTGTGCAATTCATTTTAGTGTAGAGCAATTCCTGCATAAAACCAGTCTGTAGAATTGACAGAGAATCAGAGGCTCTTCTGAGTGTGAGGTTTTCTCTTAACCCTGGATAACCTATGGGATCCTGTCTCTTTTCTCAGAGTAGGGTGCTTAACCTGAAGCCTATAGATCCCCAAGGGGTCCATGGATAGAATTCAAGGGGTCTCTGGTTTTGGTTGGGCAAAAATTACATTCTTAGTTTTATCAACTGAAATGTAATGTTTTCTTCAAATAGGAATGTAGTTAACAAACTACAGTGGCATTAGCAATTCCTGTGGCTTTGTCACTAATAGAATCACAGGTATGTTCTTTTATCCCTTTACAACTGTTGTACATATCTCAAAATACCCATAATGCTTATCACTACTTAAAAAAAATTGTAGTTATTTAATCCATCACTAGGAATCATTATTTAATGTGCTAGTAAAGAAGTACATATGTTATCATAACCATAATTTTTTATTGTTTAGGTAATTGTTTCCAATATAACTGGTGTCTTCTGTGATCTTAAGGATTTTATTTGATGCATTTAAAAATATCCTGGAAAGGATTAATAGATCTTCCTCAGACTGTTGAAGTGGTACAAAGTTAAAGACTGTTGTCTCAGATCAGAGGTTGGCAAAGTATTTTTTTCACAGGGTCAGATAGGAAATATTTTGTGTTTTCCCACCTATACAGTCTCTGTCTCAACTACTCAATTCTGCCATTGTAGCAAGAAAGCAGTTGTGGGCAATAACTAAACAAATAATCATAGTTGTGTCCCAATAAAACTTTGTTTACAATAACTTGTAACAGGTTAAAATTTTCCAACCCCTGATTTAGAACACCATCATGTTATTCTTAAGGTCAAATTTTGAAGATATTTCAATTCAGCTTAGCCAATCTTTATCAGACACCTACTGTGGTGCATATGTTAATCCAACCATGTATGTATTGAGTGTCTTCTATGTGCAAAGTGTGTAAAAGAGATTTAGGGGTCAAATAGCTACTGCCTCTGCTTGGACAATCCAGTGGGGAAGGCAGAGGAGAGCATAGTCCCAAATCGTGAGCGTTGCAGGCAGGAGTAGTGCCCAGGGTTCCAGAGGAATACCAGCTTGACATCTGACTCAGTTTTGAAGGAGGCTGGGAAGGCTTCTTATGGGAGCTAAGGACACATCTCTGATAACCAGGCAAAGGGGAGTGAAGACACAGAATGAAAAAAGGTCAGAAGAAGCTGCTTGAGTGATGGTTTGGAGGCAAGGTGTTCCTGGAATTGCCTAGAAAATCTGAAGCTTTGTGAAGCAAGAGATAAGCCTAGATGGGTAAGAGCAAGAAAGGGTCAGAGAAAAATAGGCATAATAACAGAGCTCATGTTTGTCCTGAAGGGAATAGGGAGCTATGGAGAGTGTTAAGCAGGAAAGGGACACATAGTCTGTCCCTTCATATCTTCTGAAATATCATGAAGACATTCCAAGAGATGAATGAATAAGGCATGAATGAAGGTAAATGAACTTACAGCCTAATAAGAAAGATAGAAATATAAAACAACGTTAGAGGGTGGTATAATTGAAACGAAACAGACAAACGTGGGGGACGGGAAGGAAAAATAAATAAGATAAAAACAGAGAGAGAACCATACTGTAAGAGACTGTTAACAATAGGGAACAAACTGAATGTTGCTGGGGGAAAGGTGGGCAGAGAGGGATGAGCCAAATGTGTGATGGGCATGACAGAGGGCACTTGTTGGGATAAGCACTGGGTGTTATATATAAGCGATGAATCACCAAATTCTACTCCTGAAACCAATACTACACTATATGTTCACTAACTTGAATTTAAACAAAAACTTGGAAGGAAAAAAACAGGAAATGGGTAAATTGTAATAAAATAATTTTAATGGTATGAATAATACTACCTTCTCTATTATTTTTTTTTAATTTTTTTTTTAATGTTTTATTTATTTCCAGGAGAGAGAGACAGCGTGAGCAGGGGAGGGTCAGAGAGAGAGGGAGTCACAGACTGAAACAGGCTCCAGGCTGTGAGCTGGCAGTCAGCACAGAGCCCGACGCGGGGCCCGAACCCATGAACCGCGAGATCATGACCTAAGCGAAAGTCGGACGCTTAACCGACTAAGCCACGCAGGCGCCCCTACCTTCTTTATTATTTAAAGAAAAACATTAATGGTGTTCCTGGGTGGCTCAGTAAGTTGAGTGTCCGAGTCTTGATTTTGGCTCAGATATGATCCCCAGGTCATTAAATTCAGCCCAGCATCAGGCTCTGAACTGAGCATGAAGCCTGCTTGGGATTCTTTCTCTCTTTCTCTCCCTCTGCCCCCCTCCCACTTGTGCACATGCACTCTCTCTCTCACAAATAAGTAGATCAATAAATCATTAAAATCATATAAGAAATGAAAAGAAAAGAAGTTAGTCTAATTGGTGTAATATTAGAATCAGATTTAAGGCATGGGAGAGTCCTGAGAGAGTTCTCTTGCTGAGATGAAGCTGAGAAGGAATAATATGAAGGAAAATATTTAGGAAGGGAGCCTCCAAGTAATCCAAGGTTCTCCCCAGAGCATTAAATTGTGGAATGATAGGTCTGATAGTGAGGGAAGGAGGCCACACATGCCTCTCGTTTACTATAATTAGGCTTTTGGTCCACTCCTTCTCAGACCAGTAGAGTGGCCTCTACTGTCAAGGCCATTCTGGATGTTCTGCCTAATCCCCTGGAGGACTGTTTCCTGCACCAACAAATTCCATTCTCAAGAGCATTTCCCAAGCAGGATATAACCGTTCTTAACCCAGTTTCCTAGTTAAGGTCTGAAGCACACTTGAGCTTCACTCCTCAGCCCAGCTCCAATGTTCTAGAAGAGAAGTGGTTCTCTTTTTTTTAAATTTAAATGTTTCATATTATTTAAATTTATTTATTTAAATAATAAGTTAGTTATTATTTAAATTCAAATTCAAGTTAGTTAACATACAGAGCAGTATTGGTTTCAGGAGATGAACCTAGTGATTCATCGCTTACGTATAACACCCAGTGCTCATCCCAGCAAGTGCCCTCCTTAATGCCCATCACCCAGTAAGCCTATCTCTGCCCCCCAACCTTCCCTCCAGCAACCCTCAGTTTGTTCTCTTTATTTATGAGTCTCTTACGGTCTGTCTCCCTCTCTATTTTATCTTATCTTTGCCTCCCTTTACCTAGGTTCATCTGTCATATTTCTTAAATTCCATACATCAGTGAAATAATATGATATTTGTGTTTTTCTGACTGACTTATTTTGCTTAGCATAATACACTCTAGTTCATCCACGTTTTTGCAAATGGTAAGATTCCATTCTTGTTCATCACCGAGTAATATTCCATCATGCATATATACCACTTCTTTATCCATTCACCAATTGAGAAAGGGTTCTCAAACTGTGAGTAGCTACTCATTAGAAGGTAGTGGGAGCCATTGAGGCATCCTGTACAAAAGTTTTTCAAAAATGAAATAGAACAGAAAAGAGAATAGCAGAGGGTATCACACATAGTAAAACTAGGAAGTATTTTATGAAATGTTTGCTTCAGTTGTGTGTGTGTGCATATGTGTGGTGTTTAGTGGGTCACATTGTCCAATTTAGGTCTTACTGAGGGTCATTCAAAGACTTTGTAGAGCACGACATATCTAGAGCATATTTGGAGTTTAACAGGCTTTGTTTGCCACCTTTGGGACATTTGAACTATAAGACATCGGTTTCTTTCCAAGCAGATTGACAAAATCTGCTTTCTTTATTCATGGAATTTTAGAGTTGAAAGCCATCCAAAGTATTTTAGGAAAAAAAAAAAAAGAACTTCTTGTCCAGTGTTTTTCAAATTATGGGTCACCACACTTCAGTGGGTGGTAAGATTGATTTAGTCGATTTTTATCAATGTTAAAAAAAAGAAGTAGAAGAAAAGAAAGGAAAGGAAAATAAGAAACAGAAAAGAAAATAGCAAAGTGAACAGAGTAAGAATAAATATTTTCCTTGAAGCTTCTCTTCAGTTTTGTACGCACATGCCTGCATACATATAGGTATAAGCATACTGCATTACTGTGCATAAATGTATTTGTTACTGTGACCCTAGGTCAGAGTTATCAAACAAAGTCCAGCTTCCTGTCCTGTTGAGAAAGGCACTTGTTATATCCCTGATTGATGGCCATCCAACTTCTGCTTCAACATAGCCATTGATGCAGAGTTCAATCCTTCTGCAGCATCTGGCTTCATTGTCCACCAGTCCTAACTGCCATTAGGGTTTTCCTGGTAACATACTGCCATTGGCTTCCCCGTCAGGAACCACTGGGTCTCTCAGTCCAATATGGACAACATGGAGGCATTTTTGCCATCTTCCTTTGACACAAAGCCTGTCTCTCACCACGAGACACTGTCCTATGCTTACTATTTCAAGCCAAGCAATACTAGCCCTTTGAACTATGCCTCAGGAGGAGATGAGTCCAGAGTACCTCCTGCTGAACGATCAGCCTAGAAAACCACATCTCCCCAGGATACGGCCACTGAGCTGTTCAACACCAGGTTGTCCAGAGAATTCATATTGAGTTTGTGACCAATTTTTAAAGCTCAGTTTTATGTCCCCTGCCTTCCCCATATATTTTTGCCATACTAGATTTTCTCTGTCTTTATATCTGTGCCACTGGCTTAAAAATTTTTTAAAAAAAGACAAGATTTTACATTTATCATTTGAGTTGGCTTTGCCTTTATGTTTCTGTATACGGGGATCATTTTGATCTTTTATTCTGTCATGCATCTTATTTTGTAAGGCCACTTCCTAAGGAACTATTTGCATTTCCTAAAATTCTTCTGTTCTAGATTTTCTTCTCACTTTTGTTGAGTTGTGATTGACAAAACTTGTGTGTATTTAGCTTGTACAGTGTGATTTTGAGAAGGTGTACAATGTGATGATTTAATATGTAGATACATTTGTGTAATTGCCGCATTCAGGTTAATTAACACATCCACTACTTCATATAGTTACCTGTGTGTGTGTGTGTGTGGTGACAACAGTTAAGATCTACTCTCTTGGCAAATTTCAAGAATACAATACAGTATGATTGACTATAATCACCACACTGTATATTAGATTTCCAGAACCTATTCATCTTAAAGCTGACCGTTTGTACTCTTTGACCAACCTCTTATATTTCCCACACCTTCAGCCCCTAGCAACCAACATTCACCTCTCTGGTTCTTTGAGTTTTTAGATCCCATATATAAAAATGAGATCATATCATATTTGTCTTTCTCTCTCTGCCTGGTTTCACTTAACATAATGTCCTCATTTCATCTGTGCTCCTGCAAATGGCAGAATTTTCTTCTTTCTCATGGCTGAATAATATTTCATTATATATAACTAAATACACACACATACACATACACCTCATCAAAGGCAATAATGTTTCAGTGGTTCAGCTTTATCGTCTTTCAAAAACATTAAAAAATAGTTGTCGCTCTATTTTTTTACTTATATTCCACAAATTTATATATTACATTAAATAACATAATAAAAATAACAAACACAAAAGTCATAAGTAGGTTTCAGAGTAAACACAACTGACTCTTGACAAGCCAATAGCTGACTTAGTGGAAACAAATGAAAATCACAGGTTAATTTGACAAGTTGGTTAAGTAGTGGTTGATAAGAAAAGCTTAGACAAAGTATGATATGCACAGAGGTATCATATATTCATTTACTTATTTATGGCTAATGTTTTTATATGTTGTACCCCTTTTTTATATAGATTAATTAATCATTCATTACTGGGACCCATATTATTTACTGTCTTTAGATATTCCACATTATATTTTACATGCAACTAGTGCTTAATACGGCAATATGGCCAGATCATACAGACAGCTGATGTTGCTCTTGTATATCCTCCATCCAAAGATGCTCTATTTTTTTTCAGTTATCAAAACCCAAATACATTTGCAATCTAACTTAAGTTCTTTCTGGTCTCATATACCTTCCATTTCATAGTGACCGACCCATTCAAATACAGCAGAACCTTGAACAACCTGGGTTCGAACTGCGTAAATCCACTTATACATGGATTCTTTTTTGATAAATATTTTAGAGTCCTGTAAATGTATTTTCCTTATGATTTTCTTAATAACATTATCTATACTCTAACTTGCTTTATTGTAAAAATACAGTATATAATATAGGTAACATACAAAATTTGTGTTGATTGACTTTATACTATCAGTCAGTTCAACAGTAGACTGATAAATTTTAGGGAGTCAAGAGTTATGCATGGATTTTTAGTTACACAAGAGCATCAGTACCCCTCACTCCTGTGTTATTCAAAGATAAGCTGTATAACACTTGAAATATGCTATTTTGTACTGGCTTCCTAGTGATCCTTAGATAATATTAGCTCCCCATTAGATTATAAACTCCCTAAGAATGAAATTGTGTCTACAGTTCCTTGGAACCTCCTAGAATATAGCTTCTATGATGGATGCCCTGTTGATAATCAACCACATGCCAATAGAGTAGCCCAAGGCAGCCACCTGCGGGGTTGATGGTACCAAGAAAAATGATTGTCCACATAAGACTGATGCTGGCAATAGGCAACGTAGTCAAAATGCCACAAGAAAGGGAATAATAAAAATATACCACCCAGTGGTTCTATGACTTTAGATAAATTACATTTTTTCAGTGTTCCTATGGGTAGATTGAGAGACTGGACTAGATCAGTGACTCTTCAAGTTTTGCATGTAATTTCTGAGAGCCTGTAGGCATCTGGACTGGTTGATCTGTAAGATATCTGATAACCAGGCTGGCTTCTAACATTGCCAGTGGTACTGTTTCTTCCCACCAAAATGAACGATTGAGTCTCAATCGCTTGAATAAGCTAATTGGGTTTTGAGTAGCCACTGCTAACTTCATTGTATCTGCCCATCAGAACCTCCTTGCTCCCAACCCACACTGCCCAAACACCTTACAAAAGCAGTTAATCTCCTGAGATGCCAAATTCCCAGCCCAACGCTATCCCACTATTTGGAAAAGTGCTGAAAATGTCCACCCCACTGGTGGCTGCCCATATGAATCTGGGATGGCGGTATATTCCTAGCTTACTTCTCTCCTCATGTCTTTTTGCTGATGAGGAAATTGGCAGGCTATTGTTGCTATGGGGATTTGACTGGCAACTTTGTAGTCAGAATGGAATAATTTTCTTCAGTGGAGAAAGATAAAGCTATTGTTTGAGAATGATCTAAGACAATACTTTTGCCTGGTTATCTCTCTCTCAGCCTCACCTTTGCACTTTTGTACCTCAGGAGACTCTAAACACATTTAAATGCAAAGCCCATGACAAGATCAGAGGCAAAATGTTAAAGGTTTTGAACTGGTATTCAGTCCACATGAGCTTTGCTCTCTCACTTGATATCATGAAATTTAATGTTAATGATTTCAGTTTCTTACTCGCTAAAAATACAGCCTTCTTTCCTGCATTAAATGAACAAATACAATATAATCTCCTTTTTGTGTGTGGAGGAAGGGGGCTGTATTTCCACGTGAAGATTGTTGTGGATATTTGCAGGCATTCCTGGCTAAATAGTGGCATGTTCTGAGAGCAATTACATGGCATTTCCTCTATAAATGCCACAGGAAAAGCTTAGCAAAGGAGAACAGGAGAGTTTTATCTAAAGATCATATCTTTTCTGTCAACTTTTAGGTACTGCCGGTGGCTTTCCTCTGTGATGTGATTTTTGTTCTATTTTAAATTCGCAAATGTGTTTCCGTCCACTCACTGAGATTTTCTTTGATGACAAAGTTAGCTTACACAAGAAGTCCATCTTTAGGGAAAGGATATCAAGAAAGAGACATGACAAAGACAAATATTGTATGACTTCACTCATATGAGGACTTCAAGATACAAAACGGATGAACCTAGGGGAAGGGAAGCAAAAATAATATAAAAACAGAGAGGGGGCAAAACATAAGAGACTTTTAACAGAAGAACAAACAGGCTTGCTGGAGGGGCTGTGGGAAAGGGGATGAGCTAAATGGGTGAGGGACATTAAAGAATCTACTGAAATAATTGTTGCACCATAGGCTATCTAACTTGGATGTAAATTTAAGAAATATATAAATTATTTTTTAAAAAAAGAAAGAGACATGAGCCCTACTTCCTCCAGTGAGCATGTCCTGTGACCATTGCTTCTCTGAACAGATGAATTCTTATAAGACACGTGCCCCACAGACTGCTTGCTTGAGGAAGCGTCTTCTACTGGGCTTAAAGGCTCTGTTTGGTTTTTAATTCCTGCCAATGAAAAACTAAGCAAGCACACATTCAAGACATCCATGTATCATCTGGGCATCTCCTTTCTGCAAAATAAGTCTCTATTTCCTTCCCTGATAAGTTCTTGAAAAATAAACCTCAATCTTTTTGGCTTTCTGCTATCCTCTAAATATCTGGGAGCAGAGATATTTAACAATCCAACGACTGAGAAGTGGTCAGGAAGCAAGGTAAAGGATGGAGAGCAGCCTCTCAGCCACGATCACCCCAAGTTTGTATCCAGTATCAAAGATCTTCTCAATCCGACCCTTCCTCATCAGCCCAACTTGGCCTCACCATTTATCAGCTGTGTGAACTTGGGCAGGTTACTCAGTCATTTAATGCCTCAATTTCCTCTATCAATATGAGGGGAATAGGGTGTTTAATATTAATATCTCCTGCACAGATACTACAAACAGTGCTTGGTACGTCACAAGCACTTGATAGACGGTAACTATTGTAATTAGCTGATAACACAAAGCACCCAACTAATTAGCCTTCACACCATCCCTGGCCATGCACCGCCATTCCCCAGTTTCATCTTGTAGTTCATACTACTTGGGATGCTCTCCTTTCTCCCTCCAGCTGGGAAGCCAGACAGAGCAGCGTTGTCCAGTAGAAATATGATGCAAGCCCTGGGTGAAAATTGAATTATCTTAAAAAATCTTTTTAGTGTTTATTTAATTTTGAGAGAGACATAAGAGTGCAAGTGGGGAAGGGGCAGAGAGAGAGGGAGGCACAGAAGCCGAAGCAGGCTCCAGGCTCTGAGCTGTCAGCACAGAACCCAACTTGGGGCTCAAGCTCATGACCTGCGAGATGCCAGCACTATGCTGAGGATATATCTCTCATTTAATTTTTATGAAAGTCCTCTTAGATAAGCACTTTTATTACCCCCATTTTACAGATGAGAAAATAGAGACCTAGAGAAGTTAAATAGCAGCTAGTAAGTAGTAGAGCAGGATTTGAGCGGCTCTGAACAACCCCAGAGTTTGGACCCTTACCCTCTGCATATTGCCTCCCAGGTGGGGGCTCTAAGTAAGGGCCTGTATTCTCTATAGGGTTCTTAGAAGAACGTGAGAGAAGTCACCAAGTTGGCACAATTGTACAATTTTGTTAAGAGCAAGAATGACTGCGAACAGAATCTTCGTGGGTTTTCCCAAGGCAGTTCATACAATTAGTCACCCTATAAAACTTACATTTGTTTACTTTGTGAGCAGATTGTGAGTAGATGGAATCTGCTCTGCTGACCTCTGGGAATGGGGGCTGTTTGGGGAAGGCTTGTTTGGGAAACATCTGGAAGGCAAAGTCCTTGAAAATGAACTCCTATGTGGGGATCTTTTCACCATAGTCAAGCCCATGCCGAGGAAAAGCAGATGATCTTTAAACAGTGTTTAAAACTGGCCCTAAAAATGATCTACTTGCTTTTATTGGCAGAGACTTAAAAATTATGAGCTATGATTTAAAATCAAGATGACTTTTAGATAGGAACTGTTAACTCATTTTTATAAGTATTGCTTCTAGAGTCCGAATGCTCGGAGTTTACATAGCCAGCAAGCTTCCCTTCTCTTTGCTCTTTCTGAATTACTGCTTCTTACTTTGTTTTGTTTTTTAATCAATAAAGACCAGATTTTGACAAGAGTTGGACCTTAATCGAAGAGCGGATCCAGATGGACTCCATGGTTATCAAGGGCCTTGATCCAGATACCAACTATCAGTTTGCCGTGAAGGCCATGAATCCCCACGGCCCCAGCCCCCGCAGCCGGCCCAGCAAAACCATCAGGACATTCCGTGAGTACCACTGTCTGTCTGGAGGACAGACGTCACTGCACTGCTGAGGTAGCCTTGCGAGGACCCGCCTGACTGGGGTTTCTTAGTGCCCTGCAGGAGGACAGCCTGGAATGAGGTTATCCCCAGCTTTTCCTGCTGTGTTTTCCCAGCACTTTTTAAGTTCGAGGCTCTCAACAGGGACAACAGGCTGTTTCTATGTACAGGAGGTCAGCGGAAAGTTTAATTTTGCATATGATCCTTGGGGAGTTTGAGGTCAGTTTTCTTTCACAATCACAGAACAAATCACATACCAAGATGATGTGTAGCCTTCCCCCATCTCTGCCCTTTTCATCTTTTGAGAAAATGGGTTCATCTTAGGGTCATAGGCGAAAAGATAATGCTCCCAGACTCTTCAGGATTTGTGTTCACCTGCATAACCGAGGACACTCAAGTAAAATCAGTCCCTCTGAATGATGGTCAGGGAGAATCAAAGTCGCTGGTGTGTTGACATGCAGCTGTGGGTCTAGCCAGCTGATGGCGTAAGATCCTGTTTGTCATAGTGCCTCCCCGGGGGACTGGGGGAAGCTTGGGTCACTGTCTATCAGATCACCTGGGGACTTTGTGAAAAGTCAGATTCTGATTGTGGTCCAGGGTTTAAGAAGTGCCCACATGACTCAAGCAAGAGCCACACTGATTACTTATACCACTTGCCAATGCTGGCTTAGGAATCCGAGTGTTTGGAACTAAGGCACCATCAGTATTTCCTACCTTCGACGATTCTTGAAATAACAACAATTATTCACCTATCACTCACCTTTGATTGGACCCTATATCCTTTTCCAATATAAAACCCTAACACCAAGCAACAGTGAGACTCCTTCTCCTTTCTAAGTCTCCTACATCAGTTACAAACCTATTCTGGAGTCAGACTGTCACATATGATTCCTGGCTCTGCTACCTATTAGCATGAATTAGGCAAGTTATTTAACCTCCCTGTGACTCAGTTTCTGCATCTTTAAAAGAGGATAATAAAATTGTCTCTGAGAATGACAAACAAAAGCGTTTTATGTAAACTTAGAATACTGTGTAGTGAGGAGATCTCAGAGCTGAAATGTTGGTACTTTTTGTTTGAAAACTCTGTAATCTTTTCAGTTTTAACAATAAATTCCTTCAGGTTTGTGTCTAAAGATCCATGCTACCCCTGGATCCTCTTTACTCAGGAGACAAGCCTCAGGAAAGAAGAGCCTACCTAACACCCTCAGTTGCATTTCTATTGGCCAACACAGCGCCCTAATAATATTGGTTAGTCGATCTGAATAAACTCCTCCCCTGTCCTCACACGACACCCACATGGCTGACTCCCAAGGCCATGGCTGTTTCCAGAAATACAGATTCACCACATTCCACATCTGCTAGGATTCTGCCTTATCTAAAAGCAGCCCTTACCCTAACCTTGAATTTCAGAGCTCCTTCCTTCAAATTGAATTGTTGGGGGCTATGGGACTGTGGTGAGGCCGTCCCACACACATATGTTGCACACAACCCCTACATACCCGCACACTCAAATACACACACATACACACATAAACACACACATATACATACACATACCCAGACCTACACACACACACACACACACACACACACATATACATACTCAGACCTACGCATACTTATACACACACACGGGTACACACATGCATGCGCACGCGCGCACACACACACACACACACACACACACACACACAGAATAACTATGATTGCCCAACAGTTGTTTCATTGTTTTTCTTTAGGATTTAGAAGCTAACACTCCCCAGTCATATGACAAGGAATGAAACTCTTTCTTTCTAGAAGAAATGTTAACGATTCTATTTCAAATTGATGAAGGGTCTCCTGCCACTCTTGCTGCACGAAGTCCAGACTATAATCTTTGGTTCAGCTTTGTGGTGCATGGCCAAAATTGGGGCAGTCGTGACTGGGGCAGGCCCTGGGATCTGGCTATTGTGAAACACGCAGTTCATCTTTTTGTTTTATATATAGACTGAGGCAGGTGCACTGTGTTTTTGTACCCCGCCCCCATTCCCTTCCTCAACACCCAACTCTGCTCCTGTTTTGTGAGCTACCCCATGCTCACTTCTTTCCCTCCATGCCTGCTAGTCTCCTCCACAGAGACCAGGAAATAAAGGCCAAGACGTAACAACTTGTGCTGGCCCTGGCCGTGGGAATTGCCAGAGGGGACAAAAGTTGAGGCATCTTGTAAACTTTTGGTTTTTTTAAGCTGCAATACTGGTCCAGTCTTGCAGTTTCTGATAATTATTTTCCCATTTGTGAATTAAGTCAATTCACAAATTCACATGCTAAGGCATGTGAAATTGCCTCACAGACATGGGACGTTTCGTTACACTTGGTCTCCAGTGTGAAATGAGACTGCATCATGGTAAATTAGCTGTGTGTAGGGGAAAAGGCTGATTCAATGAAAACTCTTAATTATGAAATATTCTTAATAAAATGTAACTGTTTCTCACATATGTATATTTATTCCATTCAGGAAAATAGAAATAGAAATGATGAGATGGTTGGTTTCATGAATACATAAGAATGTGCTATGATTGGTATTTCAGTTAAGGTTTTTTTCCTCATGATTGCTTCAAATATTTTAGGGAACCCTGTATTCTGCCATATTCACACTTCTTATGTTGCTATTAGTTTAGATTATTAGTTTCCTAAGCCCATTTTCCCATATATCAAATTACCTAATTACCAAGTAGCATTTATCTGAATTAAAATAAATTCTCAATCTCAGAGCTACCACGGCGAAAACCACCTATACACCAGGCACTGTGTGGCTGCACTGAGCATACTACCCAGGAAACCCCACGTCATTTCTCACAGAAACTCTGGGTTGGAGGAACGGTATCCCTTTGAATAGATTTTTAACAATTGAGTCTTTGAAAGGTTACATATTTTGCCAAGAATACTAATTGTAAAGGCAGGATTTGAACTCAAGCTTAGCTGACTGCGAAGTTACCTCCCTGAGCAAGATTCAAAAGGAAGGAGGTTCTTATTCTTTGAATGCCAAGTAGCATGAGAACGACACGGTCAGTGGTTAAATAAAATACCGGGAATAGTCCTTCTAGAATCTTTGGACTAAGAAAATTTGCCAGCACAGAACGAACCTATAGAATTTTTTTTTTTTTTAATTTTAAAACTTGTGAGGTCTATTGTACATACAAAAACGGGAATAAAACATTCATTCAGGCCTGAAATTCAGCTGGGCCTCTTCAGCGTTTACAGCCCATGGGCCTTCTCATTGGTTGGACCCCAGCCAAGCCAGTTGTTACATATTTGGAAGGCTGCCCTGAGGGGGTTTGTGCAACCAGTATTTGTGCCTGTTGGGCGTTCCCCAGTCCTCCTTGCTCCTCCTCTTCTTCCTCACCTCAAGGTCCATCCCATGTGGATATTCTCCTGGTGTCTTACCTTCTTTGCTTCCTAAATGGTGAGCCACAGAACAGAGAGCTTACGTTGACTACTGCATTACAGAGTGCCCAGTGGGAATCCTTAGATCCCACCCTGGACACCACCACAGGCTAGGCCCCTCTGCTGCTGAATTTAGGCCTACACCCTCCTCCTTCCATAAGGACAGCTAGCACCACAGCTGTACTAACAACACATTGACTTCCTCTGAACCTATTAATGCCAGACCCTATTAGCAGCTTAACTGCTTCATGGGACAATGGGTAGATCTCAGGTGCCAGTGTGTGTCCTTAATGAATGCCAGGGCCCCGTATTTCCCTGACTTCCATCCGAGTGAGGAAGAGCAAGGGTTTGATGGCATCCCTAGAGTGTTGCCAGGTACGCCCCGCTTCCACATCTTGCCTCAGCTCCAAGTTACAAGTAACACGGGAAGAAGATATTAAAGCGTTTCAGCATCCAGGTCCTCTAATGAAAAACCATCACTTTGGCAACCCTGAATAACAAGGATACTACCCTGTATTTATCTCCATCCTCTCACTGATGACTTTCCATACATATCAGGGCCTATACTGTTCCCCTGAGGAAATACAAAGGTCACAGTCTGCCACTCCCTAAAATTTTTTTTTTCTTCAGGAAATACCAACAGCATTATAATTTGTCTGTTGTTCCATGGCATTCTTTTTTTCCTGTGATTGGTCTCATAAATTAGCCAGTCAGAACAGGGGACTCTTTGGAACCTCAAAGACACAGGTACACGTGTGCAGCTCTGTGGGATATGCATTCACTCCATCTGTTGGTCACTTATTTGCTGGGATCCAAGCTTCGCTTGGCTGAGGAGAGAAGGAGTACAAGAGGGCATGAGCTAGAAATAACAGACATGGTAGAAGGAAAAAACCATTTTTTTCTTTTTTTTCCCCCAAAGACAAATGAAATAAAATGAAAACTCACATGTTTGACCACTCTAGGGCTATATAAATTTCCCTGGGAATGGAACTTGGTCTTAACACCCTGAACCATTTGATTTCTCATGGTCTTTCTTCACTATTTAGAGAAAGAACCAATAATAAACTCTTCACTGAAGTAGACTGGGTGTAGTCAGGGAAGTCCCAATGGAAGGCGCCATTTTGTTCCTCACCAAAGTCATTTCACTCTTTCCTGCCTCAGGGCTTTTGCACCCACTGGTTGCTCTGCCTGGAAGTCTCTTTTCCAGATCTTTTCATGACCACAGCTGGCACTCCCATAGCTCAGTTGTCACTTCCTCAGACAGGCTTCACTAACCTTCATACTTACCTACCCCAGCCCCATTTCTGCTTTAGTTTCTCCAGAGCACATTCACTGCCTGAAACTTTTATTATCTATATCCCTCCTCCAGGATAAGCTTCCTTGCCCAATGTTGTGTTCCCAACACCTTGCACAAAGTCAGTGCTCAATAAATATTTATTGAGTACATGAATGACTGAATGTGACTTAGACAAGAGCCTGGGGGGTGACATCAGTCCATGTGGTTCACAGGGAAAGTCCAACTCCAGAACTGCAATGTGTCACAAAAAAAGAAAAGTAAAGAGGGAGGGAGGAAGTAGGAAGGAAGAAAGTGCAAAACTTGGGGGTTTAAGTTTAAGTTCAAGGCAATAAGGATGGAGAAGAGGCCTTTGAGAGAGATTCTGTTGATACAAAGAGCACAGTTTGCTAAGAAGGAGGTGAGGAAAGGAGAGATATTTTCTTTGCTTTCTTTTTTTTTTTTTTTTTTTTTGATGTTTATTTACTTTTTTGAGAAAGAGAGTGACAGAGCATGAGCAGGGGAGGGGCAGAGAGAAAGGGAGACACAGAACCCAAAGCAGGCTCCAGGCTCTGAGCTGTCAGCACAGAGTCCAACATGGGGCTCAAACTCATGAGATCATTAGCTGAAGTTAGCCATTTAACTGACTGAGCCATCCAGGTGTTCCAGGGAGAGACATTTTCTAACCAAGCCTGTGTTCACTCCTATGTCCTTTCTTGACCATTAGAATAAGCTTTAACATTTGTATGCTAAATTCGAGTACATTTTTCCTTTGGTTCTCGTAAGTCTAATTATGGTCTTAGCTCTTTAGAGATTGCATAAGAAGATGTGAGATGTTCAGTCTGGCTTTGGTTTTCACTAGACTCTCCCCACCCCACCCAGTCCATTTTCTTTAGCAGTTAGGAAAACACTCTCTTATACTGAGCTGAGACAACATACCCTGGCCCAAATCAATCAAATTTCTGTAGTAGATCTGATTTCAGGATGTTCCATATACCCACCCCCCTCCCCACTCCCACCTTTCTGCTCTCTACCTTCCTGCTTACTCAGGCATTGCACCTCTGTTGGTTGTGTATCTGTTTATACCTTTATCATGTGAATGTCCATGACTGAATCTGATTTTGCTCATTTTGGGCCAGTGTCTTTTTTTTTAATGTTTATTTTTGGGAGAGAGATGGACAGAGTGCAAGCAGAGGAGGGGCAGAGAGAGAGGGAGACATAAAATCTGAAAGAGGATCCAGGCTCTGAGCTGTCAGCACAGAGCCAGATGTGGGGCTCAAACTCATGGGCTGAGAGATCATGACCTGAGCTGAAGTCAGTTGCTTAACAGACTGAGCCACCCAAGTGCCCCGGCCCTTGTCTTTAATTTCCTGATGGTCTCCCCAGAGACCTGCTTAGCATGCTAGAATTCCTTGGTACATGTTGTCACATACCTGGGCACAAAATAGACTTCCTTTATCCCCAGTCACTAGCAAGGGCTCCTATTTGGTAGTAATGCCTTGAATTAGGAAAGCAAATGGGATGAAAGTTAGTGGTCTGTACTAGAGATGGGTAAGAAACAGGCAGGGACTGGAAGCAGTTTCTCCCCAAATCTCCATGACTTATATGTACAGCTCCCTGCCTATTTTGGTCAGTTCCTATGAAAAGTCCTCACTAACCCTTGGAAGCTCCTCACTTCCTCCAAATACTGTACCTTTAGATGGAGCAGAATCTGTCAGGCATGCCTGGGTCAGAATACCAGAGAACCGTTCTTTTATTACCTTGCTATGAGAACTCTGGAAAGTCACTTAATCTCTCTGGGCCTCAGTGTCCTCATCTCTAAAATGGGTATAATAATGTCTGAGGTAGGTAATATTTTTTATTTCTCAAGATTATTTTGAGGAACCATATGTAAAACAGAGATTATGACATCTACCCCCTTTTCAAGACAAGGGGGCTGTTGGTATGCATTTCCTCCATGCATAATTCCTGAAGGATGGTGTAACTGACCAGGTGATCGCCGACCTATATATTGATTTTCCTTTATGACTTCATGCCCTGAGTTCTGCTCCTGGGACTTGAGGGCATTAGAATGTCAGAATTCAGAAACAAAGGGTCAGGAACAAAACCGTCTTGACCAAAGTAGAAACATAAAAGAGACTAAAAGAGTTAGTTCAAGTAGAATCATTAAGATGGGTTGGGTTGGTTGATTGGTTTTAAAAGACTGCAGATTTAAAAGACATCCGATAATTAAAACTATAAGGGACAATGAATATTGGTAACAAAATTTCATCATCTCTCTCACCACTCAAGCACATCCTGAATTCAGACAAAAAGAAAGAGCTTGTGGTTATAATACTGGACCTCTAATTTTTGTTTGCTTGTTTTTAACCTCCCTGAAGTTAACCAATTATTTAGACAGGGATCAGCATATTTTTATGTAAAGGGCAAGGCAGTAAATATTTTAGGATTTTGGGGTTCACTTCTGCTTTTGTAGCATGAAAGCATCCATAGACAATAAAGAATGTGTGTGATTGTGTTCCAGTAAAACTTTAACAATGGGGGTGCCTGGGTGGCTCAGTTGGTTAAACATCTGACTTCATTTCAGGTCATGATCTCATGGTTTGTGGGTTAGAGCCCCATGACAGGCTTTGTGCTGACAGCTCAGAGCCTGGAGCCTTCTTTGGATTCTGTGTCTCCCTCTCTCCCTGCCCCTCCCCTACTCATATTCTGTCTCTGCCTCTCTGTCTCTCTCTCTGTCTCAAATATGAATAAACATTAAAAAAAATTATTAATGGACATGGGAAATTGAATTTCGTATCATTTTCATGTGTTACAAAATATTTTTAAGCTTTTTTTTTAACGCTTTAAAAAAGTAAAAAACATTTAACTTGTGTACTATTAAAAAGGATTAAGGAAGATAATTCTCAAGCATCCAGAGAACTGCAGAATGGGGCAGGAGGCAGGAAGCTTTTGCAGGATAAAGAATGAAGAGAAGAAAGAGAAAAACAGAATGAATAAGGAGGAAGGAGAAAAGTATAGAGTGCAGAATTGGATTGGCATTTGGGATTGGCTGACTGGATATACTGCAATTCTGGTTAAGAGGAACATTTATAAGGACATGAAAGATACCTGGCTTTCTGTTTACTGAGGTGGCCCCCTGGTAGAACTGGCTCCATCCTGAGCTTAGACCTTGATTTCCTCAGTATAAAAACAGGCAGCTCAGGGCACCTAGGTGGTTCAGTCAGTGATGCGTTCAGCTTCAGCTCAGGTCATGGTCAAGCAAGTGAATTCAAGCCCCACGTCACGCTCTGTGCTGACAGCTCAGAGTCTGGAGCCTGCTTTGGATTCTCTCCCTCTGCACCTCCCTCCCCTGCTCACTCTCTGTCTCTGTTTCTCAAAAATAAATAAACATTAAAAAAAAAATAAAAAATAAAAACAGGCAGCTGAACCAGATTTGGCCAACGGGACATAATCAGCTGACCTCTGTGGTATATTTCTGGGGTTCCCCCCAAATTTTAAGGGGTCATGTTGAAAATTTGGGGAATTTTGTCGGTAGCAATTTTGTCAAACTTGGAAGGAATCATTTAGTGCCTGCTGATGACATTGTCTCCTTGAGGGAAATCCCTGCAATTTAATGTTCACATGAAAAGTGTGAAACAAATAGGAGCCCCCAAAAGCTTGCAACCTTGGTGGCAGGTGTGTGCCGCTCTCCAGGGAGAAAGAGAAAGCTGTTCTGCTGGGCATTACTTCCTGAGCTTGGGTTCGGCTTGTACATTGGTGAGCTTCGTGGATTTGTAAATCTTTAGAATGTAAGATGGGGGGGAGGTGGGGAAGGGAGCAGGAGAAAGAACAAATCATTGGTTTCTCTCATAGCCCAGATAAAAATGCATTTTAAGTGTGCGGTTTGTGCATAAACATAACTTCAACCGTGATTTTACATTCAGGTGCCCTCCACAGTAATCGCTCCATTGATTTGCTGATGCCTCAATGCATGTAAATCTGAGTAGCGCTCATCTGCACAACTTTATTGGTTCTAAAGGGAATGATTCACTTTGCCGTTTAAATACCTGCTACCTATTAATTGTTCTTCTGAGGCCTTGGTACATCTTACATTACCATACATTCACTTATAATCACCCCGCAGATATTTTAACCCTTCTGGCTAGCTCAGGAAGAAAGACTAAAATAAAGAATAAGAAATTATAATTTCCCCAAGAAAAGACACTATGGTGCTCTGGTTTCTTTCCTTCTTTCTTTCCTTCTTTCTTTCTTTCTTTCTTTCTTTCTTTCTTTCTTTCTTTCTTTCTTTCTTTCTTTCTTCTTCTTTCTCCTTCCTTCCTTCCTTCCTTCCCTTCTTCCTTCCTTCCTTCCTTCCTTCCTTCCTTCCTTCCTTCCTTCCTTCCTTCTTTCCTTCCTTTACGTTTATTTATTATTGAGAGACAGAGAGAGATAGAGCATGAGCACGGAAGGGGCAGAGGGAGGGGGCTCCAAGCTGTCAGCCAGAGCCCGACACAGGGCTCGAACTCACAAACTGTGAGATCATGACCTGAGCCGAAATCAGATGCTTAACTGACTGAGCCACCCAAGTGCCCCTCATGGTGCGCTGGTTTCAAAGGTAGCACCTGTTCAGTGGGTCAGCTGCTATGTAGCGGTCACGCGGCGAGCAACCACATGCTGTTTATGATACTCCGGCCTCAACAAATTGTGAAACATTAATAGATTGAAGTCATATGCAAGTGTTCTTCCCTAGCTTTCCTTTTGTTTCCTTCTATTTCCTTATCACTCTCTTTGTTCTTTCTTTTCTGTTCATTATTTCATGGTTAATCTTTTTTATTCTGTCCTTCAGAGCCCTTCTTGTTTTGACACAATTCTCGCTGGCATCATCTCTTAGAATCCAAATCCCTGAATCACGTAGGTCCTTTGATGAGACAGTAGGACCACAATGGTGCTTTAGCACAGAGAGGGGGCACCTGAAATCAGCTTGATGTAGTGACAGACTGTGGGCGGGGACACAGTGCGTGCTGGCTGAGTCTGGCAGGTCTCTTCTGATATACAACCAAATGTGAAACAAATGTGTGCAAGTAAGAAACAGCCACGGGGGAAAAGATGACTTCTCTAATGATCTTGAGAGTCACCAGGCTCCTGGCAGGAAATGGGGGCACATACAGTTGGTTAATTTGAAGTGAGTTTAATGAAGGAATTTTTTGAAAAAGTTTGGGCAGATGTAAGGAAACCAAAAGGAAGTCATTACGAGCCTCTGGAGACAGACAGGGAGAGCCATCAGAAGAGCCGTGACCTTCAGACATGCGCCCCGTGACAGCCTAGTGGAATGGAAGTTGGAGAACAAAGACGCTGACTTCTTTCCTCCCTCCTGCCACTCTCCTGCTGATGTCCCAGATGGTCAGATCCCAGCTGCAGCCTCCCAGGTCAGCCTCCCAGGGCCTGAGGCAGAGAGGAGAGGAGTAGAGGTACATGTTGGGAGACTGGAGGACGGACGGAAGGAATCCACCAACAGAAGTAATAGTATCATCTCCTATCATTAGAGACTGGTGCCTTTTACATGGATTCCAAAAATATGGACTGTGGTTTGGTCTTTCTCTTACTGATTGAGAAAATGAACCTTACCTCATTCATCTTTGCCTTTTTAGAATTTTGCCTGGAAGAAAGGAGGTAGTCAGGTCTCACAGCCAAACTTTTGTTGACTGCAAGTTTATAAACTCAGAGTGGGCAAGGGCAGTGTCCTTGTTTTGCACAGGAAGCAACTGAAGCCCAGAATGGTTCAACAGTCTTCTCAAGGTCACTTAGTTGCAGATCCTGATTAAGAGTGCACTTTGGGGACAAACTTGTTTTCAACTTGATTCCTAAAGTATGCGAGATTTCTTTTTCCTAAGGAATCAGTTCCCCCAATTTATTTGACGATATATCCATATACTCTTTCAAACAAATATTCAGTGCCCACAATGGCCAGGCACAGTTTCAGAGGCTGAGGATTCAGCAGTCAACAAAATAGACAAAAAGAACCCTTGACCTTGCAGAACTTACATTCTAGTCAAGGAAGACAGACAGTGAACAAATCAATTAAAAAATGTAGGTAGTATGTCAGATGGGGATAAGGGCTATGGCGAAATATAAAACAGAGAAGGGAATAGGTAGCCAGAGAAAGCCTCCTGAGAAGGTAACATTTGAGTAAGAAGGATGGGGTGAACTTTCTGGATATATGTACCTGGACCAATAGATAGATCTATCTATTATCTATCCATCTATCATCTATCTATCTATCTATCTGTCTATCTATCTATCTATCTATCTATCATCAGTCAACCAATTGATCTACTATCTAATCTATCCATTCATCCACCTGGGGGAAGAATGCTCCAGGCAAATTCCAAAGCCCCAAAGCAGGAGAATCCTGGGGTGTTCAGGGAAGACCAAGGAGGCAGTGTGGCTGGGTGGGGAGGAACCTGGAAGAAGGTGAGGTAAGAAGGGGTAGGGAGTCATGGTAAAGATTGATTAGGACCTTGGAGGCCTTTGGAAGTCATTTGATTTTTCTTTTCCTGGAAGAGAGATGGGAAGACTGGGAGTTAGGTTTCAATGAAGTTAGTTAGGTTTCAATGAAGCCTGGGAGTTAGGTTTCAATGGAGTTAGTTAGGTTTCAATGAAGCCATTCTTACCACTGTGTGAAAGGACTGTAGAGGGTCTAGAGTAAGCACAGTGAGACCAATCAAGACAACCCTTGCAATAATTCTGAAGCAGAAGCAGCATTTTGTGTTGTCTATTTAAAGACAGGTAATCCATACCTATTATTAGAAAAGGTTACTATACTTATTACCTTTTAAAGAAAAGGTAATCCATACTTATTATTGGAAAAAAAACATTGAAACAACATTAAGTATGTAAAAAAAATCAAAATGAAAATTATATCTAATCTCAGTATCCAGGCATAACAACTATTAACATATTGGTATATAATTTTCCAGGTTGTTTTTTTAAAATCCAATACTAAAATCTTCATACATAGAATTTTTATGTGTAACAAAATGCTATACCCATCTTTAAATATCAACAAGTGTAGATCTACATCATTAATTTTAATAACCTTAGTGTATTCCATTGTAAAGCTCTACTACATTTATTTAATTCTCTATTGATGGCCACTTAGATTGTTTCACTATAATATACAAACCCGCTTCCTGATTATGTTCTTACTTAGTTTTTAGCTTGTCTAGGTTTCTGTTTCCCCTTTTGACATTGCTGTAAAGCGCAGTGGGTCAGGACTGTTATCCCTTCATTTATTGATGGATTGGCTAATGTTGCAGCCAATTGGTAATATGGATGGCATTTGAAACCTAAGACTCTCACCTGTTTTTCTGACTAATAGTGAATATTTTGATAGGTAATGTACATAGGGAAGTACATTGTTCATACACACTTTTAAGACAAAACTATTTTTCAAAAGGAAAAAAATCATCTGCCTTAAAGCTCAGGTCTCATATTGGAATTTTTGTTTCTGGCTCCCTTACCCTCACTTGGATGGAGAGCTAGACATCTGCCAGAGGTCAAGGAATAGTGCTGCCATCTTATCGGAACCCCAGTATTTAACCTACCATATTTAAAAATGTAACTGTATGTCTTTTCTGGCCCAGTGAAATATTGCTCCCATCAGTCATATGGTCATAAAGGAATTTCAAAGGCCACATATCCAAAGGATCACAAGCACTGGGAATAACCAGCAACTGCTCCTGAGGTAGTAGGAAGAGACCCAGCAGATGGCAATAGTTCACAAGTCATCCAGCAGATGGCAGTAATTCACAGACTTTCAGAACTGGAAGAGAGTTTGGAATCCGTTTGGTATCACCTGAAGTGGCTGAGATGAGGGTAACACAGAGAAGTTCCCTTCTGTTGCCCTACATGATTGGGTTCTCCCATGGTTAACTAGTCACAACCAGAATGGGAGAGGGCAACTGGTTTTAGATTTTAATATCTGCAGTCAAAAGAAAAGTTTGCAAGCAGAAACTGAAATCTCCAGAGATCTGAGTCCTTAATAACATCCTGCTGATAATCAATGCTAAGTCCTCAGGGTACCAAGAACCAATAGAATGAATTTCTAAAATAAAAGGAAATAAAGGGCCATCAAATTCAGAAAGAATCAGAACAATGAAAATTACAGGAGTGAGAGATAAGAAAAGCTATAAACAACTTGAAGTCAGGCTTTTTTTGATCTTGGTTTTGTTTTTGCTTCATACATCACTACATTAATCTGGAAAATGTCTCGAGGCTGCTGGAGGAAGTAAAGAATTTAGTTGCTGAATATACAATGATTATTTCACTTGTTTAAAATTCTTTTGCCAATCCATTTATAAAGTATACATTTAATGCTTGTAATATACCAGGCAAATTCTGGGTGCTGAGGTCTAGCAGTCAATAAAATAGATGATCTTTGCCCTCATTGAGCTTATATGTGGGAGAGCCAGTCTCAGAAAGTAAGTAGATAATAAAATAAATATTTATGATATTACATAAATAATATGTCTTTTAAAAATATTTATTTTTGAAAGAGAGAGAAGTGTGAGAGGAGGGCAGGGGCAGAGAGAGGGAGACAGAGAATCCCAAGCTGACAGCACAGAGCCAGATGTGGGGCTCAAACCCACAAATTCTGAGATCATGACCTGAGCTAGAATCAAGAGTCAGGCGCTTAACCAACTGATCCATCCAGGTGCCCCAGTGATATGTCTTTAATGATGAGTAAAGAGAAAGCGTAAGAAGGCACAGAGGATAGTGGGAACTGCTGTTTGGAATAAGCTATAAAAAGAGAGATTTAAGCAGAGTCCCTCCATGGAGAGGGAGTAGGAAATGCAAAGATCCTGGGGTGATGACAGGCTCAGGATACTCTAGGGGTAGTAAGGAGGCTCCTTTGGGAGCGACATGGTGAGTGAGAAGAATGACAGGAAATGAAGTCAAAAAGGTAGCCAGAGGCCAGGGGTCAAACACTGTGGGTCCTGGTGAAGACTGGGTTTTATTCTAAATTAGATGCAAAAATCTTGAAGTGTTTTGAGCATCAGAATGATGTGATCTGACCTACATTTTAAACAGGATCATTGTGGCCATGGTGTGGAAATCAACAGAAACAAAGGGAGACCAATAGACAGGCAATTCTATAGCTTTAAGGAGAATATACATGAAAAGGAAAGGTAGAGAGCCAAATCAAATCATGGAATTTTGGAACTAGCAAGTAGGTTAAGGACCTAGCCAAACTTCCTGTCTTTTGATAAGGAACTGAAAAGTCACCAGATTAAGGAACTAATTCCAGTTCCAGTTAGTGGCCATGAGTGTTAGGTTCATGGGACTTCTGGCCAGTTCTCTTTTCATTTCCTCCCCACCTCTCTGCTGCAAAGACCCCACTTGCATGCATGGTCAGGCCCTTCCACGTGAGAGCAGAGTCACTTCTTGCCACCTACACTTTATTTCCTGTATCTCCTATATATTTGTAGCTTCTTTTCAGAGCGAGGGGACTGTTGATTCTGTGGTCCCAGTGGAAACTTTCCGCAAGAGTCTCTTGAGATGCTTCCTTTGTTGCACGGCTCTACTTCTTTCAACCAGAAGTCCTGGGATTCCTTCTCCCCTTTCGGTGCTTCCAAGGACAGCTCCTGATCCTGAACACTTGCTGTGCCCTGGTGCACACTGCACTAGCCACATTTGTGCAAACCCTTTTGTTAGACTGAAGATGTTGTGTGTAGTCAGAAGGTGGCCCATAGCGACCTGAAGCTTTGGAGGTCTGTATCCCCAGACCGTCTATTGCAGCAGACTCCTGCAAGATCTTTTTTTTTTTATCTTTTTTTTAATTTTAATGTTTTATTTATTTCTGAGAGAGAGAAAGAGAGAGAGAGAGAGAGAGTGAGAGAGAGAGAGAGAGAGACAGCATGAGCAGGGGAGGGTCAGAGAGAGGGAGATGCAGAATCCAAAGCAGGCTCCAGGCTCTGAGCTGGCTGTCAGCACAGAGCCCGACGCAGGGCTCAAACCCACAAACCACGAGATTGTGACCTGAGCTGAAGTTGGACTCTTAACCGACTGAGCCACCCAGGTGCCCCCTGCAAGATCTTTGTGTCAGATCTGTCTCACACATTTCTTAAAGGCTTCCTGAATGCTCAGCATTATATTTGGGCATCATAGAGTAGCAGTCCTCGATGAGGGATAATTTTGCTCCCCAAGGGGCAGATGGAAAAGTCTGGAGGCATTTTTAGCTGTTACAATGGGGGAAGGTGCTACTGGCATCTCGTGGGTATTAACAAGGGATGCTGCTAAGAATCCTACAATGCACAGGACAGGCCTCCACAACAAGCAGCGATCCGTCCAAAAATGATGATAATGCTAAAGTTGAGAAACCCTACTGTAAGATAAAAATAAAATTAGAAAATCTAACCCTTGCTCAAAATAAAATGGCTATCAGACTAGAAAAATTAACCAGCTTTCAAAAATATCAACTAGAGTGAAGGATTTCTCAAACTTTTTTGGACTGCAACCCACAGTAAGAATATGCAATTTTCATGGCAGCCCAACACACACAAATATAACTATATGTGTGTGGGTGTGTGTGTGTGTGTGCGCACACACACACACATACGCAAGTGTGCGCTCGGAAATGTCTCATAGGAGAATACTCCCTCACACTAAATGCAGAGCTTTACATTTTTATACCATTTGGTTCCATTTAAAAGAATGTGGTCACAGTCCCACTGAATTATTTTTTCCTGTTCACTAATGTGTTTAAAATCTGCAGTTTGAATAATAGTGAATAAAATATGTAAGAAAATTGAAAACAGTTTTCATGTAAATACATAAGAGCACTGAAGGACATGAAGTCAGGGTGTATTCTATATAGAAGTAACTGAAAGGATCAGCCATTAATTTCACAAATAGTTATTTTTGCCAAACCTTTTTCAAAGAGAATCAAGCCAGTTATTGCCTTCCTGGGCTTCATGATCCAGTCGAGTAAACAGACTATCATACAACTACCTGTATAGTCATGCTCGGTGTACAGAACACACTCGGTAGCTCAGAGAAGGAACAGTGATTGACTTCATGGATCAGGAAGCTGGCAGGTGGATTGGTGAAGGTTCCCCAGTAAGGTGACATTAGGGATGGCTGAGTGGGATTTCTCCAAAGGGACAGGGGATGAGGAACAAGAGAATCCAGGTAGAAGGTTTTCTGGGTTGGGTGTTGAGGGAGATCTTTGAAGATGTTCATGAGGCCACAAGATATGGGAGCACAAAGGCAGAACATGGAAATCCATGCTGGACCCCTGCACCGGGCTAATGTAAAACCACTCCAATTAACATGTTACTGTCTCCTACTCTTCCTGTTCATAGGATAAACACCATACTCCTTAGCCTGACCTTCACAATCTTTCATAATCTAGCCCCAGCTAACTTTTCTTGCCTTATTGCTTCTGACAATAATAGCGTGAGCCCTCCACCCCAGTAGATGGTATACATGGTATGCCAGCTGTACCCACTCTTTCTAGAAGTCTATGTGTTCTTCCACATACTCCTCTTTTCTTGCTCAGCAAATTCCAACTTGATAATTTCTCAAGGTGCGGATTTCAAACATGGAAAATGGAAATTCTTCCATAGGAAGCATGGTGATGGTTCCATTTGTTATTCAGACAGTGAATTCTCAGAATTCGCATTTCATGATTTTCTCCCTGATGGAGAATGGCTTGTGATGCTCCAGTGCTTGGAAACCCTCAGCTGAGCTCCTGGCTTCTTCTCTCTCTGTGTCTTGGTTTAATCAATATGCCAATATCTATTTGAAAGTGAGAACAAATTACTCTTGTTTCCATTTATTTTGTAAAAAGTTTCTTGGGCACAACTGGATCCATGACCCAGAGAGAGTTTAGCTTGCTCCTGTCACAGATTCTCTGTGGAGTTTTTAATCAATTGTTAGAGAAGATTGTGGATCAGGATAAGGATTTAAGCCAGACTCCCTTCCCTGATTTCAGACTGGTTCTACTCCTATGATGATATTCACAATGTAGGAGTTGTTTTCTTCATGACAGCATACCATGGGGCCCTCCCTATCTTAATTCTTATCACCACTGGTCTCTATTGTAACTCATCAGTAAGGACCACGGTCTACTAGAGCCATGCAAGCTTTTGGAATGTGAGTTCACTCAAGACATTTGAATGCATTTTTAAATCACTCTTATTTTCCCAATGCACAAAAAATCATTTGAGGCAGTTTGTATACACACCCATACACACATACATTCACATACCATAATTAAAAATACATGTGATAAGATGATCAAAAACCAAATCAGAAATACAAATATAAATTTATGAGGTGAGACAGTCACTAAAGTCCTATGTGCCACCAAACTCTAAACTTATTAGCAAAGACCAAGAAAAGATCAAGGTTTTATAGAACTCTCAGTATCTGACTAAAGGATGCAATTCAGTGAAAATATTTTTTTTTCTGGATACAGCTGTAGGAAGAAATTACCAAATGAATCATTATATAAAGAATATTGAGGGGTGCCTGGGTGGTTCAGTCAGTTAAGTGTCTGACTCTTTATTTTGACTCAGGTCATATGATCTTATGGTTTGTGAGTTTGAACTGGACTGACAGTGTGGAACCTCCTTCGAATTTTCTCTCTCTCTCTCTCTCTCTTTCTCTGCCCCTCCTCTGCTCATGCCCTCTCTCTGGTGCTCTCTCTCTCAAAATAAATAAACTAAAGAAAATAATATTGAGCATTATAATACTGACCTTAATAGTGATTTAATGACTGAAGAAATCTTTTCTGTATAGCTAGATTTTTACTGATCCTCATTAAAAATTGGGCTGCAGTTGAGTCATGGCATTTCTCTAGGGATAATCAAACTTCACAGAAGTAAAACCCTTAGAAAATTAGAAGCATTGATGGTTAATATGCTTTCAGAATTATTCACCAAATTCTTCATGTATATTTTAGAGACCAGCACTGAATACATACTGTTATTGAATACTGAAATTTTTCCTTTAAACTGCAGTTCAAAGGGATATTTCAAAAGTATCTTAATTCCTTTTAGTTCAGACACTCTCTGTAGGTGGTAGAACTTCCTTTGCCTTCCTAACCTGTCTGTATGAATCCAGTCTAGATAAGTCACCTCATGAACCATGTATTTCAGCCTCAGGTTATTTCTTTACTTCCCCAACTTCTTGTCTACACGGAAATGACCATCCTGATTCCTATGGGTTTTCTTTCTGCTTTAGAAATCTCATCAATTTGTGTCTAGGTACAGGTCTTTTCATTTTAGCAGCAATATTAGCTCTTTCAAATCTTGGTGTCCTTTTTTTTTCCAGCTCAGACAAGTTTTTTTTTTTAATGTTTTTGATTCACATTTCTGCTTCCGTTATTCTGGTAAATAGTAAAGAAATACCCATAATCTCTTGGTTTGGTGCTTGTCTTCTATATCCACATCCACATGTATTATTTTCTCTCCTATTTTTTCCATTCTTCTGGGAAAATTTCTCAGGTTCACCCCCACATCACTAATTCAAGCTTCTACAGCATGAAGTTTTGTCTTTGCTATCTTAGGTGTGGCTTTTCATTCTCTTAATAAAATTCTGCCTCTGTTATATTGCTTCCTTTTTCTTATGAACAATTTCAAACATAGTGAAAAATATAAGGAACACCTCTGTATCCATGACCCAGCTTTGTCAAATCTGAACAGTCACCATATTTTCTTCAGTGTTACAAATATAAAACATCACAGATACAGGGGCAGTCCATACACTGTCTCTAGTACCTTCCCAACACCAGCCTCCTGTCTTCTCCTTAGAGATACATTTGCATTGTGTTATGATTTCCCTTCATGTTTAATCAGTATACTAATATGTGTATATTTGTTTATACACTATGTGGTATTGTTTTGAGTGTTTCTACATTCCTTATAAGTGCAATGATATGCAGGTACCCTCTGGTGGTGAATTTGTCTTTACAACGTTATGTTTTTGACTCTCATGCAAGCTGAATTGTAAAGCTGTAATTCATGCAACTTTACTGCTGTATAATGTTTCACCACATAAATACACTATAGTTTTTTTAGCAGTTATTTTGATTTTAGACATTTAAATGTCTAAAATTCAAGTCCCTTTTTGTCATTAAAAGCAATGTTCCAATGAGCAATTTCATATATGTTTCCTTGAGTGTGTGTAAAAGAGCTTTTCCTGAGCATATGCTTACAAATGAAATTGCTGAGCTGTGCATGTGTATCTTCAACTCTGTCACCTGGTAGAAAATTGGTCCTCAGGGTGTTTACGGTTATCTCCACCCCCTGGGCAGTGTGTTCAAACCCCTTCTTGCTGTAGATCCTTGCCAGTAGTTGGTATTATCAGACTTTTAAATAGGATCAGTCTAATGGAGGTGAAATATGTCATTATTGTTTTGATTTCCATTTTTCCATTTCTAGTGTATATATATCTTTACATAGTATGTATTGATAAGCATTAATATATACATTTAAATACTAATCCTTAGTAATATGTGTTGCAAATATCTTCTGCTAGTCTGTGACTTATCTTTCACTTCACTTATAATATCAATTAGTAAACAGGATTATTTTCTTCAATGCAGTTAAATATCTCAATTTTTCTTTTATGATTTATGTTTTTTGTGTTTTTTTCACTACTTCCTTTTTCCAATGTCATTAAGCAAAATTTTGTTTATCCTATAAATTTGCAAATTTTGCTTTTCATATTTGATCTCAGTCTACCTGAAATTTACATTTAGGTATGGAGAAGTAGGAGCCTAATTTAATATTTTTTTTAATATCGATAACCAGTTGCCCCAGTACCAATTGTTGAGTCATTCATTAATCCTTTTCCCTATTGATTTATAATGATATCTTTGTGATGTATCAGCTCCATACATTTGTGGGTCTGTTTCTGAATTCTGTAGTTTATTTCTCCATTCCTACTTCAATATAATACTGTCTTAATGTCTACAGCTTTATAAAATTATGTTATCTGGAAGGTAATTCTATTTAACCTCATTCTTCTTCAAAATTGCCCTGTCTTTTCTTGACCTTTACTCTTCCATATAAATTTTGGAATCAGGTTTTCAATTCCATGAAAATTGAGATTTTAAAAATCAGAATTATGTTGAATTCTATATTGAATTTATAAATTGATTCAGGAGGAGTTGTCACCTTTATGATATAGAATCATACATGTTCTATCTTATCCATTTATTTGGATCTTTGCAAAGTCTTTAAGTGAGCTTTGTCGCACCCTCTAGTCTCTTCTAGTTGGAAGGCAGTTTGAAACTAGTTTAATCTGTGGATCTTTCTCTCTTTCTCTCTCTCTTTCTTTCTCTCTCTCTCTCTTTCTTTCTTTCTTTCTTTCTTTCTTTCTTTCTTTCTTTCTTTCTTTCTTTCTTTCTTTCTTTCTGTAGTCAGTTTTCTTTCCATGCACTTTTCCCATGTCATTTTTATTTTTTAAAAAGGTCTTATTTATTTGAGAGATACAGAAAGACAGTGTGACAGGGGAGGTACAGGGAGAAAGGGAGACACAGAATCCGAAGCAGGCGTCAGGCTCTGAGCTGTCAGCACAGAACCCGATAAGGGACTTGAACTCACCAACTGAGCCATCCAGGTGCCCCACCTGTGTACTTTTTTTTTTTTTTTAACATAAGAGATTCTTTTTTTTTTAATTTTTTTTTTTTATTTCTAGGAGACAGAGAGAGAGAGAGAGAGACAGCATGAGCAGGGGAGGGCCAGAGAGAGAGGGAGTCACAGACTGAAACAGGCTCCAGGCTCTGAGCTGGCAGTCAGCACAGAGCCCAACGCGGGGCTCGAACCCACGAACCACGAGATCATGACCTAAGCGAAAGTCGGACGCTTAACTGACTAAGCCACCCAGGTGCCCCGCGCATGTGTACTTTTGAAAAGAATGTGTATGCTCATATTTTGGTGTCTAGGGTTCTATATATGTCCACTTGATCAAGCTTTATAATATCATTGTTCAAATCATCTGTATTGTCAGCTTGATCTATCAGTTACTGAGAGAGACACATTAAAATTTTCGCACCATATTGCCCTGTACCTCAATCTTTTTCTCAATGTATCTGTGAGGTTGTAATATTAGATACATAGAAGGTTAGGATCATGTTATATTCCTGGTGGTTACTGTAATCATTATTCAGCAGCCACTTTTAGCATTAATAACGTTGCTTCTTTTTCCCTGAAACTTTATGTTGCCTAATAATAATATGGTAATAATATAGAACGCTAGCTTCCTTTTAGCTATTGCTTGAAACATCTATTACATCTTTTTTTGCTTTTGATCTCTCTGTGTCTTATGTTGTAGGTACTTTCTGGAAACAATATACAGATTAACTTTTAAAAAATCCAATCTGACAAGCTCTGTCCTTCAAATGACAAGGATTTTATTTATTTATTTTTACAGTTATTGTAAGTGTTAACATGTTTTGTTTATTTCTACCATTTTGTGTTCTTTACTCTGTTTTTTTCCCTCTTTTGGTGATGGGGGAGAAACTTCGTCTTTGCTTCCTTCCTGTTTTCCATAGGATTGACTATTTTTTCTAAGCTCCCCACCTTTCCGCTCAATTGGGATGAATTATGCATTCTTTTATTTACCATCCATAAATTGTTAACTTTCAAACTTTTATAGTCTCAAGTTAATGAGCATCTTTTATCCTCATAAACAATAAAAGGACCTTAGCATCCTCAGCCTAAGTGAATTCTATCTTGTCTTGCATGTTCTCTTTCAGTATTTTTGTTCTACCCAATAGCCACAGGTTAGGCTTTTTTTTAAAGTAACACTTCTTTAGATTTATCCAAATGCTTACCAGTTTCTCTGCCCACTACTCTTTGCATCTTATTCTTTACTTCTTCTTCCTAAAGTATACTGTTCCATAAATCCTTGAGGGTATGTTAGTGATAAACTCTCTCTAACTTTGTGATTGAATCTCTGTTTCATTGTTGAGAAACCATTTAATTCCATATAAAATTCTCTCTCACTCTCAACTTCTCTACATCATTTTCATCAACACATGTATGCCATACTCACAGAAAAGACTCCCTTGACCCCACAACTCTGCCCCTACCATTGCATTTCTCTGCTTTCCTTCAAGCCAGAGTTACTGTGTTGTCCATATTCACAGTTACCTCCCCTGCTTTTTTTGTTTCTTGTTTTTTTACAAATAGTTCATTGTCAAGTTGGTTTCCATATAACACCCAGTGCTCATCCGCACAAGTGCCCCCCTCCATGCCCATCTCCCCCCTTCCCCCACACCCATCAGTCCTCAGCTTGTTCTCAGCATTCAAGAGTCTCTCATGGTTTGCCTCTCTCCCTTTCCCCCACCATTTCCCCCCTTCTTCTCCCCCTTAGTCCTCAGTTAAGTTCCTCCTAATCCTCCTATACGTGCAAACATATGATATTTGTCCTTCTCTGCCTGACTTATTTCACTCAGCATAACACCCTCAAGGTCCATCCATGTTGCTACACATGACCAGATTTCATTCTTTCTCATTGCCATGTAGTATTCCATGGTATAGATAAACCACATCTTCTTGATCCATTCATCCGTTGATGGACACTTAGGCTCTTTCCATGTTTTAGCTATTGTTGAGAGTGCTGCTATGAACATTCCTCCCCCACTTTTTTTTTTTTTACCTCTATTCACTGTTCAGCCAACTCCAACCTGCCTTTATCTCCATGCTCATGTGAAGAGGGCCAATGACCTCCATTCTTCCAAACATAATGTCATCCCATGAACATAGCACACACCATTAAGTTGAAAGAATTTTAAAAAATAATGAACATTTATAATACATCTGACTACTTTCTAAGGATAAATTTCTTTTTTTTTTTAATATATTTTTTTAAATGCTTTATTTATTTCTAGGAGAGAGGAAGACAGCGTGAACAGGGGAGGGTCAGAGAGAGAGGGAGTCACAGACTGAAACAGGCTCCAGGCTCCGAGCTGGCAGTCAGCACAGAGCCCGATGCGGGGCTCGAACCCACGAACCGCGAGATCATGACCTAAGCGAAAGTCGGACGCTTAACCGACTAAGCCACCCAGGCGCCCCTCTAAGGATAAATTTCTAATAGAATTACAAAATTGGATAACTCAAATGCTTGATATATACTGCCACAATATCCCACAGAAAGAGAGAAAAGGAGAGAGAGGGAGAAGAAGAGAAAGATCTCACTTTGTAAGCCATATCCTCCTGACGCTGTGGACAGTAGTTTGCCATCAATAACTGACAATTGCTACTAAAGTCCCAGTAAAAATGACAGACTAGACACTTAGAGCATTGGCATTGACCAGATTAAAATTGCAGTCTTTCAAAAAACACATTTATTTTGCATTTACTGTGTGCAGAGCACACTGCAAGATTTGGTTCTTGCAGAGAACATTCACTCATTCACTCGTTCTCTTATCTAACAAATCCATATTGAGTGCCTGCTGTATACATAACACTGAATTCTTAATGCCAGCCCCCATTTTAGCTGTTTAGAAATGTTCTCATTGCCTGTCTGAACAGTACACTCCCCTTTCCTCCCTGAGTCCCGAGGTATCACCATAGAATGTGGTCAGTGAATTATTATTCATGATTCTTTGAAGGCACAAAGATTCCAAGTCTGAAATTTGTAGCTCAGTATGATGGAAATATGGCCTTGGGTTTCCCTGCTGTGTTCCCAGCCACCTCTTGCGTTATACTTTGCCTGTGTATCTCCTCCATCAGTGGGTAGCAGAGAAGTTGGTGCCTAACATCTTGGTTTCTGGCTATTTGCTTAACTTTCCACAGCCCCATTATTTGTAGAAAAGGAGGCTCCAAGGGAGAAAGATACAGTGGCTTGTTCTCGGTTGACTGGTTTATGTTCTTCAAAAGGCAATACCCACAGGGAGTATGCACAGTTGGTGCATCCTCTGTGGGTGTGCGCATAAAGATAAAGGAGTCAGAGAAGCTTTGAGATGAGGGCTCTAGTGCTCACTTCGTGCCAGGCGTATCGTCCTGAGCTACAGTCAGATGAGAGAGTCATGAAGCATGAGCAGAAAAGCATGAACACGTCTGCCTATGGCTGGCACTTAGAGCAGCTCTCTCCCAAAACCCCACTCCTACCACTGTAGAAACATACCCTGGATTAGTTAGATCCATTCAAATTGGAGGAAAACATTCAAGCAGATTTTTGAGAAAAAGGAAGGAGCAAGGGAAACCATTCAGTGTCCTTGCAGTCCCTCTGAATCCCTGTGCTGCTGAGGCTGATGTTGAACAGGCTGATTTTATGCAGAACCAGAAGTCTCTCCCAGTGACCTTCAGGATCACAGGAGAGTGCTTGTGTCCCCCCACCCCCAATCCCCCAGCATGCTCATGGTCAGTGGGTACATTTCCCAAGGAGAGGGTGTAATCGTGTCATTGGATCCCCATCCAGTTTAGGAATGCATGAAACTCCAGCCATCACAGCCACCTTCACTGCCAAAGGCAATATAGTAGAAAGGAAAGTTCCAATAGACTTCCATTTGCACCTTACAGACCCAAACTCCCAAACAACCTAGATGCAAAGGAGGCTCAGAAATACAATGTTTAGCTCCTATAGTACCTACAGGGAAGCGGTAAGGGAGGAAGGATTAAGGATGAAATATCTGCCCTGCCCTCTGATATGAAGCTTCCTTTTGGTAGATTTTCACATGAGGCCCTCAGAGATGGCCGGTCTGGATATGGTGGTCTTAGGCTCAGGCATAGGTCCCAATTCTATCATTTTCAGCAGAAGTGGCAGGACTAACTTCCTATATTCCAAGCCAAAGTCACTTAATGCAGAAGAGCCACTTTAAAGGCCAACCCCAGAAGGGGTTCAGGACATGGATTATTTTCCAGGAAATTCTGTAGAATGATTTCTTTAAGATCTCAGAATTATCAACAGCTTTTAAACTCTTTATGTGGGGTCCTCTTATCCCTAGACTTTTGCCCTTTAAGAATCCAGATGAATGCCACTGTCATATATTTTTATTCTGCCTAAATTATTTCAGAAGTTCACTCTTTTTATTTCTTACACATTTTATAAGTGTCTACAATGTGCCAGAGAGTGAGTGAGGTTTTGGTGTTAAAGTAGAAAACAATATGGACAGTATTGCCTCCTTCAAGGCACTTTCAATCTATTGGAAGAGTCACATTTATGAAATCATTCTACAAATAAATATGTAATCAGAAGTCAATAATGCTATAAAAAAGGGCAGAACCATGACAGTATATAGGAAGGGAAACTGACCTTATCTAGGGCACGGAGAAAACATCTCTAAGAAAGTGATTTTGAGCAGATATAAGAATTAAAAAGGCTAAAGATGGGCAGTGAGGGTAAAATTTCCAAGCATAGGGAATAGCATGTCCAAAAACCCCAAGGCAGGAGAAAGCATGATGTGCCTCTGAAATGAAAGAAGAACCAATATTCTTTCTGGATGGAGCAGGATGAGAAGGAATAAATTGGTGTGGGATGGGGCTTGAACTAGAGTAGCAAAAGAGTCTCTGAAGCCACAAAGGCCACGGGTCTGACCTGTCATTTTTCCGTCCAACCAGCCAAATCTTAAATATTTGCACTGGAGGCAATGAGCTAGTTTATGTACATGACACATTGCGTCATAGGGACCCTTTACCTCCAGTCATTCATGTTTGGGTGAGTGTTAGGGTTTTGAGGTTGCCCAGTTAACAACACTTTTCCCCTTTGTCCATTTTCTGAACCAACTGAGAAATAAGACAGCAGAGTCAGCAGATAAAGAATCATATTTCCATCCTTATTTCTGATAAAGGCCGGGCAGAGAACATAGCTTACTCTAAGGTACGAAGTGGGTTTGTGGACTCCCCTTTGACTAGAGAAGAGCCCACTTGAAGGAAAGCTTGCATTTGCAGGGAAGTCACACCTGCCCAGGTCACTGCTGTCTGCTTTCCTAAGTTGAGAAAGAAGGTGGGAGGGACCAAATTTGCCCCCAATTCCTCCTCCTCCACTCCAGGTCGTTGGTAGATTAACTTCACTCAGTTCAGAAATGTGTACCACATGCTTCCACCCGGCGACCAGGCTACTGTCTCTAATTCTGTAGCAAGGAAAGGGGTTGGACAAGAATCTAATAGTATTTTTAGAAACTCTCTTCGCATGATTACAGTTTCAGGAGTGGGGAAATAAGTGTTCCTCTCTCATCTGTTGCCAAGGGCTGCTAAGAGAAGGGACTGCAATAACGTGGTTCTTATGAATGAAGATGAATTCTGATAAATGATATCCTGTCTTCTAGGAGGCTTATAATATTAAACAGAAAGTCACAATCCCCAAAGCATGTAACTTCTTCACTGATCTTTTTTTCCTTTTTCATCCACGTAAATTAAATTCCCCAGTTGTTTCTTTTTCAAACCTTGCTTAGAGTAACAGATGCCAGCAATATGTCTAAATCAAAAGTGTAAACTCAAGGGTCACAGAATGTTCATGCTAGAAAGGATCCTGTAAGTCATCAAATGGAATCCCATTCCTTGCTTTATTAGAGGACACGAGACCCATAGAGATTAAGTGTCTTGTCCAAGGTCACATAGTCATCTGTGTCCCTCTCCTAATTATTTGGATTCTGTGACCAAGGTTATTTCCAACTATACCATCAGAGAAACTCACTGTCTATAGAACACTTGTGATGCTTTTATAAAAATAAACATACTGGTTTTTGTAAAATAAGTCATCCCTTAACTTATTAACAGTATTTTGTATTTTGTGTATTAGTTTTCATTCTAGTCGAATAACCCTTGAACTTGTTTTGCATTCAGTGAGTGGTTTGACTATTCTGTTTCTAAATAAATGCTTCCTTTTTAATGTTCCCTTTTCCTAATTAACAATGTGCCAAGTAGAAAGAGATAAGTTATGCACTTTAATTACAATAACCCCAGGCTACTGAGAGAATTCTTATCACTGTCTTGGAATGTGCATTCTGTGTTCACTTAGAAATGGCACTGATAAAAACTTCATGTAAACTGTGGATTTGAACTCTGAAGTGGTGAGGCCATCCATGAACAAGAGCAGAGAGCTTTATTCCAGCTTTCTTCCAGCCATGCTGTACTTTTTTCCTTCCTATTAAAAAATGGGAAATAACTCTTAGCCTGGGTTATTATGAGGGATAGGGAATTTGACAGGTTGTAAAGGATAGTAGAAAGCAGCATCAGGAGCCCAGAATTCTAGACCAGCTCTGCCACCAATGTGCTGTCTCTCTGGACAAGTCACATAGACTCTATGAACCTCAGATTACTCTTCTGTAAAAGGGACTTGTCCTTGTAATTCCATATTCCTTTCCCTTTGTTTATCTCACACCCTTTGTTTCCCCAAACTGAGAAGTAGCCTCTGACTTCAAAAAGATATGTAATATCATGTCAAAACAGAATATTTTTTATAAATACCAAAGGATTTTATCCAATGAATAATATATGCCTTATTTTACTCATTACAAAGAACAGAGAATCTGGAATGATTTCCATTCTCATCATGCTACCATTTCATAGCTGCTGCAACACATCTATGGTCCTTTTCTCTAAGGAATTACCTTCACGACAGGCTTCCTAGGTGGGCTAAGGGGCAAGGGGAGACCTCAGCTACCACACCCATCCTCAGTTTCTCCATGTTCTCTCAGCTGAAGTATATTAGATACTTAGTATAAAAAGGTCTGTATGAGAGGGTGTTATGGATATTAAACTAGGGGTTGTATGATCCGCGTCTGGCCCCAGATCTTCTAATGAGATGCATGACCTTGATCCCAAGTCACTTGTCTCTCAGGCCTCAGTTTATATATTTATGAAATGGGAAGCTTGGACTGGATGGTATCTTTCAACTTGAAACTTTTAGTCTGAGTTGGGAAAAGGGACAAGGATGGTCATAGTTTAAGGGGAATATGTTTGGATGAAGGGCAGAGTCTCACCATGGAAAGATTCTTCTCCAGATAGTCTGTCATTTAAATAGGCATGGTCAGCCAGGCCAGGCCAGGACAGACACAGCATATAGAGCATTTTGGGAGTGTCTTCTATACCTGGAGGGAGCTTTGCTGAGTATGTGAACTGTTACTTAAATGAATAAAGAAAAGGGATAGCAAGAAGTCTAAAATTATGGTTCCTGGCTTTAAAGGTTCACAGCTGAGTTGGGAAACACAAGGGCAGCATTCCGGAGCCAGGAGTCCAGATGGTGGAAATACCATCTCAAATACATGCTGATTTTATCAAGCTATGGAAGTTTATTCCAAGCTCATATTTAGGAGCACACATCCATGGGCGTGTAGCCCCAACCAGGAGGAGATGGAGGAACATTCTAGAGGTCTTGGCAGTTCCATCTTTTGTGCAACAACCATTTTTTCTCCAGAAGAGTCTGGTGTTCTCTTTTTGAAATATCACTTGATTTTAGCATTTTGATGATGTAAATTCCGCTCTAGTTCCACAGATTGAGTGCAGTTGGAAGGATAGGTAAGCTATGTGTAGGAAAAAGGAGAGGAAGAAAAGATGGCAATGTGGAAAAAAAAAATAATGACCAGTCTTGGGGTAAGAAAACACAAGAAATATTAAGGAGACAACTAGTAAACCAGTTTGGCCTTTTGAAGAGGGGAAGAAAGGCTGAAAACACAATTTGGAGTCAAATTATAAATAGTATGATGTAGTCAAAAAGAGACCAAAAATAAATGCTAGCTCTGCTATTTATCATCTGCATGCCTTTGAGCAAGTCATTTAATCTTTCTGAGTTTATATCTCCACATGGTAAACTGGGGGTAATACTACTTTTTGAGGATTAATAGAAACAATGCATGAAAAGCTCCTGGCACAGTAAAAATGGTCAATAAATGTTGATTTTCTAATTCCCAGGTTCTTTCCACCTCCACAGTGTCTTCTTCTCTCATAGGCAACTGGAAAAACAGCGACCAGATAGATCTGGCTTTGAGTCAGACTCAGTCAGTTACAAGGTCTTTGATCTTAGTCAAATCATTTAACCTTTTTGAGCTTCAACTTACTTATCTACAAAGTGAAATGAACCATAATTACTTTGTGAGATTATTGTAAAGTTTAGAAACGTATTATGTTATGCACACAACCATTCCTGTTAACTGGGGGGAGACCTTAGGTTTCAGTAAATCATGGCGATGGGGAAAAGAAGGAAGGAAAACAAGGAATTACCATTGAGATCCTTGAATTCTCAACCAAGTGCCTAGGAATTATCTTATAGGTGGTGGTAGTCCTTGAAAGTTTTAATTTTTCAGACAGAGTATCACAAGATTAAATGAAGAATATCTTGACTTTGACAAGCATAGTACAAGAATGGCAAAAATGTGCACAGGGCAGAGAGAACACCTTCGAGGTAGAAAAGCCAGCTTCCTGGAGATAATACCCAGCTCTCTTCCCGTATGTGCTCCATAGTACTTTTCTTGTCAAATGGAATATTTCCTCTTTAATCTGACAATTTTGAATATATGAGAGAGATACACGTAGAAATGGAGAGTAAGAAAAGGACCCAGAAAAAGAGACAGGGTCAAGAAGAGAGGTAGAAAGATACACAGATACAGAGAGAGAAGAGAGAGGAAAGTGTGTTCAAGCTTCCTGGCTTTTTGCGTGAAGACATCTGGCACACAGCTGTGCTGGCTGGATGCGGGTGGCTTAAGAGAGCTGGCATCCAGGTATACATCTGGAATCAACAGGCTTGAATTTTCTGCTGACATGTGGGCTATTTTAAATAAAGCTGTGGAGAATTGATGTGAGGGTAGTGAGAACACCACCTCCACCCCCCCTCCGTGTTAACCCTCCTCCACCACAATGTGCCCAAACACCTGAGAACAGCTCCTTTCCTGCTGTCTCCTGATCACCTGCCCACCACGCTTTCTCTCTTCCTGGTCCAAAGGAGATTTCTGGTCAGCAGTGGGACTGACCAGAGGCTTCCCACCGCCTCTCTCTGTCCTTTCTGTCATGTCCTTCTGTTTTCAATCCGCTTGCTATTTTTTGCCTAAAGGAGGACAAGTTTGCTTTTGGCTCAGCTTATTCTGAAAGCAGAATGGCTTTAAGTTCAGTTTATGTTTGACCTGTCTTCTTCCCCCCCTGGCCCTCTCCTCCCTTCCCCTTCTCTTCTTTCCCATTCCCTTCCCTTTCCAACCAGTGCTATGGAGCAGCACTGTGATAGACTCTCATATCCTGGGCGAGTGCCACCTGTGTGAGCCTAAGTCAGGAGCGCTGTACATCAGTAGATTTGTGACCATCCCCCAAAGGACAATGTCCTGTATTGTCTCCTAAGAGCATTTCTCAGCCCACCTTCCAGGTCTGAAAGATCCCATTGCCCTGATGCGATGGATGGAAATGGTGGCACTCAAGATAACCACGTAGGGCCCTTTTTCCTGGGTGTAGCACTGTTTGCTCTAGTGCAATATCTCTTTCTTGTTTTAAAGAACTTGTAATGAAATATTTCATACAGCAAGTTAATATAAAAATAATATGAACATTCACGGGTATCCAGCATCTGTCATAAGGAAATAGACTATTATAGAGCACTCTAAGATTTCTGTGTCTTACACCTATTCCACGTCCCTTTCCACCTTTCCCCAGGTATTTTTGTCATTGTCTTACTTTTCTTGGGAGTTTAAACCATATATATATACATATATATTTAAATATATATTTAGTTCTATGGCGAGAGAGAACTATATATATTTATTTATCCCTAAATAATATATTAAATCTTACCTGTTGAATTTTATATAAAGGGCATCAAACTGAATATGTTCTTTTGCAACTTGCAAATTTTGCATGAATAATGTGAGATTAAGCCATGTCGATATAGCAAATGCCCATTCATTTCTCCTGGCAGGTAGTATTCCATTCCATAGATATACTGTAATTCACTTATCCATTCTCTACTGACAGATATGTAGGATGGTACTTGCTGTTATAAATAGCAAATTTGAAATGCTTTTTACTAAGTTCTGATGCAATGAATGTGTTTTGCACACATTCTGGTACACATGTGGGAGAGTTTCTATGGATTTTGTAAGTTGGGGTGAGATTGCTGGGTCAAAAGGTAGAACATTTTCCACTTATTTCCAAGTATTTTTGCAAAGTGGTTACACACATCTAACATCAGTGTATAAGAGTCCCCATTGATCTCATCCTTGGTAATGTTTTTTTATTGTCCAGCTTTTACATTTTTGCAAATTTTGTCAGTATAAAATGGTAGCTCTTTCTGGTATTAATTAGCATTTCCTTAACACTTATGAGATGAAACACTTTCTATTTTTTAATCATCGATGGTTCCTTTTCCATGTTGAATTCTTTGTTTCCAGTACATCCTGATGCATTTGGTAGAGCACTGTCCGTGGCTGAATTAGGACAGAAAGGGGAGGGAAGGCATATGTTGACAGCGGTGTGCTCATTTCTCTATGTAGGCCCCGAGGAAGCAGGAAGTGGCCGCTATGGACCCCGCTATACAACTGACATGGGAGTCAGTGAGGATGATGATGGGTTTGAAGACGACTTAGATTTGGACATTTCCTTTGAGGAGGTAATGAGAATCTCTGCTCTTAAAACCTGTGTGTTTTGGTTTTCCTGCAGCACAAGGCAATTTAGCTGTTGGACCATGAACATTTTACTTAAAACTTATTTAAGTGGGCCCATTTTCTCTTAATATGTATTTATTTTCCCTGACTCTTAGGCTCCAGGTGCTTATAAGTTAGTAGAACTAGGTACCAAGCATGCTAATGTTCTGTAGCCAGTCCTGCCTGCCCACGGGCAAAAACATATTTAGATTTCCCACCATGTGAAAATGTATAAAGTCAGATACTCAAAGGACATGAAAAATTTTTTGACAAAGTGAGGCATCCTTGTGATATTATAATAATAAAAATCATGTAATATCAGCTTTACAACTGATTTTCTGTATAGTACAGAGCAAGGTATTTAAAATCCTTGAGCCTAAAGTTCTTATTCATAAACTGGGGTCAGTACTATTTGTCCCATCTACACTCTAGAGTTTTGAGAAATAACAGAATTGACCACATTTTCAAGTATTAGAACCACTATAAATAAGGCTGTCTAAACAGTGTGCTCTGTGTTAATCCTGAATCCTTTCTCTTCTCTGGCTTTAGGTTAAACCACTGCCTGCTATCAAAGGAGGAAATAAGAAATTTTGGGGGGAATCCAAGATGGCACCCAGGTCAAACTCAAAGACCGCTTCTAGGCTTGTCCCTCCTACCCTACCGTCTCTCCCAACAACTACAATGGCCCCCCAGCCCACCCCATTGGAAAGGAAAGGGAAGAATGGCGTGGCTATCATGCCGAGGTTCTTTGACATGTCTTGTGATGAAATGCTCTGCTCAGCTGACAGCTTTTGTGTCAATGACTACACTTGGGGTGGCTCACGGTGCCACTGCAGCCTGGGCAGGGGCGGCGAGAGCTGCTCAGAAGGTAGGTCCTTGGTGGGGAGAATAACGTGGTGGGGAGGTTGGCCCCATTGGGAGCCAGAGGGCAGTTTTGTGGTCCACACATGGTTTCTTCTAGCCCCTCTTCTAACAGAAGCCCATTTTTCCATGCACTAGTGATTAAATTAGCTGCGCAGGAAAAAGGTAAGGCAATTTCTGTTGCTTCTAGTTGAATAGCAGCCCTATATCTATGTGTGCCACACACATAGTACTTTTGAAGCAATTAATCATCCTAATGGCACCTTGGAGAGGTGGACTTTATTTGATCACATCTCTACTGAAAACATGCAGCTGAAACATGTTGAGTGAAGGTTAAGAAAGGTAATAATTGAGCCAACTGACATTTGCACAAATGTACAGGTGGAAAACAGGTGTCAGTGATCTTAAAACCATTGATTTCTTTTTAGGGTAGCAAGTTAACAGTCTCCAGTTTCTCCCTAAGAATTTCAGAAGCTCTAAGTCCCCAGGAATGAGAATCATAAGTGTAAAAAGTAGAGATAATAATAAGCTAGGTTTAATAGATTATTAGGGGCTTTGACTTAATGACATCCAGACCATGGCATATATTGATTTTTGCATTTGAAGAAGTGAGGAAATAACATTCTTTCATGTTGTCTTTTTTCTTTTTTTCAGATATTGTTATACAGTATCCTCAGTTCTTTGGCCACTCCTATGTAACCTTTGAACCTCTGAAGAACTCCCATCAGGCATTTCAAATTACTCTTGAATTCAGGGTGAGAAGGATTAGTTGTTTGATGAATGTCTATCAGTGGACAGCTTAACACAGCATTGTACCACATCATACGGGGTGTGGGGATGGGGGTGGTGCAGGAAGCAGAGAGGCAAATAGCAAAGGTAAATATAATACAGGGCCTGTCCTTAAATCTGTTCACAGGATAGTGAGAACAATGGGCATGTTCACATGTTCAATGCTGCCAGTGAGTGGAGGGTGGGTCCTGCACACTACTAGACTATGGAAATGACTGGCCAGCCAGTGAGCATGTGTAGGCCCCAGCTTTGTTGCTCATAATTATGACTCCCCACAGGCCAGGATTTCAGAGGTATATTGCGTTCCCCATTCCCAAATCCCTCTTAGAGGGAGCCGAAATGTCTGCCCTCAATGCTATGGCTCTAGCTGAACAAAGAGGAGAGCTGCTCCTCCCTCTGGAGGCCCAGTGGATGCTCTCTGGTCTGAATCAACTGCAAATCAGAATTCAATCAGTGACTTCAGCTTTAAGTCATTCTGTTGGGCATCTCAGCACAACAAGGTTTGGAGCTCTGGAAACAAGCCTTCTTTGAAGTCATGATCACAAGTGTTGAATGTGTTGAGCATTGAGATCATCCAAAGGTGATCTGTCTCAGGATAGGGCAGCCAACATGGGTGAAAACCAAACTAGTCTATCAGTGGGGCTGATTTTATTGTCCTGTTCTCCTGACAGAAGGAAAGCAGCAAATTTGCTTGCCTCTCCAGAGGGAGGTAAGTAAAAAGAGTGAAAACAAAAGCAAAAACAAATAGGATAGAATGAAAATAGAATTTGGTGGACAAGCAAACAGCCTCTCTGTGACTGTGGTCTCTGCACACATGGTTGTCCTGAGGCTCTGCTGCTGGTGGACCCACAAAGTCAAGTGAAGAGTAGGTCAAGATCATTGCCTTTTTTTTTTTCCCCCGGAAAGGAACTGAGAATTGGTACCTGGGGGTTAATTGGAGTCCATGCGCTTGCCCCTTTGTAAATAGGACCACAGAGAAAATGCTCAGGTTTCATATTCATGAGTGTTTCCAGATGGTGTTCATTGTTTATGTGGCTTCTGTTTGTACAATAGGCGGAGGCAGAAGATGGCTTACTGCTCTACTGTGGAGAGAATGAGCATGGGAGGGGTGACTTCATGTCTCTGGCCATCATCCGACGCTCACTCCAATTCAGGTAACTCTTATCAAAAGCCCACAGATTTTTTAAGTACCATCCTACATTATGGTTTTCCATTTTTATAGAGTAAAAAATATATGGAATGGATTCCTGCAGATAAAGGAATGGTATATATAAAATGAGCATGGGCCAAGTTACTAAATATGGCTTATCAGGATTGCAGAGTCACGCTGGAACTTGAGTTTCGGAACCCTGTAACCATCCTTTCATTCAACAGGAAATATTTCTTGAGCATCTACGGTATACCAGGCACCGTTGTAGATCCTGTGAGTGCAGCAGTGAGCCTAATGTGATCTAGTCCCTTTGCTCCTAGAGCTCTAGGGGATGTGATGGGAAGGAGGCTGAGATCTCCCTGACCCCTGTGGTAAGTTGGACTGACATCCATGGAGAGCAGAGAGATGCCTACAATGTCCCGAGGGCTCCCAGAGGCTCACACCCCATCCCTGTCTTCTCCCCTTGCTGTGGCAGACTATCTGGGGTTCCTCCTCTTCCCTGGTCATTTCTCTCCCAATATATTTTGGAAGCCATCTTTGGTTTGTGTGTGGTTTTCTGGGGGTGGTGTTTTGTTAAAGTGTATTTTAACCACCCTCATGGGTACACAGGCACCTATTTGAGAATGACCAATGAGGATCAGCCTTGTCCTTCTCCATAGTGCATTGGTTAAGATGCTGAGGCACCGTTCCTCTGCTCCCTGACCCTCAGCAAGTGACTGAACCTCTCTGAGCCTGCATTTCTTCCCAGGGCTCTTGTGAGGGTTAAGGGAATTAATACATGCAAGTACTTAGAGCGGTGCCTGGCCTGTAGCAAGCACTCAGTAAGCTTAACCGTTATTGTCTTTTGAGTATTTCAGTACAAAAATTACTTTGGGTAAGCTGAATAAGACTGACACATCCCACTTGGGGTAGACAGTGGTCCCTTATCCTTTGCTAAATGCTTTGATTCATGGGAGTTTGATGTTATGACGAGGATGTGGGGCAGTGGTTCTCACTCTTGGAGAATCCGATAGGCTTCCGGTGGCACTGGCCGTGGTTTGTTTGTGGCTGCTCTCCAACTGGGCGGCTGCCGTGGAGTGAGTCTGATTACCCCCCTCCCCCAGATAAACCTACTCCACAATGCCTCTCAACCCCAGTCCACTCCACTGAGCATCGTCGAGACAAAGGGAAGCCATGAGAAGTGACTGCAATTACTGCATGTGCTGAAAGGACAATGCTGGTCATGTGTCCTTCCCCGTGGGCCATCTCAGGACCCATGGGGATGTGGCATGGTGGCTGCCTGGAAGTTGACTGGAAAGGGTCAAAATCACAGATGTAAGGCATAGTGACTAGTAGGTACTCTGGGTCATAGGGAAGTTAAGAGGAAAACAAAAACAAGAATAAAGCAATTGTCTGAGAATGTTCCCCCTCTGCCCGCACCTCCCCCCAGAGCTGGGGCCTCCTATGGAAGCTGTACCTGCGTTCGGGCACGGCTGAACACAGATGGTGGTACTGGCCGGCTTGCCAAAATGAGTGTGAAGACTTGTTTTTTGACATTTTAATAATATCGCTGAGCCTATCATTTGGGAGTTGGGGGAAGTCCCCAGAGAAATACCTGGAAGCAAAATGACTCAAGTTCTAATTCTCTGCACTTTGGATCCACTTGAAGCATCTGGCAGTCACTGAAAAGGAGGGGGAGGATCTTAGTCGCCCATTACCCTCGAAGCTGCAGAGAAAATCAGGTTAAAGAAGGCCCCACATCTGAAAGGTCTGTGGGCAGATTAAAGGTAAATAGATTGAGGCCAGCCCAGAAAGCAGGTGTCTCACTCTTTCCTGTAGAGATTTGAACAGTTCTTGATACTCATAAATGTGACTGAACAGGCTGACTCTCAGAGAAGCCCTGGAAGTGGTATCCAAGGGGTCCGAAAGCATAATGAGCTGGTTGATCAAAGAGCCTTCTTTCCCCCCCCCCCCACAGGTTTAATTGTGGAACTGGGGTTGCCATCATTGTAAGTGAAACCAAAATCAAACTGGGGGGCTGGCACACGGTTACACTCTACAGAGATGGGCTCAACGGGCTGCTGCAGCTGAACAATGGCACCCCCGTGACTGGCCAGTCCCAGGTGAGTGTGAGCCTCCCACCCACCCACCCACACACCTAGCACCCACCACCCACCCACCCACACACCTAGCACCCACCCACCCATACACCTAGCACCCACCATGAGCCATGAGCATCCCAAGAGGGCCTCCCTGCCAAGCTCAGGCCAACTTAGCAGGATGCAAGTTCCAGGTGAGCTGGTTTTCATGGCAAACCCATGCCCCTGAGCTCGGGGATTTTCCTGAATCTCAGTGTGTCTTACCACTCAAGGTGGGCTTTCAGGGCACACATCCATCCCACGTCTAAATAGGAGAAGAATTGAATTTACAAGCACCATTACTGTGGGGGCACAGACACATGCTGTTGGCTTTGTGCCCAGGATCATGTTCTTCTTCCACAAGGACATCAAAGCCTGTATTAGAAGAATGGAAAGGAGATGGCCTGTATTAGAAGAATACAAGCCATTATTAGTGCCCAACACAAAGCTTGCTTATGCCAAGAATGTTGCAATTCTATGGCTTTAGCAAATAGTTCTGAAAGTTTTGCTTGGTTCAATATGCAGGAATGATCCTTTCATTTTGGACGGGGGACCATGGTTATAGTAAGTGGTAAAACAATTTAACTCTTGGGCTACTCAGTAAATCACCTATGTAGTCACATATTTGTCATGCCCTGGGCAATTTCAGAACCATGTTTAGAATAAACAGTTTGGATTAGCAACCTGCCAAGGAACTGAGTCTGTAATTATAATCAGGCAGGTGTCTGTGTTTTCTCAGGAAAAATGTGGCAAGAAAACCTTGGTGTGTATGTGTATAGCTTCCTTCCTGCCTGGACTTCTCACTAATTTTTACTGGCAAGATATATCATATAAAGGGCCATGCTTTGCTGATTCCCATTAATTTGAACCCCAATGGTTCCAAAGGAACAATAATCCAAATATAGAGAATATGAATCCAGTGAGATCACTTATGCATATTGCATGTACTTCTAAGGAAAAAAGACAGAATAAATGAACTACAGAATCACATAAATCTCAGAACAATAGCCTTAATATGATTAAAATTAAGTTTGATTGGAATAAAGAAGCTTTGAAGTTGGATCCAAACTAGTAATACTGGATATAAGATGGAGAAGCTGTAATAAAAGCAACACATGTAAAAATGTCTTATGTTTTGAAGCAAGGAAGTTCAATAAAAGTTAATAAATAGAGCCATGTGGTAACAAGAAGCTAAAGAAATTATAAGTTGTATTAATAGAGGCTTAGCATCTAGAAAAAGGGAGGTGATCATCATATTATATTCTAGTAGCTCTGTATAGAGTTTGCAATGCTCTAATGGTAACTCTAATCCTCTAAGATCATACTCTAAGAGGTCCTTTAGAGAGGTCCACAGACATATTGGAACATGTTGAAATGGCAGTTATTGAAACAGGAAACTGACCTGAAATCCCTAAAACAATTTATTGAAGGAGCATTATTTAGTTTGGAGAAAAGAAGATGAAGGTGTGCCTGGTGCCTTTTCATCACAGAATCAGAGAGGAAGTTTGGGGAAAGGAGGACTTACTCTGTGACCCTCCAAGACTGCTGTTGAATGGGAGAGCCTAAGGGAGTAATTTTAACTACACTTACTCATACAAAAGTATACTGAAGTGCAACAGACTATCTCAGGAGATGGTTCCCTGTCCTGTCCTTGGGGGTGTTCAAAAAATAAGTTGCCAATGGTAGGGATAATACAAGGGTTTCAGAAGTCAAGGTGAGCTTGGCTTATATGAGTTTCCATATTTTTTCCAATCTTATACTTTTAAAGAATGTAAGAATTAATTGCAAGAAACATATAATTTCATGGTTACTCAGGGTGACGTTTGCCTCTCTATCCCCGGGACTTGCTAGCCAGCTATATAAGCAGGACAGCAGCTGTGGAATATTTAGTAACCTGTCTTGAGAGATAGTGACTCCATCTTATATCAAGGTTTCCAAAGCTCTTCAGGGTCTGTCTGGCTTCAGCCTGGTCCTAGGGGAGCTCTGTAGTATAAGTTATACCTCAAGTGATCCCAGCCCAAAACTAGGCAACTGGACTTTTGTGCTTTGGCACCCATGAAACACTGCTAAGTGCTTTGTCAGGGGAAATGCAAACTCCAGGGCACTTCGAATTCTCTGCGGAGTAGGCAAAGCAGGCTCCAGAAACCCAAAGCAGCTCTTATCATAAGATGGTAAAGGCCAGTCATTAGCAGATGACTGCCTGGGACATTGTAAGGGAGGCTTAGAGGAATCACCTGCACTTGATGTTCCAGAAAAGGGAAAAAGGACTGAGTTGTCAGGCTCCTGCTACGGTCCTGAATCAGGGAACAGAATGAAGATGGGTCTCAGGAGTAAATGCTGAAATAAGCCAACAGGTTTATTCAAGTCATCTCACAAAAGCCGTATGCCCAGAGGCTGGCTAACAATCCTTACAATTCACTGTAAGCGCTTTAAAGCTGCCTAGCTCATATTCAATACATTTCTTTCCAACTTTTATGTCCCTTCTTTTTTTTTTTTTTAAATAGTTTATTGTCAAGTTGGTTTCCATATAACACCTAGTACTCATTCCCACAAGTGCCCTCCTCCATGCCCATCACCTCCCTTCCCCTCCCCACACCCCATCTACCCTCAGTTTGTTCTCGGCATTCAAGAGTTCTCTCATGGTCAATACGTTTTTTATAAATGATTCTTATCTATTCCTTAGAAAAGATAATGATTAGATGTTTTATTTGTTGACAACATTTCATTTGCTACATTTCAGGGGCTTACATTCTGGACTTCATAAATTCTGGAAACATGCTTTTTCCCAGTCTCCTTTAATCCAAATGAATGAGATATTTCTGTAATAAAAAAAAAAAAAAAAGACCAAGGGTGCCTTAATTTCCCAAATGTTCAGGTCTGTTTTGTAACCTCAAGGCCTGCAATCCAGATTGTGGTTTTCTCTAAGATTAGAAATGTCCCTGCCTCACCGTAGTAACACACACACACACACACACACACACACACACACACACACACACACACACACACTTGTATCCATGAGCAAATTTCAAAATATTTTGCAACCCCATCTGTGTGGAAATCCTCCCCCCACTCCCAGACACACAATGTTTCTTGCAGGATATAGTATAAAGGTGGCTGGGAGAGGGAAAGGTCAGCGTTAACCCACATATGTACAAAATTAGCATTATCACCTTTTGAGACGCAAAATAGTCCTGTGATCCATCCAAGGTACACAGTAAGTTGGTGTCAAGACTGGAAAGACAAAGTTTTTGTTGGATGCCCGGCCCGGTACCCTGCCTGTTGGGTTGCTCTTGGCTCTGACCTACCTTCCTTTCCCTTCTAGACATTCCAAAATCATCTCTTCTCGAAACACAGCCCTCTGAGTAGCTCACTGAGTTTCCTACGGTAACCAGGGATTTAATTTTCCAGTAAGACAGTGTCATAAACATAAACACAGATGGAAGAAAACAGTGGAGCTGTAAACTACATCTTAACCATGTCCCTCATTAAAATCTGTTGTGTTTTGGCTTTTGATTTTGTTTAATGAGTTATGGTTTTCTTCTTTCTTACAGGGCCAGTACAGTAAAATTACCTTCCGGACACCCCTCTATCTGGGTGGGGCTCCCAGTGCTTACTGGTTGGTCCGAGCAACAGGAACAAACAGAGGCTTTCAAGGCTGTGTGCAATCGCTCACCGTTAATGGGAAGAGAATCGACATGAGGCCCTGGCCACTGGGGAAGGCACTCAGCGGGGCTGACGTGGGTAAGTGGTTGCCCAGTGGCCCGGGGTGCTCTTGTGGGATTGCCTTTCTGGTATGGGCCAGGGAGGTGAGCAGCTTCAGGGATTGCAACCCTAGGCAGGTGGCTAGGGTTGGCTAGTGGCCAATGTAGAACTTTAGGAGGGAGGTGGGTCCAAGGGACAAGCTTGATGCTTTACAGACATGATGACCTGGGTCTGAATAGCAAGATATGGTAAACAATATGGTGCGCCAAACCCTTGGTTCTGTTCATGAAGCATGAACTGTTCTGTTCTGTTGCCCTCGGCTCTGTTCATGAAGCATGGCAGGATCTCATCTGACAAAGCAACAAGCAGTTCAGCCCTTTCACCCTCCCTCACTCACCCAATCCAGTGGAAAAGCCAACACAATAATGTAAGAAGAGGTTTCATATTCTCTCTGCTTCCAAGAGAAATGGTCAAATTCTAATTTTTGACCAGGGTGTCCAACTTTCTCATATGCCCTTTCATTAACTCCTCACACTAGCTCTAGGAACTAGAAATTGTTATTATACCCATTTTATACATGAAGAAACTAGGGCTTGTAAAAGTCAAATCACTTCCCCAAAATAGCAGCAGGCAGAGCCAGGACTGATTTTTATTTTTCAGCAGTTTAGGTTCACAAAAAAGTTGAAGGGAAGGTGCACAGACTTCCCATATATCCCCTGCCCCCACACGTGCGTAGCCTCTTCTATTACCAACACACCACCAAAGAGGTACCTTTGTTACAACTGATGAACTTGAACCACCACTTCAGTATCACCCAAAGGCAAATTTATAGCATGTATCCATCATTATGGTGTCGTACAGAGTATTTTCACTGTTCTAAAAATCCTCTGCACTCTGCTCCTTTATTCCTCTCCTCTCTCCCCACCCTCAACCTCTGGCAACCACTGATCTTTTTATATTCTGTATGATTTTTCTTTTTCCAGAGTGTCATATAGTTGGAATCATATAGTATGTAGCTTTCTCAGATTGGCTTCTTTCAGTTAGTAACATGCATTCAAGTTTTATTCGTGGCTTTTCACAGCTTGATGGCTCATTTCTTTTTAATGCCAGATGATATTCCATTGTCTGTATGCACTGCAGGCACGTTTATCATGCCTACTGAAGGGCATCGTGGTTACCTCCAAGTTTTTGACAGTTGTGAATAAAGCTGCTATGAAAAGTGTGCAGGTTTTTTGGATGGACATCAATTTTTAACTTCTTTGGGTACCAACAAGGAGTGTGATCGTTGGATCAGACAGTAAGAGAAAGTTTTGTTTTGTGAGAAACTGCCAAACTGTCTTCCAGAGTAGCTATACCATTTTGCATTCCCACCTGGAATGTTGGAGAGTTCCTGGTGCTTCACATTTTTGTCAGCGTTTGGTGTTGTCAGAGTTCAGATGCGAATAGATACATAGTGACATCTCCTTGTAAGTTGCATTTCCTTGTTGACATATCGTGGAGCCTCTCTTCATATACTTATCTGCCATCTGTATGCTGTCTTCGGTGAGGTGTCTGTTAAGGCCTTTGGCCCATCTCTTAATCAAGTTGTTTATTTTCTTGTGGATGAGCTTTCAGAGTTTTTTATATATTTTGGGCAACAGTCCTTTGTCAGATGTGTCCCTTGCAAATATTTTCTCCTAGGTGTGGCATGTCTTCTCTATCTTTAATGAAATCCAGCTTATTAGTTATTTCTTTCAAGAGTCTTGCCTTTGGTATTGTTTCTAAGAAACCATTGCCTTACCCAAGGTCATCTAGATTTTTGTCCACATTATCTTGTAGAAGTTTCATAGTTTTGCATTTTACATTTAGGACTGTGATCAACTTGAGTTAATTTTTGTGAAAGATGTAAGGTCTGTGCCTAGATTCAGTTTTTTGCCTGTGGTTGTCCAGTTGTTTTAGAACCACTTTTCTGAAAAGACTAGGATTGTCTTTAAAGCAATAAGGATGTTTATTCCATCACTGAAAGCAGATACATAATTCTAAGGTTGGTTAATCCAGGGACCATTTTTAGCCTGGTAGGGCTGCCATAACACAATACCACAGAATGGATGGTTTTAGTAACATTATTTTCTCACAGTTGGAAATCCAAGCTGAAGGCACTGGAAGGTTTGGCTTCTCCTGAGGTCTCTCTCCTTGGCTTGCAGATGGCCATTCTTTCACTGTGTCCTCAGAGGGCCTGTGTCTGTGTCTATATTCCTGGTGTCTCTCTCTCGCTTTTCTTACAAGGACACTGGTCAGATTGGATCAGATCCCACCTTTAAGACTTCACTTAACCTTAATTAGCTTCTCAAAGGCCCTATTTCCAAATGCAGTCACATTGGGAATTAGGGCTTCAACCTATGAATTTTTTTAGTAACTTCCTCCTAAGATTCCTTTGTCTAGATGAGTTGCTGCTTTGCATATAACAAACATGTTTTAAAAATTTGTTATTGATATTATTATTAATATTCTGGCTCCACCCAATAAGCAGGGTATCTATCGTTTTTTTTTTTTTTTCTCTCTTCCTTGAACGAATGGGGAAACAGCCCCGAAGGCCATATCTGCAATCTCGAGGTTGCATGGTAACCCCTGACAGGGAGTTAATACTTGCAAAATTGAGCAAGGACTGATTTTTGTCAGTGTTTTAAATTCTCACATTGTGCAAAACCAGCCTCTCCGCTGAGCTGATGGTACCAGGTGGGCCCACCTTGCTGGCTCTGGGCCCCTAAGAAGCTGCTACTGGATTATTTGATGTCTTTGAGCCTTATGAGGAACTTTAGTGGCAGGTATCAATCACATTGCCTTTTTTCATTTTTTCCCCATTTTCCCCCTGGGGTGCTAGAACAGAGCTGGTTATTCTTCCTCAACCTCCATACTTGCTTTACCTTGACTTAGTCCTCCAGAAATTCAAATTCTTTCAAATTAAATGCAGTGCCTCCATGGGGAAGACTAGGCTCATACAAACAGCAGTCAATTTCTGGTGGAGATACAGGCTTCCAGAAGAAGGTAATGACAGGAGCAGAGTCATGGTTCCTTCGTCTGGTATCTCTAACTTGGCTATCTTCAACCACAGTGTTTTCTCTGTCCCGCACCCCACCTCCACTAAACTTGCCTCCACTCCTCAAAGGGCCCTTTCATTACTCAAGGCTTCCCCCTTCATCTCCTTTAGTTTAACCCAGCGATCAGACTCTCTCTAAACCCACATTCTAGAGTCAGCCATCTCAGCAGAATTTTGCATTCTCTAGCCCAGACTCTCTTTTATTATTTCCACTCAGATTCTTAAACCTAAACCACCAGAACTCATTTTTTCCAATCCTGTCTTGGATCTCCACACCCTGCTGTGTCAATGTGACAAGTTGGGAAATCAACTTCCCAAGTTATTTGAGACTCAAGAGGTATGAGGTGGCCATGAGTCTCACCATGGCTTCTCACTGTTTCACTCATGCTTTCCCTCAAGATACTTTGTTAAGAATCTGCTTAATGCTAATCATGATGCCAGGTCCTGGGGATAAAGTAATGAACAAGAAAGACAGGATCCTACCTCAGACCTCATGAAGCTGCCACAGGAAAGACCAAGCTAATCAAACAACCACATAAGTCAATGGAAAATTACACGTTGTAAAGAAAGCATGTTCACAAAGGAGAAGTGATGGTATAATAATAGTGTATAATAAGGGAATTTTATGGGCTGGAGGTTCAGGAAACTGTTCTGAGGATACAACGCAAAGTTGATATCTGAAGCATTTTTTTAAGCAGATAAGAGAGGGAAGAACATTCCAGGCAGAGGAAACGGCTTATCCCAGTGGGAGTATGAGGGGGAGGTGTGTACCATGATCTAGTCTGTGTTTTGAAAAGATCCTTCTGGCTATGAAAAGCTTATTGGAAGTGGTATTCAGGAGGTACATGTAAACTGGCTGGGAGGTGATGCTAACAATGCAGATCAGAGATAATTGAGGTTTGCTCTAGGCTGGTAGTGGTGGTGGAGATGTGGACTGAGTTGGCAGATCTTCCGTTGGGGAAATAGACTGGCTTCAGTTACGGATTGGGAGACAAGGGGCAGGTGGTTACTCACTGTCCATGTGTCCTTAATGTATTCTACCCCATGATGTTCCGCTTTCTTTTCTCTCCTCGGAGCCCTAATTTCTCTCCTGCCCTCCCCTCATTGTCTTATATAGAGCTGGCATCCAGTAGGTTCAATGTCAATAGAAGTTATCTTATATACTGATGATGAGGTCCTGCCAGTGCTCTGTGCACATGACCTTGCAACCAACTTCCTTCCTCCCACTCTCAGAGTTGAAAGTGTTCCTCCTTTCTAAAACTAACCTATTTATCTCCACTCTGCACCCATCCTTCCCTACATCCCTGGACTTTGCTGCCAGGATCATCATTTCAGTAGTAACCCAAAGGTTCTTAACCTTTTGTGTGCTGTGAACATCTCTGGCAGTCTGGTGAAGCCTGTGGACTCTTTGTAAAATGATGTTTTTATTTTTTTTTTTAATTTTATTTTTAAGTAATTTCCCCATCCAATGTGGGGCTCGAATGTACTGTCCCTGAGATCAAGAATCACATGTTCCACTGACTGAGCCAGCCATATGTTTTTCAATAAATGATGCTTTAAAATATAGAGGATAATACCCATGTTAGGAAACAATTACATTGAAACAAAGCTACATGATGTATTTTTTTAATGTTTATTTATTTTGAGAGAGTGAGAAAGAGTGTGAGCACGAATGGGGGAGGGGCAGAGAGAGAGGGAGAGAGAGAATCCGCAGCAAACTCTGCACTATCAGCTTGGAGCCTGACTCGGGGCCCGATCTCACAAACCGTGAGATCATGACCTGAGCCAAAACCAAGAGTTGGACACCTAACCAACTGAGCCACCCAGGCGCCCCAAGCTATACAATATTTTTAAGTTTCGATATTGTAGTAGTATCTGTGTTTCTTTATAAAGCATTAGCAAACAGCATTATTTAATGGAGAGTCCAATAGCTTCCATGATTTCAGGATAGAAATTAGCACAAATGATATTTCAAGATATCTACAACTCCCTGCAGTGAGGCTGCTGCCTTCTAGTGCAGAGCAGCACTGCCCCCGTAATGCTGTGCACAGTCATCTCTTTGCAAAACCCACAGCTTTTCTTCCCAGACTTCTCAGCAGTATGAACCCTGACTCCTCCCTGAGCCTCCCTGAACTGCCCTGAGTCCTCTGAGCCCTTTGTCCTATTATCCCTTTGTCTTCTCCGCCGGCCCCTCTCCTGTCTCCGGTTCCCTGGGCGTTTCACCTGGCCTCTCTTAGGAAGCCCCTCTGCTCTCAGTGTCAGGGTCACCCCCGTGTTGCCGCTGCTCCTCCGGTGTGCCCCGCCTGTGCGCCTCAGCAGTGGATGTTTCCACGTCCCCTGAGCCACGCCAGCTCCTCTGGGCCTCGGAAACCAGCTCCTGCTCACAGCCATGCTCCCCATTGTCCAGCTGTCTCTGTTCTCCCAGACTGCAGGCTGGGAACCCGGAGGCTTCGCCAGAGTCGGCCTCCACCTTCAGCCTCTGGAAGGAACTGGCTGTTTCTTCTTTCCCTATGCCTTCACTCCCTGTCCATTTCCTGTGCTCCCAGCCTGTCCAGCCCCACGTTCTGTCCCTGTGGGATGCCGTTCCTCCTTCCCACGCCACCGCCCCCAGGCCATCTTGCATCCCGTCGCCGGCAGGATCCTGCCGCAGTGCGGCTTCCGTCAGCGCTCCTGCCCCACTCCCACCTCTGAAACAATAGTCACAATGCAAACGTATAAAGTAATATATTTTCCATGTGTATCTAAAATAATCCCAAAACCTCGTTTCTCCCGGTGGGAGCAGCCCTTCTCGAGGAAACAATCCAAGCCCGCCGAGACCCGTGGGCCGCAGGAGCTGTGAGAGTCTGATTCTCGCGGATCCATGTCCGTCTCCTCGTAGAGGCTGGATGCTGGCCGCATTCTCAGGCGGTGGCTGCAGAGACCACCGGCCACTTCTGCCTGAACTTCCAGGGGCCCTGGCTGGAATTCGCTGAGGCCAGCCCACCCTGGCGGCAGCGATGAACCATCTGGAAGGGCTTTAATTAAAATCTGTCCTCAGCTCCTGAAGTCAGCCTCTTCGGCTGGCTGCAGACTATACCCAGCCCTGGTCACACTCCCAGAGACGCTTCATGGAAGAAAAGACTGGATCAGCTCTACAAACACAGAGGATGGTTGAGAAAAAGATTGGGGGGTGGGGTGGGGGCGGGAAGGAAGGGCTTGCCCTGCTGAGATGACACAATCAAGCCAATGGGGAATCTTTATCCCACCAGAGGTGGGCTTCCGGTTCCGGCAGCTGCAGCCTCACAGTCTGTGGGCCTCAGGGCTGGGCCCCTCACCGCTCAATCAGAGATGTGCTCCTTTGTATCCACTCCGAACAAGTGTTTTGTACTCACGTATGTCGTTCTGGGCCAGATAGTAGCCCATCTGTCTAATTTATTTCTTATAAACAAGGAGAAGAGGAAGACCAAACAAGCAGCAGAAAAGCAGAGCAGAAGTCCATTTGTTTCCACGTCATCAGACGATCTTGACAATGACAAAGTATACCCTGTATGGGCCTCTATGGCCTCTATGATACGTGTTTGGTAAAGAGTATGGACGCATCTGGTGTGGAAGCTCTCACCACTTTTTACTCCAGGCCACCTTCCTGTCTCCCATAAAATCTCCATTTTGGAGGTAGAAATAGGGATTCTGGAAGGCATGTGCTGAAGTATTATGGAGCACGCCACCCCCAACCCCTTCCTGCCCCAGACAGAGGAGTGGACATTTCAGGCCAGGTAATAAGTTAGATGTGGCTTCAGTGCTTACCATATTGCCTCAACTTTGAACCACCAAGGCAGTAGCACTTAAGGTAATTGGGGCCACACAAATTAGAATGCTTTTAACAGAAACACCATGTTGACATGGAAGGGATTGAAACATACTCTTGTGTTAATAAGAGAGAGATGGATTAAAGCAGAAACAACTCATTCATCTTCGTCAGCGGTCATAAAGTTGTCCAAACAATTTATTATTTGATTTATTGTGTCCGCCATGTTTTGAACAGGCCAAAATCAAATTAAAATGAAGGGTACGTTCCACTTACCCTGAAAGCTGTTTTGCAGCTGTGCGGAGGTACAGATTAACAGGAGTGGGAACTAAATGTGTTTATTGAGAGCCATGTGCTGCTGGCATGGGCAGCCCCAGCACCTTGGGGGGGGGGCTCCTGTGACGAATCGGGTTTGTCTTTCCTGTTCTGTATTCAGGGGAGTGCAGCAGTGGACTCTGTGATGAAGCCTCGTGCATCAATGGCGGCACCTGTGCAGCGGTCAAAGCCGACTCCTACATTTGCCTTTGTCCCCTTGGCTTTAAAGGTCGACACTGTGAAGACGGTGAGAAAGAAGCAAGTTGACTGCACTTTGCCCTGTTTAATTCACGTCGATGTAATTTTTTGTCAGTGTGCTCGTAGCAAAGTCCCACAAATGTTTATGAGGTTAAAATTTATACATTGTTGAGAGACATGGGAGAATCTTTTTTTTTTTTTAAATCAAATCAGAGTTTCTTTGAGTGTCAGAGTATCAAACCAACCAAAATTATGTTCATTTTAAGATGCCTCTGGGCCAGGCTTTGGTGGGCTCCTTTTGGCCCTCAAATAACTTTGAAAAGCTTATATGTGTCTGGTCTGTACCAGACTGGATTCACAGCATTTGCAGCTCATGCCCCTTAGAATATCTGATAAAGTTCAGAGAAAATGGTGAGAAGATATACGCAGAATCATTAACAATGGGATGATACAAAAGTAATCTGGCTTCTTTTTCTTCATACTGTTCTGGTGAATTATTCCACCCTCTCAATACTATACGTGTCTCAATACATGTCTATACCAACATGGGTATACATGTGCATATGCAAACACACATAGAATAAGGGGAAATTTTCAAGATTTAAAATATTTTGGCAAACCATACAGAGTTGGACTTTTTTTTTTTTTTTTTTTGAGACACAGAGAGAGAGTGTGTGTGAGTGTGGGAGGAGCAGAGGGAGAGGGAGAGAGAATCCCAAGCAGGCTCCATGCCTGGCGCTGAGCCTGATGCGGGGCTCGATCTCACCACAGTGAGATCATGACCTAGGCTGAAATCAAGAGTCAGATGCTTAACCAATGAGCCACCCAGGTGCCCTGGGTTGAACATGTTTTAACTTTTCTACCATTGATTCAAATTTGTACCTAAGACACCATCCGGGGTGGGGGGGGGATTTTTTTTTTAGCACTGTATAATCCCAAATCTCATTATCACCTAAAAGAGGGCTTTGAGTTCTTGGTAGCCAAAGCTGCCACAGATCATCTCATATTTTGCAGCCTAACATAATAAAGGTTGATCTTTGTTCACATCATACATCACTGTAGGTCAGTGAGGGGTTTGGGGTGGAGGGAGCCTCTGTGCCTTTGCGGTAATTTAGGGACACAGGCCCCTGCCTTCTAGTGGCTCTGTCAGGCCCTTAGAATCCCCCCCACTGCTTCCTGCATCCAGCTAGCAGGTGAGGGACGAGAGAGCGCATGGAAGATGGTAGGAAGTTTTAGGGGTCAGACCCGGAGTGCCAGAATTCAGTTACACTACCCAGTTGCTAACTCAGGGCAGCTGGGAAATGCAGTTGAGCTCTGTACCCAGGGAGAAGAGAACATGGCTAGTTCTGCCACGGAGGGAGTTCTAACAACACGCTCCTTTCTTCAGCTTTCACCCTGACCATCCCTCAGTTCAGAGAGTCCCTGAGATCCTACGCTGCAACGCCCTGGCCTCTGGAGCCCCAGCATTACCTTTCCTTCATGGAGTTTGAGATCACATTTCGGCCAGACTCTGGTGATGGTGTCCTCCTCTACAGCTATGACACAGGCAGCAAAGACTTTTTGTCCATCAACATGGCAGGGGGCCACGTGGAGTTCCGCTTTGACTGTGGCTCTGGAACTGGTGTTCTCAGGTAAGGGCTGAGACCTTTAGGGGCCCCCTTCCCCCCAAAAAACCAAACAGCAGTCACTTTGGAAAAAGATGACTTTGTCCTAATAGCTTGCACTGTTCCTGTCATCACTCCATGGTTCTCTTTTCTGAAATGAGTCCTGCTATGACCTACTTCCTTGTGGATCATTCTTTCCTACTGGCAAGTTTTCCTTTTCTCAAATAACTACCCAGCAAGTAGCGATTCTCTGCTTCAACCCGTGGCAGATGGGCTGCCTTCATTGCACAAGGCCATCATGAAAAACTTGATGAATTATAATTAATCCACCCATGCTCCGAGCGTCATTTTGTGGGCACTCCGCAAATAGAGGATGACTAGGAGGGAAGGATTAACAGAAGTTGAATGGGCAGAAATGTCCTGGGTGACCTCACTTTAGATTTTCACTGTCCCCCTGCACTGTTTCTTTGATGGTGACGAGATGTCTAGCACATCGCTTACCATTCTCCATATAAAGAGTCCAACAGTGAATCTGCAAATCACAGAGACTCATCCCTGACCAATAGGCTCAAGAAGGCTGTGCGATGAGTGGTTTCAAGAGCATGGCAACGAACAGGTGTTTCTGAAGTACTTGCTGGTAACTGCAGAAGTGGCCCTGGGTCGTCAAACCTTTCCTCCTGTTACCTAGCTTGTACTGTTCGTTTACTTAGCAGATCAATTGTTCCCGTACAGTGTGTGTCTATTTTTACGATACCCTCAGAGCCCGACGATGGTGGGTGCGGATGTTTTCTTACTTGTTTATGTCTCTCTCTTCCTACCGTATTCCTTCCATGATAGTTTTTACCCTCAAGCCAGAGGCCTGCTCATCGAATGCAGACATTCTCCTTGTTCCTGTGTTTGGTGAATTCTCTTTTGAAACTCACTACGATGTTTCTTTCAATGGTGCTCTACAGCAGGAAGTCCGAAGGTGGTTGTTGTTTTAAAGAAAATTGCGGGCTGCATTCAATCATAATTTATACTGCTAGACTGTCATTTTTAGGAAGACTGTGGGAGAGAGGTTACAGCCGTACATCGCCTTTAACTGCTGATCATTTGTCATGGCCGAAGGGAAAAGCTTGCTGCATTAGGTCTCAACAACTCTTAAAAAGGACAGTTCATTTTTGTCCTATGGCTGAATTCCTGCATGTCATCGATACCTCCCACCTTGGGCCATGGACAAACATTTTTGTGCCTCTGGTTATGCAAAAACATCCTATGTCTCAAGACAACTTTGGTGGGTGTTTAATTGATTCAATTTACATATGATTATGCAAAACAGTCTAAGCAATTCACATAGAACTATTTGTCAAGCAGAGAAGGGAAGACACCTTGAATATCACCTTGTACTTTCAAGTGGCTTCCTCCCAGATAAGGAACGACCAGAAAGAGTGAGGGGGAGGGTCAGGGATCATCAGCCCTCCTCTTGGACAGTTCACCCCCCACAGCCCCCTCCATGGTGGCAGCTCCAGCTCTGGGGTCACAGACACATAGGACCTTAGTGTCCAGCATTTCTCTCTTTCATCATTCTGTGCCTATTTTAGACAAGAGGTGTTATTAATTTTTTTTAAATGTAAGATATTGTTTCCTTGCCTGTCAGAAAAGTGCCTGGAAAAAGAATTCAGAGTATCAGGTGTAACGAAAAGGAGGCAAGTGGTCAGAGTGTCCAAGAGACAGACCACCCCTGTCCTATCCCCCCTCCAGGGTAACCTGACAACAGTGATTACTGTTGGTGATTCAGGTGCCCTGTCGCAAGATGTTTATTCTGAAAACCATTTCTAAGACTTCCTGCTTGATTAAGAAAATTCAGTAAAAGCTCGAACCGCAGGAAGTTGTGGAATTGGCCAAATCATTTTAACTTTAGGAAAAGGATAAGGTGGTCAAATTCATTATGAACTTGATTCAAAAATCGAGGCAATTGAAATGAGCTTGTGACGGCTGTGATCGATATCACTGTGCCGAGGAAGGCAAGGTATTGACAGGGAATGACCTCTGCAGGAGAAGAACACGACTAAGGCGCTGTTACTTATTATGGAGATGGGGCTGCTTAAAGAGTGCCTCTGGTTTCTTTATTGCATATTGATTTAGCCAAGGTGATTAAATTCTAATTGCTAAGGACAAATCACAAAAGCATTTGCCAGAGCAAAAAATCAAGTGAGGGGGTGGAGACCTTTCAATAATTGTGCCCATTGGTATTCCTGACAGTTTTCTAACGATGATCCCGGACCAAAAAATAATTGGGAGGTTCATTGAAGGCCAGGAACTAGACATCGTTAGAAATACAAATGCAATAATTATACTCTTCTTGCATACCTCACTATCCAAAGTAATGTGCAAAATTCTTACTGAAATCATTTAATCTTCAAGCACTTTCATGTTGAATTAATTGAATTTTTACTTTTTTTTTTTTAAATTTTTTACTTTTTTTTTTTATTTATTTCTAGGAGAGAGAGAGAGACAGCGTGAGCAGGGGAGGGTCAGAGAGAGGGGGAGACACAGACTCTGAAATAGGCTCCAGGCTCTGAGCTGGCAGTCAGCACAGAGCCCGACACAGGGCTCGAACCCACGAACCGCAAGATCATGACCTAAGCGAAAGCTGGACGCTTAACCGACTAAGCCACCCAGGCGCCCCTGAATTTTTACTTTTAATCCTTTTCACAATATCAGACAACATGGGCTCTTCCCTACCCACCCCCCTCCACCAGCATTTTATTATGAGAAATTTTAAGCATGTAGAGAAGTTGAAAGAATTATACAGCTAACATCTTTATACCTCCTACCTGTCATCAGTAATTAATATTTTGCTGCATTGGCTTTATCACATGGCTAACTATCCTTCTATCCATCCATCCTAATTTTTATGCATTTCAAAGGATGCTATAGCCATCAGTACACCAACGAATCTGTGTTTTACACTACAGTCTAGGTAATTTTCTCTTCTTCAAAGCTTATGTGCAACTGTGATCACATTTCACCCTCCTGTCACCTCTCCTCCAGAACACCATGCTCATCTTACCTACATTTCAAGCTTGTTGTAAGGAATAAAATAAAATGATAATTGCTATGCTCTTACCATAAAGGGGTCCAATAAGCAGACCTGGCGCCACTGTGTTTACTAAGCAGGAATGATTGTTTTCTTGTGATGGAATGAATGAGGTAGCTAAGGTTGGCATCAGGACAGCTGGACGAACATTATCCATAACACCACTGATGCTCACCCACGCTCAGCTTCCTTCCTTCAACAGGAGTGAAGACCCCCTTACCCTGGGCCACTGGCATGAGCTGCATGTATCTCGCACAGCAAAGAATGGTATCTTACAAGTGGATAAGCAGAAGGTAGTGGAGGCAATGGCAGAGGTAAGACGGACACGTGTCAGTGTGACCTGTGCTACTGTTGTCTTCCTGTTCTGGAGGGAAAAGCAGCAGTGGAAGGGTTAAGTGCATGGACTCCAGGGCCAGATTGCCTGGCTTACAACCCAAGCTCCCCACTGGGCAAGTTACTTCACCTTTCAATTCCTCAGCTGTGAGTGGGGTAATCATAGCAGCATCTCACAGGACTGTTGCAAGGATTAAGTGAACTAATACAAGTACATCAGTTAAGAAATCACTTGCCACCCCCACCCCTACCACAAATCCCTGCCTTTGTTTGAGTCACTGTATAATGTAGTAGGTCAGGACACATACTTGGAGGTCAGGCCAATGTTGTGGGGGCCACACATCTGACAAGGACACCAGCTCCTGGACTCCAGATCCAGCTCCATTACTTATCAGTAGTGTGAATTCAGATGGGTCACTTGACCTCCATGTTGATGTTTTCTCATCTATAAAGTGGGGATAATGGCAAACCTAATAGTCCCTACTTCGTAGAGTTGTGCCAATTAGAATAACTCTGTATGTAAAACACAACAGTACCTGACATACACTTAAGTAGCTTTACTTATTCCTATTTGTTAATAGAGTACTCTCATGACCTCAAGAGCACAGAATTTCGATTCAAGTTTATAACTTCCATCCATGATTTTATTTCCAAGGTCATGTCCAAAGAAAATAACATTAAATTTTTTTTTAGTGTTCATTTATTTTTGAGAGAGACAGAGCACAAGTGCGAGAGGAGCAGAGAGGGAGACACAGAACTCGAAGCAGGCTCCAGGCTCTGAACTGTCAGCACAGAGCCCAATGTGGGGCTCAAACCCATGAACCACAAGATCATGACCTGAGCCAAAGTTGAATACTCAATCGACTGAGCCACCCAGGTGCCCCAAGAAAATAACATTTTTAAAAAAAGAAAAGAGAGATCTGTTTTAAATTATAACCTACTAGAATTCTTTACACACAAAAAACTTAGTCCCCTAAAACAGAGGGGACTTTGGGTTTTCCACTATTTTAATTCCCAACAGTCGTCGTTCTGTGCATCACCAGATTTAAAGACAGTATTAATGAATGTGGGTATTCTGATAAGAAAGTGGATTGGTAGAAAAAAGAAAAGAAAGAAAAAGAGACTTTTGGTGAGGAAAGAGGTATCTGGCTGAAGAAGACAGTAGAAGGAAGAACACATATGTCCCAAGGCCAGTATCAGGGATGGTAGGTGGTGGGAGGTCAAAACCAAGGACCTCCTCGGGATAAGAAGAATCTCCAACTGCGTTCTGCTTTAATAGGTGAGCACCGTTCAAACCTAGAAAATGCTCTATATGTATTTATGGAAAGAAGGAAGGAAAGAGAGAGGGAAGGAAGGAAAATAGAAAGGCAGGAAGGCAGAAAGGAAGGAAGATGGATGAAGGGAAATGGATTTTAAAGGCAGAAAAGGAGTCACTTTTGGTATGATCCAGAAAATTCTAATGGCTGACTTTAGTTGAAGATAGAATTAGTAGCTCACAACTATAGACTTGACTCTATGTTGGCTTAATATAAATTCAAAAAAGCATTGTATCTATGTAGGCCTTAGTTACAAACATTTGTAAAGCAGAAACAAAAGTTTGGAACGGATGGGGTGCCTGAGTGGCTCAGTTGGTTAAGCGTCCGACTTCGGCTCAGGTCATGATCTCACAGTTTGTGCGTTTAAGTCCCATCGGGCTCTGTGCTGACAGCTAGCTCAGAGCCTGGAGCCTGTTTCAGATTCTGTGTCTCCCTCTCTCTCTGACTCTCCCTTGCTCGTGCTGTCTCTCTCAGAAATAAAGAAAACATATAAAAAAATTTTTTTTTAAAGTTCGGAATGCAATATTTGTAGATGATAGGGTGAAGGCCTTTGATTACAAATAAGAAACTCAAGACAATAGTATTTACTGTTGGGATCCTATAGTGAAGAGACAACACAAGGGTAAAAACCACACCTCGGAGTTGCCATTGCTACAATATCAGAGAACAAGAATTCAACCAATATGGTAGAACTGATGCCTCCCCATTGGCTTTCTGAATGAACCATTCCATTGAATGGGCTGGAATTCTGCCCACCTGGAAAGCAATGTAAACATGTGGGTACAGGTGTAGCCAATCTGTGCACATGTGAAGGTATTTTGTTTTGTTTTGAGTTTTTTTGAGGCAGCTCTGAGACAGGAGTGGGAAGGCCCCATGCTTGATCTCAGTGAGTTGAGCCTAATCACATCTACCCCTAGCAGGGGATTCTGCTTCCCACCCAGGCACGGGTGACCCTTTTGGCTAGAGAGCAATGGTATTACGAGCAGTGGTCTCAGAGCTTAGAGACAGGCGGGGTGAAAGAACACATCTGGGGACTAACCCGGGACCTAGGCCCCTCGGTGTCCACATGAAGGCCAAACCCTGAGTTGCTCAGCTGAGAAATACTAACAGCCAAGAGTTGAGGCTATGCCAGACTCAAAGATGGGATGTGCCTCTGAGGGTTCCAGGAAACCCCAACCAGCAGCTTTGCTCAGGTTTTCCAACCACTTGCAGCTAAACAGAAGTGGCAGATCTAGACAGAAGCCTCCTTTTGGTGGGGGTCTGTTTGCTTTTCTCCTGCGGTTCCCTGTGGGTGTGGCAGCTGCAGCCCTGCCTCTTGTCAACAGGAACAAGGGAGGGGTGCAGGGGTGCGGGGGAGGGTTTGGTGAGCAATCAAAAGGAACCAGCTCTTGCCCCATGAGGCCAGGTCCTGTTCACTGGATACAACTGTAACTCAAAGGTTTTTCAAAACAGCCTGTTTGTCTGAAATCCCTGTGACCCTGAAACTTTCCTCCTTTCCGCTTACTATCTTATTTTAACTCTTGGAGAAGATCTAAGATAGTAATGGGGTCTCTGGGGGCAGGGGTGTGGTGACAGCTCCCTCCAGGGTCAGCATTCCATCCAGCCACTAGAAATCCTAAAAGCCCTTCCGCTTCTTTAATGAACACTGCCTCCCCCCAACCCATGCCTAGTTAAATAAGAACACTGGAAGCTGCCCGAAGGTTACTGATGGAAGGCAATTCTGTCTATATTCCAATCAAGACCTCCGTGCTGTTACCTGATGGGACCCGGCCACTGTGAGCACTTACTGAGATTCTGCACCTTCTTCTCTGTTCTCCCTGTCTCTCCTATATTTTGACCTTACCCCAAGTCCATTCTCCTCCCTCTGGCTGGTGATCTGCCTAAATAACAGATGTAACTGTTTTCTTTCTGCTTAAAACTCAATGCAAATTTCTTTTTTTTTTTTTTTTAATTTATTTTTAGGAGAGAGAGAGAGACAGCATGAGCAGGGGAGGGTCAGAGAGAGAGGGAGTCACAGACTGAAACAGGCTCCAGGCTCTGAGCTGGCAGCCAGCACAGAGCCCGACGCGGGGCTCGAACCCACAAACTGCGAGATCATGACCTAAGCGAAAGTCAGACGCTTAACCGACTAAGCCACCCAGGCGCCCCTCAATGCAAATTTCTATGCATGCAGTATCTGACTCCTCCTTGTCTCTGTCCTTATACCTATAATGTTCCCCTCAAGCCCTGACTTTGGCCAATTTTTACAATTCTGACTCTTCCTTGGCCGTCTCCCCAACTTTCTGTGTCTAGAGTAGGATATGCCCCCCCCTCCCCCCGCTCAAGTGCATCCAGAGTCCCCTGAACAGTCCTTGCTGAGCTAATCCCACCTGCCCATTTACGTGTCTGGATTCCGCCTCTGGAAGGCAGAAACGAGGTCTTCCTTCCTTACTGTTGTTTGTCCAGTATTTAGTGCCTGGGACACAGTAGATGCCCAGTAATATTCATTAAATGAATGACTAAATGCTGCTACTATTTATATTTCTTTTTACCATAAATCAAAGGAAATTATGATTTATGTTAGAGTGTTCATCACAGAGATCTCAAATTTCAATTTATCTCTATTTGTTGTCTTAGGACATTTGAACTGTTTTGCTTACAGCTCATGTCTGAAGGAGTTTAGACATTAAATATTACACACAGCTTGTTTAGCCCACCCGTTAGAGTTTCAGCTGTTGAAATGGCCGGTAACAGGGCAAGGCTTTGGGGGTTGACCTGGGTAGTTTTCTGAGAATTTGGAGAATAGAAGAATTTCTCTACCCTTTGTAGTTGATAGCAAGGAATGCCTCCCACCCACCATGCCTTCCTTTTCTCTTGGCCTAAAGAGGTTTTATCTTGACCACTGCTTAATTTAACAATAGCTGGTCTGACTGGAATGCTGATTAATCATCCAACTCTGGGCAAAGTGCTAAATTGGTGGGATCTCTGCCTCCGAGAGAGGCTAGGCCATTCCAGAGCCGGTCACAAATAGCTCCAAGATCCACAGCTAATTAAGGGCTTATTTCTCACTTCCATTACATCTCCATCCATGGTCAGTTGCAGCTTTCATCTGACACCTAGGCTGAAGGAACAGGGAGAGATGGAGAGGGCACTGAGCCACCTTCTGGCTTTGAACGTCTCTGCCCAGAAGTGCTTCATTTTCCTTCTTTTCATGTTTAAATATCGACTGAAGCAGGTTACTTGGCCCCACTCAAGATCAGCAGGTTGAAAGGAATCTTTGTGCAGGGAGAAGGGGTACTTCTGGAGAGGCACTGAATACTGGTGCACAGTAATGCCGTCTACCACATTCACCATGACACGTCTGTGAGGTAGATATTATGGCCCCCAGTTTATAGGTGATGAAACTGAGTCTCAGAGAGGTTAATACATTTCCAAACATAGAAACAGACTGTAAGGTAACAATGCAAAACACTGTGAAAGTCCAGCCGGCCTGTCGTGGTGGATCCTAAGGGTGTCTCTACCGTTAGGCAGTCTTTACTACCTCTTCTGAAGCTGTACCATGTTTTGTTTTTAATCTCTTGGCAGGGAGCTTTCACACAGATTAAATGCAACACGGACATTTTTATTGGTGGAGTCCCTAATTACGATGACGTGAAGAAGAACTCTGGCATCCTCAAGCCCTTTAGTGGGAGCATCCAGAAGGTACAGACTTCACTTTTGCATGTTTATGGTGTGACCCTGACTACAGACAGTGGAATTGAGAACTGTGATCAGTGGAATCTGCTGCATCCAAAAAAGAAGCTTGGAGGAAGTTTTAACATTTTAAGATTTTCATTTTTAATGCTAGCAGCATAGCTTTCCAACCCCATTTTCTTATAACATCTGCTTCTGGGCCTACGTCCAGCAGACATTCCACGAAAGCAACTCAATGAAGATGAATCTTTACAATAAATCCGCCAAAAGATCCAGGCATTGCTGGGAGAGGCAACAGGCCTCAGGTGGCTGCAGATGCTTCCACCACAGGGAAGGAGGGGATAGAGTCTCAGAGCAACGCTTTGCTCTGTGCTTCTCTTTGAGGCTCCTTTGAAGTCTGTTCCAGTCAAGAGCCAACCCTCATTCCCACCTCCACCCCCATTCCTACCCCCGCAATTTGGCAGTTGTTGTTCATCAGTCATGTAACCAAGCTCTTAAGAGCAGAGATTAAGGAGTCCTTCCACAGAAGGTGCAGGAAAAAAAAAATCCAGCTAGTAAAAGACATAGGACGTTGACCCCACACATATTTGTCTGTTAGTGCTTCTCCTGGGGCTGCCCACGACCTCTCCAGTTTCGATAATGTGTTTTGTCTGTAACAGAGATGCAGGCTGACTCACCAAACCAGATTTCCAGGACCATCAAACACTGGGAAAAAAAGCATTTGAAGAAAAGCATATTTGATTCCTGGATGTTAGCTTCCTCTTGTTTCCTTTAGCAACCAGTGGTAGAATGTGGGCCGCTGATCCTTTCTAGACTTGGGGTGAAGCATGAGAGAGGCTAAAAGTGGAGGCAGCACAGTGAAAGAAAGCCCCATCATGATTTGCACATCTGGGCACTAGGGAGGGGCGTGTGGGGCTGTGTCCTCCATCTCTTGTGTCTCAGACAAAGGGTCCAGACAAGAGCACAGACAAGGGGTCCAGTCAGTATTTGCTGACTCTGAAGTGTTTCCCTTTGTTGCCGAACTCTGACGTCAGTGACACGTCAGCTCAGCCCATTGTCCCCCATCAGTGGGGTAGGCCATGTTTAATGATGTCTTTGAAATTCTTTTTTTTATTTTTATTTTTTTTAATGTTTTATTTATTTCTAGGAGAGAGAGAGAGAGCGTGAGCAGGGGAGGGTCAGAGAGAGAGGGAGTCACAGACTGAAACAGGCTCCAGGCTCTGAGCTGGCAGTCAGGACAGAGCCCGACGCGGGGCTCGAACCCATGAACCGCGAGATCATGACCTAAGCGAAAGTCGGACGCTTAACCGACTAAGCCACCCAGGCGCCCCGATGTCTTTGAAATTCTACTTAGGAAGCTGAGATGCTAAGAGGCCTCACCACCACCCCCTCCCCCCCACCCCGCCAGCCCTTGTCAGGCTTTGCCCCCACCCCCTTCATGTGGCACACACAACCCTTTCCTCCCCACCTCCCGGAAAGGCCGCCCGCCCCTCCCAGTGGCTGAGTCACTGGCTGTGCCACGTCCTGTAGTGGATGGTAGCATCTTGGCTTGTCTCAAGGACGTATGACTGAGTTTCACAGTTTTTCCCTTGAAGCATGAAAAGGGGAAGATTGTAGAAGGATTCTGGCTACTCTCTTGCAGCTTGCAAGATTCAAGACTGGGAAAAAGTGTTCTCCTAACTCTCCTAGCCCTCCAAGGATGAGGCAGGCCTGTGGAAGCATAGATTAGTGGCAGGAAGGACCATGGCTAACCTCTTAGGATCCCCTGGAGGGTGAGGGTCTTTCAGAGAGGTGTTCTGTCTCCAGGGTCTACAAAGCCTGCCTGACACCGAACCACCAACAGCTCAGAGTAAACACACTCTGAGGGCTGAAAGTTGTGTTCATTTCAGGACAAGTCGAGGGCTAAAAACATTGTGTCCATTTATCTGGGGCTGGGAAACCTAGCAAGTTCCATAGAATTCATCATTTTCTCCAGAACCCCGTTGTAGGAAGAAGGGAGTAAAGGCCAAGGAGCTGTCTTGTGCCAGTGAATCTGTACAGCAGGGTTAAGAAGGTGATCTGAGTTTCACTTTTTTTTTAATAGTGGGGAAGGGGATGCAGAGGAGGGAATTCAAGAGTGTCAGGGAGAGAGGATAGCAGGAGGGGGTGGGACAGTCTGGGAGACCCCACTGATGGAGCCGTAGACTTCGTGAGACTGTTAGCCAGAAGAACACAGCGGTACATGGAGAAGGTTCCCCCAGCCCCACTGCCACCAGAAGGCGTCAGTCCCCCTTTGATTCCTGCCTGCATCATACTTCCTTCTGTATTCTTCCCCACTTACTTTTATAATAGCACCTCTCAACCTTGGCTCCATTTTAGAATCACCTGGAAAGCTTTTAAAAGTTATTGCTGACTGGATCCCGCCCTTGGAGAGTCTGATTCCATTGATCTGGGTGAGACCTGGGCATTAGTGTATTTCTTAAATTTCCCCAGGCGATTCTAACAGGCAGCCAGGTGGAGAACCCTAATTTTGTATTTATTGGGACTTCTTTACGACCTCCTGGAATCTTCCAGGACCAGAGATGCTGTACTCTCTACAGATTCTCCCAAGGGCCACAGAGCATCGCTTCAGTTCTGCATCACTTACTAGGCGATAAAAACAAGAACTGGACATTGTCTCTTTTATGAAAGCTCCCTCACCACATGTAGTTGAGGTGAATATAAGGGGAGCTTTAGCAGAGTGCAGAGATGTTTTCTGTCTTTACATTTTCTCCCAAAGATCATCCTGAATGACCGAACCATCCACATGAAGCATGACTTTACGCGGGGCGTGAACGTGGAAAACGCAGCCCACCCCTGCGTGGGGGCCCCCTGCGCGCATGGGGGCAGCTGCCGGCCCAGGAAGGACGGCTATGAGTGCGACTGCCCCCTGGGCTTCGAGGGGCTCCACTGCCAGAAAGGTACATGGGGAGGGACTCCGGGGCTGCATCGGGGAGCAGAGGGCTCTGGCTTTTCCAGGAGGATCTGGCAACCCTGGGACAGCCGTCTGTGTTTTTTATCGATGATTTCAGTATCATATTCGATAGCATATGAGATGGTTAATTGTTATATTAAATAAGAATTAAAATGCTGAAATGCTCCTGTAACAGTAGGTATCAGCTTCTTCCCTGAGAAACTCCTCAATGTCTAGTAACCAAAAGGTTACATCATAGCGTAAGGGGGTTTCCAGGACCCCTTCACCTGAGCCACGTCCAGAGCCTATCCTGATCGGTGGAAGCTTTATAGGCTGGTAACTATTGACCTCTGCCTGTGAACAATATAAAGCGTTCTGGATTTGGCTGAGACATTGCACCAGATACAGAAAAATATAAATTCTAAATCGCTTGTTCCAAACTAATGTACAAATAATCTTCTGTAAAGTGCTGTTTTTCATGCTGTTTCCTTGGTGCCTGCATTTCCTCATCTGTAAAATGGGAATAACCATGCAATAGTGTCTAACACAGAAGGTTGTAGGGTAGGCTAAATGAGGCGATGCATATTGCTGAGAGGAATGCCTGGTAAGCACTCAACCAGGGCCAGCCATTGTTGTTACTGGTGAGAAAAATAAAAGGCACTACTCAGCTCCCCACCTTCCGTTGTCAGAACTAGAGCAGGTCACAGGTGGTGAGTCCCTGCCGGACTGAGATTTTCCCATCTGCCCTAGGGAGGCAGAGGCCACGGACCTGGTGTCTGGAGGAGGCCTACCAGCATATGGTCATCGTGTTGGGCCATATAGGTCTTCTTGTTTCCAATATCAGTGTGGCCTCACCTGTCCGGAAACTAATAAAAAAAGATAGACCAAAGGAAATAAGGCAGGGAACAGCCTAAGTGAAGGGATGTGTTCTCTCTCTTTCCTGTTTGTTTCCAGGTTCCTGATCTTTATCAGAATTACGGTTTAGGGAAAGACTGTAAGTTATAGGTAGACATTGCGGTATATGGAATGGTAGAAGTTGTTTTGCAGCAGTCTTGGGAAATATGAATGCTAATTTGCTGGCTGGATGCCAGAGTAGTATTATTTTTAAACGAATTCTGAAAACTGCGTGGCAAATTATATGAAATATATTTATTAATATGGCTCACCCTAGTGATGAACCTCCAAAGAAGAGTAATTGATCCATTTCTGAAAGATCCTGATTATAATTCTAACAGGCAAATTGTTGTTTAGCTAATAGCGTGTACTTGCAGAGATTTAGTTCAAGAGTAGCCCATTCATTCAGAAAATTGAGTTTGGATTTTATACATTAGTGTTTGAATTTCCTGGGTCTCCAATTTTACCGCAGGCAATTCAAGTTTGCTCCTGCCTTAAGTGCTAACAGTAATGGTCAATATATAAAGTCCAGGCTTAAATGAACATGCACCTTTGAGAACGAAAGGAAGAAGGGCGGGATAATTTGTGATCTTGTTAACCCTCTTTCCTGCTGCAGAATATTATGTATCACAGATACAGCGTGCTCACATTTATAGCTTCATAACTATAGGGTCTGGTTCAGTGAGAAACAGATCTCACCAGAATGAGGAGTCAGATCCCCTTGGAGGGCCTGGGCTGGGGGGACCTCTGGGAGGCATTTAGGCCTCTTTTTCTGCAACATGCTAGGCTAAAGTCAAGAGTAAAATCCAGGCAGACTGTGAGCTCCCCTTGCGTTGTCTCAGTATTTCCTTATGCTCTGAAGTAAAGATAGTGCCTTCGGCAGAATAGCAGCTGTCCCCAACCCTAGGAAGGTTTATATATGGGGAGCATGGCCTGGATCATTCATTTCTTCTCCCGTTATACAGCTTGAGAGGATTTATGGGGGTCCGGGCACAGGTTAGGGCTGTTGAGGGCAATTTTCTCCAGGCCCCAGCAGGCACACGGTGGTGTGCTATTGCCATACAGACTCATTGGGGTGAGCATCCAGTCCTGAGCAAGGACTGGAAAGAGAAGGGAGAGAGACGGGCAGCTATGCTCTTCCACAGAGATGTACAAGAACATTCTAAAAGTTTGGGTGGATTCTTAATGGGAGAGACCAAGAATCCTTAGAAGCCATCCTTGGCTGGCAGTATGAATCCTAATGGGTAGACAGGAGACATCTTGTCAAATCCAGCAGGGTGATCCATAGCTTCATATACTTAAAAGTTTGGATTTTTTCCCTCTCCCTGATAATGTTTCAAAAGCAAGAACCTATTCATAGTATCCCCTCCAGAAGTTAAACCAGTCCTTTTACATTGAGCGACATATTGCAGAAGTCACCAGAGTCCCACCTCATTCAATCCGTACCACCTCCCTCAGGGATTTAGCTCTGGGGATCCTCGCGAGTCTAGTTTTCTCCAACCTGGTCAGGGAGTTTCCACGAGGACCCTCTTTCTCACCACTTGGTGACACAGGAGGAGTGGAGCCAGAAAGTCACACAAATCCTGGAATGGTTCTAGACACTCAGACCGTCACGGTGGTTTGGAGATCTCGTCCATTGCTCCTGCGAGGCTGAGCCCAGACAGGAGCAGGCATTGGACTCCCGCTGAGCCCCTCACTGCTCCCAGGGCACTGCATCCCATCCCGCTGTGCCTCTCCATCCCAATGTGGGGAACCCGCCAGGACAGGAGAAGCCAGAAGTTCTTTTCTTTTTTCCCAAATCATTTGTATTTCATTTTATTAAAAATTTTAAATATATAATTTATTGTCAAGTTAGCTAACATACAGTGTATACAGCGTGCTCTTGGCTTCGGGAATAGATTCTCGTGATTCATCGCTTACATACAACACCCAGTGCTCATCCCAACAAGTGCCCTTGTCAATGCCCATCACCCAATTTCCCCTCCCCACATCAACTGTCGGTTTGTTCTCTGTATTTAAGAGTCTCTTATGATTTGCCTTCCACTCTGTTTGTTTGGGTTTTTTTTCTTACCTTCCTCCATGGTCTTCTGTTAAGTTTCTCAAAGTCCACCTATGAGTGAGAACATATGATGTCTGTCTTTCTCTGACTGACTTATTTCACTTAGCATAATACCCTCCAGTTCCACCTACCATCCACGTTGCTGCAAATGGCAAGATTTCATTCTTTTTCACTGCTGAGTAGTATTCCATTATATATATATGCACCAGAAGTTCTAACTCCCAGCCTGCTTCTAACTTCAGGTGCCTATAAAAATCATAAGACCCAACTTTGGTGGTTCTCTCACCTCCCATTTGGGGGCCCTTACTCTTTGAGGGGTGACTTCTCCCACCTCAAATCTAGACATCCCATATAGCACCCCAATACTGAGACCGCCTTCTCATTTTACCAGAAGGGCATCACCAAGTCCTCCCTCCTCATGTAATGTATTCCCCATTCTTAGGGATTTCTTTTGTCTCTACTCTCATCCAAACTTACCCCTCTTGTATCTAGTCCCTCAGAGTTCCTATATCTAAGTAAGTGACTAGCAAGACAAAGCAGAGTTTCACAAAGCTTATGTAAAAAATTAGGTTCTAAGAAATATTAATGAGTCTTTTGAGCACACACACACAGAGACAGGCAGACATACAATCACATACACAAAATGGGAGTGGGAGTGGTGTTCGGTCAAATAAGCTTGGGTAATCCTGAGCCACCAGAATTCAACAGCTCTCTCTTCTGCGGGACTTCTCAGTGCCTTGGCCATGATCTGAGTGTCCAGGACAAGGATACAGGATACAGCCTCTTCCTCCTGGGCTTCTCCCAGCCCAGAGCACACAAGCCCCTTGGGAAAGAACTCAGCCCTGGTCCTCCCTTCCCCTCCCTGCATTACTGAGAAGTTTGGGCTCAGACCGTGCAGGACCCTGCGGTCCACTAGATGGGGGTGTTTCTCTGTAGCAGGTGAGCTGTTCCACACAATTGACAGCAAAACCGGTTCGGTCACATATTTGTCAGAGAAGCACAGTCCTAAAAGATCGGATCCTGCCTTATCATTACAGATATAACACAAATGCAACATTTTGAACATTTTGTATTTAGCAAATTCACAGCATATTGGGGGTCTGATTTAGATGATTTTGTTTTATTTTTGGTCCAAATGTATGAAAAAAATAGCTTCAGTCAATATAGAGCATAAGAAAACTCAGAATATAAAAGCACAGATTAAGAAAACATATTAATTATGCATACTACAGGGGATTTTTTTTCCTTGGGATGTTGTATCATTAAACAGTGGAAACATGGACACATGCAGCCTAGACATTGATCTTGAGAGAGCTGACGACTAGTCATAAAGGAAAAAAGGTTGTTGTTTACTCTGTGGCCAGAGTCAGCTGTCACATAACCGAGAATTCTGTACCAAGTCGAACTGTCCGGCAAAGGACAGAGCTACATACCCTGTGGGTGTGGGTGCTACCATCCATCAGGATGGTGTTGGGAGAGTCAGATTACACGTCCCCCCTCCCCCCCCCCCAGGTCCTTCCTCCGCTGTGGTCCTGTGAGAGAGCCAGCACTCTTTATAGTCTTGGGAATTTCAAGTCCCTCAAGTGGAAAATTCGCTTTGCCTGGCTTGGAGGCTGCTATTCACTGGGGTATTTTTTTTGTGTCAGCAGATGGCACAAGCTTCTGGGTATAAATGTGAAGACGTGACAAAAATACTTTTCAACTAGTGCAGTTGCCGCAGGAAAAAAGGCAATGTAGAAACAATCAGATTAGGATAAAATATCATCATATTTACAATAAACCACAAAGGGCCAGAAAGGGCCTAGATGGTCACCTCCAGCTCTGATGTGTTAGTATGGAGTTAATATTTACCCATATATCCTGCCTACCGTGAGTATATCTTCACCATTTTGTATTCAGTCATGTCATTTCTGGAGCGTCCCCTGCTGTTTGTTAATCGCAAAATAAGCAGGGCTCTGAGATCTTCTAAAAGGGGCGTGGGGGCGGGAATTGGGGTGATACTTTTCCACTACAGAGAGAAAAGAGGCAGCTGGTTGGCTTACCATTCCTCTTTCATATGTAGCCTAGAGTCAAGAAAAGTAATAATCATTGACAAGGTAACTAACTCTTTAGCAAAGAACTATTTCTTCAGGTTTAGAATAAATGGGGATTGTTAGTGCAAGGTGGCAGGGGGCTCAGAAGTGTCAGACAGCGTATTATACATCTCTTCTTTGTCCACCCCCCCACCCCCACTGTTAAGTGGAGACTTCGTTAGGGAGGTGAGTGGGGTGACTTTGTGTAATCCTGCTGAGAAAGATCCCAGTGGTCCCTTTGGGATTCTTAGTCACACTCCCTTAAGAGGGTGAGCTGGACCCTTTGCAGGGCTTTATGAGGGAATCAAGGCTGGTTTTCAGGGATCTGCAACCAAGAGAATTGGGATTTTACAATGACTGGAATTCTGACTTTTGCTGTTCTGTTCCATGCTGGCACCTGGTAGAGTGTGGGAACTACTGCCTCAATAGTAAGTATAGTACGTTCCACGAGACACCGGGAAAGCGCTCTGGGTTCATGCCAGGGAGGGTTCTGGCCAGGCCACGGGCACAGTGCAGGCCAACCACATGCAGAGGGTAACCGGGGTAAATGGGGTGGCCCTCGGACACGCTGCCAGGGTGGCGGGAATCCCCCCTCTGAAGCCACCAGCCCTGCAAATGCACTCATCTCCCCGCTGGACCTCAGGAGGAGCCTGAGCCCCAGAGCTGAGGGGCTTAGCAGGCAGCTGGACGGGGCTCACACAGACCCCTTTGAGGCTCTCTGTGTGCAGAGCTGAGGACATGTGACAAGCACATCCTGACCATTTCAAGGAGTCCAGGGAACACTGGCTTTTGGCCACAAGCCCACGTCCATGGCCAATAAACAGCAGGGCCCTGCCTGCCTCTCTCCCTGGCGGTGAGCCAAGCCCAGTAGGGGAGCCTTGGCTATGTTTAGCTCTGGGAACAACTCCTCCGTCAGCTTGGATATCTTCTCCTTCTAGGCACTTGTATCTGGAAAGTAGAGGCCTGCATCCCAGCTGTGAGCCCCCTTTTACCTCATCCACACTTGCCCTCTCATCTCCACTCCTATTCTTCTGGGTCCTTCTCTCTCTGCCTGGTTTCCGCCACTTTCCGGCACCGAAGGCTGCCCATCTGCCTGGCTCTCCTTTCTTTCATGCCTTCTCCCTTCCTGCTTTGTCATCTTCTTTTCTCCTTTCCCTTCTTTCTCCTTCTACCCATTTGTTTTCCTACTCAACTCGGCTATTTTCACCCCACTCTTTGTTCCTCTATTTCCCCTCCTTTTCTTCCCCTCTTTCTCTTACCTACTTTAAACAAAAGGGAGACAGGCTGGTGGTGTGGCCAGAATTTTAAGCTACAGTAGCCCCCTGTCTATCTGCCAGGGGGAACATTCCAAGACCCCCAGTGGATGCCTGAAGCCACAGACAGTACAGAATTCTATATACTCTATGTGTTTTTCCTGTACATACTTCCCTACGATACAGTTTAGTGTCTAAATTAGGCACAGTAAAAGGTTAGCAGCAATAACTAATAATAAAATAGAACAAGTATAACAACGTTTGTAATAAAAGTTATGGGACTGTGGTCTCTCTCTAAATATCATATTGGACTCTACTCACCCTTTTGATGCTGTGAAATGAGAGTGAGGTGGATAGTGTAGTCGTGGTGGCCCCGCGTTAGGCTCCGAATGACTTTCTGAGGGTAGTCAGGAGAATCATGTCCCTTTGCACCACAGCTAATTATAAGTAACTCAAAGTGTGGATGGCAAACCCATGAATAAGTGGGGGCTACTGTATCAGAGCGTTTCTTGGTTCTAATAGGCCCTCTTGGCTGGCAGCTCCCTGTCCAGGGCTGTGCTATGTCAGAGGACAATAGACCAATTCACTCATAGTTCCCTCAGAAATGATCTTAAATGTTTCATTTCTCTTCCTTTGCTTTTCTTGGTTTCTTCTTTTCTTCTGTCTGTTTGTTCTTCTTTCCTTCCTTCCCTCCTTCCTTCCTTTTTTAATATGTATTTTTTATTAAAAAATATTGGGAACTTGCCAACAGAGGACCTTATATTGGGGCTCTGTCATTGGGTTTGAGGGTTTGCTGTTGTCTCTCTCTGTATTTTCATGTTTAAAAAGTTATACTTCAACTCTCTTGCTCTTCATAGTATCAAATAATTACACACTTTCTCTCCTGAGTGTAGAGTCAGCTCACTGTCTTCTTTGTGTCAACCACATATTTTTGTGAAACTATAACTTGGTTTATAAGCTGCCTTAGGGGTGGTTGACCATTCGACTTTGGCTCAGGTCATGATCTTGTGGTTTGCAGGCTTGAGCCCCACATTGGGCTCTGTGCTGACAGCTCAGAGCCTGGAGACTGCTTCGCAGTCTGTGTCTCCCTCTCTGTCCCTCCCTGGCTCATGCTCTATCCATCTCTCTCTCAAAAAAAAAATTACAAAAATTAAAATAAAACAATAAGCTGGCTTTTCCTCTCTCATTTCATATGCATTTCTTTGAAAATAAGATTCATTCCATGTTAATTTCCTTAAACTGTCATTTCTGTCTTTCTAAAGAGGAAAAAGATACTGCTAACTGTGTGGAAAAGGGAAAACAATGTGATGAGAAATTAGAAAGAAGGAAATGTACTTCTAAAATATTGGAAAGTTTTTGCTAAATGGGCCAAGGGCCAGAAGTAGGGAGCACCCATTGGCTTATGGTCTTCTGCTGTCTCAGCTGTGTGATCTTGGGCAAATCCTTGGTGATTCCTGTATGTCATTTTCCTCTTCTGTAGAATGGGAATAAGCAACCCTCCTTCATACTCCCTGCTACTTCGTGGGATTGTGGCGAAGATCCTGTGAAATATGACACTGGGAGGTGAATTGCAAAACAAAAACAAAAACAAAAAAACAGAAGTCAAAGCCTTATCCTGCCCACTTCACCGATCTTTTGAGGTCATGGCTGAAGGAGTCCTGGGGCAGATTGGCTTCAAATAATGAACTCTTGGTGGGCTTTGTTTGGAGAATGTTTTCTCTGCCTCCCTTAGAGAACATCGAGGGTTGTCCCCAGCTGTTCCCCATATGGCCCCAGACCTGCTCTTTAGCTTCCAAGAATAATTGGGCACAGTTCAAGTTTCAACATCTTTCAGGGACTTCTTAGTAGGGCTGAGGCCAATAGCAGTGAAAGCCAGCCCCAGGGAGGCAACCACAGGGAGACACCAACTCCCAGCCACGACAGGCAGTTCTGACCCTGGCCAAGTACATGTGCAGCCAAGAGGAAGGGGCTGACAAGTTGTTAAATGTCCCACTTCCAGGAGCTGGCTTCCTTTGTATTTTCCTGCCATGTGGTTGAGGGCTGGGTTCAGGAGAGCCATATACCACATAACCTCCATTTTTTGTTCTGTCTCAGCAATCACAGAAGCCATCGAGATCCCACAGTTCATAGGCCGCAGTTACCTGACCTATGACAATCCAGACATCCTCAAGAGGTAAGACGTCACAGCAGGCACCATCCTTATCTTTGTGGGAGTAGATTTCTCAGAGTCTTTCCCAGGACTTTGCTTATCTTACTTGCCAGAAGATAATTCTCAAAGAAGGATATACTGCCGTGACCTTAGGGTAGGGGTGGGGATGGGGGGGCACACACACAATAAACATAGAAACCAGAACAAAACAAACAAAAAACAAACTGAATTTGAAAAATGCTGCCCTTCAAATAACCCCATCACAAACAACCCAAACCTTTTCTGGTCAAAGGGCCTGGAGAGAGGAACGTGCCCAGGTCCGGGATTTCTGATACTCGGGCTTTGAGAAGCAGTGAGAACTTGACAGTCCCAAAGCCAAGATTATGAGTGTGATTCCCCAGGAGGGTCAGTTAGCTGCATGCTGTTGTGTGACCACAGTCTGTGGCTCTGCTTAGAAGCAGCAGCAGAAGCACCCGGTGTTTCCACGCTGGTCTTCAAATGCAGCAGATACTACTCTCTATCTTCCTCTGCAAAATCCACTCTCCTCTTCAGGCTCTGGCCCCCTCATGGAGGGGCTTCTCAGCTCTCCTCATGTGGATACAAGAAGCCCACATCCTCGCCATGGCTTTAATCCTGGTGGCAGGAGCTCCAGTACCACTCTGCAGGCCACTTCTCCTGGTTTGGAGCATGTTTACGGGAGAAGGAAGAGGGTGGCCTTAGGCCAAGTCCTCGCCCTAGTGAGGCGCATCTTTGGTGCTTTCCATTTGCCTTGCTCTCCTTTTTCCTCCTCTGGTTCTTTGTAGTTTATAGGGTGCCACCCCCCACCTTGCCACCAACACCATCATTCTCGAATGTTCCTTCATCTTCAGGTTGACTGCATCTTAACAGACTAAGGCAGAGCATTCAGCCAAAGACACTAGGTTCTTAGGGTAGAGTTTGGGGGCTTTGAAGGGACAGAACTAGTAGAGAGACCTTTTCTTGCAACATTGGATGTCCCTGTTAGAACACACACCAGATAGACATTGCTTCCTTTCTTTAATTCCACGTTGTATTTCTCTTGCTTGCCTTTGCATGGGGCCTTAGGAATAATGGGTTCCCAGCCAAGAGAGAGCTTCTCCCTTCTTCAGCACTTTCTCCCCCCAAAATGGACAGACATTCGGTCCCCAGAAAACAAGGGAGTGTGAAAGGGCCCAAGTCTTCAGCACTCTGGTGCTTAGTAAGAGGTGCTGGATGGTTTGGGGGAGTCAAGGGGTTTGGTGAGAGTAAGAGGTGCAGGGCCCCAAACCAACTGTGTGAATGTGTGTGCATGCATGTATATGTGATGTGTGCGAAGCTGCAGGTAGATGTCAAGATCAGGGTCTGTTTCAATTGGATGCCTTTGGCTGCAAGTAACAGAAAACTCAGCTCAAAGTGTCTTAAAAATGAAAGGCATTTACTATGTCATGTAATAAGCAGTACAGACTTCGACTGGTTCCTGGGTTGGTTAATTCAGAGGTTCAACTCTATCATCAAAGGCTAAGTCTCTTCCATCTTTCTGCTCAGTTATCCTCAGCAACTTCTCCAGAGGCCACTCCCTTCATGGTTATAAGACTCCTATCCATAAGATGTTCATAAGATGGCTATAAATCAGGGCACTATCCAGTGGAAGTAAAAAAGTTTTATGTGACTTTTTAATTTTTATTTTTTAATGTTTATTATTGAGAGAGAGAGATAGTACGTGAGTAAGGAAGAGGGAGAGAGAGAGAGGGAGACACAGAATCCGAAGCAGACTCCAGGCTCTGAGATGGCAGCACAGAGCCCAACATGGGGCTCAAACTCATGAACCATGAGATCATGTGCTGAGCCAAAGTCGGATGCTTAACGAACTGAGCCACCCAGGCACCCCAACATGTGACTCTTTTAAAGGAAAAGAATCTTTCCTAGAATCCTCCTGATAAATTTCCTCTATCTCATTGGACAATATTAGTCACATGGCCACCCCTAAACCAATAACTCAGGAGAAATGGAACCATTATGATCAGCTCATACTAATCAATGTATTCAAAGCAAGTGAGAGAAGGAAGGAACCTGTAATAAAAGATGGAAAAAAACAGATCTCTAGCAAGTAGGCCAGGACTAGATTCTCTGTACCTGGCCTGGTGGCAAAGTCATCATTATGGACCCTGCTTCTTGCTGCTTCACTCTGAGATGCTGCATGGCGACAGTAAACTTGATCTCTTCCTGTGTAGGTCAGGCTCTTGGGAAACCTAGACAAAAGTTCCCTCCACTGTTCACTACAGATAATCCCCGAGTGATGATGGTTCGACTGAATGATTGTTCAACTTTACAGTGGTGCAAAAGTAATGCACACTCAGGAGCAACTATGCTTTGAATTTTGAATTTTTATCTTCTCTCAGGCTAACAATGTGTGATATGATCTTCTCTCCCAGTGCAGGGCAGTGGCTGCAGCTCCCATTCAGCCACACCATCATGAGGGTGAACCACAAAAGCACTTACAACCATTCTGTTCCCATACAACTATTCTGTTTTCCATTTTCAGTATGGTATTCAATAAGTTACATGAGACAGTCAACACTACTGTAAAGTAAGCTTTGTTTTGTATGATTCTGTTCTCCTGTGGGCTAATGTATGTGCTCTGAAACCGTTTAAGGTAGGCTAGGCTAAGCTATGATGTTTGTTAGATTAGGTGTATAAAATGCATTTCTCACTTAAGGTATTTTCAATTTGTGATGGGTTTATCAGGGTGTAACCCCATAGTGAGTTGAGGAAGGTCTGCACTGAATACACTCTACAGCTCCTGACTAGGTATGTGAGACAGAGGGACAGCATGAGGGATAGGAAAACAGAAAAAGAGACTTTCTCAGTAGTGCCATATTAGGAGCAATAGTATATTATGTTTACTTTTATCTCACCTTTTATTTAAGGACCCCATGCTTGCTCTTCTCCTTTTATTAGATAAAACCCTGGTCACTTTAGGTAGACTAGATTTCTCAACTGGTCTATCTCCAAGAATTGAATAGAACACAAGCACGTGATCGTATTCCCAGCCATGGCTGTAGGGGCAGGGAGCTGACCTGCCTGAGCGCCGCTCCGTTCCTCAGCTTCCTGTTCTACCTGACCTGCTGCTGCCCCAGTCACGCTCAAGATCATTATCCTATCAAGCCACCTTCCTTGACTGGCACTCAGCCTCCTCCTCTGCCCTCAAGGACAGTCACTGCCAGAGCAGGCCATCCATGGCCATGATCATAGCCCAGAGGACTGCCAACTTGAACCCCTTGGCAGTTAAGAAACTCATGCTCTGTTGGGGAATAAGGAACACTTTTCCAAGGCCCTATGAGGGTGGGACAGGAAAGAGAGAAGACTGAGATGTGTATAGAGGGTGGTACATCTTTGATGCTGGCATTGGCCAGAGTCTGGCTAATCTGTAACTCATCAAGTACTCCCTCGTGGGGTTTCACCACATGTGAGGAAAGGAACACTGCTGCAGAATGAGAAGTCCATAATTTTAGACCCATACTGTGACTCGTGGTGGTGATGCCATTTTTAATTTCCCAGGAGTAAGTATCAGAAATGCCAGATTACCCTTATACCTGGCTTCTCGGGGCTGGTGGACAAAACTGGGATTATTCAGAATGGATGTTGGGGGAGACTGGTTGGTTTGTTGCAATGATTTGTGTATTTTCCCCAGGGTATCAGGATCAAGAACAAATGCATTCATGAGGTTTAAGACAACTGCCAAAGATGGCCTGTTGTTATGGAGGGGAGATAGCCCCATGAGACCCAACAGCGACTTCATTTCCTTGGGCCTTCAAGATGGAGCTCTGGTGTTCAGGTAACCCCCTCACCAGCTGTCTGCAGCATCATCTTGCAATTTTTCTCAGACAGGGCTGACCATGCCAAACAGAGTCATGCCAAAGTTAACACATAGCCTTCAGGCACATTGACTGTTGCCTGAAGGTCCAGGCTTATCTGAGGCTCCTGGTGTTTCAATGTTTCATCCATCTTGTAGAGCAGTAGTCAGCAAATTGTAGCCTGAGGGCCAAAAATGTAGCCCACCACCCGTTTTTGTAAATGAAGTTTTGTTAGAATTCTGCATACTCATTCATTTATATATTATCTGACCGCTTTCATGCTACATTGGCACACTTTTTTTTTTTTTACAAATAGTTTATTGTCAAATTAGTTTCCACATAACACCCAGTGCTCATCCCCACAAGTGCCCTCCTCCATGCCCATTCCCCTTCCCCAACATCCATCAGTCCTCAATTTTTGTCAGCATTCAAGAGTCTCTCATGGTTTGCCTCTCTCCCTTTCCCCCACCATTTCCGCCCTTCTTCTCCCCCTTGTTCTTCCATCAAGTTCCTCCTAATCCTCCTATACGTGCAAACATATGATATTTGTCCTTCTCTGCCTGACTTATTTCGCTCAGCATAACACCCTCAAGGTCCATCCATATTGCTACACATGGCCAGATTTCATTGTTTCTCATTGCCATGTAGTATTCCATGGTATAGATAAACCACATCTTCTTGATCCATTCGTCTGTTGATGGACACTTAGGCTCTTTCTATGTTTTAGCTATTGTGGAGAGTGCTGCTATGAACATTGGAGTACATGTGCTCCTATGCATCAGCATTTCTGTATCCCTTGGGTAAATTCCTAGCAGTGCTATTGCTGGGTCATAGGGGCATTCTATTGTCATTTTCCTGAGGAACCTCCACACTGTTTTCCAGAGGGGCTGTACCCGTTTACATTCATTCCCACCAACAGTGTAGGAGGGTACCCATTTCTCCGCATCCTCGGTAGCATCTAGAGTTCTCTGATTTGCTCATTTTAGCCACTCTGACTGGCGTGAGGTGGTATCTCAGTGTGGTTTTGATTTGTATTTCCCTGATGAGGAGGGATGCTGAGCATCGTTTCATGTGTCTGTTGGCCATCTGGATGTCCTCTTTGGAGAAGTGTCTGTTCATATCTTCTGCCCATTTCTTCACTGGGTTGTTTGTTTTTCAGGTGTGGAGTTTGGTGAGTTCCTTATAGATTCTGGATATTAACCCTTTATCTGATATGTCATTTGCAACTATCTTTTCCCATTCCGTTGGTTGCCTATTAGTTTTGTGGGTTGTTTCCTTTGCCGTGCAGTACATTAGCATACTTGATTGGTTTCAATGGGGACTGGATGGCAAAGCCTAAAATATTTATTATCTGGCCCTTTACAGAAAATTTTTTAACCCCTGTTCTAGCAGGGTGCAGCCATATGCTCCCCACTTGCAAATTAGGAAATCGTGGAGAGAGAGGACTTTGATAGCGCTAAGCATGGACATGAGTATTCAGCTCAAGCTAGCTCGGACTGATGCAACTATCTATGGTTGAGAAACCTGGCTTAAATTCTGCCTCTGTCCCCTATTAGCTGTGTAGCCTTTGGAAGGAGAATGCCTGCTTTCCAATCTCCCACTGCAAAGAAGAGCAAAGCACAGACTCATATGTCAGTAGGTCAACCCAACATTTGGATTTTTGTAAATGCTTCTTGGGTGATACTGATAAGGCAGTCCCAGAAGCTCTTACCTCTTTTGAGTGACTTCAGACTGTTCTCAAATGTGCCAAATGGATAGCTGTAAAGTAGCAGAAGGATTTCCTAGGCCACTTCTCCCCACCCCACTGGGTGGGGGCTGGGTTTTCCCAGGGCAGGCACTGGCTCATGTGATAAGAAGAAGCTTCTGTAGAGATTGTGATGATACATCCTCAACTTGAGATTAGAAATGACCTGGGTGGCTCCGTAGGTTGAGTGTCCAATTCTTGATATCAGCCCAGGTTGTGATCCCAGAGTCGGGGATTGAGCCCCATGTTGGGCTCTTTGCTGACTATGGAACAAACTTAAGATTCTCTCTCTCCCTCTGCTCCCCTCCCCCAAGCGTGGTCTCTGGACCAGCAGCATCAGTGTCACCTGGGGACTTATTAGAAATGCAGGTTCTCAGTCGTCCCCACACTCCCCACCTCCAACCGATTTACTGAACCAGAAAAACTCTAGGGGAGCACCCAGCCATCTGTTTTAACGGTTTCTCCAAGTGACTCTGTGTCTGCTTAAGTTTGAAACCCCTGCACAGTCTCTAGATCATCTTATCTGCTCCATGGGGGTAGGAATTTCTCTGGCTTTCTCTTTTTTAATTCCTCCTCTGGTGAGTAGCACAAATTTACTACATGATAGGGCATCAGTTGGAATTAAAACAAAGATGACTGACTTGTGGAGAGGAGGAAGATCTTAATTCTGGGGCTTCTGGGGCTCATGCACTGGGATTACCGACAGCCAGAGGAGAATAACCATTGAGTCTTTTTCAGTTTAAATAAAAGGCATCTTGAGAGGAAGTGTCACTTGCCCAACACAACGCTTGCTCCCAGACAGCAGAGCACACTAAGCTGTGCAATCCTGTGCTTGCCCTGCTCTTGTGAGAGCGCATGTGGTTGGAGGCCAGAGGCTGGCCAGTGGGAGCAGTTCTCACCGTCTGGGCCCCCTTCCCCCGCTTGGCCCTGAGGTCAAAGGCAGAGCTCTTCACACCCCACTTTCAGGCTGGCTGCCGCAAAGCCATTTTCTTGTGGTTTTCCTGTGGTTAACCTCACCAAGGCCTCAAGTACTTGATTGTGCCCAGAAAAGGGAACTGAAACAGTAGCTGGGCCGTGGGTGGGAGGCCCCACTTCCCCCTAAACCGCCGGCTAAAACCCATCCATTCCGCCAGGTCAGCGGAGCTCGGCCCAGGGCCCACCCGGCACAGCAGGCCCTCTGGCTCCCGCAGCTGGCCAGCCCCCACTCCCCACACCCCCAGGGCACCCTTCTGGCAACTCCACTACATCCCAGTCATTTTTCTCAGGCTACCAGTTCTTCCTCAGGATTCTGAAACTGGGCCCAGTGTTTTTCATTTAATCCTGGAGCTCCGGCCGTGTTCTATGTAAGGAATCCATCACTTCGCCCCCACCAAGGCACACATCTGGGCCCGTCCCTGGGCCTGGGGCCGCCACCATGCTGTCTCTGCTGCATTTCCTTCGTCTGGGCCGTTACTTCCCACATCCATTCACCCAGCACTGACATAGGAAAGGCAGCTGCAGGAGGCTGGGCAGAGAGAAGAATTAGAGTTCAGACCAGTGGTTTGAAAATGTCCATATACAGAGTCAATGGGGAGCTTGTCTCAGAGGTTGATTCCTGGGACCACCCCCTGAGATCCTGATGGACCAGGTCCTAGTGGGCACCAGCATCTGTTTGGAAACCATCAGGAACCACGCTCTAAAAAACAGGGTCTGAAATGATCAAAAGTGTGGGCTTCTGGGTCAGACCTGTGCCATTCCCATGGCTAAGTGACCTCTCGCAGGTCACCTGACCTCTGTGAAAGGAAATGATTGTGAGGATTGAAAGAGTTTATACAATGCAGGGTCTGGCATATCTAGTAGTTAGTGGTAATGATTATTAAAATCATGATCTTTGAGCAAATGTTTTCTGTTTCTGTGTGCAAGATGAAGTAGAAGAAAGGGAGTCAAAGTGTGTGGATAATGGCTGTTTTGTTTCGTTGTACTTTATGATTGGATATGGGGCATAAAACCCTGTGAACAGGTATGTGACAATCACTTGACTGACCATCTTTCCCACTATGTCCATGTGACTTACTAACATTTTCAGGCAAGAGAGGAAAAGGAAGGGAAGTGCCATTAGCCCGGTGCCCTGTGCTACAGTACAAAGGGAGCATGACTAAGCAGGGGTGTCACCACGTGGAGGCAGTGCAGTGGCTTCCAAGAGGCTTCACCTGGTGGGTCTTCCAGGCAGCCCACCTTGGTGCTCAGCCCCATAGTTTCTCATGCACAGCAAGTTAAGTAGGTAAATTTGGATCAGAATAACCGATTCAGGCTAACCAGATTCACAAGGCATTGATAGAGAAGCCAGACATACATTCATTTGTTGATTTATTCATGCATTCATATGTTCCCACCTTAAAAAAACAAAAAAAACAAAAAAAACAGGGGCGCCTGGGTGGCTCAGGTGGTTAAGTGTCCGACTTCGTCTCAGGTCATGATCTGGCGGTTCGTGGGTTCGAGCCCCACATCGGGCTTTGTGCTGACAGCCAGCTCAGAGCCTAGAGCCTGTTTCAGATTCTGTGTCTCCCTCCCCCTCTGACCCTTCCCTGCTCATACTGTCTCTCTCTCAGAAATAAATAAAACATTAAAAAAATTAAAAAAAAACAAACAACAAAAAACAAACCCTGAGGTATAATTTGCATAAAGTACACAAATGTTTGGTGTACACCTTGATGAAATAAAATTTTTTAATGTCTATTTATTTTTGAGAGAGAGAGTAGGAGGAGGGGCAGAGAGAGAGGGAGACATGGAATCCAAAGCAGGCTGCAGGCTCTGAGCTATCAACACAGAGCCTGATGCGGGGCTCAAACCCACAAACTGTGAGACCATGGCCTGAGCCGAAGTCGGACGCTTAAACTGACTGAGCCACCCGTGCACCCCTGAATTTGGTAAATTTTTAAACATGTAGACACCTGTGTAACCACCCCCCAGAATAAGATAGAGAACACTTTCCTCACCCAGGAAAGCTCCTTCATGCCCTCTCCCAATACAGGTAACCACTGGTTTTGGTCTTTTATCATTGCAAAAAAACAAAGAGATATTCCAGGGTGACAGTGTCTGGAGAAGCAGGAGGCTATTTGGAGGCTCAGATAGAGTGCTGGGGAGTGTTGGAGAGTCCGGTCATGGAGATGCCGACTGCATGGCCCCTCCAATCGCCACCCCACAATGAGGGCTGGATTCCTGTCTGCCAAGTTCGGTGTTGACTCCTCTGAGTGCTTTCTGGCTCTTTGCATGAACAGGAACGTTATCAACTGAAAGGTTTCCATTCACTGGATTACAATCACGTTCCAGTCTGGTGTCCCTGAGCTTATACCAAAATCACCCTGATTCAGAAACCTGGGTGTTTCTGGCTTTTTTAGTTACATATTTATAACCTGTTGGTTTACTCTCACATATGACTACTCTTCCAGGAGAGGCCTGATGAGTTTAACTCTTGGTGGCAGCTTTCTCCTTATTACTGGTTCCTGTGGATGTATTGCTAACCCTGAATATGAGCTGCATTAAAGACCACATATATTTGGGGTAGTGGGGTTATTTGGATCTTACTGTGTGCTGTGCTCTTTACATATAATATTCCCTACAGTCCTTCAGGGAGGGTATTATTACCCCCATTTCACAGATGAGGAAACAGGCTTAGAGAGATCAGGCAAATGACCAAGGTCGCAGAGCTAGTAATTGGCAGCACTGGGAATCAAGTCCAGCTAGTCTGATCCAAGAACCGATGCTCCTTCTGTTATCCTGTGCTACCTTTCAAAAAAGCCCACCTAGTAATTCAGCTCAGTTTCTGCCAAGCAGCACTTGGCCCTGCTTCATATTCATTCATTTCTTCAAGAAGTATTTATTTTGCCACTAAATAATGAAATCTGACAATTCCACCTGTGGGCTGCTTCACACAAGGGGACACTGGATGAGGGAAAATTCATTAGAAAACGGTAAACTTTTCAGGATCCCAGTGACACCCATGCCTCCTAGTTTGTCGGGTCACCCAGGTTCTGTGCTTGGTTCAGTGCCTATGGGCCATGTGACTCCATTGAGCCTCCAGTATTACAGAAAGGACCGATAGTGCTTTCCTGGGGGAAAGCCAAGGATGTTCTATTCTTGCGAGCAAATGCATGCAAGAGCTCAGTAACTAATCCAGGTTTCCTTTCAACATTCCTAATTCTTGGCCAATGAAGTAATGGAGAGATATGTCCTAAGATGAAGCAAGAGGTGCTCTGGTGGAACATATTGTCTTTGAAGAGCATGATTATATAGGCTTTATTACATTATCAAGGGGAGGTCTATGCAGCCGGCCCAGTGCCCAGCCTGGAATAGTCATTCACCAAATATTTGTTGAATTGAATTAAATTAGAATTATTGAATGAACACTGGACTAAGAGGGATCTTTCCCTCTCATAAACAACATGTGCATGTCTTCTGATACCCCTAGGGTTTGAGGGTATCTGGAAACTGTACTTGAAAATACAAAACTACTGAGTGGACCTGATATCAGAGTAAGATGGGGAGGGAGGAGCAGATAAGACCCGGAGTTAAGTCCTATACATTAGCTTTGGGATCTTCAGGTAAATTCCCCTGATCTCTTTGGGGCTCAGCCTCTTCTGCAATGTTCTGTTTTGTTTTGTTTTGTAAAAGAGTGAAAACACGTGTATTAGCTTCTGAGATCTGCCATAACAAATTACCACAAATCGGGTGACATAAAACAACAGAAATGCATTCTCTCTCCGTTCTGGAGGATAGAAGTCCAACACACAGGTGTTGGTAGGGTCGGTTCCTTCTGAGGCCTCTGAGGGAGAACGTTCTATCCCTTTCTCCCAGGTAGCAGTGGCAGCTGGCAATTCTTGGTGTTTCTTGGTTTATAGATGCATCATTTCAATCTGTGTCTTCATCTTCACATGGCATTTTCCCTGCATGTCTCTGTCTCTTTGACCAAAACTTCCTTTTTTATAAGGACATACTGGATTTAGAGCTGCCCTAATCCAGTATGACTTCATCATAAACTAATTACATCTGCAAAGACCCTGTTTCCAAGTAGGGTCACATTTTGAGGTTCTGGGTGAACCTTATTTGGGGGGAGACATTGTTTAACCTAGTACCACACATTACAAATGATAAAGCCTTTCTTGTCCCTGATATTATGGTACTGATGCTTCTGTACATGGGGCCCAAACAAACAAACATCTTGAGGACATTATGCTAAATGAAATCAGCCATTCGCAAAGTGACAAACACTGTAGGGTTCTACTTATATGAGGTACTTAGCATAGTCAAAGTCACAGTCTCCTTTCTGTTTGCCGGGTAAAGGGTGGATCATGTATTATAGCTTATGGGGTGCAGAGTTTCAGTTTTGCAAGATAGAAAGAATTTTGGTCATTGCTTGCACAATAGTGTGAACATACTTAACACTACTAAACTCTACTCTTAAAAATGGTTAAATGGTAAATTTTATGTTATGTATATTTTACTACAATTAAAAATTTTTTAAACATTTTTTTTTTGGATTATTCATGGCCCAGCCTAGAAACCTAATGCTTTTTTTTTTTTTTATATATAACATTGTTTTGTTTTGTGTTAAGGAAACTGCATTCTGAGTTCCAAAGAATTTTTGCAATGAGAAATGTTTTTGGATGGCTGACTTCCTGTACTTCATTACTTTATTCTGTCTGTCTTTTTCTTCCCTCATGCTGTTAGTTATAACCTGGGCAGTGGTGTGGCATCCATCATGGTTAATGGCTCCTTCAGTGATGGTCGATGGCACCGAGTCAAGGCTGTTAGGTGAGTATCTACCAAAGGGTGACACAGAGGTGGATGTGCTATCCAAGTCCCTTTGGCTCCAGTGTCCTGTTCCCCAACCTTGCCTGGCATCCTACTACTTCTGACCTAGGTCTTTCGGGGCATTTTGTTACTACCTTCCACTTTACTTTTCCCAAACACTGGCAGGCTAGAGAGGCTGAACTCCCAAATCTTTACTTGACAGAAACCTTCTGGAGAAAGAACTCTTTGATGGCTAACATGGAAGGGGGCCTTGCTATCTAGTGAGATCTAGATATCCCTAGTGAGATAGGATTTCAGGGCATGTAGACTTTGAGAAATGCTTCAAATCTCACTGTGTAGGCAATTGCGTACTTTTTTTTTTGACATTACAGAGCCTTAGAATCTGGGTGTAACCTTCCCCAATTACATATTTCCCCTCTCACAGAGGTCACTACTTTGACTTCTGATCAACTTTGGGTGAATCATTCCTTTAAAATTAGTTTTACTACCTGTGTCCAATATTCTTCACAGTATATCCTGAGAAACCAAATAGCACCAGGATTAAATTTAGCTCTATAAAAAAATGTCATTCTTACTCTTAAATACAGAGAACAAACAGAGAGTTGCTGGAAGGTTGTGGTAGGAGGAATGGGCTAAGTGGGTAAGGGACATTAAGGAATCTACTCCTGAAATCATTGTTGCACGATATGCTAACTAACTTGGATTTAAATGAAAAAAATAAATTAATTTTTTTAAAAAGAAGAAATGCAAATAAAAATTCACTCTTGCTATGTCAGATGAAGGTTCTAGGAGATGAACTGAACAGAGTCTTTGGTTCAGGTCCCTGGGGAGGTTGGTGGGTAAGGTCATGAGTAAGGCTTGGGGAACACGGGGCTACCATGATCAGTTTCCTGGTCAGCTCACATATAGGCTCTGGTTGGAGTAGCCTTGCTGGACCCCAGTCTCCTGCCCACTTTGCCTACCTCAGATGCCTGCGAGGATGTGTAAAGATAAAGAGGCAGAGCCGTGACAACTGCCCAGGTGGTTCAGAAAGCCCTTGAAAAAAGACAGTGATTTTTATGAAGCCCTGACTCTGACTGGTTGAAAAAAGGAAATGTCTTTCCCCATAGTGAATATTTATAATCTTGATCTCAAATAAATTCTAGAATATAAATTTAAAGGCTCATAGTTCAACTCAACTTCAAGATACTGCAATGTGACTTCTAAGTTCTTCATATTTCTGTCTTTATTCATCTGTAAAAGGGCTCATTCAGAATCATCCAAAGGAATATGAAATACTTGCCACATATTATCCCTTTAACTTCCATCCTGGGAACATCCGAGAACACCTGTTGTTAATTCCTTTTCCTTGAATGCGAAGGTTGGTAGAATAGTCAGATATTGTGGAAGGATTGATAAATCCTCAAAAGTGTTGTGGTTTGATTACACTCATCAAGATACATACTGGTGGGGATTCTAGGCACCTCCCAGACATCTAAGGAAACAGAGGTCAAGTGATATTCCCAAGACTATACAACTCTCTGTGAGCAGAACCAAGATTAGAATCTTAGATCAAAGCTCTTTCCATCTCACCCCATGATGTGGCAAGCCCACCCCAGCTAGGATTTCAGATATTTTAAAGGGATAAGAGAGGGCATGTTCCAGTAGAAGGGTTTCCAATGTCAAAGTATTGAGCTTGGCACCATGAAGATGATTTAGCAGACATGACTGTTATTATTGTCATCATTGATATCTCTGCTTGTGGGTCTTAGATTCCAGTGAGGGTTGAACAGAAGGAACTAACCAGGAACTGGAGAGATGGGAGGATTTAAGCAGATATTATAAATTGTATTCCAGAGGAACAGATCGGCCTAGAAGGAATGGTACAATAGATCCAAGCAGGAACTGGGTTAAGGCCATGGGTTTCAACTATAACTAGAAGGGTTGGATGAATACCTTAGTTCTCTAAAGCAGGCTTCAGGCTCAGAAATAGAAGAATTAATGAAGATGAGATCTCCAAGGGGAGCTCTGCTTGCTACATAGTCTTGTTCTGAGTAACCCTGGTCTTGTAGAAATTAATCCTAGCAGAAAAGAGAAAGCAAATCTTCATGCGTTAAGGTTCTTTAAGATGCCAGGTGCCTTACAGACTTTATCTTGGTTAATATTCACAGCAACTTGGGTTTTATTATCTTCATTTTATGGATGAGAATGATGATGGTATTGAGAACAATAGCAACATCTTCCTCTACCACTCTTCATAGAGCAGTTACATATCAGGTACCATGCTTTGTGCTTTGCACGCATAATCTCCCATCTCTGCAGTAGCCTTGTAGGATAGACTTAGTTACTCTCATTTCAGATGAGGATGCTGAAGCTTCACACATTCACTTATGCATTCGCCTACTGCAGTGAGCCATATACTATTCCAGACACATGACATACATCATTGAATATTACCACCACCTTTGCCTTGATGGTTTTGCATTCCAATGGGAGGCAGTGGACAATAAATAATGAACCTAATAACAAAGTACATTACTTATTATGTTAGAAGTTGATATCATGTTTTTTTCAAATCTAAGAAGCCACTGATTATCAGATGTATACTCATTTCAGAGATATAAAAAAATGAAAAATTCTTAGAATTGATGAGATGAAATAGGAAAAAAATAGAATTCTTTAGAGTAATAGAGGGGAGGAAATGGCAGGTCAGGCAAGCCAAACTTGCCCATCACAGCAGTCAGGTAGGAGATTCTAAAAAAGCGTATCCAAAATGGGGAGGCAATATATGGTCTCGAGGGTTGAGGACAGAACAGAATTACCTCTAAAGCTGGTTGCTAGAAGAGTTGCTACCGAGATGTGAGGCCCAGGCAACAGATTTATATTACTGTACCCCCCAAAAAGGAAGTAACGCCAGAAACCTCTTGAAGGTGAAAGAGGGGCTAAAAGCAGGAAGGTTGATTTTTAAAAATTTCCTTGAATTTACTTGAAGAATTGGAACCTAGACTCCTTTTCTACTTCGTATATTTGGCACACTGCCCTTTCCCTAACCATGGGAAAATAATGAAAGACCGTTCTCTGGAGAAAGTGAAATAAGGGTCTGGAATGGGAGGCACTAGGCATAACTACATCCTGGAGTACTGTATACTGGGCTGGGGACTGTGTGCAAGCTCATATATTGAATATTAAGAACCCTATAATTCTTCCCCCAGTGAGATTACAGAATGCTGGCAGCCATGCGTAAAGAAAGTAAAAAATTCAGGTGTCCCCCAAGAAAATAATTGAGCCAGATCGCAGCACAGTGAAGCCACAGTCAACAGAACCCATCCTGCACACAGAGCTTCCAATCTGCTTTTTAGTGCTTTTATTCTTCACCTACCTGTGAAGTGGCAGTCAGTAATCACTGGGCATTTGAATAAAGCCTCCAGTGTAAAAGATGGGTATCGCCACAAATTAACATAGTAAAGCAATTTGAAGGAAACAGACTTGAATAAAAAAATGATAAAACATATTGTGATTGTCAGAGAGGGAAGAGAGGCTATTAACACAAGAAATAAGAACAAGTTTGCTATAAAAAAGGAACATTGGAAGATCAATACTGAATTCCTTTAAAAAAGAAAATGCAACCTGTGTTTATACACCCCCTCCAAGAACTGTACAAACAGAGGCAGTTTTTTGAAGAAGGTCATGGAGCTGGGAAATTTTGGAAACCAGCTAAGAAAATGGTTAAAGCCCTTGCCACAGATGAACACCTCCACTCCACTGTGCTCAGAGTCCCTTTTGGATGACTCTCCCTGAATCCTTTAGAAACCTCTAAGCTGTCCTTTGTCCTCCCCTAGAGTAAGCCTTCCTCTACAATACCTGCTTCATTGGCTTCCTGTTTTGCTTAGAATAGCATTCACACACACCATGGCCATCATGTCACGACCGCTTCTCCCCTTACACGTTCTTCTCTGGTTCCCTTTAGTAGAAACGCCCTTCACCATCTGCTTCTGGCTGCTCTACTGCCACTTCCGGAATTCTCTGTGCTCAGTCTGTACCAGTCCTGTGTCTCTTCTCCCTTTGACATTGCCGCTTCCTGCTTGCATTACCCTTCTCCTTCACCTTACCTAACCAGCCTTCGAAAGTCATCTCAGACAGAGTCTCCTCTGAGGTTTTCCCTGATCCTTTCTCCTCCCGCATAATTCCACAGCATCCTCGTATTCCTTTACCGCAGGGTGGGGACACAATGTTGTCATTTACAATTTGATTTTTTGTTTGCCTCAGTAGACCATAAACTCCTGAGGGCCAGGAATTTTTTGTTTATTTTTGCACCTCTATCATTTAGCATGGTTGCTGGCACAGAGTAGGTACTTGAATACAGTTTTGTTAAAATGGATGGTAATTGAATGAAGCTCCAAAAATCGTGGCTTCTACAGGGATGGCCAGTCTGGAAAGATAACCGTGGATGACTATGGGGCCAGAACAGGCAAATCACCTGGCATGATGAGGCAGCTCAACATCAATGGAGCTCTGTATGTGGGTAAGTGACGTTTGACCAAGTGTAAATTATGCTGGTGCTTTCACGTTAGTCTTCCATTCGTCATGGTGGGGCTGCCCAAAGTGGTGCATTTCGCTGGATCAAATACTTGGGAATTGGGAAGCTTTCCAGATATTCTGTTCTTCCATTTTCTGAACTTCTGACTCATCGCTGAGGGGGCAGGAAGCACTTAGATGCTTTTGTGCTTTGGGCTGAGCCACCAGGAAAACCATGCTTTTCTTGTTTATAGAACAGGAATCTGCTTAATATAGCTCTGAACGTTCTCTCGGAGGAAGCACGGTCTTTCTTGGCCCTCTCAGAATTAGAATGAGTGGTATTTCTGTAATTGGCTTAGAACCCACCACTGCAGACACATAAACAAGAAAATACATCTCTATCCATACGATATTTCCTAAAAGTGCACTTAATTGAAATCATTCAGTGTCAGTGTATTTCTTTCTGTTTAAGATGACATCACATTTAACTATAAGCTGCATCTTGTTGACATTATACAACATATCAAAATTAACCAGATACTGTTTGGCTATAAGTGGTCAGTTGGGTCAGAAATCGCATGGGAGGTAGGTGTAAATAGCATTTGGTTGTGTGTCAGATTGATACATCAGTCTGTTCCCTCAAGCATAATCATTAATTGGACAGATGATGTGCACTGTTCAAGGGGCTTACAGCCCTCAGCCGAGGGACGCCTAGGTCAGTAGACACTCAAGTGTCCTAAAGAGACATCCTCCGCTTTGGCTCACCTCACCTCCTTCTTGCTTCCTGGCAGGCGGAATGAAAGAAATTGCTCTGCACACTAACAGGCAATACATGCGAGGCCTTGTGGGCTGTATTTCTCATTTTACCCTGTCCACCGATTACCACATTTCCCTCGTGGAAGACGCCGTGGATGGGAAAAACATCAACACTTGTGGAGCCAAGTAACGCCAGCTGGCCTTGCCCAAAGGACACAGCCTTCTATCCCGAGAGTCCCAGGGGCCCTGCGCCCCTGCCTGATGCCGTACACAGAGGCACGGGGACCAGGTGTGCTTCCTTTCGTCAAGGAGAAAGTACACCCTGATGAGAATCGAGACTCAAGACAGGAGTCCCCGCGTGGCCTTTCCTGCTGACACTCTGTGGGCCAAACCCAGCGGAATACTCTGTGTAGGAAGCATTGAACTTTGTCCACTGATGGTGTAGGGGCTGCCACAGATCACACATCAATGCAAATTCCAGAGCCTGTCTGCTGTAGCTCAATGACTGTGTTGTGATTCATAGTGCATAAAAAAAGAAAGAGAAAAAAAATAGAGACCCAAAGGGCAGTATTAAAATACTTCCCTCCTTCCCTGACTCATGACTCTCTTACTGACAGCAGAATGACCATTTGATCTTGAACCTCGGATTTCTCACCTTGCCTCATGAATTATTAGGATTAATCCCTTCCACTCCTCAGTGGCTAGCTCAGTCTGCTCTGACTATTCCATGAAAATAAGGATGAGGGGAGACTAGGCATGGGATCACAATTATAATGCTGTCCCCCCCAAAGTTTACCTTTAATGAAATATCCCTCGTTTTTATAATGCAAATCTAAGATGGGCACCATGATTTTGTAGCTGTCTTTTTGTATGTGTATATTTTTATAGCTGCAGATTGTCCACACAGTATACTTTTGCCAATTGGCGTGGACAACCCTGAATTCTTTGCACACTTCCAAAACATTTTCTCCCAAAAGAGACTTGTTTGGGCCCTTTTGGCATCATTTGGAGTGGGAGAGGTAACTTGGGGTGAACACTTTGGGGAGCTGACCATTCTCTTTCAGTAAATGTTGATGGGTCAAGGAGATGAATATGAAGCTTCCAAAATAAGCAGATTAAAAGGCACCTGTGTTACTGAGGGGGTCACTGTCATTTTTGTTTCAAGCGAGGGGGTCTGTCTGTAGTGAACTTGAATAAAAGAGAGGAAGAAGGCTAGAACTCTTTCATTCAGTCTGGTATTCATTTGGGGGCGGTGTTATGGATCCTGGCAGAGGCACTGTCCACAAAGGGACACTGACCCGATTAGTAACGAGCGGTAGAAATGATCCCTCCAAGTCTTACAGTGGTGATTCTAAGGCTGTTCCGGGACAGGGGATGTCCTCAGCGTGGTCTGAGCGTCCGAGCAAGAACCAGACAGGGCTGCTTCCTCTGAGCTGTCCGCCGTGCCCCTGCACTGTTCACACTTGTGACCCCGCAGGCAGCTGGCTCACTGGCAGGTGTCCAGGACGGGACTTGCTAAGGGAAAGGTGAGATGTACACTGTCCCCAAAGAGAAGGGAAATGTGATCCAACTCACATAAGAGCCTATAATTAGCCCGTCATGACTCGCCTCTTATGTGTGCACCATCTGCTGCAAAGATCTGAGCTTTGGGCAAAGCACAGTGTGGGCACTTTAAGAATTCTGAAAAATGGGGCACTGGGGTGGCTCAGGCGATTGAGCGTCCCTCTTGATTTGACTCAGGTAGTCATCCCAGGGTTGTGGGAATCAAGCCCCGTGTCGAGCTCTGCACTGAGTGTGCAGACTGTCAGAAGAGATTCTCTCTCTCCCTCTCTCTTTCCCCCTCCCCTGTTGTCTCTCTCTTTCTAAAATAAAAAATATATATATTCTGAGAAATGAATAAATACATTAGAGATGTTCACTTTGTGCGTCCGCCTTCTGCCTCCCACCTTTGGGACCTTTGATGACCAGGACCCTCCCTGCTGGAGGAAGAACAATGGAGGTAATAATGACAAGGGTCATAACAGCAACAGGCATGATCATTCCTTCCCACATGTGGAGGTCACCTTGGGAGTACAGTTTGCAGGAAAACCAGGTAGTGGAAAGCTCGTCTTGTTTGTTTATTTGTTTTGTGCCCTATTTTAGTTAATCACGAAATCTTCCTGCTAGCGATCAGCTTAGAAAATACAGAAGTATCATGTTGCTATGCTCTTATATCCTTCAGTCTGTATCCTACACGATTTCCTGAACTCTTTGTGGATTTTCGTGTCTTTGCACAATTTTTTGGTGGCATTTTCTCAGCCTAGAAGTTTACATTCCTTAAGCTAACATATCTGTATTCTCTGTCCCCTTCAGGGACTCGATCAGAAGATGTCTTGGAAAGCGGCTTTTACCACCTCCCAACCACCTTCACCTCACCACCTTTTCCTTGGGGAAGCTAGGACCAGTGCTTCCCAAGATACCATGGGGCTGCTTTCCTCGCACAGTTTGAATCCATGGCCTCCAGCCAAAACACAAGACAAAACAAAACACAACAAACAAACAAAAACCATTGTTATTTTAGCAAAATATCCAGCTGAGCTGAAGACACCAGAGTTATGCTGTAGACAAGCTTTTCCCTGCAGGTGTTATCCAGAGAAAAATGCAATGACCCAGGCGTGAGGTCCTAGGAGCCAGTGTAGAAGCTGATTAAGAATTGTGAGCTACCTTTCCCCTACCCCCACCCTGGGCGGGTCGGGAAGGCATGAGGAAGGGTGACACCATGGTGGGCTGGGGGCAGTAGGGATCCTGTTGGAAAGAGGGCACCAGAATAGGGTGACCCACAAGGAACTAATCCCCTGGGGGCTCAGGATCAGAGAACATGGTAAGAGACAATATACCCCAAGCCAAGAGCAAGGCTCTTTCACCCTTCCAGTGAGCAAAACCCAAGAGATATGGAATGAGTTTATAGTGGACGTGGTTGTGGGGATAAAAACTTTGTTCTGAAGCTGAGGAACTGGGCTTGGGGTCAATGGCTGGAGAGCAGGGACGATCTCAGGCTGGGTCTGTGGGTGCCCCGGTTTCCTCTCTGTCTGTTATCTATTGCTACAAAAACCTGCATGCCAGGCAGCCACAAAACCTCAGGGGCAACCACAGTAAGGACCGATGGCTCTCATGCCCTGAGCGGTCAGCCTGGCGGCTCTCGGCCGGGCTTGGCCAGGTGGTTATTCTGGTCTCAGCTGACTTGTTCGCATGGATGGCAGTTGGCTGATTTAGGATGGCCTTGGCTGGGATGATGAGGTGACTTGAGTCTGTTCCATGTGGCTCTCACCTCCCTGTGGGCCCAGTGGATAGGTTGACATGCCCTTTTTACTGGAGAAGAGGTCAAAGAATAGACTAAATGTGTTAGACCTTCGACAGCCTAGGTTTGGAACTGCCATGGTCCCTTCTGCCACATCCTGTTAGTCAAAGATGTAAGAGATGAAGAAATAGACCACACCTCTGTAGAAGAGAGACTAAGTCACTCAGCAGAGGGCGAGATACAGCGAGGGTGAAAAATCCAAATCTGAGCCATTGATGGAATCAGTCCGCACAGCAAGACATGCAGTGGGGGTGAGGTGGCTCCCGGCCGTGGTTGTCCCTGCGGTGGGGACGAGGTCTGTGAAAGTGTCGGTGGCCAGCCTATGGGTCCATACCTGCCCTTCCTCCAGCCTCATCTGCTGGGCCCTGTCCTCCTTCTTCCTTCTGCCCATTGCCTGATACTTGGCAGCCATGTTGTTATTCTGAGGAGGGGTAACTAGCAGTGGGACAGGACTTGTGCCATAGCTCTGGGGTAGTGGCTCTACTGAGAGAACATTGAAGAAGCTTCCTGGGCCCTTGGCTCCAGAGAGAGGTTTGAGGAGCCAGGGAGCTGGGAGGTGAACACAATGCCTGTCCTGGCCGGGAAGGCTATCGTGAAGCATGGGTTCCTAAAGATCTTTTGTCCCACAGCGAGGACCTGAGAAAATTCCCCAGGCTTCCATGTGTTCTAAGCAAGGATGGCTGAAGACGGGGTGGGGACAGGGGGTGTTCTTGCCTGTCCTATTAACACTGGCTTAGTTTCCTCTCATCCAGTTGTGGGATTTCTTCTGGAAGGCTGGGGTGGGGGGGATCTTGTTCGTCCCCGCACTGTCCCAGAAGCCCGTGAGTAGCAGCCTGATGCCCCTGGCCTGGTGGGCACCACTCTGAATGGCCACCCTGCTTGGCCACCCTCTATTTGCTTTTCATTTCCAGGCCTGGTCCTGTCCCAGCCTCCGAGCCCACGCCAACACAAACAGGCCTCAGGCTTCCATACACTCAGTGCCTTGGTTTCAGAGTAACTGGTGCTTTCCTTCCGACTTCCCTCCTTGCCTCCCTTCACCACCCACCTCATCCCTTCTCCCCCTGCCGAGCAGGCTGCCTCCTCCCTGAGTGGGAGGAAGGATCTCGGAAATGTGCCTGGAGCTGGCAGCCCCAGTGCTTTCCACTTGGAGGAAATGCTGCATTTTTCACCTTTAACCCAGAAAAATATGGTTCTCAGAATGCTTGTTTTTAGCACTGAGAGTTCCCAAAGGAAGAAGAATAGGGAGTAGGAGCGGCTCCCAACCCCTCTCAGCCCTGACAGCCAACCCCCTGCCCCAGAAGTCTGTTCCTCCTCAGAAGGGGAGCGCCTGGGGCGGCCTGCAGAGGCCCAGCTGCTGGGGAAAATAAAGGCAAAGAATTCCAGCTCCGAGTAGAAAGACCATTAATCTTTTAGGAGAGGGGTCTGGACAAAGCATTAGCCACTCCACACTCCCTTCATGGCCTCTTATAGCTCCGGCCCAGACCAGCCGCACCCGGTAGCTGCCCTTGGGATGGAGGTAGGGGTGCGGGTGTGCCCTGAACCAGACCATACCCTTAGCTGATAAGGTGCGATCAGCTGCTCAGAGGTCTCAGCGGAAGTGACAGGCTGTCCCTCGGAAGTTCCTGCTTACAGGTGGCTACATTTGGGCAATGACATGGCCTGACTTCCGGGGTAGGCCCGGTGAGTAATTACACTCCAGTCCCACGTTCACGTGCTCCACCTTAATGACAGCCCTCCTTTGATGGCGCACAGAGCAGATGCGCACGGCCTGTTTGGCTTGGCAAGACAAGCTGGCCAGAAAGACAGGGCGCCTTGCCCATGGTCCTTCCGTGAGGACACAAGCATGATGCTTCATTGTGGAACTTCTCACCCCTTACCCCGACCTGCAGTCAGCACCAGCTGAGGGACCCCAGGATTATTCAGTGGCCTTCTGGCGTGTCTTCAGGTGAGCTGTCACAGGTAGCATAGTCCTGTGGGTGAGGGGCCAGTGCCCAGGTGTCTGCTTACTGGTTTCTCATCCGAGCTCGAATCTGCCTTCTTGCAAAGGTCTCTTCTCAGTGACTGGTTCAAATCCATCTGAGAGCAGAAACCAAAGCCATTCCATCCGAGTGGGGAAAAGGGCCCCCCAGGATGCAATAAGGTCTGGGTTTGAAATTTTTTTTCCCTTCTCGCCTTCACCTCCGCCTCCACAAATAGCCTCCAGAACTCAGGGGAGCTGCTGCAAATTGTTTCCAAGCAGCAGCGAGCTCCCGGGGGCCCCGGCCAAGCCAAGCGCCGAAAGCGCGGGGCAGGCAGCAGGGACAACTCTCCGTCCCCCCTCCACCGCTTCGTGTCTGCCTTTGCAGAGGCTTCTCTGGTCCTCGAAAGGCTCCTGGGAGCACTTGTCTTTCCCTGGAAGGATGTGAGAGGAACACTATGTCTCAGCATTGGGACGAGGGCGCTGCTTTCTATTTGTCTATCTTTATCTTGCTGACCTGCTCACGCTCCAAGTGGTTTACGAAGGCACAGAAATCTCCAAACATGTGGGGTGATCCACGCCACCCCCCGCTCAGTGTCCCAGCTGCCCACCTCCAAGCAAGGGCCCAGCCTGGGGCTCTAGCCTTCTTGGACAGCCCGCTTATGAGGCTGCAGCTCTGCCTTGGCTAAAGAGGACTTAGATTGGAATGTCTCTGAGAAGGAAGGCCAGGGGAGCTCAAGAAATTCGCTCAGCTATCCTCATTTAGCAACGAAAGTAACGGGCACCGGGCCAGAGGCTCAGCTGCAGCAAGTGCCGTTAGGAAACAGGCTACAGGAAAGCAGAGGCCAGGTGAAGAGACTATCAGACCAAGAGAGTGTGGAGGAGAGTGGTATGAGTTCAAGGCTGCCCCGGCTGCAGTCCTGTGTTGTCACAAACTTCAGCTCCGAAGGGGACCTGGGGGTACATGGGTGTGAAATGGGGGCACTGTCAGAGCAGAAGACATGCCCACTGGTTGTCCGAGTCAACGTTTCTACAACCTCACACGTGAGGGAAGCTGGGTGACAGCCTGATGCAGCCCCTCAAACAGGCCCGGGGAGGTGAAATGTTGCGCCAAGGCTTACTGTGACATGACTGCCTCTGGCCTGGCAGCCTGAAGCCGTGGGGGTTCATACAGAGGCTTGGGGGCTGTTAGGAGGGAGGGACGCCAGAATGATCTCCCGGGGCCTCATGAGCATTGCCTTAGAGCTCCCCTTCCTTAACGGGCCAACGTGTGTTTGCTTCGTGATCATTTACTAAGGATTTGCTCTGTGGGAGCCAAACCCTGGAGGAGACACGGCATATGAAGGAGAGAGAAGACTCGGCTCCTCAAATCAAATCCACCTGGGCTTGGTCTCATCTGACATGCTCACTGGGCACCTGCTCCTTCAAAGCTGTCAGGAGAGACTCTCTTCAAGGCCTGTTCCCTCTCGTGAGAGCTCTCGACGAGGCTACCCACCCGGATAATCTTCCTTTTTATTAACACATGTCAACTGAAGGTCAACCTAATCCTGAGAGTGCCATCCTGTTACAGTCACCGGTCGGGCTCACACTCCAGGGAATGGGACTGTCGCAGGCCTGTACCCTGGGGGCGAGATTCTTGGGGACTCAGACTCCTGCTTGCCAGAACCCATCAACCCTGACTGTGGGCTGTGCTACCTCCACACAGTACTTCACCGGAAACCAGATTTGTTTTCCTAAGACACACTTTATGTCATGTGCTCTCTCAGTAAGGCATGTGCCACGGTCTGCTACTTCCCTACACAAATGAGTCAAAGAAAGACTCCTAGGATAAAGGGACTTCTATTCCCAGAGGGCAGCAAAAGATTTCAAAGTCCCTATTCATAGTTCCTGAAAGTCCTGTTTCCCTTGGGCCCAGGGACCCTTACCAATAATGAAGGGCCCCTGATGGAGTTCAGCTGCTGGTGTGGGCGCCCTGAGGACTGGCTGAAACCGACCCCGGGGCTGCCTTCTCTAGCGGCCACCCCAGCACGAGCCCTGAGCAGCCCCATTCTGTGCTCCTGCTGGTCGCCCCATCATCTTAGAGAAAGTAGTGTGTAAGCAGAGCTGTGCATTAGGTCGGAACCTTCGTTAGTCAGCTGGTATAGAAGACCACATTTTATGGCATCGAAAAGTTCATTGGGAAGTGCTTGGGAATAGTGTGCCAATGGTTCCTAGTGGGAAATCTGAGTGTTGTTTTTAGTCCCAATCAAATCAACGCCAAATATCTTTGCCTGACTTTCAAAGTCACCCATTATTTAATGAAAATATGAATAGTATAAATAAATTACGTACTAAAGGAATTCAATAAGGAATAAGAAATTTAAATATTTCCATACACTAGAGTGTTACACATCCATGAAAGAACAATGCATATAAATATTCTACTGATATGAAAAGATCTTCAAAATATGTTAAATAAAAGAATCAGGTTTGAAAACAGAATATACACTATAACCCTTCTTATAGGCACACATATACATGTCTATGGAAATGTCTAAATGTTTACATATACACATTCACATAGGAAAAATGTCTGAGAGGATAAAAGGCAAAGTGTTAAAAATAGGTAATGCTGTATAAGAAGACAGTGTGATTTTTTTTTCCTTTTCCTTTCATTTATTTTCTAGTTTGTCTTCAGTGAGCCTGTAGTAAATATTTATTGTTTTGTTCACTCGGAATTCTACCTCTCTTCTTTTCGGGGAATTGGTCCTCCCCCGACTCTGAATGTCTGGTTTTGTAAAAGGAAGAAAATTCTGGATGTAGAGAAGAGACGTGTTAGCCCCAGGTAAAGTGAGGGTCTACTGTCCCACGTGGCCTGCAGAACTTACCGGGACTCACCTACCCATCAGGTAAATGTCTGAGAGATGCCAGAATGGCTGTCTTCTGAAGTAGATACCCAATTCTGGGAAGAAGGTAGGGACAGAAATGGACCACGTGGTTATGCAAACTGTCATTTGGAAGGATACAGAGACCTTAACCCAGAGAAAAGGAAATCAATTTCCAGGCAGGGAGGAGGTGCACGTGGTGGTGGATGGTGGGCAGGAGGAGGGCTTGAACCTGTTGTCACCTCAGTCAAGCCTATTTATCCTTTATCCACGGCCATCAAAGAGATGTGAGGTGAAAGCAAATTTTTGAGGAGGAAAAAAGGGTCATCACATTCAACAAATACTTGAGGACCTCCGGTGAACAAACTCTCCCCGGCTCACCTGGGAAGTAGTGCCTTAGGCCACTACCGGGAGCCTCCATTTCTTGTCTTAAGCATGCAAATTCCATGAGGACCCCTGTCTTTCCATGGTTGGAGACAATGTCATGGACGGATCCCCTCTCTGTAAAATAACGTAGTTCTTATATCTAGGAAATACACTAGGCCATGTATTGGCTTTTCAAGGTACAGTTATTTCAGGAACACTTACCCAGCTCTTGTGATGTGGCTGATGGATACAATGCCGAGCTCTATGGGTGCAGCGCCCACTGAGACGCTCCTCAATTTCTGTGTCGAAGAAAGCGTTAGAACCTTGGTGCGCAGAGAGGTGGGGGTGCTGTGCATAGGTGGGGTGCCCAGAGGGGTGGGGGTGCTACACAGAGGTGGGGTGTGTGGAGAGGTGGGGGTGCTGCACAGAAGTGGAGTGCTATGCAGAGGTGAGGTGTGTGGAGAGGTGGGGTACCCGGAAGGGTGAGGGTGCTGTGCAGAGGTGGGGTGCAGAGAGAGGTGGGGTGCCTGGAGGGATGGGGTGCTGCAGAGGTGGGGTGCAGGGAGAGATGGGGTTGCTATGCAGAGATGGGGTGCCCTGAGGGGTGGGGGTGCTGCACAGAGGTGGAATGCAGGGAGAGGTAGGGTGCTGCACAGAGGTGGGGTGCGTGGACAGATGGGGTGTGTGGAGAGGTGGAGGTCCTGGGACACTGGAAGAGACTTCTCTGAGCCAGCAATGTTTTAACAGAGATGTGAGGATGGAGACAGTTACCCAAGTAAAGAAAGGTAGAGTCCAGCATCTGAGCAGGCAGGAACAGGCCCCATGGCTCATCTTTGCAGGCCTCTTGCCGTGTAACAAACACCCCTCTGGGTGGTGCATCTTATCCATGTTTAAGGCATTTACACCTTTGAGGTGCTGGTCACAAAGTCAGAGGCGTTCCTGAGGTTTCTGGAGGGATAGAGACACCTGTGACAGTCCCACATCTACGCTGTTGGGAGCATCATGTGCACTGTGGGAATCCTCCCAACAGCTTTGCAAAAAGAGATGATCAGGACCCACCATTTAGAGTGGAGGAGAATGAGAGGTTGGGCAATTCCCCCAAGGTGGCCCAGGTAGGAGGTGGTGAAACCTGCTGGGAGCCAGCTCTGCACACTCAGGCACGGCAGCCGCAGCCTGGCCTCATGGGAAACCCCCATCACAGGAGAGGAAAGGAGCCACCAATGGAAACAGAAAATTAGACTCGAGGTCCATTTGCGAAAGGTGTGGGCCATTGGCTGTTGGTAATTGGGCCATTTGGGATTAAGAGCGTGCACGTGTCTGGCACTCTGCTTCTTCAGGGCCTCCTTCCTGCCCTGATTCCTGAATCAGAATCCGCACTGAGGACAAGGCGAGTGGGGGTGTGAGCAAGCACCTGCAGGGATAAGCAGCCAGCCAGCCGGGCTCGGGCCTTGGAAGGCTGTCTGCGGCGAAGATGTGAAGACGTGGGTCCACAGCAGTGACAAAGCTGGCTGGGGTCACAGGGGAAACAGATTTGCACCTGAGCTGCGACCTCAGACTCATTCTTACCTTTCGAAGGTTCAGGGAGAACTTTAATCAGCCAGTAAGTATACTTCAGTTACACTCATTTTAACATGATTTCTTCTCCCTAGGTTTTACCAAAATCATCCTCAAAAGCTTTTCTTTTCAATCTGAGACTAATCACTCTGGGATAAAATCATTTCCAATTTAATCCCAAATTAGTTCAAAACATCTCTAGTTACATCAACTTCGCTGGTTATGAGACTGAATAAATACCTTTAATTCAATTTTTCTGTTAGTCACTCCAGAGGAAGGGTACTGGATACTTTATAGGCCATTTAAAACTAATTCTTTTTCATTAAAAAAATTTTTTTTAATGTTTGTATTTATTTCAGGGGAGGGCCAGAGAGAGGGGGAGACACAGAATCCGAAGCAGTCTCCAGGTTCTGAGCTAGCTGTCAGCGCAGAGCCTGATGCAGGGCTCGAACCCACGAACTGTGACCTGAGCAGAGGTCGGATGCTTAACTGACTGAGCCACCCAGACGCCCTGAGGCCATTTAAAGCTAATTCTTACACAGCTCTTTTGTAAAGAACTGGAGTTTGTTAACTTTTTTAGTGATGTCGAATACATTAAAAACAAATTCATACATCTCTATTTTCCTGTCCCTCATACTTATATTGCTCCTCTCTTTCTGACCTTTTCAAAGTCCCTAGGGTTGATGGTGTTATAAATTTCGGCTCAAGAATTCACCATCTGGGAAACAAGTTATGGATGGACATCTCCATGAAGAACAGACCACATGTACACACTCTTCTAGGACTTAAATGCTAACACGTGTTTCACAACTAATTCACAATCGGTCTACAGTTTCTTCAGGTTAAAATGTGGCCCATTCATACTTTAGTTGTTACTCTGGGTAAAGCACAAGCTACACAGGACGAAAGACTTAATTTTTCCCCTTATGAAACTCTACTTAAGATCACTTCATACTTGAAAATTACCAAGGTTTTGTGGTATCAATGACTGGATTTCCAAATTGGGTAACTTGAGATAAAACTAATTTTGATATATTCCTAGAAGCTCCAGAAATGTTTGTCTTTAGAGGAAAGAAATTAGAAACCATACTTTAAGGACCAGTATTACTTGTTTTATAATGTTGGATTCCCACTTTTCCATTATTTTTATGCTAACATTTCTGGCACACAGAATATAGATTTAGTGGAAGATGTGGACAATTATGTCAATGACATAGCAATGTATTAAAATATTAAAAACGTATAGCCCTGTGACTGCTTCATAAACCAGTATAATTCTTATGAGAATTAACAGAAGTATTAAACAAAGCAGAAGCTACTTTTACTTAAGTGCTTACAACAGGAGAATAAAACAACAGTAATGCCCAAATTCATCTGTGTAAGTTGTAAGAAAATATATTTATTTTTTCATGACAATACTATGATAAAATTGTTAAATACATGCATGTTTTAAAAACAAACATAAGTAACATCTTTGGAGTTAACAGCCAAGCATACTAGTTTTACATTTAAGATGTCTTAGTAATAGGTTACTTATATTCTATGTTCTTGATATAACCATGTTCTCCAAAAGATACGGAAACTAAATTCTGAAATTATACGAGGATATAAAATGTTCAAATTTTCCATTCTAACAGTAACATAATCTCCACATTTTCACAAGGCAGAAAATACTTCAGTTGTCATCTCTGTTAAGTGGAGTTGTTTTATTCCATGTTGAACTCGGAATTCTGGGAATCAGACCGAATGACACAAATATACTGCAATCTGTAGTCTGCTTCCTCTGCACGAGCATTTAAATGTTTCCTTATAGAATTAAGCATGATTTTAGGTACAGAACATAACAAATGATAGCTCAGTTTTTTTTTTTTTAATCTGTAGTGGTGACATTTTAAGAAATGAAAACGGGAACAGTGTTGGATTTGGTTTCTCCCTTTCAGCTACATCTGCACAAACCTGACCAAACAAAAATTAGTAAACAGTTACTAGTACTTATTTTACAAACTGAAAATATTTAACACAGAACCCTTTAAAAAAACATTCTACAAACAACCTTATAAAAAACAAAAGTTATATCTGTTCACAGTATGTGTATTTTGTAAACAGTAATTCACTCTAAAATTTTGAAAGTAAAAACTGGCAATTTCCTAACATTATAAAGATGATCTCTGACTTCTGGCTAACTAATAAAAGAGAAGAAAAGGCAACACTTGCATTCTTTTAGGATAGTTAAGAATTTTTAAATGATTTTTTTTTTCCTTTGGACATGTTTTTAAGGTGGTACAATGTCAAATTTTGGATGTCTTTCTATCCAAGCCAATCTTTTTCAAGCAATTCTGAATTGAAATGTATTCCAGAAAAAGCCATGCTCCTTTTTGAGAAAATAGTAGGATCAAACAAATCCCAGGGTATCTTACAATACCCACCCTTCCACAACAACGAACCAAACAGGGTTTCTTCTTGTGTGTGGTCTTCAATTATTCATAACATATTCACATTTTCCCAAAATGTTATGTTGGAAGGGAAAAATTAAGATGAGTATACCACAAATATCCAAAAAGTTTTGGAATCAAATTGAGGGCAGAATATTTGAAAAATGTTTAATGAAAATCATTATTTACTATTGTTTTCTATGCTCAATTACAAAAATACTAATGCTAAATCTAACAGTTAACTTGTCCATGTTTCAATGAAAATTGTATTACCACCTAGAAATCTTCTGATCTCATATAATGGAATGCTTAGGAGAAATAATAAGTTCAGAAATTGAAAGTTACCCCTTTTTAAAATGGAATAATTATGAAGGGAAGTACATTTTAAATGTGTGAGGAACTTCAATACATTTAAATAAACCATTCAACCAGGTAGACAAACTATTTTTGACTTAAGGACAGCATAAGGTCGATGTTATTAGTTATTAGGGCTTTTTAAAAATTCTGATTGGCTACTGCAAAGGCAATCTCAGAAGATTAATGTAATTTGTAATGTAATACAAATTAATTTCCTTATCAATTAAATATTAATTTCCCCCATTCACATCTCTTAGTTATAGCAATCAAAAAGTACTATATTACTGCTGCTTTGTGTTTGGTTAATATTCAATCAGTTATAGCTTCTTTATTTAAGAGACTTTGAATTTATAGTTTCTATGGTTCTTCAACTAGGCACTTGCACATAAAAAAAATTCAGAAGTTTTCCCTCTTAAAAGACGGCTTTTAATTTCCATGAAAATGTTGCAGTTATGTCTTGTATAGGTAAATTCTATTACTTAGACATTTATAATCCAAAATATTAACACTCTTAATGTAGGGAGAAACAAGCACTACTTATGGTTAAAAACAACAGAAACCTACCAGAACTCAGTATCATGATCATAAGAATTTGGATATATTCTAGATCAAATCACATCCTCTGGAATTTTACCATACATGATAAATAAAGCCTGACATATCAATCAACTGAATTTTCTTCTTAATTCTCCATACAGACATAAAAAATAGCTCACTGTATTATAACTGGCATGAATATGATTGTGTAATAGTTAAGACAAAAGCTCAAATTGAAAAGAAATAAAAATCTCACAACTCTATTGAAATAAGATGTTTAAATATTAATAGCCCTGGTATGTAGTCCATGAAGACAAAAATAGAGCAAATTTAAAGCAAGGGCTTTCCAATGATATTCTGAGGTCATATCTAAAAGATGCATTTACAGTAAGTTTAGAAAATAATTTGCTTCTGTGAAAAATTTCCTTCTGGATATAAAAAGATGGATGGGCAGGGTACCATGGAATTTCAGTTCAGCGGGAAATACCAGTTTAAAGTAAATGCTTTGAAAAAGTAGTTTATCCAGACAATGAATGAATGCTTAGATGAGTCAGTGAAGCTCACACATCAGTGTAGTGTTGGTTTGCTGAACACATGCTGGTTGGTACAACCGGGTCCGTTTGGTAGCCATCAAATAAAAAGACACTATGACTACTCATAATGAGGGAGGACTATAACATCCAGTGGCCCTTTTGCAGGAGGCTTTCCCAAGTTTTCACTGAAACTGGAACTACTTCTCGAGTAGATTTGAATCTTTCAGCTGATAGTCTTAGATCAACCCAAGCTAGATCTAGATATATCCTACCCTTCAGGAAAACTGTTTAATCTGCACATTCTGGAATGAGACTCAATACACAATGACTCACTGAACTCCCCCTATGTACCTAGTCTGTGTAATGAGCTAATGATCTCACATTTGACTTCTGAGATGCTTAACTTTAGATAAGAAATCTTAAAAGGCATTTTATAAAAGATATGCAAATTTTTAAATGGTTCAAAACAGAAAACATTAAAAATTACTTTAGCATCAACAGAAAAAAAATGTCTTATCAGATTATGTGCCTGAGCAGAAAAATTTGAGATAACATTTTCTGCATTTTGAATGTTAGGAAGTACTTTAATTTCAAAATACCATAAAACTGATTTCAAATTCTTTTTGGAAGAAAACAGCCCCTAGTCTCCTTTACTAATCCACATCTAATTATTCAAACACAGAAAGGACTGTAATGTTCTTTACACATGGACAATATGAAGATAGTTAAGAATTACAGGACTAATAATTTCCAGCAAGAATAGAAGTTGCATAAAGTTGTAACGGCATGACTTTTACCACAGTTTCTGAGAGTGCAATAGTACTAGATGTCTAAATGCAGATCTTCAGATCCACGAGCCGTGAGAGTAATGCTGGTATGGAAAATGAGGCTGAAACTTCTGCCCTTAGCTTTTTCCATGAATGGCTGCTTCTAAGTCTCAGCTGCAGGAACAGAGCACCTCTATCGCCTAAGCACATAAGCACACAATTATGCAGATACCCAGGGCCACAATCTCAAATTCAGGCTTCTACGGGTTCAATACATTGATGACTTCAACTGTATATGGAGATTAATCCATGCAGTACATAATGTACAAGCTCTAACATCAAAATTCTAGCTAAGTCTTCTAAGAATATTTTTATACTAAATATCGTTTAGGAGGGCACTCACAAGAGAAAGGCAGCCATAAAGACCACCAGAATCTCCATTTCTCACAAGGGAAGCTTGATCTGAAATTGGCTTACAAGTGAACTGGCTTATAAGAGATGTGAAAACGTATCCAAATGTGCAGTACTAGTAGACAGACACGGTAGGGCATAATCGTAGTTCAGATTATTTAGAATGTTCTAAGCAATGACTAGGCCTTAGCTGAGGAAAGAGGGATTTCCCAATTATTCCCCCAGTCAGGAAGGGCTGCAGGGAACACCTCTAGTCTCCCCTCCCCCAGGGAGATGAGCTACCATGACCGAACAAAGCAGCACTCCTACGAGAGTGCTTTTCACACCTGAGCATGGTCCTGGCATTGACAGACAATGCACATTTACCAGGTCTCCAGTGCCACAAACAACTGGGTATGTGACAAAGGGCATCTTCTCTCTCCACCCTTCCTTTTCCTCTCCCTGTGTCGAGGCCACCTCTATATGCCCAGGTTGGGGATGTGGGGGTGGGTGGGAGATAATAACTGGACTTGCATAGTGGGTCTGGCTGTCTTCCATTTAGTGGGGAAGGGCAAGGAAGCTGCTTTGGCCTGAGACCTGAACCACACACTTTTAAGCACACAGCAGGTTATCAGGAGTCTGCCCAGACTAACAGTGTTCCTCTGGTTCCCATTAACCTAGCGGCCACTGTGTAGGGAACTCTGTAGGCAGGGGAGAGCCGAGCAGCCCTCTGAACCTTTTTCATGCAGGAAAAGCACTGCAGTCTTGGACAAGGTGCAACGACTCAAGAGCCCAGTGATATTCACTGTTAGCTGAACAAATGAGTTGCTATATAGGCTGGAAAGGGCACTGGCTCCACATGGCCACAGCTGCCATGCATAATGCATATACACTGACGACTGAGATCAAGCAATGTCTGCTGGCCTTTCTTCTCCCATTCTCAGTGTGGTATAGTTCAGACCAAAACACTTTGACCGTAGCCAACACTTGCTATCATAAGGAGATGAAATACAGGATCCATCGGTTTCAGTGGGGAACGAGGCATGAGTTGGGGGCAGGAGGGGTTTGGTAATGACCAGCTCCAGCAGGGAACGAAGGCAGCCCTGGGCCTGAGTGTCTGGGATGCAAGCTAAGGAAAGGAGCCTAAGCAGATAAAGAAGAGCCAACTGTTAGGGATGGCTCTCGTTTGGTATATTTTTCATTGTTGAAAATCCCAAGGAGCTATTACATGATTTTAATATACTGTGTGTGTATATCATTAGTTCTAGTTCATCCCACGTGTCCATATAATAATGAAGCTCAAGAATTTAGCCAAATTCTAGTAATTAAAACCAGGATTCCTAGAGTACCCAAATGGATTTTGCTCCTTGTCACCCTGTGGTTTTTCTCCATGACATAGTTCTTATAAAAGAAACATTAGAAGCTAGGAAAAAAAGGTAAATGAGCCATTATATGTAAATACATCACCGAACTTCAGATGATAAAAAAAGAAAAGAAAAAAACAGGCACATTTTGATGTATTCAGATATTTCCATTTTTCAGGTACTTTGCCATAACTATCAAAAGACAAAATATACAGACAACGTGGGGGTGGCGGAAATAGAAGATATACTTTTGAGTTTTTCACTGTGACCACATTCATCCTAGACCTCACTTATGAAGACCAGACATGGGCAGAGGATGCTGTGAAGACACGCGATCACGGGCAGCTCACAAAGAAAATGCTGTACCCTTAATACAGGCATGTCTGCGGACTCAAACGGACTTTGTGACAGTTCATAGAAAACAGCCCTTGAGTAACTATTCCTATAGGAAGCATTAGCTTTTTAGTTTTATATAAACAGTCTGAACTCATGATCATTTCAGAGGGAGAACTTGCCAAAATGCCTGATCAGGAAGAACATTCGCTACGAGGTGTCGAAGGTCATCACTGCCTGGGTGCGGGGGAGCTCCCTGGCACGGTCTTCTCAGGAGGCACTGAAGCCACTTAGGGCTGCACACATAGCTAATGCAGCGAGACTGCTCAGTCGTCACCTCAAACAGCAACTCACTGGAATTCTATGTTTATCAATAATATTGAATTTGCACACGTTTATAAAACTGACACTGTCACATGCCAAAAAACACACACAAAAAAAACAAAAAAAACCCCAGATGTTTTAAAAAACTTAGATCTAGAGTCTTAGAAATTTCAGTTTTAAATATTAGGGCAACCAACTGCAATAAGGGAAGTTAGCATGCAAGCTACAAAGTGAGGGACAGGTTTGTAAAACCTCCCAAAGCAAGAGAACACAATTCTGATTTGGGCTGGTCAGTGTCACGCTCATTTTCAACGTTTGTACCCCTGAGAAAACTGTTTGATAACCATTATACAGTAGGCATGGGAATCAGTATACTTTATCAAACAAAACACTAAGTAGCTGCTGCTACATTAAAACTTCTGTTAATCTTTTGTAAATCCTGTGGCTAGAGGAGAATAATGTTAAAAGTTTCAAAATCTGTGCTTGGTTTTCATCTAGAATGAAGCAAGTGTCAGGCAAATAAACATCGTCTGTTACTTTGACATTTTTCTCCTGTGCCTGTAAATCTGCTTGCAATTCCACAAAGTATCCATGTGAGAAAACCATGAACAGAACAGAACACGTGGTTGTGGGATCTGTTTGGCATGAATGGGACTAGACAGGATTGGCCGAGGAGTGCTTCCCGAAGGTGGGGCACGGGAGAATCCTTTGGCTCTAATCACAGATAGCTCCAAAACTTGAGTTGCATGGTCTGAATTTCTGAGTTACTCTACTTGGGCTGTGAGATTATGTTAGAAGCACATTAACACTTTGAGTGTGACTTGTGCCGTGAGGTCCACCTTGCTAGCAATACTTCACAGGATCCCTCCGAGATGCCCAGTGCTGGCACGGCAACGCCAGCAGTGAGAGCGTACTGAGATGGCAGACTGAAGTGATAGAGTGACACCGTTAGTCGTTCGGTTTGTTCTGGAAGAAGTTTGTAAAGGACCACCCTCCTCCATTCGATTTCGGAGAGTCTTCATCTTTAGGAGGGATCAAAAACTGTCGGGAGTTAATGGAGCAGGGACTTCCAAAAGAGACAATTTCACTGTTGCTGTCTGTGGATTTGGGAGAGTCTGGAGATACTAAGGTCCAAGTATTTACATTTGCCTGAGGTCTGTAACCTGCAGTTTTGTCTAAGTCATCGTCTGCAGCTAGGTCTTCTACAGTAGAAGTGACAGGGAGGTGCATTTGTGGCTTATAGCCGGCCCCCCCTACAGGGTCGCTTTCTTGTTCTTCCTCTGTCTTTGCCTGAGGCTGATACATAGACTGGACATCGATGTAAATGACTTGTGAGGTGCCCCCGGCTTCATCCACTCCTGGGTTTGGAATCTCTTCCTCGATGACTGGTGGACAATAGGCCACGACCACATGGTTCTCAGGTTCCGCATCAGAGCTCTCTTCCGGGCGCTCAGCTGTGGGGGAAATCATTTCTGTATCTTCTATTTTAGGAACTGCTGATCGAGTTTCCAGAACCTCAACATTATTTGGGGTGCAAGGATTCATTTCCAATGTTTTGAGAGCGCTGTTTCCCTAGAAATAAATCATGAAACAATGATTAAGAACAGCGCTTTTAAAAGCTGCCACCATGCCCCAAATGCCACAAAAAGGGACATTATTGTATGTATTTTTTCCATGGCTATTTATAAAAATTTGTCTCTACTATTCTGTAGTGCATGCTAGAATGAAGTTATTTTTTTTGCATATCAGTATAGTCCTTGTTATTAATAGCAACGGAAAAAAGAGCATGGTAAAAACAAGTTAAAATTGATAATTTTTAGAAGTTCAGCAGATGTTAAAGCACTGCTCTTTGCTGGATATATTTTACTTTGGATGGTATTTGCATATTAAAAGCTTTTCACAAAAGACTGAAAAAAGGAGGCCAGTACTTCAAACAGAAATGTAAGAAAGTAAAGGATTACCTCACAGACACTCTTCTGAAACTGTAAAGCTTTACAATTTTCTGGATTTGGAATGTCAGGGTAGAAGGTTTCTTTAATCCTTTAAATAAAGACGATTAAGTACACTTAATAACTGAGATTATCAATTAGACAACAAATAAGTTAGTAAATCACTGGGTTTTCTTGGACATTTCATTTGATGCTTTAATGAATGTCTGAGATAAAAATGCAAGATCCTTTTCAGTGTGATCATTCACGAAACTTTCTGTACAATGCACTGAGAGGTTCCCATGTGAACATGACATGCAGTATTTCTATTTCTAGAACGACAGTATCTTATGAAAATGGGAAGCAATGAATTGAGATGGTGACTGTGCTCTCAAGGCAAAAGTAAAACAGAGAAACTGTTCCTCCGGTCTAATGTCCACAGTGCAAACCGGATGAAGCAGGGTCCATTACTGTGGGAACATATCTGCATTATGCAGTTCTCTACTGCTCCTGACAGGTTCTGGGCTAGTAGGGGAGAAGGCTATTAATGTTGAGCAAAAACTAACTGCAAACAAAAAGGGTATTTGCTCATTGCCATTTCATATTTATAGCTGTTAAAAGTAAGTTTAGTATTTGAAATTTCTGAGGAAAACACAAAACAACTTTGTTAAGTCTGAAGTGCTCTAGATTCTAAACTCTCTCATATTATCTTTTGTATTAAAATCATTTTTAAGGGGTGCCTGGGTGGCTCAGTCGGTTGGGCATCTGACTCTGGCTCAGGTCATGATCTTGCAGGTCGTGGGTTCAAGTCCTACATTGGGCTCTGTGTGGACAGCTTGAAGCCTGGAGCCTGCTTCAGAGTCTGTGTCTACTTCTCTCTCTACACTTCACCCACTCACACACTCTCTCCCTCTCAAAAATAAATAAACATTAAAAAATTATTTTAATCATTTTTAAAATTTGATTTTTGGTAATAAAAATACAGTTACCAAAACAGGATATTTTATAGTTCTAAACTATTACTATATTAACTTATAAGCCAGGATTATTAAAATACATTCTATTCTTTGTCATGAATGATGGCATTTTTAACGCCAGTGAGGGCTGTCTACGCATGAACACAGCCATCTGTCCCATGCCCAGCCCCGGACAGTGCCTGCCAGTTGACTGTGAGGTACTCTCTCACACTGGGTCCCAGCTCACCACCTCACCTCACCTCCTGCCTCTCCAGCTTCACTCAGATACACAGCTGCTCTCACTTTCTCCAGATGACCAAGCTCTCCAATGTCTGGGCCCCCACAGGAGCTATTCTCTCTCCCTGGAACATTCTCTCCTGCCCTTAACCTTTGGGATTCCACTCAAATGGAACTCTTGTAGGGAAACCTTTGCTGGCCATCTCTAGTGATGTGTTTCCTGTTATTCCCCCATGGCGCCCAGTGACCCTAGCACCCACTCATACTTAATAAGCATGTATTTAGTGGATGATTATGGGTTTAATGTCCACCTTTCTCTACTATGCCAGAAGTCTATAAGGATCACGCTTATTTAGTTCACCGCTATATCACAATTTGCATGGGAGAGGTCATTCATATTTGTTGAATAAATGAGTAAGTGATAGTATTTTCTAAATAGGTCATCAGGACAAATGATCCTAATTATTAATCTTGGATATAGCTATTGCCCTATTTATGCCTGTAAATATTTTTTAGTATATCTGCTGTTACTTTAAACTATTAGTAAATATAGAAGGAAAAAATTTACCTTTTATTTGATTAATTTAAAAACTTTTAAGGGCTCCTGGGTGGCTCATTTGGTTAAGTGCCCGACTTCGGCTCAGGTCATGATCTCACAGTTTGTGGGTTTGAGCCCCATGTCGGGCTCTGTGCTGACAGCTAGCTCAGAGCCTGGAGCCTGTTTCAGATTCTGTATCTCCCTCTCTGACCCATTCTATATCTCCCTCTCTGACCCTTCCCTGCTCACGCTCTCTCTCTCTCTCTCAGAAGTAAATAAAACATTAAAAAAAAAATAAAAATAAAAACTTTTAAATAACATGCCATGTTCTTGTTTACTATTAAATCCAATGTTAATTCTGACTGAACCAACATGTTTTATTGACTAGTTTCAGGCAAGTACTTCTCTGTTAATACATAAACTCAATAATCATGCTCTTAAGAACACAACAGCAAGGGCACATGCAGGTACCATTACCATTCTCGCTTCCGATAGCAAAGAATGCTCGTCACCACTCCCACAATGACAGCCACTGCCACTGGGATGAGAATGGCAATAATTAATCCCACAGCTGAAAGAGAATAGTGGATATATTCAAATCACTATTTTTAGCATGAAATATAGAATCAATTCCTATCAGAAGATATTTAAGTTGGATTAAAAGGGAAAAAAATCCACTGCTTTAGGGACAATGGAGCTGAAACTACCAAAATATGATCCTCAGGCATTTTAATAATTTTTACACTAACACTTAAACTCTTTAGAGCAGAGCTGAGTGCTACTGACATGTTAGACCAGATTCTTCTTCTCTGTGTGTGGGGTGAGGAGGCTGTTGTACATGCTCTAGAAAGTTCCACAGAATCCCTGGGCTTTCTTTCACCCACAAGATCCCAGTAGCACCCCACAGTTCTGAGATCCAAAAATGTCACCAGATATTGCCAAGTGTCCCACAGGAGGCAAAAATCACCCTTGGCTGAGAACTATATCCTCATGGTGCTTTAGTAGGAGTGCGTGTGAAGTCCGCCTCGGGGCCAGAGAACACGCCATGTCCCAACTCGAGTTCTTCACTGTGGACGTTCAAGCCCATCTTCCCTCCTCTCTATCTCACATCTGTGAAGGCTGGGCTTCCCACCCCCCACTTTTTTTTTTAAAGGATATTTCTTTCACCCTTCTCTGGATATGTTAAAAATCACATTTAGAATAGTTAGGGCAAAAAATGATAAAGTAGGTCACCATTATCTGAATTCAACATGAATTCAGAACTCCAGACTTCAGATGTGTCCTTAATTCCTTAATTTCTTAGGTTCTCACTAGGAAATGGCTCCAGATAAGTGACGAGAATAAATGTGAAGTCATCCCCGTGGCCTTCGAACACTACTGGCTACCCACTACAAATGTGCAACAACACATGACATTTTTTAAAAAAGGGTTCCCACATCAACAAAACTTGCCAGTACATTATGCGTTTAAGTGTGGAAAGCATCTCAACAGCAGTTATTAACTTACAATTTTCCTTTGTCACCACGAACATGCTCTTCTCTGGGCCCATCCCACCATCTGTATAGGCTCTCAGGACCAGATGGTAACTCGTCTTACCCTGAAGATCAGCAATTCTCAGCGTCTTCTGGGAGAGGTCGGTAATATTCTTAACCTTTATGTCCGAACGACCTATTTGTAAAGTGAAGAGTATTATTACTGATGTCTACACCATTTTAAACACCTGGTTATTCAACTCTTGTTCTACCCACAACCCTTTCAAGTGACTGGTTGCTGGTCCCTGGCAGGGCCAAGGCAGGTGGCATCAGCTAAGTCCCTCCACAGCAGCCATGTGATCAGGACCTACTATGTAAACCACTCTGAGCTTGAGTTTCTCTAACCATGGAAGTGAAGTTTCCATACATTCTCTAGGATAATCCCAGAGGACAGCAGACACACAAGGAAAGTCCCTTCTCTTCCTAAGGGCATGAAAACGCACCACAACCACAACCTGCTAGGGAGGCCGACACTGTGCCTGAGGCTGGTCCTGCCTGGGCTGAGAGAGAGGCTCGAGGGAGACGAGCCTACCTCACCAGAGCACTTGCTCCAAACCACCCAGGGGAAGTGGTGGCACACCAGGTTCCCGGATGAGCCACTAGTGGGGAAGCCTTGAATCATTTCAAAAGAAGTATGAAGAATTGTTTAAACCATTATTTTGAAGTTTTAATCAAAATACTGGAAGACAACAGTTTGAAAACCTGAGCTGTACTAAATGGCTAACAATAACAAGTAGCAGCTCCCTACCAGACTTTCCCCTGCCAGCTACCATCACCACGCAATCTGCTTCCTTGGGGATTTACTGCCGTATTCTGAAAACAACTCAGACTGGTAGAGCTTTGATTTAAAAATATGATTTGGTTTTGATTTATAAATTTGATGTAGATATTCCATACGCATGTCCTACAAAGAAGGTGAAGCTCTGGTATTCTCCGCACCACTTCCTCCTCATCCCACGTCATTCACACAGACACACGGAAAGGTCTGGGAAACCCACTGTTTCTGTCACTGTGATCACAGAAACGTGAATTCCTGTTAAGATATATTGCTTGGTCTGCTCAAGTTCCCTTTCTTCTTTAACTGTCGTTATAACAGTGTTTTTTTCCTCATTTGCTTAGCGTAACTATTCCTAATTCTTCCCATATCCTCCTGTGGATATTCAACACAATTGTTCACATGGCCCAACACAACAAAACCCCTGTGCCATGACAAGCCTCCCCAAACTCCTGTCTATGTCCCCCTAGGCCCCCTCCCCAGGGTGTCTGCTCTGGACTTGAGGCTTTCCTAGCTCCCATCCCCCTGGGCTGACGGGTTCTTCTAGAGCCCCTAGAAGGAGGGACGGAGAAGGAAAGATCTGCAGCTCTCCAGGTCTGAAAATGCCTTCATTCCCCTCTCACACTGGCTGGAAGACTGAGAGTACAGACCTCTAAGTTGAAAATTTTTCACTCAGTAACTTGAAGACATAGCTGTGCTGTCTGCTGGCATCTGGTATATTGTTGAGAAATCTGAAGCCGCTCTCATTTACTGATGCCTTGCACGTAAGCTACTTTTCTCCGTTTCTAGGACTTGTTCTTTATCTACCAGGTGCTTTGGAAATTGTTGACGACCTACCTTGGTGTAGATTTCTTTTTTCTATTTATCTGTGTACTTAACGGATGCTTTTACTCTATGTATCCTTGTCTTTCAGTTCTGGGAATGAATGGTGTTATACTCTTTCTTTGGTAATTTCCTTCTATTTCCCTCTTCTCTGAGAGAACACCGCCCTATAAAGCATGACAGTGCAGGCCTCTGATGCTCTGATGCTCTAACTTCCTAATCTTTTTACTCCAAGTTTTCTCTTCTGCATTCATCTAACTTGGGGAAGAATTTCTCTATTTTCCATTTAATTTCTCTATCTTCTATTTAATTCTTTCAAATTTTCTTCAATCACATTTTTAATTTTGATGAACCCTTACCTATCTTCTGATTGTTCCTTTTTAGAACATCATGTCTTTTCAATAGATACAGCGTATCTCAACTATGTAAATTGTTTCCCTACATTGAATCTGTTTCCTCTCATTTCTTCTGGTCCTCATGTTAGAATCTTCCTCAACTGTCTGGTGATCCCTGGCTGCTGGTCATGGTGAAGAGGTGAAGAGTGAGCCTCTGGAAGGTCACTGTGAACTGGTGGCACTTACTAGATGGTGGGCATCATTTGTCACTGGTGGGGAATGGTCAGGTCAATTTCCAGCCTTTCACTGGGACAGCCCCCCAGTACCAGCACCTTTTGTGTCTTTCCTCAGTAAGCATTTACTTCATCCAAAGAAAGATGCTCTAATCTCATCCAAGGAAGCAGGCCTCGCTGATGATGTCCCGATGTCCTACCAGCTTCCCATCAGAGGCAGGAGGGGAAGGGAGGGTCACACTGCTTCCTGTCATGTCCCCTCGCTGGAGGCTCTCTGCTCACATCCCCTCGCTGGAGGCTCTCTGCTCATGTCCCCTCGCTGGAGGCTCTCTGGTCATGTTCCCCTCGCTGGAGGCTCCCTGGCTCAGTCTCTCCAAAGAACAAACTCCTTGTCTTCAGGCAGAGGAGGGAGCACTCATGTTCACTACATGAAGTCTGTGGAGGACCTGGGGATCTAATTGCTTCTCGCAGACTTTCAGGAGTTACCCTCACTGCTCAGCCCATATCCACCCTAACCATCAACCTCCAGTCCTGGCCCCACCTAAGGAGTCAAATTCTTTATCACTGAAGCCTGAACGAACACCTGGGTTTCACGGAGCTCCACTTCTCCAGGCCACGTGCCCACGCCCATCAGCTCCAAAACACCCACATGTGGTGCACTCTCGCTTGTCCAGTTCTCTTTGGGTTTGTGGCTTTATGCATTCTTTTCTTCCTTTAGTGACTAATCCACCATCTCTAAATGGAAGTCCATACGCTAGAATTTTAACTGATCCAAGTGCAACATTTCTGAGCATTTGAGAAAAATTTCACTAGACTCTGGATGTTTGTAGAACTTTGTATTTAGGATTTTTCTCATTCGCAGGCAATGGAAGGGTCAGGAAGTGCGGACCTCGGTGATGTGGGGGAGGTGCCCACAGAATGCAGCTGCCCTCGGAAGTGACTTAGCTAGTGCCTGGTCAGCATCTCCATGTGGCACTGTTGTTCTCTACTTGCTGGACAGGCATTAAATAATTAAAATGGTTTCTTTCTGAGGAGAGGTCATTAAGGGAAATGAAAGCTCTCCAATTGGAAAGATGAGACGCTTGTGTTATGTGGCTATGAACACGAATCATCTGACTCCCAACAGAAATATAATTTAGGGAGAAGCCAGAGGTCTGCATAAACATCTTTGTTATTTGTAAATTTGAAAATTCTCTAAGGTATTTGGACACACGCTTACCAACTGTCGAGGATTGACTGTACTTTTTAGGATCTAATGGACACACACGTCCCCAATCAAGTCAATTAAGCTGGCAGGCTCATTAAGGCCCTGGCGAACTGTGCGGATGGCTCTTTGTCAGAGAACAGCAGTGGCTACAGAGCCCTGCTTTGGGTTCCTGAGTTTTTCTCTTCCAATATTATATTTACAGGTGCTATGTAAGATGCAATGTTATGCATCATACAAGACTAATGAGAGATGGTCTCCCCGTCCTATGGGGCTTATTATCAAGGGCTGCAGAATAAATAATTTAAATGAAAGAGGGTACATGTCTTTTATCACATCCTAAAATCCTAAAATTGTCATATTCATACATTTTCATTTACCTATTTTTCAGATAGTTTTGGAAACCAGTATTAAATTGCTCAACAGCACTTCTTTTTCTTTTTCTTTTTGGGTTAATGAGAACTTCTAGCAAGTACTATTCTTGCTGTAATTTACTTACCTGATTCCAAACCCCTTATCTTAGACGTGTCTCTCTCTCCTTTTTCAAAGTAAAATAAATATCCTCTTAAAAAGCCTCTGAGCTCTTCCACAGGAATATCTTCCCATCTTACTAATATTGAATCTGCAGATGTGTCCTCAACAGTAAAATTTGGTGCAACAATTGGAGCTGGAAAAGGGGAAAGTGGATGGTTAAGGGAGAGTTTACTGATACAGAGCAAGCCATCAACATTTAATGAGATTTCTATCCTCAAAAATAACTGAATTTGGAATCAGAACTTTATTCTCTATTAGGTCATCAACTTTCAGAAATTCAATCACAAGCATTTTTCCTATAAAGTTTGTGCACTAATAATTAGACACACAAAGGTGAAGCCCAGGACACACACACCCAGGGAAGACACCCTGGGCCAAGTCTGTAGGTGGCTACTCCAACGGACAGTCTTCAAGTTAATGTTTTTTTACACATGTTTAACTGCAAATTAAGTATTTTTGACATCAAAATGAAGATCTGATTTAATCAACAGTAAAATTGTGAAATATAAGCATTCAAGAAATGAAGAGGTAGTAATCACAATTTTATATTAATCATACAGATTATTTTCCATTCCTTCAGTTAAATATCTCAATTCAGTCTATTTATAGAATTCACTCTAGCAATTGTTGATTTCTAATTTCTCATGTTACCTTGAACTTTAAGAAGACTTACCCATGTAACTTACCCAATTCTTCTATGTATCCAATTACAGAACGTAGTAACTGATAGCCTTGATTTCTGCACCCATACAGAAAAAAATTGTATCGTACGCCTGGTCGAAACTGATCTACAAGATGAACACAATTAACTTTCATAAGTACGTACTACTATGAACATCTATTTTAGAAACATCAAATTTATGTTGTTATTCTGAAATTTCCAAAGCTAATTTTAAACATGTTTTATTTAAAAAATACATTCATATTTTCAAAATTGATATTCAGAATGAAAAATGACTGAAGAAAAATGAAATTCCCTCTGTTGTAATGAACAGTATTATATATAATATGCCATGACCTTGAAGGGAAAGAATAGTGATCAAGAATAGTGATCAAACAAACTTCCAATTTGTTTCTTAAGATCAAGCAATGATGACTTCTTTCCAGATCTGATCCAGGGTCAGTTGACTAGCCAGTCGCAGGTCTACATCAAGCCGCTGGAAAGCCCTTCAGTGGCCAGTGTTCTGTCTCCCTCCCTGCTCCAAAAAGCAGACACTAACATTTCCTCCCTCCCTTGATGCTGCAGGGTGGAAGGAATGAGCCGTAGAGTCTCCTTCTCTTTATAGCATTACCATTCAATGCCCCTAAGTTATTAAGTTCACAAGACATGCAAGAGAAGCATCTTAACTTCAATTCAAAGAGCCCCTTTTTAAATACCTCCTTGATATTACGCAACATGAGAAATGCTGCGAACAGGTGGACACAGTATAGCCCGTGAGCTAGAAAGGCTGCCAGTGTGGTGGGAGGACAGATGAATGGCGGTAATAACCATGACACGATGTGCTAGACTACAGGGGCCTGGCACAGGTTATGGCACCTACAATGAGTTTAAAATATCACAAAAAGCCACCAAGAAGTGACATCAGAACAGGGCCTTAAAGGGCAATTAGGAGCTCACCCACCATGGTGGTCTAGGGAGATGACACTGCTCAGGGGGACATTCTGGGGTGGTCAGAGCACTGGTTCTCCAGCTATGTGCCCACAGAACACCAGTGGGTCTACAAGCTCAAAAGACAGTCAACCTCTACAATCATTCTGTAATGTTTTTCTTTGAAGACAGGTGTACCCAAGGTTATTTTAATCTGCATGTACCCAGCATTATGTTACACTTAACGTATATCAGTATTCTGTATATCAGGGTTCTTCTGCCTTAAGAAGAAAAAGAGACTGAGTGGGGCTACATGTTTTTAGGTCATAAAATACACAGGTTATGAGTAGATGACTGGGTTGAGAAAGGGACAAGAAAAGTGTGTCCTGTGGCCATGCACTGTCCCAGCAGCCCTACAGGACCACGTACTGTCCCTGAGGCTCGTAATGGCTTTGACTGTGAATCCTGGTGCTATCCCAAACCAGCTTTGGAATCCTGGGACAAGTCACCTAACTTCTTAGAGCCTTTATTCTCTCAACCACTGCAGGGCCTTTGCTCACCTGCCTTGGCATGGGAGGCTGGCCTTCTCACCCTCCAGGTCACACTCTATCCAAGGAAATCCCTCTCTACACCACCGAGCCGGTCCCAGTCCACCCGGTCATTCTCAAAGCCCAGGTGAGAAGGCTAGAAGAGGGATGAGAAACCCCGGTAGCATCTGCCAGGACCATGCGAGGCTCAGGAAGCTCCATGGGAGGGGAGGGGAGGGAGGGGAAGGAAGGGCAGGGAGGGTGCAGGAGAGGAGGCAGCATGCTCTGGACACTCTGATGAGAGAGGTATGCTCTAAGAAAAGATAAAAGGAACCACCGCGTACTTCAAGGAGACCTGGCAAATGATCTCAATCCACTTGTTGTAATCTAGTGGGTGGGACTCATGTTCACCTTTTGACAGTGGAAAAAGCAAGCAAGTAGCACTGCTTCTCCGGGAGAGAAGCATCAGCAGCTGCTTTCATCTCCTGAGCCTCATGCCCTCATGAGGGAGAACCAGGACAGCGGAATGACCCGGAGAAGCGTCACCACCGAGTTACAGGTTCCACAATTCCCGAGGGTGGAGGCACACAACATGCACCAGCCACTCAGAAGGAAGGGAGTGGAAAGGATAGTGGAAAGGGGCTGTAATTCCCAAGAACAAGGCTGGCTTAGCCTGCAGGTTACCACACACTCCTCACGGCTGAAGTTGAGACCACACCTATCTAAAGCAGTTCACCTTGTAGAACTCATAGCTTGTCAACAGTCAGGCATTGGGAACGGTCCCCCCAAACAGGCACGCATGCCCCCTGCCACTGATGCCCCTGTGTCCTACACCAGGAGTGACAGCTGTGAGTCCTGTGGTCTTGGCTCTGCCTACCCCCATGGCCTGTGCCCTGGGCACATGGTGAGTGAGGCCAGACTGCTAAGGGTCCACAGTCTCCTGTCCTCAGGAGCATGACTCCACAGTGTTACATACTTGACACAGTCTCTGGTGCTGACACTGCACTTTATACATGTACTGTAATTTATTCATTCTCCTGTTTGCTGTTTGGGTTTTCAATTTTTATGTTTATAAATAGCACCATGGTGAACATTCTTAGATGTAAGCTGATGTCGCTCTCTGATTATTTCTTGGAATTTATTCTTAGACAAGTAATTTCTAGATCAAAAGATATGAACCATTTCACACACATATGGCTACAAAGCACTTTCCAGAAAAGTCACTCCAACTCACACTGGTGGTAGGGGGCGAAGTGGTCACTCATTACACTCAGTCACACCATGTACTGCTCTTTAAAAATATATTTTAAGAACTTTCATTACGAGGCATGAGTTCATCTTACCAGATTCTATTACAGCTTCAGTGCTGTTTGAAGGGACTTTCTTCCAGTCCATAAGGCAGGGCTCGGACCGAGAGGAGTTACACCACTTAATAACATAGTCACAAGTCATACTGGGATCGTAATTCCATGTAAGGAGAATTCCACTTCCCATTCCGACCACCTGCTCTACTTTGAGATCATCTTCAACAAGAAAGAAGCGTATTTTACTTGTATTCAAAACAACATAAATAAATCTCTTGAAAATGCACAGGAGTTAGAAAAATTATTTCACAGTAGAGAAATTTTGAAAGGTGCTCAAACTAGATAAACCTCTAGCGAAGTTTAGAAATGCTGTCTGTTATTTCTGTTGCAGAGTAGTAATTACTGGTAAATAAAGGTAAACTCGGGGGCCGGAGAAAGTAATGAAAGAGCAGCCAGGATAGGCAGGGACACAGCGGGGCTGGGATGTGAAGGTCAGAGTCAGGGGCTGTGGCCGAGGGTGTGAGGGCACTAGAGGGGGTGCAGCAATGCCGGGCGCAGGCATGCCAGAGACCGGTGCAGAGCACGAGTGGGCAGTCCCAACCTCTCCTCTCCTTGTCCACGATGGACAGAACAGATGTGAGCCCCGTGCAAGCAGACGGCGGGGTGTGCCGGCAACCCCAGCCCCGGGTCCGGACACACAGAGCAGGAACGCAGTAACACGTGGTGAACGAGGGATTAGAGCAGACCTGCTCTTCCTTTCAGGCCCATGGGGGGCTGCAGGGGCTTCTGGAGAAGATGTGAGGAATGGGGAGTCTGCTGAGATGCAGTGGGATCAAGAGCTGTGGGACAGAACGACCAGCGTGGACAAAGGGAGGGGTGAGGTGCAGAGGATGGCGGGAAGGGGGCCGTGCTGAGGTTCTGTTTCCCCATCCTGCCAGATCCTGGTGCAGCGATAAGGGGGGCCCAAGGTTGGGGGTGAGGATTGTATAGGTTAGGCCGAAATTTCCCACAGTAATGGGAGAAGAGACATAATTTCTGTGACTGATTTATATTCAAGGGTTTAGTAAAGAGTCAAAGAAAGGTTTTCTGGAAAAAAAAAAATTGCACTCATATGGCAATTATTACCTAACACAAGACAACAATTTGGCTTAGAATTCAGAAGACTTTGGATATAACATGTTTGGGCTCAATGTGATAAAAACCCCACCGTGTAAACCTGTGCTGAGGCCCAGGGCCTCCACCTTCGGAAATCCTCAAGGAATAATGATTTCTTCTTAACTGTCTGGGAACTGATGCTAGACCACTGTTAGCTCCATAAACTGCCCCCTTCTGAAGGACACAGGGAAAATGCAGGAATATAGTTCTTAAAAGACAGCTGAGCTATTGCCTATCATTACAAAGCAATAAAATATAGACTCTAAATCAGAAGGCTGTCTTCATATGGGTGTTCACACCTCTCTTCTCTGTGTCTCTCTTTCCTTTCCTTTTTGCGCTCACAGTGCTACCTGGAGACCTGTCCTTGCTGGTGTGTACTACCTGGGCTCTGTGTCGTGTGTCTCTGAACTGTATGGTACTTCCCCATTAGCCCTTCCTAATTCCCCTAGGGTCGGCGGAAACAAACCAAAGAGGCTAAGTTACAAGCAGTAAGAAACTGCCTCAATCAAGAATTGAAAAGATACTCAGAGGACCCTCACTGGACCAGCTTTTCTTCCTTTATGAGTGGGTGGTCATAGACAGGAGCTCCCATATTGGGGCAGGAGAGCAAAGGGAGGGAGGGAATAGGGAATGACCTCAATGAGGAGTTAACTGGGAAAGAGGCAGAGGTGGCTGTTTAAAACTCCCAAGTCTAGGGGCCCCTGGGTGGCGCACTTGGATGAGTGTCCGACCTCAGCTCAGGTCATGATCTCATGGTTCGTGGGTTCAAGCCCCACGTCAGCCTCGGTGCTGACAGCTCAGAACCTGGAGCCTGCTTCAGATTCTGTGTCACCCTCTCTCTCTGCTCCTCCCCTGCTCATGCTCTCTCTCACTCTTACTCTCAGAAATAAATAAAAACATTAAAAAAAATTTTAAACTCCCAAGTCAGCCAAACTCTCAAGGCAGCCAAAGAATAGACGCATCACTGGGAACCCATGACATTTAAAGAAAGGCAGAGGCATCTGGGTGGCTCAGTCTGTTAAGCATCCTCTTGATTTTGGCTCAGGTCACAATCTCATGGTTTGCAAGACTGTGCCCCGTGTCGGATTCTGTGCTAACAACACGGAGCTTGCTTGGGACTCTCTCTGCCCCCTCTCAAAAAATAAATTAAAAAAAAAAAAAGCTACTAAGTTAATTTCAAAATTGCCTCAGTTACGTTATAAAACTTATATTGATAATATGTATTATAATATTATAATAAAGAATGTCTTACCAACAAAGTTGCCACTTAAAATAAGAAATTTGTCCCAGCTGACAGTTTGTAAAACAGCCTAGCTGATATATTACCAGCTCTCATGATCTTGGAGACATAAATGAAAACTATACTTGAACAAGTAGTTGAAACATTTCCTACAAAGAGAACCCTATGACCATAACTCTCCAACATTATGCACTAGAGTAACTGGGTAATTATCTTATCCATCAGTAGATGTTTGGAGTCAACACTAATGACTGCTGTCTCTCAATAAATTAGGGCCATTAATCTGTTTGTTCCTCCTTTTGTACCAGCAGCAACAGGGGATAGGAGAAGAAAGCTGCCATTATGAGAGCAAACACCTTCAAAATGCTTCACTCTAATTTCCTGTTCTTATGTACTGTGTTACATTAAGTACTCACCATTTGGAATTTCCATACTAGCTATTTTAGAAGGTGGCGATGAACCAACAGAATTTTTTGCCACCACGCTGATGATGTAGTCATTTTTATCAAGTTGTAGTTCTGCCTTGTGTTGAGGATCAGGGATCTCAGAAAGGGACTGTGTTTCCTCGTCTAGCGAACATGACACATTATAGGAAAGGATTTTCCCATTAGCTTCGTTAATGGGTAAAGGCTATGAAAAACAGAAAAATAAATTCTGTCAAGAAACCTGCAAAAAACGGCTACATGATGAGGCAAGACCATCCATCAAGTCTAAACAGAGTACTGCATTAATCATGACAATGTAACATGGGGACAGATGAAGTTGTTAATAGTATAAAACATGGGTTTAGGGGCAGTTGGGTGGCTTAGTTGGTTAAGCATCCGACTTTGGCTCAGGTCATGATCTCATGGTTCGTGGGTTCATGGGTTCGAGCCCCGAGTTGGGCTCTGTGCTGACTGCCAGCTCAGAGCCTGGAGCTTGTTTCAGATTCTGTGTCTCCCTCTCTGACCCCTCCCTGCTCACACTGTCTCTCTCTCTCTCTCTCTCTCTCTCTCTGTCTCTCACTCTCTCTCTCTCTCTCAGAAATAAATAAAACATTAAAAAATTAAAAAAAAAAAACCCACGGGTTTAAAAGGCATGAGACCTGTTACATCAGGAAAGTGATACTGAAGGGAAATGAGTTACCATAAGCAGTATGAACACACAGGAATTTAAAAATTAGATACATACAAAATAGCACTTAGCTTCACATTTTTTAGAAACAAAAAAAGTAGTAAGAATGACTGCTTTACCTAACAAAACAAAAAATTATGGTGTGAGGGGCGCCTGGCTGGCTCAGTCAGTAGAGCACATGACTCCCGACCTCAGGGTGTGTCTACAGAGATAAATAAAACTTTAAAAAATTATTGGGATCAGTTTTTTTTTCTAACTAAAAAAAATTCTTTTAATGTTTATTTTTGAGAGTGACAGAGAAAGTGCAAGCTGGGGAGGGGGGCACAGAGAGGGAGACAACAGAATCTGAAGCAGGATCCAGGCTCTGAGCTGTCAGCACAGAGCCTGACGCGGGGCTTGTTTGAACTCACAAACTGTGAGATCATGACCTGAGCCACAGTTGGATGCTTAACTAACTGAACCACCCAGAAACCTCTATGGCATCATAGTTTTAAAAAATATTTATTATTTTTCCAAAGCAGTATATGCTAATCGCCAGAAAGTTTGGAAATTATACAAAAATTAAAAGGAAAAAAACCATAAAATGTTCCCATATGCCCATCTCTTAAATATACTCTTTACATTTTGATATTTCTTTCCTTCAAGTTGTTTTACTAAGATGTAGATTTTTTTGTTAACATTGTTTTAATCATACTATACAATTTATCTTTTTTGCCTTTCTGTAATATATTTGTCCATATTATATACACTATTTAATGGCTTTATATTTTATGTAGTATTTTTACTAGTTGAACTGAATATTACTTAAATAAAATTTAAGTAGTTTACAACTTTTCACAATACTAAGATAATATCTGGTGCCACTTTTTTTTTCTTTTTCGTAGTTAGGATTAATTCTTTAATATGGATTTCCAACGTAGACTTACTGGGTATAAGGAAACATTCAAACTTCTTTATTTATGGAGCTAAACTGCTTTTCAAGACTATTGCTCCAGTTTATAGGACACTGCATGGGAGCCTCTGATCCAGATGGATCTTGGTATTAATACTCTGCTGAAAATGCTGCCCCACAATGGGTGCCCAGCGACTCTCCAAGGGCCTGTCCTACTGAACCCATTATCATCCCAAGGCCCGCGGGCTTCACTGGGTGATGCTGGCTGCTCTCGCTCTTTCACCGACCCCCGTCCCTTGGCTTCTGCTACATTATTTTTATCTGGTCTTTCTGCCCCTCTAACCTTCCCACTCTCCACTGCTGGATCCTCTTCCTTTGCTGGTCCTTTACATGCTGTTTTCACCTGGGGTCTCTCCTTGGCCTATTTCCACCCTGCAAGCTCTCCGAGTGATCCCAGTTATATGTGACTCAAAGCTGTGTCTTTAGCTCCAATGTCTCCCCTGAACTCCAGAGCCTTATATTAAATCACCACCTATTAGACTCTACTTGGATATCCCACTGGCACATATTTTTAAAAATATATTTACCAATTCAACCCCAAAGAACTCAATTTTCCACCCAAATATGCTCCTTGGCAAATGGCAGAACCATCAACCTAGTCACCGAAGTTACAATCACTTCAGTATTATTAATATTTGGTTAAGCATTTGTCTAGTTTGAACATTACAGGTTTTCTCTACACTTGAAGTAATGGTTCTGCAGCACCAGGCTGACATGTGGAATGGACAGCGCAAGCTTCTATTCTGTCTTCTGATTCCAAAAATCCATGTGATATATTCTTCCCAGATAGAGGACATAACTAGATACTAAACTGTTAAGAACAGAAACTACACTTGATCTTAGCTGAAAGGCTGAATACACTGAAGTGACTGTATCATTGTTACTGTATTATCATGAAATGTGACAGACAATTGCTTGAGTAGCCAGTGGATTTTTAATCAAGAGTAAGGGGTGGGGGCTTAGTCGGTTAAGCGTCCAACTCTTGATTTCAGCTCAGGTCATGATCTCACGGTTCATGAGATTAAGCCTTGTGTCCAGCTCTGCACTGACAGTGAGGAGCCTGCTTGGGATTCTCTCTCCCTCTCTCTCTTGCCCCACCCCTTCTCTCTCTCTCTCTCTCAAAAATAAAATAAACATTAAAAAAAAGTAGCAGGGGTACACAGTCATATACAGACTGTCACAAAGCAACAGAACTTACAGTGAACTTGCATATAGACTTACTTAATGATGTACTGACATCAAATTTCTGCAAAAGTGAAATTGTTTTACTTTCAATAGCAAAATTCACTATTTAAAGGAATCCAATTATGACGGTTCTTATAATACCTGATGTGGAAAACAATTATTTTTGATGTTTGCAAATCAAATAGAATATAACAAAAATATTTGCTTCTCGTTAGTAGAGAAAAATTGTAAAAACAGAATGCAACTTAAATCTAAAAATTTTAAAATTTTACAACTTAATTTTCCACCCAAATGCAAAAACTTTAAGTGGCATATAATAATGCAATTTTTTTAAGGGAAACAAATTACACATGAAATATGTAAAAACCATGAGAGACTCTTGAATGCTGACAAAAACTGAGGACTGATGGATGTGGGGGGGAGGAGGGATGGGCATGGAGGAGGACACTTGTGGGGATGAGCACTGGGTGTTATGTGGAAACTAATTTGACAATAAACTATTTGTAAAAAAAAAAAAAGAAATATGTAAAAAGCTTCCTATTTGCTCAAGATAAAAAGCATAACATCAACACAACAAAGATTCTAAATTGTGGCTTCTTGAGGTGTTTCTGACTGAAGTGACAGGAAATTCATGAAATCCTCAGGTCCTTTACAGACCTCGTGAAATCAAACTAAAGAATGCTCCAATCTGACAGAGAAGACACCACGCTGACTGTGGTGATTCAGTACTGATGAGGCATCTGGGGGGTTTTAGTACCAGGTTAGATTCTCAGCAGTGCTGCCAAGAGCCAGTCTGGGAAATCTGGGTTCCCTGAGAACCCAAGTACCGTATACAAGTTAAGTAGTTTAGCATAATGGAATTATTTAAATATTTGAAGAAAAAAATTGGATATTTACCTTCCAATAGATTATTAAATTTTTTCCATCCGAACTCCATTCTCTCCAAGTATCTGGTCCCTTTGAAGGAACTAAGGAAGAGATTTAAAAGTTAGCATTTGAAGATGTGTACTCTATGCCAGTTGATACTATCAAGAATTGAGAGGGGCGACTGGGTGGCTCAGTTGGCTGAGTGTCCGACTTTGGCTCAGGTCAGGATTTCGTAGTTTGTGGGTTTGAGCCCCGCCATCAGGTTCTGTTCAGGCAGCTCAGAGCCTGGAACCTGCTTCAGATTCTGTGTCTCCCTCTCTCTCTGCCCCTCCCCGGCTCATGCTCTGTCCCTCTCTGTTTCAAAAATAAACAAAAAACTATTAAAAAATTAAAAAAATAAAACGGAAAAAAAACCTGAGACAGTGGTGCTTGAGATTCTTTTCTAGGTTTTTGGAATTCTCCATAAAAACAGGAGGTAGTTAGGTGGCTTCCACTTAGAAATGAAGCGATGAAAAAGCTAAGCTCTCAACATCTGCAAAACGTTAAGGCCCCTTAGAGTGGATTAAAATCACCCTTCAGGCCCAGTGATGCTTGGTGCTGCTCTGTCTCACATCTTCTCACTTCCTCTTGCTCAGGTGGGCTCTGGCCGAGCACTGGCTTCCAGGTCCTCCTCCAACATGTTAAAGACGCTTGCCTCAGGCTTCCTGAGCTTTCTATAACCTCCATCCCTGTGCGCAGAAGCTCTCCTCTACTGATTATCAACGTAGCTTGCTACCTCACCTCTCCATATCTCAGCTCCAATGTTGCCTTCATAGTGAGGTCTTTTCCAGCTACCGTATTTAAAATTACAACCCCTCCTCCCCTGTCTTTTCCTAGTTCCCTTTCTAGGCTTTATTTTTCTCTGTGGCACTACCCAATATACTATTTCTAAAAATTTATTTCCAATTCTCTAGTCTATAAACTCCATGGGCAAAGACTGTTTCATTCACTGCTATATCCCTGGTGACTGGAACAGTTCCTGACACGTGGTGGGTACTCAGTATTTGTTAAGTGAATTAATGCTGTCATCTTAATGAGGTGTAGATAAAGTGTTTCCTCTTGGCAACAGCAGCTCATCAACTGAATGCAAAGGTTCCTGTGGCAGCCAGTCTGCAAATGACCAATGATATTGATCATGTCTCGTGATATGCCTACCTGTGTGGTCCCCTCCCCCCCCCCCCATCAGCATTAGCCTGTGTGACTGACAGGGTGCATGACATGATGGCACCTCCTTTCTGAGGCGAAGTCATAAAAGGCATTGTGGAGGCACCATGTTGTCTCCTCACCAAGTCTGGGAGGAGCTACCTGTCATGTTATGAGGCCACTCGGCAGCACTACAGAGAGGTTTGCATGGTGAGGACTGGCCACTGAGTGAGCCATCCTGAAAGCAGATGCTCTAGTCCCAGGCAACCCTGCAGCCCCCACCCACGTCCACACTGTGGCCCCACGAGAGACTCGAAGCCAGAGATACTCAACTAAGCTGCTTCTGAATTTCTGACCTGTACTCATTGTGAGAGAATAAATGTTCACTGTTTTAAGCCCCTGAATTTTAGGGTAATTTGTTAGGTAGCAACGAGTAACTAACATACTCCCTCTTTGGACTCATGCATGGGATTCCGTTTTGATGATCCAAACCACCTGGACACAATACTGCAAAGCTCCTGTCATCACTCTAACCTCCCTTCACGTGGAGAGGCAAAGTCTGGATCAACATCAGTGTGTGTTTTACTGTTCATTAGTTTTTCAGAAGAAATTTTATATTCCCCTTATTATCTAGTATAAATAAAGCTTTTTCTATCTTTTGAATGACTTCTGAAAATTATACCTATTTTTATGTTTTTTGTTTTTGATTTTCAAAGCTGACAAGTGGTTAATCAAGGACAGAATTTCATTCTGTCTTTGGAAATTAACATACTCAGGAAACCAGTCAACTAGTTTTGTACCTATTCTGACCTTGATGTACTGCATAACTGAAGTTCAATACTCTTGGCCCCATCCATTTCTCAAGCCTAGGTTGCAAATAAAAATTCCAATAAATTCTCTTTATCAAGAATTGTCTTCAGCAAACAGAATTGAACAGAATTAAAATTCTAGGTGAAGGAGGAAAGAGTGTGAGAAAAATCACCCGATAATCTGACCAGTTTCTGGTTTGTTTCCTCTGTGTCATTTTAGGACAGCTGTAATCATCTGGCAGGCAGGCCTGGAGTCCCCCAAACCACATGGGCCAAGGAGCTGTCCACACTATCCCAAACCTTAGAGCCACCATTTAGAGTGTCTGGATGATATTTTACTAGCAGATATGATACAATTACACAATTCAAATGTTTTCCTTTTACTCATTTGGTGACATTAAGAAAAAAAGTTGTAAAATTTCAGGATCCATAGTAATAATTAGCCACAAATCATTTAGTTAACTTACTGGCTTCTGTGGTTAAGTATTTTTTTTCATTGCTCCATCTGCTCCATTTCCAGAAAGTTTCAGTAGAACATCGAATCCGGAAAGTATATATAGTGTATGGATTTAACTTGTCCACAGCTACAAGATAACTTGAATTTTCTACTCCTTTGATCGTGACATTCCGCTATTATAGAGCAAATAAATATGGATATGTATGTATAGGTCATGTCAAGAACACACATTTATACACATACACTTTTTTTTGATAAGAAAGCTACCCAAATTTGTAACATAAATTGACTAAATGTGCACCTAAGTTTGTGTTTAGAGGATAAAGTTAGTTCATCCACCAAAATGTTTTAAGTTTTACATAAATGCCAAATCAGTAAAATTATGCTCTGCTATAACCACCAAAAAACTTAGGTGTCATTTTAATCCAAATACTAGATCTAAGTAATAATGATCAATTAAATTATGCAGAGAAGATGATAGACATTTTGGTCAATGGTCAATGGTTAATGGTAATACAGTAAGCCTTAGATTTAGTAATCCAAGATGACCCTGAGGATTAAATACATTAGTCAGGTATATCTGGAAGCTTCTTTGAGGGAGCTTATGAATTTTTTAATAGGGCACTTAGAACTTTTAGGGTGATGTTAAACACATAGAATATTCAACAAATTCTTATTTCAATTAAATAAAATTAATATGAAACAGTTAAAACAAATTTGGGGATCTGCATGCCTCAGGAAATGCTCTGACCTCCCAATTACAAGGCTTTTTGAGTTATATTTTGGCATCTGACTGATTTTTCTAGCAACCATCAATAAGTTTCCAATGAATGTTTTCATTATAGTCTCTTTTATTTTGGACTCGGCACAAATTACGAGATGGTGTAGTAGAAAAGTCAACCTTAAATATCTAAAATGTATTAAGGGGCGCCTGGGTGGCTTAGTCGGTTAAGCGTCCGACTTTCGCTTGGGTCATGATCTCGCGGTTCGTGGGTTCGAACCCCGCATCGGGCTCTGGGCTGACTGCCAGCTCAGAGCCTGGAGCCCGTTTCAGTCTGTGACTCCCTCTCTCTCTGACCTACCCCTGCTCACGCTGTCTTTCTCTCTCTCTCCTAGAAATAAATAAAAATCTTTAAAAAAAGTAAATAAATAAAATAAAATGTATTAAAAAGTCATGTTCTCACTTCTGACTTGCTCCTGCTGCTGCACTTGGCAGTTTTAAATCTTCTCTCTGGCACTTATTAGTCCATTAATTCATGCCGAAGATTATGGCAAAAACTACTCATTCAATCACAAATTTACTGGGCACTAGCTATGTGCAAGGTACTATACTAGACCTGGAAACAACCTAATAAAAGTGAAAATCATGTTCTATAATATCCAGTATTATTACTGTTTTCAAGTGTTCAATAAAATGCTATTATTACATTGATACATAGTGTCTTAGTTCTTAGAATATATCTGTAATAAATAATCTGAGAGCTTATGCTTATCAGTTTACATACTTCTTTTTTTAAGTTTATTTATTTTGACAGAGAATGAGTGAGGCAGGGGTAGAGAGAGAGAAGAGGGGGAGAGAAAGAATCCCAAGCAGATCCCATGCTGTCAGCACACAGCCCGATGCAGGGCTTGATCCCAGGAACCATGAGCTCATGACCTAACCTGAGATCAAAAGTGGATGCCTAACTGACGAAGCCCCCCAGGGACCCCTCAATTTACTTAATTCTTTCTGAAAACTAAGTATTTTACCCAAAGTAACCTCAAAGGAAGTTTACAGAAGAATCTTACTCACCAATTCTTGTACTGAGTTAGTTTTATTAATTTCAATTTGACATAAAAGTTTAATATTTGCAAAGTTGCCCGGTAAATGCCAGGAAAGTGTAACAGCGGTTGAATTAATATCCTTCACTTTGATTGAAGTAGGAATACGAGGATAAACTGTAAATATAATTTGTAAAGATCATTTTAAATGCTCTTTTCTAATACAACAAATGACGATCAAAAAACCCCGAGAAACAAGAGAGGTATCATTAGAGGTATCATTAGTACTGATGAACAGCATCCACTCAGTATCCACGGAGCACAAACATCACTCTTACTGCTGATATCCTGCCAAGAGTTTTCATGGACCAGCCGCGCTCAAGCTTCCTCTACTGCCGTCAGGAATACTACAGGGCAGCAGGAGCACAATCTCTACCTTTAAGGAACCTCTAATTTACTGGGAAACTGACAAACAAAAAGAAAATTAACAAGAGTATGCATGCTAAGTTTGAAATGTGTGGAAGAGACATTCACAGCTACAGGAGTTTAGATAGAAGTGTGGTAGGGAAAGCCTTAGAGTGAAGACGGGACGTAAGAGGCACCTTGAAGGAAGAATCTGACTAAAATTGGCAGAATGGATGCAGAAAAGCATTTCAGGCTGGGGTATGAGCAAGAACAAAGGCACAGTGATGCTGGTGACAGTGCATGTGCCATGTGAGTGGGAGGAAAGCAACATGTGAAAATAAGGTTGAAAGGCAGGGGACAGGGAAATAGACACAAAACACCACAACTCAAGTACACAATGTAGTTGTTCTGACCTTAGGAAAACCCAGGAAATAACAAAAATGATGAGAAGGAATAACTGATGGAAATGTACTTGTGTTTACAAACAAGGCAACAAGATCATCTACTGATCACTTGCGAGTCTGTGTTATAGCGGATTTTGGTTTAAGCCTTTCTCACTAAGCAAGCGAGTCTCTAAGAGAAGCCCTCTAGGTCATTGCTCTGTGCTGCAGAGCCTGCTACGGTCTCGCTGCAGTGAAAGGCCACAGGAATGAATGCTAAGTAGATGGACCATATTTAAGTTCTATTTTGAGCTTTATATTAACAGGGCTGCTAAAAATTCCAGAATCATTGGCAATACAAAGGAACAAACTACTTACTGATACAGACAGCAACTTGGATGGATCTCAAGGACACTGCCCTTAGTAACAAATGCCAATCTCCAAAGGTTATACGTGGTATGATTCCATTTATATAACGTTTTCAACATAACAAAGCACTGAGACGAATAACAGATTGGATACTGCCTGGGGACCCGGAAGCAAGAATAGGAGGGGGTGGGGGTTGCTAATGGGGCAGCAGAGAGAGTTCCTTTGTGGAATTGAAACAGTTCTGTATTTTGACTGTGTTGGTGGTTCTGTGAACCTATACATGGATTCAACTGCACAGAAGTGCAAGTGCATGCGCGCGCGCACACACACACACACACACACACACACACACACACACTTCTAAATGCCCACAGAAACCTCTGAAAACTGAGCAAGGTCAGTAGTCCAGTTCACTGGCCTAGTATGCAGTAGTGTATCAGTGTCACTCGGCTCATTTGGAAATTGTACTATAGTTAATAAGATGTCAAAATGGGGAAGGCCGGGTGAAGAGGTCACAGGGCTTTAATTTATTATTTGTGCAACCACTTGTGAGTCTATAATTAAAATAAAAAGCTTTTAAAACTGGGGCAAAATATTTTTCAGGCATCAAGACCTAGTAAATAAAACCACTTACATTTCTGTGTAAATGACTACTTCAAATTTTTATCTGAATTTAGTAAAATGGTGAAACTTAATTATATATTTTAATGATTTTTCAAATTGAATTTATAAAATTAAGTCACTATAAAGAAAATAGTAAAAAGTAATCCCTAGAAGCACTTCTCATTAATCTCAAGACATTTCAGCGCTCCTAAAGTTATTTTTAAAACACTAGTTTATGAAGCAGCTTACCTTTCTCAGTTATATTAACTAAAATAGTTGATTCTGATCGACCCAGAGGATTGCGAGCATTCAAAGTAAAATTATAGATTTCTTGATTTGGACGCATTTGAAAGAATAACTGATAGCTTTCATTTGTTGGTGCTTCAACTCTTTTAAATTTAACATATTTTCCTGAGAAGCTATGAATTCAGAGAGCAACAGTATTAAAATAATTTCAAAATGGCAAGAGAGATAAATACTGCAAGAAACTCTAATAATGAATCTTTCTTAAACGTTTATATTTCTAATTACAGATGTTACTATAGACTCTGGGAAGAAAATGTATAGGATACAGAAAACAGAGGAAAATAATGGGCCATAAGCCTACCACCCAGAAATGGCCTCTGTTCGCATCTGAGGTTCTTCCAGGATTTATAAAACAGCATACTTTTATAGTCTGTGTGCATGTAATATGCAGTATTTACAGCATATCCAATTTCAGACAGCATATTGGGTTTTATATTTTGCTTACAAATGAAAGTATTTCCCCATATCATTTAATACCCCTCCAATGTACTCCTCACTGTCTGACCTCTTTCCCTGGTGATCGGTACCTTTCAAATAAAGTGTAACTTGTATTGCGTGGGCCCACCAATGCTGTCGGTCTTCCTGGATTCCACGTACATATAATCTCTTTTAAATCGTATGTCTCACAATTCAGGTTTTGAGGAATATCAGGTGGATCTAATAGGAAAAAAAAGTAGTTACATATATTTTCCCTGAAAACATGTTTCACAAATGTTAATTATATTGTGCACAATTTCTTTTAAAACTGAAAATAACTTCATGTTTACACTGTACCTTGGGAACGATGCAGAAATTGCTGCAGCACCTATTTTGGAGCTGATACTACATTACAAACGATGGATTAAAACATACTGAACAATGACTGACTAGCTCATTCAGCGACCTGAAGACATTTCCTCCCCCCCCACCCCCTTTAAAATCTACCAAATCTCTCAGAGGAAGCTGTTTCCAACAAGTCAGGAAAATTTACAGGCTAAAAGTATTCATATCTATAATTTATATACTGTGATTTCAAAAGAAATCCCAATTCATATTAAAAGTCAACACAAGCCATGTTATAAGTTTCAGAGTTCTTAAAAGATGTTACAAGGACTATTACTTAGTAAGCACCTCTTGGTGAAATGCTGCATCTCTCTACATTCAGAAGTGACAACTGCTCTTTTGTTTTTGTTCTTTATTGAAATGATTCTCTCTTCCTTTGCAGTAACAAAGCTAGAAAAAAGAATGTGTGTGTGTGTGTGTGTTTGTGTGTGTGTGTGTGTGTCTTAGGCTTTTAAAGTAATAATGGATAATTCTGCAGCTGTACACTAATTTTAGAAATTGGTATTTCCAGGGGCACCTGGGTGGCTTAGTCGGTTAAGCGTCCGACTTTCGCTTGGGTCATGATCTCGCGGTTCGTGGGTTCGAGCCCCGCGTCGGGCTCTGTGCTGACTGCCAGCTCAGAGCCTGGAGCCTGTTTCAGAGTCTGCGACTCCCTCTCTCTCTGACCCTCCCCTGCTGATGCTGTCTCTCTCTCTCCTGGAAATAAATAAAACATTTAAAAAAAAAAAAAAGAAAAGAAATTGGTATTTCCAGGGGCGCCTGGGTGGCTTGGTTGGTTGAGCATCCAAATCTTGATTTTAGCTCAGGTCACGATCCCAGGGTCATGGGATCAAGCCCTAGGCCTGTTTAGATTCTCTCTCTCCCCACCTCTGCCCCTCTCTCCTGCTCATTCTCTTTCTCTCTCTCTCTCAAAAAAACAAAAACAAAAGAAAGAAAAATTGGTATTTCTATAATTATGCTTAAACCAAGCATACGCAGAAACTAGTGTTCCCAGTCATACTTATCCAAACTATCTTTCAATGAGTTCTTTAAAAATAATTACCTGTTGGGAAAAAAAAAAGTGTAAAAAATTTTGCTTTTTAATGTTTATTTATTTTTGAGAAAGAGAGAGACAGCAAGTGTGCAAGTGAGGGAAGGGCAGAGAGAGAGAGGGAGGGAGACAAGAATATGAAGCAGGCTCCAGGCTCTGAGCTGTCAGCACAGAGCCGGACGCAGGGCTCGAACCCACAAATCGTGAGATCATAACCTGAGACAAAACTAAGAGCTGGATGCTTAACCAACTGAGCCACCCAGGAGCCCCAATAATTTTTTTAAACTAACCTTTAAATACAGTTATTAGACTATGTGAGTAACTTAAAAGAACTTAAAACATTTCTTGTATCTTCCTGAGTAGAATATTGTCCATCAATGATATTTTAGGTAAAATTAAGAGGAGTCCTGAATATTTATATTAAAGTCTAACAACCACATAATGAGACTAAAATTGACATATTTATTTTGAAAATGGTCTTAAATCTAAGACCAAACTTTTAGTCATTTTATTAGAATGATATGCCAAATTTTTGAGTATACTAAAAATGCCGATTATCTTAGTATTTGGCAGGTATGTTAAGTTGAAATAGTTAAAATCTAAATAACAGGAGCAAACAGAAAGGAGAAGAAAGATAGGAGGTAGAAAAAATCAGAGAAGGCAGGATCTGTAAGGTAAGACACTGTCTTCTCAAGGAAATTAACTTACAAAGGAATCACCTGAAGCTAGGTAAAAACTAAGTATAAAATCAACGGTATTACCAGCAAATAGAAAATGCAATTTAAAAAACAAAGCCATTTTTTATGAAAATGTTTTCAAATGAGAAAGTACAAAATCTGACATGTGACGTAAGTATTTAAACACTTCAATTCTATGTCACTGTGTATTATTTTAAAATACTTCAAGTATGATGAAAGATTAATATTTAAGTTAATATTTAATGCTGAAGTGACACTATCTATGAAAATATCTCTGGGGACGCCTGGGTGGCTCAGTTGGTTAAGCGTCCGACTTTGGCTCAGGTCATGTTCTTACTGCTTTAGTTCATGCATAAACACTGACAAATACTGGTAAATATTCTTTTGTCTGTTAGATAAAAAATTTGCAATTACAATAATAACAGGGAAAAAAAAGCCACTGTTACTACTAGCACCAAACATCACATTCATGGGAATAAACTTACTGAAAGATATAAAAGACCTAACAAAATGGAAAGATATACCATGTTTCTGGTTTGAATAACTCAGGACAGAAAGAATGAAAATTCTTCTAAACTGGTCTCTTAAATTAATAGACCTAATGTAACTCAAATCTAAATCCTGGAAGGTTCTTATTGTATCTTTTCAACACATGGTGGGTTAACAGAATATCCATAAGGGAAAGAAAATAATGAATCTTGATCCCTAACTCACCATAAGGGCACCATAAGGGTACCATAAACTACCCTTGCTGTTAAGTCCCTAAAGAAATCCCCAGAAGGGAAATTCTACCGCTGTTCCTGAGTTAACAAATCCTGAATATTTCAACCACCAAATGCTATAAATGAAGGTTAATTTATGAATTAAATAAGTTTGTCCTACTACATGACAGAGGATTAGAATACAGTTGGAAATAATAAAAACTTGATAGACAGTCTCATCTTCTGAGTTTTAATTTTTGTCTTCCATAATTTTGAGTGGCTATTTCACTTTTTGGTATCACTTATCAGGCAGCCTCACTACATATACCACTAGTTCTCAATTTATGTTCCAGGATCATTTTCGAGGAATGTTGTAAGTCATTTCCTAAAATTCCATTAGGAAAGAAATTTCTAAAGTTTAAATTTGAACATTATCTCACTTTCACTTGAATTCCAAAATGCATTACTGGGAAGACAAAAACGGAACACGGTTCCAGCCATCAAACTGAGAAGCGCACCTAAGCCTGGTTATTCCCTTGGGAGTGTATCAGAAATTCAACAGAATGCAACCTAAGCATTCAACAGAAGGAAAAGAGAGGTGGAGAGCAGCAGGTCTAGAGGACAGAATGAGAATAAAAAAAAAAAAAACCACCACAGAAGCAAAAGAGAATCACAAAACCCACTCACTACATCCCACACATTTTATTCATGAAACCCTTTAGCCCAAATTCAGCCTCGAATTCAGAATGGGGGGAAGGAAGCGAAGCACAAACTGCTGGAGGCAAAGCCATCCATGTTCCACATGACGGTTACCACGGGACAAGGGGCAGAAAAGCTCGAAACACAAAATTCTCTGTGGACATTCAACACAAGCTACATAAGCAGGGCAGTCTCCGATGGTAACTTCTGGAAATATCCTGGACTTTTAGAACTATAGGAGTGACCATGTTAATAAAGATGCCCCTGCATTACGGAGCATGTGTTAGACACACAAACGGAGAGAGGGGCCCATCTAAGGCATGTCCGCCAGCTACCCTCTTCTTCTCAAATATATTACTTGAAAGGTCAAAGAAGCATGCATTATGTTACTGAAAGATTTTGTGTAAAATCATTACAATTTCTTTAATGGGGTAGATTTTAAAAGGTTATCTTAAATTTTTTTAAATTTACTTATTTTAGAGAGAGAGAGACAAAAAGTGAGCAGGGGAGAGAGACAGAGGGACTCCTAACCAGGCTCTGTGCTGAGCATGGAGCCTGACATGGGGCTTGATCTCACAACGTTGATATCATGACCTGAGCTGATAGCAAGAGTCAGAAGCTCAACCGACTGAGCCACCCAGGTGCTCCAAAAGGTATGTTTTACATTTAAATTTTAAAAAGATGTTTTAACGAGGTGGGATGTTTTACCTTTTTAATTTTAAAAGGTATGTTTTAGGTGGGAAACTGACATAGAGTGGCCCTTGAAAGCACAGGGGTTAGGGAACCAACCACACATGAAATCAAAAATCTACATATAAGAGCACGTGGCTGGTTCAGTTGGAAGAGCACATGGCTCTTGATCTTGGGGTCATGAATTTCAGCCTTGTGTTGGGTGTTATTTTTTTACTAAAAAAATAAACTTAAAAAAAAAAAATCTACATATAGCTTTGCACTCCCCCAAAACTTAACTACTATGTTACTGTTGACTGGAAGCCTTACCAATAACAGACAACTGATTAACATAACATGTATTTGGCGCATTATGTGTATTATATACTATATTCCTACAATAAAGTAAGCTATGTAACATGTTAAGAAAATCATAAGAAAAATGAATTTACAGTACTATACTATATTTACTGAAAAAAATCTACGTATAAGCAAACCCATGCAGTTAAAACTTATTTTTTGTTCAAGGGTCAACTGTATATGAAATAATTCCTAAACAATTTAGGATTCAGAAGTATTGCATACTAATTACCTTCGACTCAACAAAGCTGTTAACTAAGAATTTCAAAATTAGCAGCTGGAGATTTCAAATCTTATTACAGAACCTACAAGATATAGAAATATGAGTATATAGAAAACAAGCTTAGAACTCCTCTTAGAACAAGCAAAAATTCTGGTGCCTTCATATATCATTTGTTAAAGAGTTAGAAAAGAGAAAGAAAGAGACAGCACCATTTCCCATCACCGGGAAACAGCATTAAAGCTTTCAAATAGGACCGAAACAGATTGACAGGAACTTTCTTTAATATTAGATACTTACATCCTGCGAAAATGACTGTCCCAAATATGTTATCTTCTGTTGTGAAAACCACATTCGTCCCACTGTTCGCAGAAACAGAAATATTGTGGATCTTGATTGCAACATTTTCCCCATCAAGATGAATCAGGGGGCAATTTGTTTGTCCAATCTGTGCTGATAACACTTTTTCTTGAGTCACACAACAAAATATTATATCTGAGCCTACAAGTATCACTTTGTCCTGAGGAAAAACCTTAGGCTGAGAATCAGGAGACCCTAGAAACAGCAAAAGGAATTACAAATACTTTAGAAGCATTTTACCATAAAAAGGCCCAGTGGATACAAAACATACTATAAAGTGTTATGTAATAACGGTGGCCCAAAGATAAGGTGTAATTCTCAGGTTTCAAAGGAGCAAGACATATACAAGAAACAAAATAAAACGAGGTATGTCTTAGCTACTTATGATGAGTGATGGTGGTGGAGTGCAGGGGACTATAGGCCAATGTCTAAGGTCACAACGTTTATGTCTTAAGAAGCACAGTTCAAATTAAATGGGTTTATAGCCACACATGAAAAATCCACACCAAAAAGGCACTCATGACAAAATTCTATTCTTTGAAATGATTCTATGTAGGGCAGACTTCTTACTTTCCAGCAGCTTGAATACGTTTAAGTACTCTACATCCTAAACAGAACTTTTTCTTTAATCCCAATTCCCTGCTGGTTAAAGCCACACCTTTGTTTTTATTTTCCTAAATGTGCAATTTTTTTAATTACCTCTAGTTTCCTACTTACTCTTTAATCTACCACAACCTGGGTCCTACCATGACCGTTCCACTAAAGTGGCTTGTGGGCCTAATTGCTTAGTCCAATGGCCACTTCTCAGAACCCCTTCCCTTTGACATCCACAGCTAGGGTATGTTGCCTAAGCTCTAACTTCTCAAAACCCTCTTCTCTCTTGGGTTCTACACACTCTACCCCCCACCCCCCACCCGGGCTACTCTTAGGCCTCTGGATACTGTCTGCTTTGCTGGCCTCTTTTTCTTTTCTTTTCTTTTTTTTTTTTTCACAAATAGTTTATTGTCAAGTTGGTTTCCATATAACACCCAGTGCTCATCTCCACAAGTGCCCTCCTCCATGTCCATCTCCCCCCTCCGCCCACACACCCATCAGTCCTCAGTTTGTTCTCAGCATTCAAGAGTCTCTCATGGTTTGCCTCTCTCCCTCTCCCTATTTCCCCCCTTCTTCTCCCTCATGGTCCTCCATTAAGTTCCTCCTATATGTGCAAACATATGATATTTGTCCTTCTCTGCCTGACTTATTTCGCTCAGCATAACACCCTCAAGGTCCATCCATGTTGCTACACATGGCCATATTTCATTCTTTCTCATTGCCATGTAGTATTCTATCTTATAGATAAACCACATCTTGATCCATTCATCCGTTGATGGACACTTAGGCTCTTTCTATGTTTTGGCTATTGTTGAGAGTGCTGCTATGAACCTTGGGGTACATGTGCTCCTATGCATCAGCACTCCTATATCCCCTGGGTAAATTCCTAGCAGTGCTATTGCTGGGTCATAGGGGAGTTCTATTGTTAGTTTCCTGAGGAACCTCCACACTGTTTTCCAGAGGGGCTGCACCAGTTTACATTCCCACCAACAGTGTAGGAGAGTGGCTGTTTCTCCACATCCTCACCAGCATCTAGAGTTCTCTGATTTGCTCATTTTAACCACTCTGACTGGTGTGAGGTGGTAGCTCAGTGTGGTTTTGATTTGTATTTCCCTGATGAGGAGGCATGTTGAGCATCGTTTCATGTGTCTGTTTGCTGGCCTCTTTTTTTTTTCATCCTACCCTTAGACATTCAAACTTGTAGATGTGTCCCTGGTCCCTATTTCTCTTTCCCTGAGCATGTTAACTTCCAGACATTAACAATTTGGATCAAATATATGTTGATTCTTAAATATAGAGCTCCAGTTCTTTCTAATCACTGCCTATGAGACATTGCTACCCAGGCACTTCGTAAGTACCTCGACCTTAACCTACTGAAAATGAATTTAACTTTCCCACTGAATTCATTCATATATTTTCTGCCTCACTGGAAGACATCACCAGCTACTCAGCCGCCCAAACTAATAGTCACATTTGGCTCTATTTCTTGGTTACCAAACACACAGTCACCAACTTTAATTCTGTGTCTTCAGTGTTCACAACTTTTCTTCCTTTCCATTCCAAAGCCCTACTTTATGCCTCCACTGGCTTTCACTGAGTTGCAACAAGATCCTCCTTACTTATCGACCTGCGTTGAGTCCTTCCTTCCCCAGATCCACTTCTCCACGCTGTCACTAGAGCGAATGATCTACAGTAAAAACCAGCCTGCTGGACTTCATCTCATTGTCAACAATTTTCCAAGCCTTCTCCCACACTGCCAACACTCTACCTGCATGAGTTCCATTCAGTATACAGGTGAGTTTCGGTATAATTACAGATCTCCACCCTCTCTGCAAGAACTCTGCAGCTCATACAGATTTGCTCTATGGCCAAGAAACTGGGAACCCTTTTGTTTTTTCTTTTAACATATAAACTTGATGTCAAAAACATCTCCCTAAAATTTTTAAATGTTGTTCACTGCCTACCAAACCTAGATGCTTATCCAATCACTCAGGAAGATCTTTAAAGATACAGATTCCTGAATCACACCCCAGAGTTTCTGAATCAAAATGTTCTGGGACAGAGACTTGGAAGATCCTCAGGTGACCCTGGGGAACCTAAATGGCATTCAGAGAACTAAAAGCTTAAACTAAACCTTACCCTTATGCAAGATTAATCTAATTCATTTGAAATGAAAGCTTTTCAACATGTAAGCTTACAAGAAACGTTCTGCAGTGGGCTCCAATCACTCCACTCTTTGCGACCAGAGAAATGAGGATCGTCAACATAGTATCGAATTCCCACAGAATGGGTGGTGCACTCCAAGGGCATGTCTGAGGCCCAACTCCAGTGATGAACTGTATCTTTACCATTCACAGTTGTGTTGTGGGTCACCTACAAAATGGACACAAAAACAAAAGGAGATTTCTAAGTAGTGGTATGTTCTGCTTGCCTTTCAAATTAAAAAACAACAGACGGTATACAATCACCACTAAGTTAAATAAAGGTTTGTCCTTTTGTACAACTATCTCAGTTTTCGAAAAGGCGTAGTAGGAGACTTACGGAAACAATAATCATGATTCATTTACGTTTACTTCTTTTGTTTTCATTCCAGTGCAATGATCATACAGTGTTATATTAGTTTCATGTGTACAATTTGGTGGTTCAACAACTCCATACAACACCTGGTACACATCACAACAAGTGCACTTGTTTACTTCAACTTTAGGCTCCACTGATTATACATGATGTTCATTTTCCAAAACATTCAATACATTTCACAGACAAATGTACCACTGTCTTAAATTGATCTCCATTTTTCGCTGAGAAAAAATAATGGATCTGTACTTCTGAGAGTTAAAGGCAGGAAAGTGCCTGGGTAGCTCAGTCTGACTCTTGATTTCGGCACAGGTCATGATCTCAGTTTGTGAGGTCAAGCCCCACACAGGGCTCCTCACACTGAAGTGTGGAGCCTGTCTGGGATTCTCTGTGTCTCTCCCTCTCTCTCTGCCCCTCTCCTGCTTGTGTGTGTGTTTCTCTCTTTCTCTCTCTCAAAATAAATAAACTTAAGAAAAAAAGAGTTAAAGAGAGGAGCAGCATTTCAACAAAATAACTGTTTCAGATTGGATTTATATTTATGTGTTATATATTAAAATTTTTATTTTTAAATATGCAATGTACAATAATATAAAATATTAATCCCCGCTGTGAAAAATGGAAAGGATTTCAATCAAATATCACGGATCTACTAAAAGGGACCTTGGGACTTCCAGCAAATGACCACAGCTTGAATAACTGTCTTTCCCCCTCTATTACCTTCTGAAACGTCTCTAAAACAAAAGTGCACAGATTTTTTAAAAAAGGTATAGATGCACAAAGGCAAAACACAAGAGAAGAAACACCACCAGTGAAATTCTGAATGCTGGAGGGCTGATGGACAACGGTAATGGACTCAGAAGACCTGAGAAAGCTGAACCTTAAGCCTTCATTGGAAAAGGCAGAAACAAGCTGATTTCTATCATGTAAATACCAAAGGGCTCAGGAAGGGTCTGCATGCACCAGGCTCCTGTGGAAATGCAGGTGAAGGTGAGGCACAGAACAGAAAGCTGCTTGAAAGTTGTCTGAAGGTATGTTAGATACCCGAGTCCCCTCCCACATTCTGTGCTACAAAAAGACTACCCCTCTTCATCTTGGCAGAATGGAGATTTATGCTCTGGAAAAGTAAGACCAAATACTGCTGAAATGAAGAACCCCAGAAAGAATGGAGAATGGGGAATATTGTACCACAACTGGGGGGGGGGGCGGGACTGCTAACCTATGTACTGTGAAGGCTGGTGTGTTCCTGCCTTTGTCTACTCAGCCCCTAGGATGTTGACGGCAGAGTTTCTACCTACCAGGTAGGACCCAAAATGAACTTTCTAGAGGATATGAACCGGTCAAGATAAACACATAAAATGATAATATAAAGATTCTGCCAACTAGATGGCCCAACTAATCACCTATAATAACACTCCAGTCAACAAGTCCCTAGACAGCAAACAAAAGTTCCAATTAGATTAAAAAAAATTTTTTACGAGCCACCTACTTAAAATATGAGCAACCAGGATGACCAGAAATTGGAGAGAAATAGAGAAAAAAGTGACCTGAAGAAACAGAACAGAGAGAAAAAAAAAATTAGATAACTGATGTCCTCAGAGATAAGAGATAATGCATACAGAAAACAAACAAAAAGAATGAAGAAAAGGGATATATTATACATTAAAAAATATATATGTTAATAGAAATTCAGTAACTGGGTATAAGATAAAATTTAAGAAAAACTGTTCAGAAAATACAACAATAATTAAATGCAGATAGAAAGCAGAAACAGTAAGAAAATTAGAGGTCCAGGCTGATTTCTGAAGAACAGAGAAAACAGAGAGGAAGAAATCAGACATAAAATAAGAAAATTTCCCAAACTGACAGACATGTGTTTTGAGACTGAAAGGGGCCGCATGACTGTCTAGCACAACAAGACAGATCCACAATAAGAAACAAATGGAACAATGTCTTCCAAATCTTGAGAAAATCCCCCAACTTACAATTCTATATCCAGCTAAAATAGCAATCGTGAATGAATGCAAAATAGACATTTTTAGAAATGTTATGTCTTAACGAATTTATCAAGAAGTATTTTACACTCCCTCCAGAAGTGTATGAAAGTTCCAATTATTCTACATCTCGATATGTGGAATTGACAGTCTTTTAAATTTTGTTAGTAATTAATTTAAATTTTAAAAAACAAAATACACCTGCAAACTATCAATGTAGGTAGCAAAGAGTATCTATAATGAATAGCTCGTAACTACTAGAATACATGCTTCCACCAAAATGAGAAAATAAGAGGAAGAATTCAGGAAGAAGAGGATCCACTAAGAAAAAGGTAAAAGGAATCTCCTGAATGATGATAGGAGACCTCTTGAATTGAAGCTTAATAACAAGTATGCCAAAAACCACAGAGGTCTGCCCTGAGTGAGTTACGTGTATACCTAGGTATTAATGTCTTCTGAGTTAGCTGATAGGAGTGGAGGTTGCTGGAGCTCTGGAGGAACCTCTGTCCACAAGAGTTCTCAGCTATTTACCACACTCCCACCATACAAACAAGATGTACATGAACCCTCTGTAAGAAGTGTGGAGAAGCAGGGTGACTGGGTGGCTCAGTCAGTTAAGCATCCAACTTCAACTCAGGTCATGATCTCATGGTTCATAGATTTGAGGCCCGTGTCGGGCTCTGTGCTGACAGCTGCTTCTGACTCTGTCTCTCCCTCCATCTCTGGCCTTCCCCTGCTCATGCTGTCTTTCTCTCTCTCAGAAATAAATAAAACATTAAGAAAAAAATAGTATCTCCATTCATTTACACTTGATTTCACTTACACTGCAAAGATCGGCCCTCTTACTCTAGCATTTCTTGGGCAGCCCCCCGCAAAAAGTAATGACAACTGCTAGTTGCTTAGCAGCTTTACAGATACCAATAATCATTTACTAAAGCAAAGACTGGCAGCACTTCACAAATGACAAAAAAGAGGTTTGGGGAAGTTACCCCAAGCCGGTAAGTGGTAACCCAGAGCACAAGTGTCAAGATACATGGTACAATTTCAGATAAGCAATAGTTCTAAGCAGTGGTACAGCTGTATCAAAGCTAGTTGCAGGTAAGATTAACAGACAAGAACTGACATTAAAATTCAAGAAAAGAGAGAGCATTTTAGGCCGAGGTAATCAGTATGGGCTTTAACATAAGGGACAGGATTTGACTTAGGTCTTGAATGTACGTTCAATTTGCACTGGTGAAAAGGTAAGGAAAGGCACCTTACACAAAAATAAATATATCTGTTTTGTAATAGAAATCGTGGTGGGTAAGAAAGAGTACAGACTGCAACTAAACTGCTTGCACTTCAATCCCAGCTCCATTAGTTAATATCTTCTATGTCTCTGTGTCTTCATCTGTAAAACGGGGATGATGTTCATAGTGCCTCCCTCACGGGCCTGCTGTGAGGATGCAAAGACTGAACATATACAGAGCTTTAACCACAGGGTCAGGAATGCAAGGGATTAACACGTACGGAGCATTTACAAGAGTCAGCACACATGCAGCCCACAGTTATGGCTGCTCCCATGTTAGGAATGTCAGACACAGAATGTCAGAAGGAAAAACAAGACAGTAACCATAAAACAGTCATTCTATGTTTTATCTTTACTGTCTATCTTATCTATGCACTCAGGCAAATAACTGTAAAATCATGAGATAGTCTTCTAATTCTTAAATCTATAACTAAGCACATTTCAAATCCATTGAGGAAGAAGAGAGTCAAGGAACAAAAAGGGGGAATTACCAAGTACCAGCTGTCAAAACTTTTCACTGCTATTCCTCATCATCCTTTTGATTAAGAGCAAACTAAAGGCAGATCATAAGGAAACCATTCATAAACAGAATTTGAAAAAATAACAGAGAAAAAAAGCATGCACTGCTAAATGTTAAGAACGTGATTTTAGATTCAAATAAATTCAAACTTACAGGCTTATACAAAACTTCTCAACAATTATTATGACTAAATGTTTCAAAACATTTATTTTTGGGGCACCTGAGTGGCTCAGTTGGTTAAGCATCTGACTTCGGCTCAGGTCATGATCTCATGGTTTATGGGTTCGAGCCCTGTATCAGACTCTGTGCTGACAGCTCAGACAGAGCCTGGAGCCTGCTTCAGATTCTGTGTCTCCCTCTCTCTCTGTCCCTCCCCTGCTCACACTCCATCTCTCTCTCTCTCTCTCAAAAATAACTAAACATTTAAAAAAAAACATTTATTTTTATGTTCAGATTAGACAAAATAAAAATGATATCAAATTATATGTATATGTTTTTCATTTGTGTAAAAACATGCACATAAAAAAAAGCTAGACAGAAACAGAAAGATGTTTCCTGTGTTCGTGTGGTGGAATGATACATTATTCCTCCCTTAATTTCCTAAACTTACTGGAATGGTTATATATTATTTTAATAATTGATTTTTGAGTCATAGCAGATAGTTTTTAATGAACCCTGAAAGGACAGCTGATCTAATCCCTTAACACTGTAAAGAAGGGTTCACTGATACTACCTCAAAAATCTTTTAAAAATTATTTGGTTTCTATAATGTCACAAGAAAAAAGACTATTTTGGTTCAAACTTACTAATTTTATGATTTCCATATTTTCTTTACGCAGAATTTTAATTTCCCAGATGACATTTAAGTGACGGGGAAAAAGAGAACCCCTGTCATTCCACTTGAGGTATAACGTAGAAGTTGAGAAATCAGCAGACAAATTCAAGATCTCTGGCGTATCTGGAATTAAGGCTTAGAAAAAAAACCAAAAGACAAAACTCAGTAAAATAAGTAATGGTTTTTCATATTGTAATTCCATTAATCAACTAGTTTTAAACTCTATTCCATCTTGATCACAAAAGAATTCAGAATTAAAAGCAAACTCTCAAAGTGATTACTGACAAAACAGAATATATGTATTTATCTGTATAAGCAGCTCCCAAGGATTCATCAAATTTGAGTAAATTATTATCAAATCTTAGTATGTCTTCTAATAGCTACTGGGTTCCCACAATACTCGTGTCATCAGTCCGGATCTACAAATGGGTACCATCAGAGAGAAGTAAAGGAGCTTCCTTTGGATAACTATAGGTCAGGCCCAAGAAAATGATGGAATATGGAAAACTTGCTTTGGTAGGCCTTTCCATCTGTTTTCTCTGCACATTTCCCACTCACCTTCCAGTGTCAGAGCCCCTCATGCTGATGGAAGTCATCCACCTGGGGATGCTATGAGCTAATACTGGGTGTAGGGATCTAAATGGCAGCAAGACCATAGGAACGACCAAGACATTAAGTGAGGACGTCAACAGGGTACTGTGCAGATCTATAAAGTACTCAGCGGGATAAGAAGTCCTTCAGAAAAGCCAGTTGAGCTGTGGTGTGCAATGCAGTGCGGGGGCTGACAGAGATGAGATGACTAAGTGGCAGACCACTAGAGAAAGGCTGACCAGAGTAGCAAGGATATGGATCATGATGCCTCATCATGTGCATGAGGGATATGGAAAAGGAAAAACTCTGACAGGCACTTCAAAGAAATGACCAGATCAAAGAAGTGAGGGATTAGCATAATGAGAAAGGGAAACATCTAAGATTTCCTCAAGTTCCTAGCCCAGAAAGCAGACAAAATAAATCACTGACACTGGGAACAAACAGGAGAGACAGGCTATGGACGACCAAGTGTCAGAGGAGGGAGAGACGATCAATGGAGAGCTAAGCACACAGGAAGTGAGAACAGAGACCATCAGCACCACAGACACAGACTCAACAGGAACTCTCTGAGTGTAGCTGAAGAAATGAACTTGAGCACACAGACTCAAAATGGCCAAAGCTTGTTTAAGAGCTACCAATAGACAGTCACAGCCTCAAGGAGCCAGAGAACCCCAGCAAGAATCCTGCGAGGCACAAGGAAACCAGAGAAGATATGGCACTGCTGAGACCAAAAGAAATGGGTTGTCATCTAGGCCAAATAAGAGACAGTTCATAGAGGAAAACTGAACAAAGACCACTGACTGACATTGGTGAGGGTACTGTCAATATGTGAGAGAGAAGTCTGGAAGGGCGGTGGGCTCTGAAGCTGCCTTACAAATGATAAAGGAAACAAACACCATGCCCAGGGATATAGTATTTCATAGGGAGAAAATGGTAAAATTCTTACTTTTCAAAATCTTCAAGTCTCCCTACCTACAAGGGATGAGTAAATTACTAAAATAGCTCAATGAAAAACACATAACGTATGAACCTGTTCTGTTCTATGAAATGTAGGCCTTCTGGTATGTTGGGATTCTTTCTTGCATGTTTTCTCTTCAAATAACAGTAAATGAAGGTAAGTTAAAAGAAATCCAGAGACACATGCTCTCAGGCCTCACACCTATCCTAGCACTTCCCCATAAAGCACAAGATCCAGTTAAATAAGTCACGGCAAGTACAAACTGCAGGACTTTCCAGAAGTAGGGTAGCTGAATGTGCAAAGAATATAGCACTATTAACCTACATAGCACTATATAGCCTATGACGGAAGTGGCAGAGCAAACCAATACAAATCAGTCTTGGAATTTACTAAGTTCTTAATAAATTTAACTGAAATTTGCTGAGCACAGTGTTGTACACTAGATCTATATAAAATATTTATGGCTGTACAGGAAACAGGACATGTGGATTCAAAACCTAACCAGAATACAGCAAAGTCAACAGTTTCACAGCTACCTGAGGACAGTGGAGGATGCTTTACAGGACAAGTTTGTTTGGTTTTTTTTAATAGTTTCTTGTCAAGTTGGCTTCCATATAACACCCAGTGCTCAATCCAACAAGTACCCTCCTCCATGCCCATCACCCCCCTCTCCCCTCCCCCACCCCCATCAGCCCTCAGTTTGTTCTCAGCATTCAAGAGTCTCTCATGGTTTGCCTCCCTCCCTCTCCCCCACTATTTTTCCCCTTCTTCTCCCCCTTGGTCCTTCGTTAAGTTCCTCCTGTTCCACTTGAGTGAAAACATATGGTATTTGTCCTTCTCTGCCTGACTTGTTTCACTTAGTATAACACCCTCGAGTTCCATCCACATTGCTACAAATGGCCAGATTTCATTCTTTCTCATTGCCAAGTAGTATTCCGCTGTATAATCAAACCATATCTTCTCGATCCATTCATCAGTTGATGGATGCTTAGGCTCTTTCTATGATTTGGCTATTGTTCAAAGTGCTGCTATGAACTTTGGGGTACCTGTGCCCCTATGCATCAGCATATAGGACAAGTTTTAAGTAGGAACTACTTTTGAAACAGAAGGAGCCACAGGGGCACGTGGGTGGTTCAGTCAGTTAAGTGTCCAACTCTTGATTTCAGCTCAGGTCATGATCTCATGGTCCGTGAGTTCAAGCCCCACACTGGGCTCCAACACTGACAGCATGCAGCCTGCTTGGGATTCTCTCTCTCCCCCCCCACCCCTCCTCCCACTCCCTCTCTCTCTCAAAATACAATAAACTTAAAAAAATAAAACAGAAGGAGGCACTATATCATATACCTAAAAATAATATAACACTATGTGTTAACTAATTGGAATTAAAATAAAAACTTAATAATAAAAAAACAAACAGAAGGAGCAAGCAAGGAGCAAGAAGTTCAAGGTGCCAGTGTGATCACACAGAGTAGAAGCTTCTAAGAACATGGTTCTTTTAAGTGTTTCAGGATGTCATGATCCAGTAACTTACACAGGAGCATCTACACTAAGACAATATTTATCTATTAAAATGCTCTGTCCCTGAAAAGTACACATACTTTACCTTTTATCTAAATAGGAGTGGGCTATTCTTCAAAACCCAAGTCATATCCAGTATTTCCAGCTAAGGACAGTAATAATAATAATTATACAAGTGAAATGATTAAACACACACACTTTTTTCACTACTTCATAGTCAAATTCATCACAGTAAAAGGAAAGTTTCCCTAAGTGCCCACAAACTATCATCTGCATTTCTTTCCAGCTAAAATAGACACTGGAGGACAATATTGTTTTCTTAAAAATAGGAACTTTTCAGCTGGGAAATACATATAATGACTTGTGTTTATTTTTTAAAGCTAGTACATCTTTAGCCATAACCTCCATGTTTTTCCTGCTCAGGACATCGGAAGATGGTAGCTTTCCTAGTTCATTTATGGGGTCCACATTATTTTATTCTGAGTCAGACGGATCCATACTTTCAGGTGGTTTTAAGAAACTTAGATACTAAAAGTCTTACAAAAACTTATTTTCGCACTTTCCCTGTCAATTAGAAGCTTATTAAAAAATTATATATATATATATTATAGATTTTTATGTAATTTTTCTTTCTATGTGTATTGTTGAAAGCACCTGAGGAAAATAGAATTTCTCATACTTTTATTTAGTAGCCAAGTGCCCCAAAGGCCAGATCCTCAAATGCACAGCTGCACCAATATTTCACAGCTTCTCCCAAACACGGTAGGTACTCAAAGATTTCGTGATGCTCCCATCTCTCTCATATTCATCTGCTTTTCAATTTTCTTATCAGTATTATCATAGTGGTGGTAGAGGGTTAGTACCGGAATACTGTTAATCTAATATTCTAATCACAATCAGACCCAATATTATTAAAAATGTTATTAACAAGGGGCACCTGGGTGGCTCATCAGTTAAGCGTCCAACTTCAGCTCAGGTCATGATCTCGCGGTTCGTGGGTTTGAGCCCTGTGTCGGGCTCTGTGCTGACAGCTAGCTCAGAGCCTGGAGCCTGTTTCGGATTCTGTGTCTCCCTCTCTCTCTGACCCTCCACTGCTCACGCGGTCTGTCTCTCTCTCTCAGAAATAAAATATTTTTAAAAAAAATGTTATCAACTACATATGTCAAAACAATGAACTACATCATTCTAGTAAGTCATCCAGAATCTGCCTTGATATGCTTTTCTAGTTCTTCTATCCAATACTGACACTTTCAAGGAGCCTCCCAGACAGAATCTTCTCAATACCTACTGAAAAATCAGACAACACAAACTAGCTCTCTGACAGAGTCCTAGACAATTTTTTTAAATCTGGAACAAAATTAAGTTAGAGTCCTTATCCTTACTACAAAATAATTCCAGATGTGTAAAAGATTTAAATCAAGCATGATAATAAAACCAAAATCTCAAAGAAAAATAGCAAGAGAGTCTATTTATATAAAAATGAAAACCAAGACATTTAAATTGTAAGTTTGGGAAATTACTTGTAGGAAATATGACAAAATTAATAACCATAATATTGAGAGCTCTTGTGAACTGATGGGAGGAAAAGCTGAGTTTCAACAAAAGAGAAAAATGAAAGAGGATACAGACAGTTCAGGAAAGAATAAGAATGACTGATCGTTTTTTTTTTTTTTCCAAAAAAGTAATCACAGAAATACAAAAACAAAGTGCTCTAATTGGGGGCCATCAGATTGAAATGGAAAAATGAAGAGAAATTAACAAAACCGAGTCCTGGCAAGGAAGCGAAGAACAAGGTCCCTCCAGAGTGATGTTTGTGGAAACGCAAAGAGACTCGGAAGTTCTGGAGAACAACTGGCAATGGATATCAAAGTCTTAACAAGGGGAATGCGGCTCATAATGCAGCATTCCCAATTCTAGGAATTTAGCCTATGGACATCATCGCACAAACTGGAAACACAACATGTGGAAAACATGTTCATTAAAGCACTGGTTATTACACTGAAAAACCAGAAATGAAAATCTCAATGTTAATAATCAATCACTTAAGTAATTATGGTACCTCCATTCAGTGGAGTACTCTGCAGATAGGCTATTTCTATTTTTATAGAAAAATAATACAGATTGATTTAGATCACAAACTGAAAACTCTGTTTTCTGTCAAGCAGGTTATAAAAACATGAACCTCATTTATATGTATATGTGTAGGAAATATACTTAAGTGTTAAGAGTATTTCTCTGTGAGTACTGAGATCATGCCTCATCTGTACACAACATTCTTACATGGATCTCACATACAGCTACAGAAAGAAAATAACTAATGTGGCTCTTCTCCTTTTATCTTAAAAGGCAGTGAGACAGATGCTAAGTTCCTGGAAAGCATGCTTTGTTATTATCCTTTCAAAATCTGTTCTATCTCAGACACAGAGCGCTCCAAACATGCATCTTATCCACAAAATTGAACAAGTCACCAAGTTAATTACATTTTTCTCCTTGTTTCAAAGTAAGTCATCCTTGTAGGACTCATTATAATGTCACTATGATGCCATGCTCTCACAGTTGTCAGGAGAGCAGGAAAAAACCTGCTTCTCCCACCATTAAGAGTCAAGACTACTGGGGTTTCTAAGGTCTCAATGTGTAGCAAAAACTCTATCTCCATCAGCCTGGGCTATTTCATGACTCCACTCACAGGGTTAACACAGGTCATAGGCATTCAATCAACATATCTGTGGAAGATGCTTGCCACGTGCAAGGCAGTTGGTGTAAAAGTACCAGGTGTAGAAGACAAACTCTCTGCCCAACTGAACCTATTTCTTGCGGAAGCAACAAATGTTAAATGCCTTATATACTACAATATTAATGCAACTGAGAGATGCCACGAAAAAAGAAATACACACTGCCTATGGGAATGTTAAGAAAGGAATTGGTTCTCTAGGAGAGGACAGTCAAAGACCACTTCCTAGAGCATGGGACACCCGAGGAATTCTGAAGGGTATGCAGAAATCAGCAAGGTGAAGAGATGCCGAGAAAAGTACCCACATGTGGAAAGGACTGTGAACTCTCTGACATCCACTCTGATTGCTCCCTTCCTGATCCTAGCTGTGTTCTAGAACCCACAGTATGGTTGCTGGGGAAATGCAACCGTTAGTCTAACAAGTGGAATTCAAAAGAAGAGTAAATTTCTGCCAATTATAAAGCACTGCAGTACTAACAACGAAGGCACTGTGCTGCCTTATTTCCAAATCAAGTTTCTTTTCAAATACTTACAAACATTTTTTTCATTTAGTGTGAATTTACTTATAGAATTTCCAAAATCATAGAGATGGTTTATGGTTATTTCATGATCACCAGGTAAAAGAGCTGGGATTTTAGCATTTGTTTTCTCTGACTGATAACAAGAACGGGACCTGCAATGGGGGGGAAAAAATCACATTTTAATTAGTGGATAAAACTAACAGTGCAATTTTCATTAAAAGCCTGATTAACACAAAATGCACTGGAAAATACTTTCTGTTCTTTCATACAGAAACGTGATAGGTTACGCTGCATTTTAAGACTGAGAAAAGAGAGGTTAATGGTAAGTACATCAACGTGGAGGATGGATAACCAGATTGTACCACAAAGTCGAGTGATAAGCAGAGATGATCATTTCAAGAAACTCAGGATTTCAGCAGGCCCTTCAGACTCCCACCAGCCTTCCCTCTGCAGCCTTATCTCGTGCTGCACACGCCCGCAACCCTAAACCCACACCCTTCTACATAAGGCCATCACATGGTCTCACGTGGAGATGGTACTCCCCAGATACTGACAAGAATGACACTGGCTGTTTGTGGCCCCTCAAACACACCCTCGACTTGGCCACTGCTCCTCTGTTTTGGCCCACGGTTTGGTCTGAATAACACTTCCTCATCTGCTCTGCTTCCAAATCTCTTCCAGTTCCCACCCATTATCTCTTGGACAAAAGTCATTTCTCTCCTGTGGTTGCATGGCCCTTTGAACCTTTCTAGAGTGCAGGTACATTATTTTTACCGTTATTCATGTATATTTCTAGCTTCCTATGCAAATCCGAACTCAAGCAAAGGGACTTTCAGGTGCCTCCTGTGTCCCTGGCCAGCATGTGGCGCAAGCCTCTCCATATCACCCACTAGGGCTACCATGGAACAGGTCAGCTCACCTGTTCTCAGCCTCACAGGGGAGGGGAGGCTTTGTTAGGTGCCAGAATTTGAACCACTTGAATTTGCTAAATCATGCTATTTCATAAGTTCCATTATGCCACTGAGCCCCTATTCTTTCAGGCTTGAACGCCCTCCTATCCTTTCTCTGCTGAGAAGACCGGGAATTCAGACTCCACAGTCACACCTCTGACACCCTCTCTGGGGTCCCCCACTGCTCAGTCAATGCTCCCTCAGCCCTTCACATAGAATTTCCCGCAGCACCCGACCAAAAGCACTGCTACCATCTGTCTCCTGTGACCTCCCAGAGAGCCAGAACGACTTCCTCTCCCTGTGGCCCGAGGGAAGTTTTTTCAGGTTCTCCCATTCTGGACCCACAGCAGGACTGCACTTCCCACTCCTCTGAGGCAAGGCGTGGCAGTGTGACTTTATACGCTGAGAAATGGGAGTGAAAATCACATTTGACACTTCAGGAAGGAAGCTCTGAACGCCAGCACTTCATGCACTGGAGGCTGAGGGACCTCTAGGCTGGGGGTCGTGCAGGAGAGAGAGACTCCAGCTGGCCCCAGACAGAGGACACAAGCAGGAAATAAGCCTTTATTTTCACAGCAGAATATAAGCAAGTAAGATGTTAGGGCTGTTTCTGCAACATTACAACCAAGCTCCTCCTGGTTGACAAATTTCCACAAAGCTCAATAAATGTACACCAAATGGAGAAAAACCTGAGTAATATTTAAATGCAGAGAGAAGAAGGGGAAAAATAGTGGGGGAGAGGGAGGGAGGCAAACCATGAGAGACTCTTGAATGCCAAGAACAAACTGAGGGCAGATGGGGTGGGGGGTGGGGAAGGGGGGTGATGGGCATGGAGGAGGGCACTTGTGGGGATGATCACTGGGTGTTATATGGAAACCAACTTGACAATAAACTATTAAAAAATAAATAAATAAATGCAGACTTATATCAATTTGCATCAGGACCACCCATCAGCAAACTGGCCTCGGAGCCACTGTGCTGAACAACTCTGGTGTTGCTAAACCACTCCGCCTGGGCCCCGCAGAGTCAGGGACAGCGAAGAGGATGTTCTGGTTTGCAGACAGCCCAAAGGTCTCACCTCCAGGCTTCAGAGCTTGTGGCCCTCTCCAAGATGGCCTGAGAGGGGAAGGAGGTGTGAGCTGCCGCTAGCCTCCTGCTGTCCACTCTCCCTATCCCCACATTAACCCCAGGTTTATCCAGGCAAACTGCCCCACCTCTTATGTAAATAGGCTTCCTTGTTTGACTAAATTCTACCACAAAGATGCAAGCAGAGGTGTTGTGTGGAACTTCTTAGAGAACTCCTTAAAGAAAATCACCCTTCTTTTCTTCATTGCCTTCTGGAAAGGCAGACCTAACAGCCATTCCTCAAGCATCCTGGAACCACGAGGCCCCCTGCTGAAGAAGGCACTGCAGGATGATAAACAGGAATCTGGCTCTCTCACCAACAACTATGTTGGCCTTAACTGCCTACTCTGGACCTGACATTTTATGTTGGGCAGAGTCAAAACTGAACCTAACTGATCTAGACAGACTGTGGTTTGGGACGGACCAGTAAAACTTCCTGATAGAGATTAGAATCCACAGCATATTCAAGGTGTGCTCCATACTTTATATTCCTATAATAAAAGAATCAAAGTTTTAACCAGGAGAAGGGTTTTTTCCCCCACTTTGATATATGATTCAGACTTTTTAGGAAATAGCTAAGATTTATAATTTCGTTAAAAAAAATTCTAGAACAAAATCTCTATGTTCTACAATTAAAGACCTTTAGGTTATAGCTATTAATAAAAGTATCTCTATTACCTGTTTTCAATGCAAACTTCATAAATAGTACCATGGCCTGCTCCAGAGGGCGCTTTCCAAGAACAGTCCCACACTTGCAAATTGTTAGTTATGCACTTCAAATCATGAGGAGCCCCTGGAGAAGGAGAAATACACACAGACACAAAGAACATGCTTAATAATTTAACTGCACTGTAAAAGGTCAACACATCAAACCACCTTTAGTCATGAGTATAAGCATATGTGTCTGCACAGGTGCCATGTTCTTTCTGTAGGGCTGAGTGCAGAGTCACAGCAGGGACTGGTTTTAAATTTCTTTTTGTAGCTGTGGATTAAAAAATGAGGGGAAGCCGATGGATGTGGGCCAACCACTAGACCACTCAGGGACTGGGCCTCCATCAAAGTCCCACCTCCAGCCACTAAGATAAATGCAGGGAGGGACTACAGAGTCAAGGAGACCCAGAGAGGGCCTAGAAGAATTTTTCAGTAGCCTCATTTGCCCCTACTCCTTCCCCTGAATAAAATAACTGCAAGTAAAAATTAAGTGTTCCCCATGCCTTCAAACACGGCTTCTAAGCACTCTTAGCCACTGCTGTCTGACTGCCTGTTACGAGACTGCTACCTACATGGAAACCCCATGACCAATCTTTAGATTTTTATGAAGCATATGATATTTACATGGTAATGAACTCAAACGAGTCTGAAAAATATGTCTTTTGTGAGGCCTGAACAACTGAAAAATAACAAATGACTCAGAAGATTATAATACTACGTCAACTAATGAATGGATCAAGAAGATGTGGTTTATCTATACCATGGAATACTCCATGGCAATGAGAAAGAATGAAATCTGGCCATGTGTAGCAACATGGATGGACCTTGAGGGTGTTATGCTGAGCAAAATAAGTCAGGCAGAGAAGGACAGATACCATATGTTTGCACGTATAGGAGGATTAGGAGGAACTTAACAGAGGACTGTGGGGGAGAAGAAGGGGAAAAATAATTGGGGAGAGGGAGGGAGGCAAACCATGAGAGACTCTTGAATGCTGGGAACAAACTGAGGGCTGATGGGGGTGAGGGGAGATGGGCATGGAGGAGGGCACTTGTGGGGATGAGCACTGGGTTTTATATGGAAACCAACTTGACAGTAAACTATTTTAAAAAGTAACTTAAAAAAAAAGATTATAATCCTAATAGTTCTTATTCATACCTATAGAATAGTATTAGGTCATAGAATACAGAAGCACTAGACAATGAAAAACTGCCATGCTAAAAAGAAAATGAAAAAAAAAAAAAAAGGAGGGTGCAAGAGGGAGGACAAAAGGAAAAAGGAAGGAAGAGAGGGAAGGTGGGAGGGGTAACGCAACTGTAAAAAAAGTTATTCCATCTCAGACTCTATATAAATGTCTCTGAAAAAGTTTTTTTAGTTTTTACACACGACTGGCATGGCATTTATGAAAGCAATAAATTATAAAGTTATTTTTTATAGAAAACAAAAACTCTAGAAATACACTAGAAATTATCTGCAATCATAATAAAATTATTTAATAGTGATCTTGGGGAAAAGAGGAGACATTTAGTTATGGAAATAGTATTAAAAATAAACTCAGGGGCATAAAGATGATAACGTTCTTTATAAAAATAAATGAGGTAGTAATATCTACAGAAGTACTTTTAATATATTTTAAAAAGATGAACACAATGTTTTATTAAAGAAAGATAATTTAGATTTCATTTATGTGACATTCAGAAAAGCAAAGTTACAGACAGAAAACAGGCCAGTGTTGGCTGGATGTGGGGAGGAAAGGGGCTAAGTACAGAGGAGCATGGGGAATTTTCTAGAACGAGGAGTGTTCTGTATCTCGATTGTCCTGGTGTTTACATGACTGTACACATTTGTCAAAATGCACAGAATTTTACCTTAAAAGGGTGTATTTTATTTTATATAAATAATACCTTAATTTTTAAAATGGGGAACGAATATTTACATCTACCTTTATGGGCCTTTATAAAAGAGACCAAAAAGTACATGGGAAAAAAAAAAAGGTGGCAAAGAAACGCATTTTAACCACAGAATACCAGGAGGGTTCAATAAAGACACAAGATCATCTCATAATCAAAACAGTAATGGCAAAAAATAGCAAGGGCACTGCAATCAGTTTATTCTCTAAGACTCAGATGCACTTACCCCTTTTCTGGCTATTTACTTGACTTATTAAATACAGAAGAATAAATGCTAGTGGGAGCCACTGGAAATCTGAAGTCATCCTCATTCTTTTTCTATCCACCATCCAGGATGGCCTTCTCAAACGTAAAGAAATGTTCACCATCCGTGCAAAGAAGTCAGTCCTAGATGAGGAGAAGAATTTCAAATGGTGTTCAAAGTGCTCCAAAGACACTTCTTATACTGTGCACACTAACACAGGGAATTGAGACAGACAAATGGACGGTTACTGAAACACATTCTACATTAACAACTTTGTATACACTAGACTCAAGCTGCTCTGGCTTTAGGAGATGTGAACAACCGAACACAGCTGTTGCTTCCTGGATCCATCAGAGGGTCAACTTTCAAATGACAGCCTCTTGGGGCACCTGAGTGGCTCAGGTGGTTAAGCATTCGACTTTGGCTTAGGTCATAATCTCACAGTTCTTGGGTTCAAACCCTGCATTGGGCTTGGAGCCTGGAGCCTGGAGCCTGTTTCAGATTCTGTGTCTCCCTCTCTCTTTGTGTCCCTCCCACGCTATACCCGCTTTCTTCCTCATGCTCTCTCTTAAAAATAAACATTAAAAAAATTAAACAAATGACAGGTTACAAGTTCAAGATTATAACAAAGCACTTATTTATAACTCTTCATTCTAATACTACTCAGTATAGAAAAGCCAAACATGAAATTGAAGTTTCAACAACTTTAAATGACATATGGAATGATGTTTTTAGTTTGAATACAGTAATTTATGACAAGTAATATATTTCTTTTTCATTTATGCTATGATATGAAGTTTCTATTTCATATAAATTTAAATAGTTTAAAGAAAAAATTAGAATAAATAATAGTATAGGGGATTTGCAGATGTGATTACGGGGCTGTTTACAGTCTGTTTCTAACAGGGATTTGTTTAAGGACCTCAACTTTGATGTGTTCCTCCTCCCGAAAGACACATTCCCTACAGAATGTAAAAGAACTACCCAGGAAATCAGAATAGCTACCAAAGACACAGGTATCCAAGAGGAAAAGCTGCCCCATCTGACAGAGGGGTTCCGCAGAGGAATGAGGTTCCCATTAACTGTTGCTGAATGAAGCCCACCAGCAGACCAGTCCTTCCAAATGCATTGAAAACTCCTTGTCAGATCTAACGGTGCCTCATTTTTATACTGGAACAGACAACTAAGGATCATAAAACACACAAGCAGAGTCCAAAACAATTAAAAGAAATTCCGAATAAACAGGATCACCAGGAGGAAAATAAAAATTACTGCTAGAGGGAAAAGGATAACGTAGAAAAGAGGAAAGCTAAAAAATAAACTGAGAAACCACTTCTAAACAGTATTCTCAGAGTGAACGTGGCTCAGCCATAAAAACAAGAAGAGATATGATGAAAAAGAATAATCAGAAATAAAAATAGCTCTTATAAGTTAAATGTACTGGCTGATGTTGAAAATTTTTTAAAGACGAACATAACATTGAGCAATCTTTCAGGAAAAAAACCCAACACAAAAAAGGGCACACGTGAGAAGAGGTATAATAGCAGGGACTTGTGAGAGGAAAAAGAATCCAACATTTATCTAACTGCAGCCCAAAGAGAGGATTCAGAAAACCCTTTTCTTAGCAAAAGCAGACGGCAAGACCTCTTTGCAGCTACTGCTGAGTTCGGTCAGAAACTCAGGAGTGTGATCTCCAATAGCTTAAGCAATTAAGACCAAAACATAATGGAAGGCACAGGCACACATTTCAAAGGTGTTCAACTACTTTCTGGCTGAATAACTTCCTAGTCACTGCTGGTGTCAATGAGCTTACATATTAGAATGAAAACGTATTCATGGAATGTCTAAAATGCCCACTGCTAAAGTTATAAGAATTATTAGCATGTGCAGGAATAAATGAATAAAGGAGCCCTGAAAGTGACCAAAGCAGAACTAAAATAATCACACACCATATTCACTGACTAGTTAAACATGAACTTGACATGAAACAGCCCCTCACTACAAGTTACAGTTGTTCTAGAAAGGAGACGTGTGTCCTGTGAAGTGGCAAGAGGGGTAGGTAGGCAGCTGAGCTCCAGACTAGGTCCCGAGGGTGCAGACTCTCTCCCCAGCTCCATTGCTAATCAGCGGCATGACTGAGGCAAATCACCTGATCCCTCCTGGGCTCAGCCTCAGGGACTGCAGCACAGAGGCCGCCCCTGCTCAGGGCTCACGTGAGAAACTTCCCAAAGTCAAGGTGTAGTATTCCACTTGCTGGCAGGCAACAAGCAAGCAGATATACCAGCACAAGGTCAACGCCGGCAGCAGGCAGTGATCAAGGACACCACTGACGAGGTCAGTAAGCATCAGGCTGGGTGCTGGGTATGCTCAGGAACAAGGCGATCAATGGCAATGCCACCGACACCTGTTCAAGTGACACAGGCAGAATGAGAATGAAAACTTTCTTCTGTCGTTAACACTTGTGCAGCAAATTCGGAGGAAGTCACCTGGGCTATATGATACTATGCTTGTAACAGATCTGACTTCACTACTAAGCAAGAGTTTCAAGTGGAGACCACAACAATATGTGAACAGAGCCTTCTAACGAGCTTTAATGGAAAAAGGACACATGAAACTGGCCGTTGCTCCTTTCTGATAGAAACACTGCCAGAAATTTACTGTTTTCCCCACTGATGCTTTATTCCTAAAGAAGAACACATTTTTAAAGAGCTCCGGGAACTAATTTTCTAAATGAGGCTCACTGTCATTTACTGCAGCAGCACATTCCTGGAGGACAGGAGAGGTGACAGATGACAGGGACAGGTGCAAACCAGAGCTCCCTGCCCAGCCTAGAGGTGGCAGCAGCAGGCCTCCTGTTGCCAGATTTTAATTTTCAAGCCACAGTAGAAACCTGGGATGTATATGAAAAACTCAACTTTGTAAAATGAAAGGCACTAACTTGTATTTTTTTAGGCATTCTAAAGGCCAAACAAAATACGTCTTCAGAAGGTACCCCACCCACGGGCCACCAGTCTGTAACCTATGCAATACAATTATGCTAAAGGACTAAAAAACATCAACAAACCTTTGTTTTAAGAACACAGATCAAGAAGAAACTTACAAAATTGTTGGAATCTAAAGAAAAAAATCTATTTTTTGCTTGTTTAGTTTATGTTGTGACCAGACAGCGGGTGTAAGATGCCGTAGGATGACGGGAAGCACAGGCCAGCCCTGCGAGCAGTGCTTTCCGCCCCCTCCTGGGGGAATAGAACCTCCACATAGGCACTCGGTTTTTCCTCCTCAGCTTACAGAATCCTGGTTCCAATCTACATAGGGTTTTGGTCCTTTTTGCTGAGGAGAACTAGAAAAGAGGGTTGAAAAGAGGGAAGTAAAGCTAAAAGCAGAGAAGTACCAGAAACTGTGGTCCAAATATATTTTGCTTGATCTGATTTTTCCTCTTGTCGGTGTGGAGGGGGAGGAAGGTGGAGAGGGAGGGGGGAAGGTGGCAGAGAGCCAGCGCATCCTGCTGGCAGGATGCTCCCTGAGTGGCAGGCACTACAGTCAGTGGGAAGGGGCTTGAGAAACACCTGTTCAGTCAGGGAGACGTGAGTGAAGATGACCCAGAGCAACCTTCAACTCTAGTTGGAGCTTTCTGTCATCACTGTGAGATACTTGCTGTCATCGATTCAGAAAAGGAACTGCATACGGGATAGAGAAAAGCCACCTAACTACAAGGCAAGATCACCAAACCTACGGGAGAAGAGATGTTGGAATGTTTAGCCCCAAGTAAGGGAGATTGAATGGAAAGTACTCAGTGTCCATATTACTGATTCATATGCTTTTCAGTGTCCTCTTCTTTATTTTTTTCGATTAGAGGACAAAAAAAAAAAAAAAAAAAACCTGTTGAAAAACTGTGACCAGCAACTACTTTCCTAACTGCATTCCCCACCCCCACCTCCCCTACACACAAGCTTCGGGGCACTGCCTTTGAGGAAGGCTTTGCAGGACCGTAAACTTCACAGTCAGGGAGATACTACTGTGCTGTTAAGTCAAGTGCAGGGATTTGAGTTGAGGGAGACATACCTATGAAAAACATAAATCCGGCTGGTTTGGAAAGGCAGACTGAGACTAGACTGTAGGGAAACAGTAAAGGTCTTTCAGGAAGAGAGAAGCTTGAAGGGAGTGGTGTTTTGGGAAGATTAGTTAAGAGAGAACTGCAATAACAAAGACAGACAAAGAACTATCGATATAATAATCATCTGCAAAAGAGTCTAGTTCTCAAAGAGCCAGGCAAGTCTTCAGCACAGTGAATTTACAAAGAGTTACAACAAAGTGCATCTCTGAGAATAACCATGTAAAAGAAAATCTCAGAAGCTTCCAGGGAACGGAAGGCCATCCACACAAGGGCTCCAAATAGGAACAGTTCTCTCTCTAAAACCAGGACCTGGGACTTGCTGCCTGAGCCGGGCCAGCCCTCTGCTGGCACACGGGGACAGCAACAGCACACTCTGGAGACGCACAGAGGAGACACCAGGTGTGTAGTCTGCAGACACAGTAGGGGAGTGGGGAGAGTATCAGACTTCTTGGCACTGAAAGCTAAAGAGAACATCTCCAGAATCTGCGTGGAAATTATTTTCACCCTTGAATTCTACTCTCAAACTACTAATTATGTGAGAGGATAAAATCTATCTTATAAAGCTATGCCAGAACTCAGAAGCTACACCTTCCATGCACTGATTTTTCTGGAGGCTACTAGAAGATGCGATTCACCAAAAAATGAGGTAGAAAATAAAACAGGAGAGAAATGATCCATAGGACTGTAGCCCTGAGCCCTCCCCTCTAACAGTTACCATTTCCAAGCCTCCACACACACCTTCAGGACGCCCTGCATCTGCACGTATTTCTCTTGGGCTTGGAATTCCTTTCTGTAGAGCTTTCTGGCTTTCTGCCGCCTCCTCGCCTCCACTTACCTGGGAAACTCCTGGCAGGAGGTAGGAAGAGCCCATGGGCCTCTGAGACCCTTTCTGGGACTCCCCCTACAGGTCAGCTGCTCCTCTTCTGCTTCCACACTTTAATCACATCTCTAGTTCAGGGCTTGCACAAACAAGGAGCCGTGGGCCATGTCTGCTTCTGGAATGGTTTTACCAGCTCACGTCCGAGCTCATTTGTTACATGCTGCCCGTAGCTGCTTTCACATGACTGTGTTAGGACTGAGCAGCGTCCACAGAGACTGCATGGCCAGCAAAGCCTAAAATATTCATTTACTACCTGGCCTCCTATGGAAAGCTTGCTGACCCCGGCTCCAGGGCATACCCTCCCAGTTGTAATTCCTTCCACGGACTCCAAGTTCCCTGTGAGGATGCTGCCTCTCTGGTCACTGTAAGCCCCCACTGCCCAGCACAGCACTGACACAAGTTTAAGTTGGCTGATGCCTAACCCAGGGACTGCTCAGCCCAGAACACAGGTGGGAGTGCAGTGCCCAATCCATGCACTAGGTGCTCCAAGGCACAGAAGCAAGCGAACTGGGATAATACAGTGCATTTTAAATTTTCAAAGGAAACAAAGTGACATCAGTGTTAAACAACGCGACACCACTGTCCAGTGATGGGACAGTGGGGGGAGGAGCAGAGAGAGAGGGAGACGCAGAATCTGAAGCAGGCTCCAGGCTCTGAGCTTAACCTACTAAGCCACCCAGGCACTGCAAGGTAGGTCAGTTTCAACCCTAGGTTATGCTATATTCCTCTCAATGATGCCATTTATCCTGCAAAGTCAGGGTCATCAGGTGCTGTGATAACACACAAGCACCACCTGTCCAGAATATCAATGTACAAATGGAAGCAAGAGTGGCAGTGTCCCAACCCATTTCCAAGGTTTGAGAAGGCACGCAGTACCCAGCAGGTTCACACATGTGGCTTTTAAAGAGTAACATCAAAATACTATCTTTTTTAAAAAAAACTGATATGCATTATTTTTCCAAATCACTACTAATGTGTCAGGTCATAAATACTATGTTGTCTGGAACTAAGTACTTCATAAAAAAAGCTGTCGGGCATTTCTTTGGACCTGGGGGTACCATGAAAACAATGAAACATTAAGAGCAAGAAATGTCTGGCAGTCTAAGTGAGAGGACATCTCCACGGCCTAGGGATTCCATTCTCCTGCTCTAGCCTGAATCTGTATCTGTGTGTAGGAGAATAATCAAATGTAACTTCTGCTACAAGAATATATCTTTGTGGATTCTGCAGGATAGTGTTTCCCCAAAAGTGTTCCTCAGTCTGACTTTTTGTTTTTCAGGATCTTTACATTCCACTCCTTTGGTTCTGACCATCTTCACTCCAGTGAAGACTTCCCTGTTATTTCAAGAGCCTGTTCACTACCAACTTGAGTGTGTCAAAGCAATTTTGAGTACATCACTCTGGTGCTTACAATCCTCTGAAGACTCCCCACGGCTCTAACGTCAAGTTCCTGGCCAGCCTGGTAGACAAAACCCTTCAAAGGTGTCCCCTTCAATCCCACTGCAGGAGGTAACTACCCTCCAGCTCCACACACTCCCACAGGCCTCAGGGTCCCCCTCTAACCACTGACTCTCCACACTCCCAACTCCTCCTGAGCTACAGGGTCCACCGGAAGCTCCAGAGCACTGAGTGAGGTCTGTAAACCTGCCTCTCACCTCAGCTGGGCGGTCAGAGTGGCAGGCACGCAACAGCTTTCCATAAATGCTAATCATGTCTATCATGCACGTGAACCTGTTTTTGCCTTCTATCACACGAGTGAAACACTCTATTATTATAACACAGAAACCACCTGAAGAACAATCCTTCTTGGTCCAAAATAGGCCAAGGCATCTTTAACATGCTGGGAAAATGCACGATAAAAGCTTACCTTCCAAAACAATCAGGAACAGCTCATTCCCCAGTATCTCCTTCCCCACACTCTCACCAAGATCAAGGATTTTTTTTTCATTTTAATCTCTTCCAACTGTTATGCATTTCCTGATTATGTAGTCAAAACTACCCATCACGTGTCTATTGTTAATCTGCAATGCTTTATGAATAAAATACTCATTCTGTCTTTAGCCCATTTTTCTAATTAGACACTAATCTTTTCTCACTGCTTGATAAGAAACATCCCAAAATCACAGCCCCGTATACAGACGGGCTGCTACACCCTGCACATACTTCCAGCTTGCCTTTTTACTTTCCAGTGAGGTTTCTGTTGGACTTTTATGAAGTCACGTTTCCCAAGTCTGTCCTTTATGGTTTCTGACCATAAACACATTCTCATGCTGAAGCTGTATAAGTTGTCACCCACCTCATCTTCCAGTAGGTTTAAGCCTTTTAACATCTGAAACTTTAGTCCTTATGAAATTAGTTTTGGTATACAAGAGGAGTCAGGACCCAGGTCCCCCTGGTCGCCAAAGGTTACGCTGATCCTAACACCATTAAGGAATCCATTCCTTCCCCCGATGACTAGAGACGCAGTAAGAGAGCATCCTTTCTCAACTTCCTTGGTGGGACTTCCCTAGCCCTCTGTTCTTTCACCCTGCATGTCTTCACCGAACATTATTTATTCAGTGGCTTTAATCATCATTCACAACTAATAACGTCCAAATCTGTACTTCTAGGACCAGTCTCTTCCCAGTTACAGATGAACCATCTATCCACTAGGTAAATTCTTGCTTATCCACACACATCTTCAAATGAGGCCCTTCAGGAATGACAAATATTTGATACTACTTAGAGACTTCATAGATCTCTCAAAAACTCCACAGGTAGAAAATGAAACTGTTTCCCTTCCCAAACTACTCTCTTGTGCACCAGCTCTTGTTTACAGAACCACTCTCTCCTGGGTCACCCAAGCGAAGGTCACCCTTAACTCCACCTACTCACCAGTTTTACCTCCTACACGGGCTTCTCTCCCTTCCCCATCCCGTCCCCTCTCTCCAGGGCCACTGCTCTGGTAGACCTCAGCAGCATCACCGGCACATATACTTTAATCACAGCTTAATCCATCTCATGGCACCTGGCTTCTCAGCTTTGCCATCTCGAGTCCTCACTGTCCCTTCAAACTTCAGGCCAACAGTCAGGAGGCTGCACAGCCAGCTGCTCAGACTGTATGTCCAAACTCAAATTCGAACTTCGACCCCACGAGCTGAGCCTCCTCCTCATCCGTGCCCGGGGGCATCTTGGCCTACTGGCTCTCTCGCAGACCATCACGCCCAGAGACTAGCATCACTTACCATTCCCACTGCACTTTGGACAAGTTCCACCTCAGGCATTTATTGTATCATACCAGGTATTCTGAAGATTATTCTTTCCCTTCCTCCCACCCTCTTTTCCCATTCATTATGAGCTCCCTAAGGAGCAGAGATTTATCTTTATAACACTCTTCCATCTAAAAGGGCTTTATATGCACAATATATTCAAGATCTATTTAGTGAATTGAATAAATCCACCCAAACGGTGTCTTTGGTGAGAAAATGAAAATATTTTCATGACACCCAATTATTTCTTTACATTATGAGAAGGAAGCTTGATGATATGCTTTTGAATGCACCTGTCTGCTACAGAAAAAAATGGGAATAAAAAAGATAATGTTGGCGCAAATTGTTGGCTTTAAAAAAAATACACAGAGTAAAACTATTCTAAAAGTCTAAGAGGAAAACAATGATAATGTAATAGTTTTGTGTGGTCAAAATGCTGGTTTTAGCTAAGTCTACTATGACACTATAGAATGCACAAATATTATTTTCAGATATCATGCATTATTAATCCATTATCACGAGCAGGCATTGCTTTAAGTTCTTTAAATGTAGTATCAGATTTAGTCCCTATAATCACTCCATGAGGTCAGTATCATTATTCTCTCCTTCTTTATAACAAGGAAAATGAGGCACAGATAGGTTTTGACACTTGCCTGAGGTCACACAGCTAGTCAGGAGCAGAACATGGATTTGAATCCAGGCCTGATTACCAACCTCATCTCTAGCCGATTACACACAAATGAAAAATGTGCAGTGGAAAACCCAGTCAACCAGCACTCTGAGTCCCGGGCTCCAGTCCCTATGCCACCACTGACCAGGTGTCAGGTATGTGACCTCAGACAAACTCCCTGACATCTCTAAAATCAGACAACTATCACCCAGGCCTACTTCCCCTACTTTCCATGTCCTAAGAAATGCACAGTTGTTTTATTCTTGGGACATCCTGCTTGTCCCCTTAAACTAGCAGAGCTAGAACGCCATGAAGAGTGCTGCCCTCCTCCACCCTGCCTGGCTGAATGCTGTTCCTGGGGAAATTCCATCTGCTTTACCAAGCACTTCCAGTCGTTACCTCAGGACAGAGGTCAGACAACCTATGTTCAGGGAACAAGAGAGCAAACTGCTATCACCTTACTGTTCTCCTCCCAATTCCCAAGTATACTCTGAACTGGTTAGCTCTTACCCCCGCAGGTGCAAGCTCAAACCTACTCTGAGGAGCAGCCACACGAAGCGAGTGGAGCTGGCCACAAGGCATGAATTGGGAGCGGACAGTGGTGGTGGGCAGCCTGGAGCTAGTGCTATACTTCTACATAACCACCACGTGGGAACCCGGGGCCGCTGAAGTCACAGACCTTCAGGGTTTTCAAAAAAGGAACACAAAGGCAGGTTTGGTTTGATTTTGTAATGTGAAACTGCCTTATTTTTAAATGCTGGCAACTAATTCTTTACGAATCACTATGTGAGCCAAAGGAAACATATTTGAAGGCCAACTACAGTTCTTAGGGCACCAGTTAACAACCTGTTTTCAAAATGTATTGGCATTAAAAAATTCTTGCCTTGTTGTTGAAATAATCTTAAAATATACACTGTCTGAAGATTTATATTTCAGGGCACAGATGTCGACCAAAAGGTGCCTGAATGTTTTCTTAACCTTCTTTGGGGTCGGAATCTCAAAGCTCTCCTCTCCAAAAAAATTCATTGAGTCTTTTTCTTTCCTTTATGGTATTACTAATTACAGATCTCAAAACCTTAAGCATTATTTTAGAATATGAGTGCTTCTCAAAAAAAAAAAAAAAAAAAAGGAAAAAAAAGATTTAAAACAAAACCTTTAGCTTCCGATTGTAGTCTACAACATCTTTTAAGTACATGGAGGCAGAGTACTGCACCTTATAGTCACTTGAAACTTCTAAACAGAGTGGAACAGAGAATGAAAAGTACAACAGAAATAACTGATTCCTGGCAAAACTGTTTCGGAAAGGGATGTCCCATCAAGAAAGTAAATTCTACAGACCAGAGACGCATGAGCTTTACACCGATCCTGGGTCTGCAGAACATATCAGGAAAGGGACCCTAGGCCAATGTACTCAGCCCCCACCCTCACCCCCTTACTTGATGATCTGGGAAAGCAAGAGTCAGAAATAGGACGTATTGTGGTTCGAACAAGATCTTTACTAATGCCTGAGAGATACTTATGAAGGTGGCAAAAAGATACAGGTTGTACATAGAAGAGTGAAGGGGATTCTTTCACCACTGTGTCACTCACCCCTACTCAAAGGGTGCCTGTTAACGGATGATGTCAACCTGGACAAGGTTACTTACAGACGTGACACACTGCCATTTCTCTTGGCATTTTCATAAATGAACTAGATGATAACACAAGAATCACATTCATCAAATCTGTAGGTGAAAAAAATGGGCAAAACAGCAAATACACTGCATGTCATAATGAGGATTCTAACAAATTAATCCAATAAACTAATCCAATGAGATAAATCTAGCATTGATAATTTCAGGTCCAAAATGATGCTGATGATGACAATGACAACACATGCAGAAAATGAACACACACAGGTTGGAAGAGACATGATTTAGCAGCCACATGTGGGAAAAACAAAACGGGCCAATAATGTGATGTAGCTGCCAAAATAGTAACAACAAGGATAACTCTTTTGTTTCCTCATTTACCAGAATGCCTCAAATACCCTCCTCCAGTGCCATTAAAACTGGAGGATTCACTTTTAGTCTGAAAAATTAATAGGTAGGTAATCAAATATCAAGGTAATATTTTTATGAAACATAAATTATAGTTGTCTTTACTACTGCTCAAAGTATTAGAAGTTCATGCTTCAGGGGTGCCTGAGTGGCTTAGTCAGTTGAGCATGTGACTTGGGCTCAGGTCATGATCTCCTGATTCATGAGTTCAAGTTCCACATCTGGCTCAGTGCTGTCAGTGCAGAGCCCACTTCGGATCCTCTGTCCCCCAAACCCCCACTCTCTGCCCCTCCCCAGTTCACACCGTCATCTCTCTCAAAAAATAAATCAATAAATAAAACATTAAAAAATTATTTAAAAAATAAATAAAAAAGAAGTTCTTGCTTCAATATAAATCTCACTCCACATTTTCTCTTCCCGTCTCTCCATTAGGTGTACCTACTCCCTGTTTTTTTCTCAGCTTTACTGAGCTACGGTTGACAAAACTATATATATTTGAAGTGTACAACTTGATGTTTTGATATACAGATACTGTGAAATGACCACCACAATCAACTCAACACGTCCATCGCTTCACAGTCACTTTTTGGTGTGTGGAGGGGTGGACATGCTTTAGATCTGTTCTCTCAGCAATTTCCAAGCATACAGTACGAAATTAACTACATTCTCCACGCTGACCATTAGATCCCCAGAACCTACTCACCTTAGAACTGGAAGTTTTTACCCTCTGACCAACATCTTTAACCCAAGCAGCTACACTGTCGCTCACCTACCATGCACGCTTGGGGACCCCTTGAACAGAAAAGGCATCAGTAGGTCAGTGCTTGGGAGATTTAAAAGCATGGAATGCTTCTGCACTGAGTCCAATCAGAGGCTTTAAAAAAGGGCATGGAGGGCTGGGCGTGAGAGGAGCTTGTGTGCCACCGCCTTGGCACTGTTAGGATAGTACAAACTTCAGTGGCCAGGCCTGGCGGGGGCCTCCCCCCTCGACCTGCACCACTGCGGTGCTCCTCACCGGTCCCCCACTTGCCCAGCCCACCACAGCACAGCCAGCTGAGCTTTCTGAAACACTGGCCTCACATGCCTGAAACTTGCCATCAGTCTCCCTGGCCTACCAGAAAAGGCATCAACTTTAGCATGGCACAAGGCTTTCTTAACTTCCCAATCCCACCTCTGTCCACACTGCCTCTGCACTCCAGTCCCCCCCAGGATGCCAGACTCTGTCGTCCTGTGGGTCACTGCACACACTGCACCCTCCACCCAGCATGTCTGTCCCACTCTTTCTCATCTGTTTCACAAACACCAACCCATCATCCTTCGAAAGTAAGCTCACGCTGCTCCACGGCCAACCTCCCATGGCGTCTTTCCTTACGGGTCCCCAACACTGAGACGGCTTTCAGTTGCCATTTACCATCTAGATTATCACTGTTGTCTACCTTATAGTAAAAAAGAAAGCGAAGTATTGCTTATTGTGTCTACCAGAAGCATGAAGATAAAAGGCAGTTGGGACGCGCTCAGCAAGGTACGTGACCTCCATTGCACCTGCAGGCGTTGGAGCTTTTGATCCCAGCAATAAATACAGCCCATGGGATGTGTGAGTACAGCAAGCACAGCTTTGATTATCTGGAAGTGAGCTGAAAAGTTCCAAAACAGAGACATCTGTAATTTTATTGAAGTTGGTGTTTGAGAAACGGTGAGTGGGCTAAATTTCGATATCTGGCCAACAGCCTACTATCTGCATGTCAACACAGCTTGGTTGCTTCCTTCTTGCCAATACATACTCAGTACACCTCACTGAAAGAGAGAAAGGGTGTTTCTTTCTGAAAAGCAGTCTCCCCTCAACCAAAAAAAAAGGAAGCTAACTGCTGGGGAGCGGGGTGGAGGGGGTAAAATGGACTAGGCAAAGCAACAGTGTAGACAGGAAAAACGTGAGATAAACGAATACAATGTTGGCTCTGCTGATGCCTCCAACCTGTGACATGGCTTAACCTTCCATGCATTTTATGTTGGCACAAGAAAAAAAAGATTTGTGGGATCACCTTCTTTTACCAGGCGGCATGAGGGAAATGAAATGCAAGGTCACCACTTGTCATGAAAGTTCTGAGGCTTCCTTTGTGACTGCTGTGTCTACTTTACATCAGAGTATTTCCAGTGCTGCCAACTTAAAATCTGCCCTTACATTAGGAAATTACAAATTTGGGGCACTTGGGTGTCTCAGTCGGTTAAGCATCCGACTTCGGCTCAGGCCATGATCTCACAGTTCGTGGGTTCGAGCCCCGCATCAGGTTCTGTGCTGACAGCTAGCTCAGAGCCTGGAGCCTGCTTCAGATTCTGTGTCTCCCTTTCTCTCTGAACCTCCCCTGCTCACGCTGTCTCTCTCTCTCTCTCTCAGAAATAAATAAAACATTAAAAAATTTTTTAATAAAAATAAGTAAACTTTTAAAAAAGGAAATTACAGATTTAATGTAGTTTTATATACTGTCAAGTAGCAACATTACTTTAAAGTGCATGCTTTATGGTCCTCACCCTCAGTAAGAGCATGTGCTAGAATTTCTCAAACAGGATATCCATGAATTTCATTCCATCCTAAATTTATTGGTAGGAACCCATTTCAGTAATTTTAGAACAGATAAGCTCAGAACGGCCAGTCTTTCACGAAGATACACCGCAGCAATTTAAAGGTTATTAGCCTCAGGTATTCTCACACATGTGTAATGTAAACCGTCAGTGAAGGAGATAATAACCTAGTCTGCTGCTCAGGTGGTTTGTAGGATAAGCAGGAGGCACAGTTTGCTTCACTGAAAAGTAACATCAAAACAAAGTTTCTTTGAAGAAGAGGAAATGAGGTGTACTTGACTTGTCTGCTGGCAATACCATTTACTGTGAGTGTGCCTCCTGGCCCTGAACCGTGCTGGTCACTTTCCACGCATGCAAGTCATGGGGCCCGTCTGTGCTGGGCACTGCTGTGTATCAGATGCCTACCCACCACCCAGGAAAAAGGCCCCTAACACTTACTGAATGAGTGACTCACATTTCATTCTAACTCTACAAAAGTAAAGAAGGCGGGATCTTGACTTTCAAGAACTTACTACAAGACTGTTAAAGACAAAAACAGAAGGGGGGAAAAGCTTTCAATTCAAAATAAAATTTCTTGTCAATGGAAAGCATTTCAGTTTTAAAGCAAATAAAAATTCAGGGCGCCTGGGTGGCTCAGTCAGTTAAGCATCCAATTCTTGATTTCAGCTCAGGTCATGATCTCATGGTTCATGAGTTCATGCCCCACATAGGACTCAACGCTGTCAGTGCAGAGCCTGCTTGGGATCCTCTCTGTCCCTCCAATGCATGTTCTCTCTCTCAAAATAAATAAACTTTTTAAAAAGTTTAAAGTAAAAATTCAGCATAATCAATGACCAAAAGCAATGAAATATTTTGTCAGAATGTCCTGAAACGCTTTTCACAATAATAGGACTTGTAAAACAAATGATTCTGCTTAGAAATTCTGTATTAATAGAAACATAATATTGGCTTTAATCATATCAGATTGGTGAGGTCAAGGTAACATTTATCAAACACTACTTTAGGCATCTTTAGCTGGATATTATTATTCCCATTTTACAGATAAGGAAAAAGAGACAGAACCTAAGCCAGGTTCACATAACCAGTAAATGGGAAATAGCATCTGATCCCACTGTCTTAACTATGTAACATGCTTTACACAGCAGAAATCAGGAAATAAAAAAACTGATTGTCACCTGTAATTTCAATACACAAAGATAATCTTACCTAACATTTTGGCATATAATTTTCCTGGCATTTTCCCATATAATAGGTAGAAAACTGTATACACAGACAGACGTTCTGTATTCCAGATGCTCTGTCACATTCACTCTCCAAAATAAAACCACCAAAAAAACTCAGATCAATTTACACATGCATGGGGCACCAGGGTGGCTCAGTTGGTTAAGTGGCTTACTCTTGATTTCAGCTCTGGTCATGATCTTGAGGTTCATGAGGTTGAGCCCCAAGCCCAGCTCTGTGCTGTGTGGAGCCTGCCTGAGATTCTCTCTCTCCCTCTCCCTCTGCCCCTCCCCTGCTCTCTTTCTCAAAATAAACAAACATTTAAAAACTTTTTTTACACATGCCATTCTGCAATCTGCTTTTTCAGTTTGCAAATTCTGATATTTTTCACATCAATAAATTACTCCCTTACCTACCTCACTGTTAATGAACAAAGGGTTTTCCATGACATGTACATACCACAATTTATGTAACCAATCCCTACTATTGAGCATTTAAACTGTTTCTAGTTTACAACTATAAACAAAGCTACAAAAACCATTCTGCAAATTAGAGGTTGTTTTTTTGTGCGTACTTTGTGGGGACATCACCAGAATCTGGAAATTTGTTTTTCCCAAACTTCAGAGAGCACCCTCTGTGCAATTTTGAGACACTCTACACTAAGAGGACTTCCCACCAAGTTAAGAACCAGTGTGGGAAAGACAGCTGACAAGAATATGGTCTCCACATGCAGACTGTAGGTAAGAACTATTGCTACAGATTGGTCTCTGTACACATGCTGATTTTTCCCCCTTATTTTTTCCTTAGTTTAAATTCCTAGTGATGGAAATGCCTGACTAAGAGACATGGTACATTTTTGAGGCTTTTGATGAGTAATACCAAATTGCCCTCCTGGAAAGTTGTAACAATTCAAACACCCACCAGCAGCATTTGAAAGTGACAATTCCCCAAACCCTCCAGTTGGCTAGATTTGTTTTTAAACACTCAGATCCCTATATGGCCTTAAGTTTTAAAAATAGTGAAACGACTGTAAAACATATCTAGAGAAACAGCAAACAATTTAGACAACAAAAGCTAGATTTCAAATTTATTTAATTGATTCATTTACTTTGAGGGAGAGTGAGAGAGTGAGTAGGGGAGGGGTGGAGAGAGAGAGAGAGAGAGAGAGAGAGAATCCCAAGCAGGCTCTGCGCTATGAGCACAGAACCAATGCAGGGCTCAAACTCACTGACCATGAGACCATGACCTGAGCCAAAATCTAGAGTCAGGTGCTTAACCGACCGAGCCACCTAGGCGCTCAAATGCTGTATTTTAAAATACATGTTTTTAAATACAAAATATAAAACGTTAATGACATCAGATCCCAGCAGACTGAGCTTACAGAATGACAATTAGAAAATTGAGTGAAACCAGGCTCAGAAAGGTGTCAAGCTAGTAAGTAAAACCCCTCATCTTCACTTTCCCATCAGGCTAATTTTAGGCTTAATACCGAGGGCTTTAACAGCAATGTGTTGTATTGTATTTTAACAAGAAACTCATGAAATTGTCTATTTTTTCAAGTTTTATAAATACTATACTATCTTACAACTAACTTGGCAATGTGAAGTTGTTAAAATCCTGTAGATGCTCACTTAGCAACAAATATCTGGGTGCCTATGGGCTGGGCCATGTTCTCTGCAGAGGACACAGGGTCTCTGCAGCAAAGAGTCGCACATCATGGTTATACAGTCCCAGCCTGAAACCACTGGGTTCTGAGGCAAATGGTAACATCTCTGGGTTTTGGCCTCTCGGGTGCTTCTTAAGTAAACTTAAGAAGTTGACCAGATGACCCGCGGCCTCTTCTGGCTCTCAAGTTCTATCCTTTCTTTGGTTTTGTTTGACTACGTAAGTTCTTATTACTAAGAGCTTTGCATTTTAAGCTCTATATAGTTGCACAAAACCTGCACCTGGATCTCCAAAAAAGGTAATTTTACATTCACAGGAAAACCCTGGTGATCCAGGTATCTCCGAGGACTAAACACAGGAGACGTTCCAATTAGATGAAGATTTATGCTCCCAGCTGTAGCCGTTTCTCTGAAGAGCTTTCGGAAACATTCTTGCCTCCTTCACTTTCGTACTGTATGATGAACACTGGGTGAACACTGAGGCATGACAAGACATGAGGAACGGGACCTCCCTGCTCCTCCCCCAGCTGTGGGTCTCCAAACTGTGGCCAGGAACGGCCAGCACCGCCGCCCTCAGGAGGTACAGTGGCACCTTCGAGGGCTGCAGCACCAAGTCCGGGTGGCGGATGCTCACTTCTCCCCAGCTCACCCCCAGCTCAACAGACACGCCCAGTTCTCTCCACAGAATGTCTACCACTCACTGCCCCATTAGCATTTCTAATATTAGAAATGGGAAACGCTACTACTGCCACTTGTTATTTTCCACCAGATGTTCCTGCCGCCACCACTTCCACTGTCCTCAGGTCCAGAGTCTCCTTGAAGGCTGCTTTGGAGAGCAGTCAGAGGAAGGCACAGCAAGGGGCCTCGGTATCCCTTCCAGGGAAAAGCCACACGCGCACTTCCAGCAAGTGGGATCACCTCCGCTGTCTTGCAGGATACGGCCCCTTAGTAGCACAGGCAGATTCTCAACTACGGGCACCTATCACGATTCCAAGTCTTCTGTACCTGCCATACAAAAGAAGAACGGCTAAATGCCAAGACTTCTCTCACCTCTGTGCAAAATTCCATGAAAAACTCACCCGCTGGAAGTTTTTCTTCAACTTCCAACATAAAACCATATCTGATAAACACAACCTTTGCTTACATGAGAGACCATCAGCAGCAGCGATGGGTGATAAAGTACATGCTGTAATTCCAGACAACATAAGACGAATCTGGAATTCCTGCAACTCTACAGTTCACAGAGGAAATATAAAGGAGGCTGTAAAAGCACTTTAACTCAAATATCTAAGCTGCTAAATTACCGCAATCAGTTACATATAAAACAGAGGCTTACGTGCTTCAGCTATACGGCAAAAGAGCTTTCGCTGGTGCGACACTGGCCAGGACAAAGCTGACTTAAGTTTCAGGAGTCACAGAATCCATCCTTTACAGTGTTTGTGCAGAGCTGGTGAGAGAAAGTTGGAAGATAAACCTAGAAACTACTTATTGGGTTCTGGAATGAGTCAATTTGAACAGCAAATTAGAAAGTTTAAAACCCTCATTCTGCGAGATGACAAAAGTCCTAAGGTCACACAGAAGCCAAAAAGTCACAGTCAAGAGAAAGAGAAAGATAACAGATTCTTACTAAACATCTGTAACAATTACTTGGCACGAAACTCATTTCCCACGCTTTCAATTAATGTAAGGGAACACGTATTTAGAATGACAAACAGATGAGAAGTTGGGAAGAGGAAATACCCTAGTTCCTGATATTCCCTAAAATAGAACATGCACGCATTCTTCCTGTGAGAATAGAAGTACCTGCATAAAGTACATATATTTTATTTGCTCATTAGTCTGTCATCTGCTCAAAGGAATTCATCTATTCAGTAAACAAAAAAGGCATCTTTGAAAATGTTATGCTTAAGCAAATAGCAAATCTACTGATCATCAAAGGTGAAACTTCTGACTACATTACTCAGAAGTCACTATAAAACCTGGAAAATTAGGTATGTTTTTAAGCCTTCCAAATGCAACCAACATAAAACAATCCTTCGAGAGGATGTGTATCACAGATTTGAACATCAAGGGCCACAGCCACGATGGAAAGCTTAAGACTCCCGAATCTAAGTTTTCTGACCAAAATCAGGCAAGATTATTTTTTTTGAAACTCTCAGATTATTCATTAATTCACCAAATGTTCACAGCCGGCTGTTCCTGTTGGTGGGAAAGACTGGGGAGCAGTCAGGCCCGTGCCTGCCCTCCTGGAGCTTTCCAGCAGGGGGAGAAACAGCCACCAGCCCAGCAAGGCCTCATTCCTAGGCTGCATGTACTCCCTCACACATGCAAACAGGTGCGGGTACCTGTTCTCACCGGCGGCCGGGCGCTGCCCCCATCTCCTCTCCATCACAGGGGCAGCTCTCTGGTCCCCTGGAGAGACAGGCCCAGCCTCAATGGAGGGCCTTTGCACCTGCTCCTCCCTCTGCGTGAGCCACTCTTCCTCCAAACCTCCAAACACACAGAGTCCTTCTCTCATTCAACTCTGCTCAAATCTCTCTAGCTGAGACACAGTTCGGGACCAATCTAAAACAGCAGCTCCCATCCTGTCTTTACCACACCAACGCTTAGTATTTCCCCAGTACTTATCACTACTTGGGCTCATCTCCTTTATTGCTTCTCTGCTTTTTGTCCATCTCCCCCAGTAACTCGTGAACTCGTTAAAAGTGGGGTCTCTCTGTCCTGTGCAGTGCTATATTCGCGGTACCTATCAGGGTGCCTGGAATATAACAGATGCTCAATGTATACTTATTTAAGAAGAAAAAATAGGGGCAATATAAGCAGCTGTGTACTGCAACGACAGGTGCCAAATAATAAAGGAAAATGAAAACTCTTTAAATGCTAAGAGTTGTTTGGTAAGTTAAAAAAAAAAAAAGTATAGCTTACACTAGTCTTGAAAACACTCTCCAAAAATAAATGTAATAAACATACAAAGTTCAACATTGCCTAATACTCAAACTTGATTATGTATTAGGCTAAATTTCTAGGATTAGCACTACTTCTGCAGTTTGTTTTAAAAGCGCTGAGATGTCAATTTTTAATTTAAAAGAGCCAAATATTTTCCAAAAGCATACCACCCCTTAAGAGTTACTTATAATCTCCCAAACTGTACAGTTTGCAACCATATTATATCAGCAGGAAAATATGAGATACTGGTAATAATCTACAGAAGGCAGGTGCCTAATGGTAAACAAGTCTCGTGGAACAAAAACTGTCTTCATCTTCAATTTAATCAAAGGTGCAAGCCTTTTCTCCGTGTTCCAAAATATTTACTCTTATCAGTTTTCCTTACAGATTATTCTTAAAAATTTATCTTTTATTTCTTTTCTTGAAACAAAGAGGTAAGGTGTTAATCAAGGTATATATGACTTGACTTTACTGACCATAATGGCTCAGGCTTCACAAAGACACCAAAGATCTTTATGGGTCACTATGGCATTAGACAAAAGCAAAAAGTGTGTACTGGAGAGAAGGGGCATTTATTTTCTGGAATGTGCTACAAAGAAGTGTATTATTACTGCCTTTGGGAATAACTGAAGCCCACTTTAAAAACTAAAGTTTTGCAATAATTTTATAACAATTTTATATATTTACACATATCTCAATTTTTAAAAAAGGAGGTTAAATAAATTATGGTTCATCCTTACTGGAGTACTCTAAGCAGCTCCCAGAGAATGAGCCGGCTCTCTTAAGTGCTGATAGAGAGACTGCCAAGATTTAGTACTCTAAGGGAAGGGCGGGGAGCTGGTGCAGAACAGCATATACAAAGTGTCCTCGTTGGAGGAAAGACAAAGAAAAAGAAGCATACAAAATGTTTATACTAGCACAAGCTATATCTGGAAAGATACATAAGAAACTAGCCACCCTGATTACTGGGGAGAACAGGGCGCTGTGTTGCAGAGAGGGGAGAAAGACGGACTTTCCACTTCTGAGCTCTTCATATCTATTTGATCTCCTCCAATATGCATAGATCGCCTCCCCACAAATTAATGCAATAAATTTTAACACCAAAATAATGTATACTGTTACCAACATATTATTCAAGGATAGCCATCAAGAGTACAGGCTTTCAAAAATCACAAAAGTTGTTCCATTTGGGAGTGCAGAGTTCCTGATCCTTAATTCCCAGAAGAGAATCCAAGTCTCCACTAATTAGAGAGGCTCGCTTGTGATCTCACCTATTACAAAGCAAATACGCCTCAATTCAGTTCTTGGAAGGGAAACAGCTGCTAGGTTCACCTTGAAAACGTGCCCCATATTTAAATTGGGCTTGTAACTACCTAATGAAGTCTCCAAATTAACACAGTTTCCACGTGGTAATAAAACAAAGTCAAGGTAAAAAACAAGAGGAAAGTCTTCAGTTTTTGAAAACACTACTACACTCAGGTTTCCTTTCCTCCACCCAGCTATTTAGACAAGGAACCTTCTGATATTGGTGAAATAGGATGTCAGATCTGCAGCGAAATAATAATTTTAAGGGGAGGGGCAACCATCATTTGCACCATACAAACACTTTAATTTTTCATTTGCAGGGGATGGCAATGGGCTTTAAATTTAATTTAGGATTCATTTGGGCACCGCGGACTAAATGATACTACCAAGTCACATTACTTTCACTCCAGCCACACTTTTTTTTTTTAATTAAAGAGAAATCTGAAACTGAAAACGAACAATCAGAAGGCAAACCTTAAACTGAAAGCTTTTTTGTTGAAAAATGTGTGTTAAAAGAACACAAAAAAAGAAATGGAAAAAATTCATTTGCATACAAATGCCACTCAAAAAAATGCACACACATTCTATCAATATTCGACTGCATTAAACACACTCATACAAAAAGGAACACAAAGATACCCAACGGAGAATAAAGACCTCATATGCTGTTGCTGGGTTTGTTTGTAGCCAAAGACGGGCACCAAAATCACATTATTCAAGCCCTGGAGTGAATGCACAACCACTTGACGTGCAGTTTTCTTTAAGGGTCAGAATTCAAGACTCCCAAGTCTTTCCTTTTAGACAACACATCAAAAGTGCCATCTTTCAAGAAGCCTAACTTTGATCACTAACACTTTAACTTTGGATTTATCGAGGTTAGCGTCTTCGGATATAAGCACATAAAAAGTACAGGTAAATTAAATACACTCATAAATAAGGGAGGAAGGGAGAAAACTGTTTAATGAAAAGTTGAGGCACGGGGTCACGCAATCACTCGGTTGGCTACCTCGCCAAAGGAAAATAAAAATTAAAGCTCCTTCCCATCCCCCAGGTAGCCTGTGGTCTCAGAACTTACTGCCCTACGCGGGGCGGAATGTCGCGGCCAGGGAGTCGGCGTCCTCACGGACACGAGTGGCCAGAGGGCGCGCGGAGAGCGGCGCGACCCGGAGCACTCCCCCACCCCCGCGTCACTCCCCGCGGACGCCCCCAGACCAGAGCCGGCCGCAGCGCTGCCCCCCACCCCGCCGGAGCAGCCAGGCGCTCGCGGCGACGCGCCCACGGCACCGGGCACCGGGCACCGAGGCTCGCGCTTCCCCACGCCCCGCGCCGCGCCCACCCGCCTCCGGCACTCACGGGCCACTCCCGCGCCGCTATCTCGCCATCCCCCGCCGTCCGCTCGGCCGCCGCCCGGGGGCTGCCCGGAGTCCGCAGTCGCCCGGGGACCGGAGGCGAGGAGGAGGGGGGCCGGGCACAACCCGCCGCCGCCGCCGCCTCGCCTCTCCTCCCCAGTCCCAGCGCCGGGCTGCTGGAGGCGGCCACGAGCTGGGGGCGGCCGGCTGTGCCCTCTACGAGCCCTGGGAGCCGCCGCCGCCGCCAGAGCCTCCAGGAGGCAACGCTAACGGCCAAGACCACGGCCAAGACGCTTCAGCCGGGACTGCGGCGCGCGGGGGCGGTGCCTGCACGCCGCTCGGCGGGGGGCGCTGCTGTCCAGGCCCCGCCCCCCGGCCCGCCCCACCCCGCCGCCCGCGCCCCGCGCGCCCCCGCCGGAAGCCGCCCGCGCGCCCCCACCGCCCCCGCCTCCCGGGCCCGGCCGCGCGCGTCCGGCGCTCGCCCGAGGGCCGCCCCTGGGAGTCGGAGGAGCGCGGCCGCGCGCGGGGCCCAAGCGCCGAGGGTGGTGCTTCAGCGGAGAGTCCTGTCCGGAGGCCAATCTCGGAAGGTCATGGAGGAGCCAGCGAGAGCGAAGCGGCCCGGGCGCGGCGGCCCTTCGCGAAGGAGAAGGGCTCCCCAAACGCTGTCAATGCGCCTTGCCAACATTGCGTTGAGGATTGGAAAATGCGGGGCCGTGTTTTAGCCTCCCATGTGAAGACCCACGAAAACCAGCGTCAGTGCCTGCGCGTGGGTGGCGGGGGGGAGGGGAGGAGGAGCAATTGCTTAGGTTATAGGAGTTACCTAAAATGCGCCCAGGGCTGGGGCCCTGCGGCTGGAGCCACCGTCCTCCTCGGTAGTGCAGGGCTCCCTCAGTCCCACGCTGATAATATCCTGGAGCCATCTAGTCTTGCCTCCCAAGGCGTGGTGGGCTTATTTGTGCAAAGAAGAAACGGATCCCTTAATGGGGTGAGATTTTTTCCTCCTTGCATTGTTCCCATTTCCGCAGTTTCACTTGGCCTCGATTTTCTTCCAGAGTAATGCACCAAATGAAATTAGCTGGAGAGCGCTTGATGGCGCAGAATCCTGGTTTGAAGATGTTTACACTCTATGCCGGACGCGTTTGATGATGTTCCCTTTGGCACGATTAATTTTGCAGAGTTAAGAAATGTGCCAGATAGAGCCCCTGGCACGCAGAGTCACAGGGCTCTGCAGACACACCTTCAATAGGAAGCCAGCTTGTTTGTTTCATTTGTGATTTATATGATGCACCAGCACCAAAACCAGTGTGTTTTCTAGAGACCTTTGGGTGAAATTCCAATGCATTTTCTAAATTGGCAGAATGAAGCTTATTTTCTAAAAGAACATTTCCCTTTTGATAATGTGACTAAAATGGGCAACCAAACACCTCCAAGAATGTTAATTGAAAAGCTTCAGAGACAAAAAGCAAAACAAAACCCTGTGTTTCACAGTAAGACATGGGCCCTACTAGTGAGTGTCCTAAGGGCCAACTCCACCCATGTGTGTATTTTATTTTTTCCATGTGCACATTTGAGACACCAAAACTAAATGCTTCCTATTATCCCTAAGATCTTGTTTGGAAAACATGGTTCTACTATGTGTACCTGACGCTGTTAAAAATATACAACATGGGCGCCTAGGTGGCTCAGTTGATTAAGCCTCCGACTAGGCTCAGGTCATGATCTCATGGTTCATGGGGTCGAGCCCGCATCCCGCTGTGTACTGACCGCTAGCTCAGAGCCTGGAGGTTGCTTTGGGTACTGTGTCTCCCTCTCTCTCTGACCCTCCCCTGCTCATGCTACCTCTCTCTCCCTCTCTCAGAAATAAATTGGGCCTAGGGCCCATAATAGTTTTAGGGGCCCATGTAAATGATCTCATTTCAAATCAGAAGGAAAAAAATTAACATTAAGGCTTAAGAGAGTGTTTTAATATACATTAAAATATGTCTTTACACTAATACAATGTTAAAATATATTTTTTACATTTTTATTATTATTTTTTTTTAACGGAAGAAGGAATTCAACAGAGGCAAAAGTTCTTCAGGCCCCAAAAAACATGTTGTCCTGTTGACTGGGATGGAGAAGTTCCTTTTTGCGAAAAATATTTGCAGTTTTAAGCACAGAAAATGTTAACTTCTGTAACTTTGTTTTCCAGATAGAAAGAAAGAAAGAAAGATAAGTGGAGAGAGAGAGAAAGAGAGAGAAGAAAATATTTGGGGGGATAATGCCTAGCCTAGCATCCACTAGGTACACACCATGGACGTGAAAATGTCTATTACTCATTTAATCCTCATGACACACCTGTAAAATAGGTATTGTTATTTTACCTCGGCATTGATGCAGTCTTTTGTGAGGCCTGAAATTTATGCAATTGGGGTAGTCCTCGTAACATAAAAACCAAATGCAGCATACTCACTGTTCTAGCAACACTCAACACAAGGGAAAGTGACAGGGAAAATCCATGTGCAAAAGGACCTCAATCCCAGCTGATTGTGGTTAAAATAGCTTACTTTGGCCAACTGTACAAAAACACCCAACCACGTGAATGTATTGCGAGGACTCCTGCCAGGACCTTGAATGGGGGCCTGTAAAAAATGCCCTGAAGCCTAGCTTTAGTTAGCGTCACAGAAAACCGCCTCTGATGTACACTCTCTACCTAATTCATAGGTCAGGAAACAGGAAACTGCAGTAGGTCCTAAGGGCCACCATAGTGCTAACCCCAAAGCCACGTCTGGTTTGAAGACGGAGGGTATTCACACTTCTCCCAAGAAATAATGGATTTTATGTTTCTATAGAAAGCAGTGGCCTTAAAAATATGTTAGTAATATCCCAGTTATGGCTAAACCATAATTCAGTTTGCAGCATTTGATATGGTCCTGTTATCTCTGCTGATAGGAGTAAATTTTTCTAACTATTGTGTAAAAGGTGTACTAACCACTGTGGATTCTTCTAGAAATCTCGGCTTAATTTCAAGTGCCAGGGATTTCACTCAAGTGTCACGGGCTAGTCAATTTGTAAATACTGCTTTATAGATTATTTACTATTTTACAATTTCATGAGCTGTTGCAAAAGAAATATAATAAGAATTCGTTTTGTTTGATGCTTAGATCTTATAATATGAAGAGCCTGACACATAGTTCCCATTAATGCTCATCAAAGGACAAGAATGAAATAGAAAAGATCACATAATTGGAAGTAAAAGAGTAAGTTATATTACAAGCTAACATTAAATGGGAATGAAGCTGCAAATTGTTAAACTTTAACTTCTTGCTGGAGAGCAGAATTTAGCTTCTTAGTTATTTTGTGCCCAAGATTTTCACTCTTCTTTCCAATTCTTGGCCGTTCTCCCTGCTTTCCTGTTTTATTTGTTTCCTCTTTCTTTCTTTCTTTCTTTCTTTCTTTCTTTCTTTCTTTCTTTCTTTCTTTCTTTCTTTCCCTTTCTTTCTTTCTTTCTCTTTTTTTATAAACAAGATTTCATTTGAAATGCTTAAAATATAAAATAATCTCCAAGTGAAGCAAAAATCATAATCATGCCTATAATGTGAGTTCTGGAAATGAAAGACTTTGTTCTCTGAAATGATTGATCGATCACCCACAAGGAGCAACCTTGAGAAGATAAGGTTTTGTGATTAAATTACTTCTATCTTGGCCCTTAAGCTGACTTCTTGGGAGGTGTGATCTAACACGCATAGTGTTTATCAATCGATGGGATGAGAACTGGCTTTGTTCCTTAAAGACATTTTGGAACTGAATAAAAATCTACAAATTAAGTATAGTGATCAACCAGTGAATAGTTGCAGTGAGTGAAACTGTTCCTCGTTTTAAGCCTGGCTGATAAATGTAGATTTAAATTGGGTTATTTTAGAGCACAGTTTTGGACAAGATTCAAAACTTTAATTAGATTCCTGTAACAAGAAGACATATGAGAGCAATCAGCTAATTTTCTCTAGATGTTATGTTCTTTACCCAGAGTGGTCTGGAATGCTATTTGAGGGGCATGAAAAATGTGATAAACACCATGAAAGATAGTATCTCCCCAGGATTCCGTTTAGAATATTCCCTCTCAGATAAAAAGATTTCAGGGGTGTTATGTAAACTATTTTGGTAAATTATTATATCCCTAGCATAACCCCAATAGGATTACATTTTGTTTGTCTTTTGTTTATTTATACTGTGCCTTCTTCCAAAGAGACTTAAGGTGGTTTACAGTGAAAGACAAATATTAAAAAAGACAAGTCAAAAAAAAAAAAAACCTCTCGCTGAGACAAATAGCATTTGAGCACAAAACTTAGTGCCAAGCTTCCTCATAGCCAAGTGAAATAGGGGAAATGAAGATTTTCATAACTCCCATTGTCAAGTAGAAGGAATCACACAGTTTGTTTAGGAGAAAGTCTCTCGTGGCCCAAGTTCTGAGAGGAATTTGTTTTAAGAGTCTTTATATAAGGGATACTTAAAAATCTAAGAGAAGTGCCTGGGTAGCTCTTGGTTTTGAGTCAGGTCATGATCTCACAGTTTATGAGTTCGAGCCCCATGTTGGGCATCAGGCTCTGTGCTGGCAGTGTGGAGCCTGCTTGAGGTTCTCTCTCCCTCACCCTTTCCCTCTCCCTCTCTCTTTCTCTCTCTCCCATTCGCACTTTCTCTGTCTCTCTCAAAATAAATAAATAAACTTTACAAAAGATCTAAGTTACAAAGGACACTACACGGCATCGTTTTTGGCCGTCTTTTGGTAGCAAGCAGAGCTAATATATTTTTTTTTCCTGGTGAATAGCTTTGAAATTGCTATTGTTGAAAGTAAGTAGCAAGACGCCCACAGGGTTATTATTTTTTTTATACTGTCCTTTGAAGGCAAGCCAAGGACGTAATATCAAAATCTTGGTTTTCCCAGTTTCCGTCTTTGTAAAAAGGAGTTATTAAAAGTACCTACCTCACTGGATGGTGGAGAAAACAAATGAATTAATTTCTATAAAACCACTCAATGCTGTGTTACTTTTTCTAAAATTTCCCTCAGCCAAGTTGTGCACACACAGTTTTTCCTCCCTTCTTATAGTTTGCTTGTAAACAGCCTCAAGTTCCTTTAGGAAGAATGCATTATGTATGTGCCTGGCACAGAGTAAGTGATAAATATTAGCTGTGAATATTCTCATTATTACAGTTTCTACTATCCCTCCTAAATCTATCAAAGCAGATATAAGAGCCTGCTTCAGGAAGTGTGGTTGTGAGGTGGTTATAAAATCTTGCTCTCCTTAGCGGGCAAGGCGATTCCTCTCAGTAAGCTTTTTCCCCTCCCTGCCTTTCCCATCTTCTCTTTTCCTGCAAACCCCCACACTCATGCCTCACATCTTACCTCATGGTCCTCCATCCCTTCACCTTTTCTCTCTTCCTTCTTCCTCCCCAAGCCCTCTCCTCTGTCCCTGTTTTTCTCTTTCTTCTCTGTATTCTGTATCTAGAGTCATTTCGAGGCACAGCATTGATGCTACCTTACTCCGTATAGTCCATCATAGTCCCAGAATCCTGTGCTAGTATTCTCAGTTGAGCTAATGGATCCCACAAAAGAGCAATTTACTCCATTCTCAGTGGTGATATTAAGCCCATTATTTAATTTATTCCTACAGCTACTGCACTCAGTCAGTTGCCAGAGGTCTCTCGCACAGATGGAGCAAGAAGCCAAACGATTAAGGAATTGAGCTGAGGTCAAGCCAGAGGTAGTGGAGTGGTTCGAAATTGGACCCAAATTCCTTAAATCCTTGAATATATTATTCTAACTAATGCACTTAATCCACAGACTTCAATGATGTGTACAAGACCAAAAATCTAAAACCAGAAGAAAGTTTTTGTTTCCAGTTTCTGACTGTGAAGAATTTTCAATGGTTACACATTTGCCAACAGACTTAATTCAAGGTCTGTAACACATTGAAAAATAATGAGTCAGTTAAATAATTAATTTCAATAACAGCAACGTCCCGGGGGTTTCCTTCAGATTCCTAATCTGGTACACAGCCTGGGTCTCATATTGGAAACAAAAGTGGCCATCACCCTGGCAGCTCGGGTCAACAGGGACATTTCTGTTGATGATTTGCTTGCCGGAATTTGAGGTAACTGAGGACTTTCAAAGGAACTGGTGGCAGCTCTGAGAACCTTTTCCATGACACACCCAAGAAATCTGGGGTCTCTGACTATTCTGTTTCAGCACAAAGAGTCTTATGCTCAAAGAGCAGACAGAAACTTTACCACTCTAAATGCAGTTCAGTCAAGTGCTCATGGAATCTCATTCTACCCACCTACCTAGGCCTAACCTGGACTGCGCCAATTAATCTAAGTTTGGCAGATTTTTTTCTTAACTCTAAGAAAGAGAGACAGTTGCACATGTGACCATCAGACTGGGAGATTAATATTAATTGGTTATTCACCAATTAATAACTATCAACAGTCTCAGCAGTGGGCACTTTCTTTGTGTTACAGGTACTATTAGTCTCACTTTACAGATGAACAAACCAAAGCTCAAAGAAGTAAAATAGGGGTGCCTGGGTGGCTCAGTCAGTTAAGTGTATGGTTTCGGCTCAGGTCATGAGCTCACAGTTCGTGAGTTTAAGCTCTGCATCAGTCTCTGTGCTGGCAGCCCAGAGCCTGGAGCCTGCTTCAGATTCTGTCTCCCTCTCTCTCTCTGCCTCTTCCCCATTCACACTCTGTCTCTCTCTCTCCCTCTCAAAAATAAACATTAAAAAACTTTTTAAAAAAGTAAAAAAACAAAGATTTGAGCATACCAGTCTAATTTCAAAGTTGTTATAATGATTTTGAAGACATGGGCTAAAAGCAGGGTTCAGAAAATTTAGTTGGTAGATAACAGCAATCAACATTTATTGAGTGCTTGCAGTGTGCCAGGTACTGCGTGCTGACTCGCACATCCTCTGTAACCCTGTGAGTTTGCATCCCCATTTACAAAGGATGCCAGGTATTGACAACAGTGCAAGTCAAACCACCACAGACTGGCTCTAAAATCCACACCCCTAATCCCTGGACCTTATTCCAGTATCAGTGCTCCCTTGTAAACCTTTGCCACTTGTAGTTTTAGGAGCTTCACTGGGATCTCACCTCCAACTTGTTGCCACTGTAGGTGACGCTTTGACTAAGTTGGGTTTTGACGGAGCACCGTGCAAAGCCCTTCCCAGCCTGAAGGCATGCTCTAAATGTTCTCTTCTCCTGAGCAACTTGGGGGCTGGTGTTGTAGCTCATTCACCCCACTCACTTCACAGGGTACTGGACACTCTGAAGGAACTTCCTCTTCTCTGGGTTACTGTCTTAAAATTCTAGAGGCTGTTCAGACTCCACAGATTCCAAACGAAACTCATATTTTCTGCCAAAAGTACACTCCTCCTATGTCCTCAATTTTCATTAACTCACGCACTAATTACGTTCCTGACCAGGGATATATCAGTGAAGACCACAAAGTTCTTGCCATAATTCTATAAAGGAAAACAGACAATGAACACATCAACAAATAAGTAATAGTATCATTTCAGTATCAACTTGAAATACATACTTTGAAGAAAATAAAGTGGGTTTAAAGGATAGAAGATTACAGGGGTTGATATTCTAAATGGGGGCAGCTGGAGAGGCCTCCCTGAGAAGGAGTTTTTGAGCAGCAATACAAATGAAATGAGAGATGGAGCCTTGCTAATGTCTGGAGACCAACAGGTGGATGGCTGACATGTTCCAGAAATGTAAGGAGGCCTGGGTGGCTGGAGCATAGGGAATGGAGACACCAGAAAAGTATGATCAGGACTTTGATTTTCTTTTGTACGGGATCCCTCTAGGCTATACGTGAAGAGCAGATTTTAGGGGTCAAGAAGAGAAACAGGGATGTTGTTGAGGGGCCTTTTCGAGTTGTCCAGGGGAAGAGACCATACTATCTTAGACCATCATCCTTCTAGCTACTTTGGTTTGGTCATCTTCTTTGACTTCTCCTTCTCTTCTACTCGTTATAGTGCTGCATAGATGCCCAACTGTTTCTACAGTACATTTGGCAGCCACTGGAAGCTGGTTGTTTCCCAGGCTTCAGACTCTTAGAGATTCTTAGCATGGAGGACGTTTAGGGAGTATTCTAAGGACAGCAGTCTGTTGAAGAGAAGGGAAGGAAGCTGGACCACGCAGAGAAAGAAGTTCAACTGCAGTGTGGGGGATTCTGAAGCTAGGATGATCGTTCAAAGCTATCTGAGCTATGGTGAGAGGTGGTGCCCTTATGCGCCTGCAGTAATCAGTTTTTGGATGCCAACCATCCTAGGAAAAGGGTATGACTGTGGATAAAGGGGCTTGACAGCTGAGGTCTTTCTCTTGGCAGCACTCTTAGTGACTTGGATAATAAGACCTTTATTCCTTAAGGTGGTCTGGGAACCATTTCACGATATTCACCATGCAGACCATCCCTCTTGACATTTGTCATTGAAACTGCCCTGATTTAATTCCCCATTCCTTCTGCTTAGACTATAGCCCACTATGCTATCTCCAGAATTACATTCCAAGTAAAGGCCAAATTGCCCCTACTGCCTATAGAATTACATTTAGACTCCTTAGCAAAGCACAGAACCTTCTAAGAGCCAAATGTTATCTCCCTACCATATGTCTCACAAGTCTATTTGGCACACCCTAAAATCCATGCTGTTGCTTGAATCGGAAATGCTCTTCACTTTATCTGTCAAGGCTAGCTGAATTCTACCTTTCTCTTTCCCCAGAACCTCTATTCTAATACTCCTTTCATTCTGCCTGGAGTGAGTTTGTTTATTTGTTAGCTGAGTAGGAGTAGGAGTGAGGTCCTCACCATTTCACCCCCGCTCAGTCCTTAGCAGCATTTAGCATCATGAGCTGCCAGTAATGTTGGGTGACTTGGTCTGTTTCAGCTTTCATCAGTGGCTAGATCATATCCTAAGACAGCAGCGTGCAGAATGGCTAAGGGTTTCTGGATCCATACAATGGGGTCCAAGTTTGGCCCCACCACTTACTAGATCCACAGTGCTGGGCAAATTTAACATTTTATGCTTCCATTTGCCCATCTCTAAAATAAGGATGATAATACCTATTGTATAAAGTCATTGTCAGGATTAAATGAATTAATTTAAGTAGAGCATTTAGAACAATGGCTGTCACGAATGAGCACATATAAGTGTTGGCTTATAATCATGCCTAGAGGCTACTGGGTACCTGCCTGTGTCACCACCAGTCCCCATATTGACCCATGCTCACTCATGCTCATCAAGACTGCCCCAGAAGAAACTACTCCTTGCTGAGATTCATGCACTCAATGAAGGGGACTTTATACAGTTCTTCTGTAGGGAAATCTGTTAATAGAGCTCTTGTTTTCCTCTTAATAGCATTTCTTTAATGAGTGAGGATATTCTTGCAAAACATTCTGGAATTCTGTGCTTTCCTGAGACTCTTTCAATCTGGACTCAGACCTGGTTTTATAATGAAGATTATGCACTTTTCCAATATTGCAAGGAAAAAACAAGCACAAAGCTTCGCATTTATGAGTGAATAGATTCACAGACATTTTTGAACTGAAAGGGACCTTAGAGATCACCTAGTCTAGAAGACAAAAAAACAAAAAGATTATGTGACTTGTCTAATTCACATGAATTTCTCCAAGTTATTAAAGGACAAAGTTGTTCAATAACATTATCCAGTTTTTGCCCAAAGACATTATTTCCTTCAATATGTATAATTCAACAAAGGTAGGTCTAACTTGCTAAATCTCTACAGAACAAAAAAAGAAATCTTGTTTATTTCTCAGGCTTACTGTGTTATTTAAAATTTCTCCTAGATTTGGCACAATACCTACTGGCTTCATAATTACCTTTTCTTATGAGGACAAATAGTAACCTTGATTATTCATTCAGTTACATATTCATTCATTTACTCAAAAGATATTTGTGGCACATCTTTTATGTACCAAGCACTTAGCTAAACGTTGGAAACTTTTAAAAATGAATGAGCCTAGTGTTCTGGGACTGGCCCACTTCTAGGCAATCTGTTCTGCTGGGTAGTCCAATTTCAAACAGCTTCAGAACGTGGGATCTGGTGAGGAACTGATCTTCATTAGACAAAGGGTGATTATTGTCAGTCACAAAGTCAGTGATTGGATTCAGAGCAAAGTCACCATATATAAAACCAACTACCATTAGGGGCGCCTGGGTGGCTTAGTCGGTTAAGCGTCCGACTTTCGCTTGGGTCATGATCTCGCGGTTCGTGGGTTCGGGCCCCGCGTCGGGCTCTGTGCTGACTGCCAGCTCAGAGCCTGAGCCTGTTTCAGTCTGTGATTCCCTCTCTCTCTGACCCTCCCCTGCTCACGCGGTCTCTCTCTCTCTCTCTATCCTAGAAATAAAAAAAAAAAAAACAAAAAACAAACAACTACCATTAAATGAGAATGATTCTCTAAATACAAATACTGTATACTGGTGTGCTTATTCCTCTCTCCCTTTCTTCCACTGATAGAGCTCTACAAAAGCCAGGACCACAAGAGATGGCATTACAAATTTTGTAGAATAGCATCATGTTATAACATAATATTACTGCAGATATTATCATGTTTCTATGAGATGTTAGTAAGCATCAGGTGGAAAATAAATTCCACAGTCAAATCAATTTGGAAAATTCTGGGTGGATGCAATAACATAAAAGATATTTCTTTTAATATGCTTCCTTTTCTGAACCTTTAACATGTTGATGTGCATCATGGATCTCTACAAATTGTTTGACCCAAATCAAACTAACTTGCCTGCAGAAACCTTTGTTTGCCATGTATTGTCCATGAATATGTCCAAACCCAAGATCAACTCAGTAAGTTTCTATAATCTACTATTCATCAGGTATTGCTTTTGTGTAATAAAAATCCTTTTTTTTTAAAGTATTTTTTAAAATATTTTTATTTATTTCTAGGAGAGAGAGAGAGAGAGACAGCGTGAGCAGGGGAGGGTCAGAGAGAGAGGGAGATAGAGAATCAGAAACAGGCTCCAGGCTCCGAGCTGGCAGTCAGCACAGAGCCCGACGCGGTGCTCAAACCCATAAACCGTGAGATCATGACCTAAGTGAAAGTCGGACGCTTAACCGACTAAGCCACCCAGGCGCCCCTAAAAATCCTTTTTATAAAAGTTTAAACCTAACTTTTTCAATCATACAAGATTTCATATTTTAATATAATTATACTGAGAAAAATACTCAAAATCATCTGTATAAAAATTTTGTCTTTAATTGCAAATCATTTTTTTAATGTTCATTTATTTTTGAGAAAAAAAGAGAGAGACAGAGCACAAGCAGGGGAGGGACAGAGAGAAGGAGACACAGAATTCGAAGCAGGGTCCAGGCTCTGAGCTGTCAGCACAGAGCCCAGGTGGGCCTTGAACTCATGAACCATGAGATCATGACCTGAGCCAAAGTCAGACGGTCAACTGACTGAGCCACCCAAGTGCCCCTACCTGCAAATCATTATGAAAGCAACCCTCTGTGTGTGTGTGCTACCAGCTGGTTATCCAGATCTCATGGCAGCCACACTAATCCACTACAGCCCTCCTTCCATGCAGATCTGAGAGACATTTGCTGCCTTTCTCGATGCCATGCTTTAGGCAGCAGTTTCCAAGCCATGAAACTTGTCCTGCTAGATTGAAATGAACATGCCTTCCTTGTTAACCATAGCTGCCCCTTACCATGTGCCTACTATGCTTGGCAAAGCATTATGCAACTCCTTTTACTTAGAATCTCTCATTTCATCTCCATTTTAGCTGCCATCACACTGGTCTAAGTGGTCAGCATCCCTCCCCCAGACCATTGTGATCACCTCCTAACCAACCATCTCCCTTTTCTCTGCACTAAGAGAATAATCTGAGATACTTCCATGGGGTACAAGACCCATAAGGTTTGGATCCTGCCTACCTCCCCAATCTCTACTCGCACGGCTCTCCTGAGGTCCAGGGATTGATCCACATCTGGATTTGCTGGGTTGGAAGCTCAGCCTTCTTAGTTCACTATGAGGGGATGAAGCCCTTGGAAATGAGTCATGCTAATCAGCTCACAAGAGATTAATGTGCAATGCACACTGCTAATATGTTAATATAAAATGAGAAATGGAGCAATCAAACCAATCAGATGTTGGTGTTGACTTATTTGTGACTTCTTTCTGGAGGCTATAAAGAGTAGTTACTGAGAGTTTGTGGGCTGAAATCTGACTGCCTGAGTGAGTCCTGAGTCTATGCTTACTTACTGGGTGATCTGGGGCAAGTGGATGAGTGCTATTTTCACTGTCTACTCTCCCATCAGTACAATGAGAATAATAATAAAGTGGACCTCCTGAGTTGTTGTAATGAGTATTAAATGAGAGAATACACATGTTAGGCACTGCTGAGAATGGAAGTTGGTCCATAGCAACACAATAATATGAGCTACTATGCTCAGAATGGAAATCTACTTATAGAACTAAGTTAATATCAGAGCAAAGGGGATTGAATAATCTTAAACAAAATTTTTGTAGATTATGTTAACCTCATAAATTATTATTTATATATTCACCCATTCATTAGTTATTGATACCCAAATAATTTCAGACATGACCAGATTCACTTGATAGTTAGTTCCTCATCCCGTAACAGTATTTGAATTCATGGGTGAATATTGAACTGCAAATTCATGAATCAACCTACATTTTTGCACTTATGTGATTCTGCCACCAGTCCTCTCCTCACTTCCAGTTTAAAGTGCTTAACAATTAAAGTAAAGCTCATCACTTAAAGACTCATCCTGCCCTTCCCATCAGATCTGCCCTTGCTCTTCCATTTTCATTCTGTTTGCACACTCATGATCTCTTTTCTTCACACACACCATGCTCTTTCCCTCCTTAGATTTCCCTCATAATGTTTCATCTGCCTGGAGTTTCTAATTCCCAACTCTTGGCCAGACTCATGTCTACTTGGCCTCAGAGACTCCTCCCTGGCCACCCTCCCGCTGAATTTAAGTTAGATTCTTTCATTGTATTTACCATAACTATAATGAAATAATCATTGTTCACTGTATTCTTTCCCAGTAAAGTCAACAAGGTCAAGGACTCTTATTTTTGGTCACCACTGAATCCCCAGAACGGTGCACACAGGTAGATAGAATAAATGGATTTCATCTTTCAACAACCTCTATTCCGTGCAATGGAAAGCCAAAGCTTTGAGCTGTCAGGTGATACACAGTCACATTTGGCAGAGCAGGGTTCAATCTCAGGCCTGTTTGATGCCTACCCAAGCCCTTTATTGCCTCACACAGCTCCTATTTGATCTCCACAAGCTGTGTGTCAACCTCCACACACCATTATTCTCTTTAGCTTAAACCACACTCTATTTCACATCAGTGCCTTTTCTTTCCTGAGCTCTGAACTTCTTTCATTCTTGAACCTACCCATACATAATCTATATCTGTATCTATATCTATCTGTATCTATATCTATATCTGCATCTATATCTATATCTATATTTATATCTATCTATATTTTTACTGCCCTAGCTACAATATGCTACATTTCATCTCATTAAGACTTCTTTTCTCCCTGTAACCCTAAAATTCCATTCCTACATGTATACTCAACAGAAATGTGTTACATGTTTACCAAAAGGCACCTACTAGAATTTCATAGCAGCACTACATAATAACTCCAAACTGGAAACTATCCAAATGCCCATCGAAGTAGAATAGATCAACTATTTTCTTTCACACAATGGCATATTATATAACAGTGAGAACAAATGGGAATGGTCTACACAACAATATGGATGAATCTCACAAACACAGTGTTAAGGTGAAGAAGTCAAGTATATGCTATACGACTCCATTTATAAAATTTCCAAAACCAACAAAAGAATTTATGGTATTAAAAGTCAGAAGAGTAGGGGTGCCTGAGTGGCTCAGTCAGTGGAGCATCTGACTTGGTTTCAGATCATGATCTTGTGGTTTGTGAGTTCAAGGCCCATGTTGGGCTCTGTGCCGACAGCTCAGAGCCTGGAGCCTGCTTTGGGTTCTGCGACTCTTTCTCTCTCTGCCTCTCCTCCACTCATGCTTTGTCTCAGTCTCTCTCAAAAATAAATAGTAAAATTTTTAAAAACAACAAAAAACATAAAAGCCAGAAGAGTGGCTGCTCTTGGAAGAGCAGTGATTGGAGGGAGTGGAGGGATTTTGAGAGCATTGATCATGTTTTGTTTCTTGATCTGGATGCTACTTATGTATTGGTGTTTTGCTTGTGAAAATTCAACAATATGTACATTTGTGGTATGTACACTGTTTTATATGTGTATTATACTTCAGTAACAGGTTTTACAAACAACTTCCTATCTGTTTCAGACAACTTCAATTTACAGAGACTGTTTTGAAATCTAATCCCCTGACCAATGTACTGGCCACTCACTATTTGGCCAGATGTGAGCTTCCTATGCATGTCAAGATGCCACTTTGGATTGTTTAAAGTCTTGCTCAGGACAAGCAGCTTCCAGTTGTGACAACCAAAAATGTCTCCACGCTCTGCCAAATGTCCCCTTGGGAACAAATTGATCCAGCTGAGAAATACTGTCCTAAAACAGCTTAGATGTTTTCCTCACCTCCACCCTCAGCTGCTTCTTCCCTCAACTCCTTCTGTTCTGCCTCTCTGCCCAAATCCATCTGTTTGGCCTCCTTGCTGTTCTCTGAATGCACCAGACACCTCCGTTCTGCACCTGCTCTTTCCTATGCCTGTAATGGTCTTCCTCCAGGTATCTATATGGCTCACACAGTCCCCTGGAAGGATTTGCCCAAAGATCACCTTCTCAGTGAGGCTTTCCCTGGCATCCTTATTGAAAATTTTAATCCTCCATACTTCTTATCTCTACCTTGCATTATTCTTCTTTAGAGATTGCATTGCCCTCTAACCTAGTATAAAGTTTATTTTGTTTGTTGCCCGATGAATGTGTAGGATCCAAGGAAGCAAGGACTTTGTTTTCTTCGCTGCTCTACCCCCTGTGCCAAGACCAGTGTTTGGCACATAGTCAGTGCTCAATTAAAACTTGCTGAATAAATGAATGACTACAATCTATAGCCCAGTTCAATGTCTGATATGCAATCAATGAATGTTAGTTCCCCTTTCCTCACTCTTCTGTGACCAAGCCACTGTTATAGCAGGATTTTTCAGGCTTTAATCGCTGTGCTTTTCCTGTCTTACTGCTCTCCTCGTAGACTCTAGCAACCCTCTCAAGATTAGAGTCCATCCTTTGATCCAGATGGCGCCAAGACTTTGGTTGAATTGTGCTCTTGATCCTGACTACCTCATTCCTACTATTTCTAGTCCTGCTTAGCCTACCTCCCAAGACATTCACCTGCTCATACTTCAGCTAATCTTCCTAGTACAGACTACCTACCTGGATTGCCACCTTTCTGTCCCTAGATCCTCCAGGGTCTGTGACCTGCGCTCTCTCTCCTCCCTTCACACTGTCCTCATCCCTTGCTCTGCTCCTACCCTACCAGCAACGCTCTCACCCACAGCCATCCCAGAGATGAAGGCAGGTTTGTCTCCAGCAGTAACATGACCTGCCCACATTCTCAACTCCACAACTTCTTTCTGCCAAAATCTTGGAAAAGTCAAGAGAGATTACATCTCCCTTTGCTCTGTTCATTTACCAAGAAACCTGAAATTGTGGCAGGGCCCTCTTTCCATGAAAGGCTTGCCTGAATTTTCTTGCTTCCACTTGACTGTAAGGCGAGCCAGCCCTCGGAGCCATAGAAACCTGACACCTTTCAATAAGCAAACAACTGTAAATGCCAAGAGTCAACATGCTGTCAGAGCCTCTCGTGAAGGAAGACATGGAGTCAGGTTGGGAATCATTTTTACTGTGTCAACATGATATTAGACAGTCTTTGGCAGGCATCACAATCATGTCAGCAGGGACTTCTCTGGATACAGTAGTCAGTTGCCTGTGATAAGAAAGAATCAAGTAACCAAACACATAACACTTGTACCTCAGCTGTGAGCTTGTATGCCTGTTGTGGAGAGGCACTTGGGGCAAAACCCAGACACATCCAAGGCATAAACTTGAGAATATTGGTAAAGCAACACTCTGAAAACGAAATTTCTAACTGGAAACAGATCTACGGATTTAATCCCAGAGTGCTCACCTAAGCAAAATAATTAATGGATCGATAATGCGTTTGTCTGTGATAAAACGCAAGATTGCCTATCCAGCTGTCCGTGGAGTCCATGATTTGAACGGACACTGATGACATACATAGATATTCGACATTATAAGAATTTCAAGAATTGCTCAAGGAATTCAAGGACACCAGTTGAAAAGACTATTATGATTTGGTTTATGGACATCTGGCCATGGTAAGCGGCCAACTCACTCTCCTCCCTCCCCTCTCTTCCCACTCTGACTCCAGACAGCTTTCCTACAAGCTACTAAAGGAAGGGGCAGACACAGATAAGCCCTCATGCCCTTGAACTTTTCAGTTCCCGAATGCTATGCAGGATGGCAACCATTTATCACTTTCACAATGGCCTATAGGCTGTGGGGCCAGGAAAGGAATCTGGCTTCCTGGCTGGTTCTATGTTTTCTACAATAGTCTGAAAATGATAAATACACTTGTTACCGTGTTGGCTCTGCCGGGGAGGAAATGTGAAGAGAGAAAGAGCAGAAATTGCCTACTCTGCATGATTACACAAGTTATATATAGATTATATGCATCAGAGATATTTCTCTGAGGTCAGATGTTGAAATCTTGAGTGCCAAAACTGTCAACAGCTGGATGGAATGTAACAGTCTTCCCATATAAACCTCACTTTATTCATTGTCCTCCACTTTATATTTTGACAAATAATTGTCAAAATATTTTGACAAATAATTGTGACAAATTGTGACAAATATATTTTGACAAATATATTGCATTGACAAATAAAAGTGGCTGTTATGTTTTGGTTTTTTAAAAAAGAAGCCACACTTTTTTAAAAAAAATCTCATTTCTGGAATTTTCCAAGTCTCTGGTAAAATGTCCAAATATCTAGATCTTGGCAGAGCTCGGAGTTGTCTCAGAAATGACTCTGCAGTGCTTCAGTGAATGGTGGCATAATGCAAAACATGTTGATCTTGGGCTGAGTCATTAATTAATGACATTTATTGAACACTCATTGTATACAAGGCATCATACTAACCTAGTACACAAACAAAAATATAAGAATGGGAGTCTGCTTATACCGAGGGAACAAGCAGAAGAAAAAGGTAAAAAAGGCAAAAGAATAGGTCAATGGAGAAATAATTTCACTTATAAACATCCTTCCCCTAAAATTGTTCCATAATACAAAGAAGTGAAAATAGGAGCTATAAGTAGAAAAGCAAAGCAGAGTCCAAAACCTTTTTCTGTAAGGAGATCTCACATAGATCATTTTGGTTAAAAATCATGAGTGAGTCAATAGAAGTCATAATGAGGACTGAACTGCTTTTCTCTGTGGTACTTTTAGAACTCTGCAGGAAATGGCTCTGATTCTATCCTGCAGTAATTGAATTAAATAGACAAGAGGTTGCCAGCATTTTCCCCCTTAAACTTTACGCACCTGTAAAAAATCTGCCTTCCATGTAAACTACACAATAATGAATTAAAGCAACGTTTAAAACTATGCAGGTTCAACATATCTATTGGAAAAATTTTATTAACAGAGAATCTTGAAGTCGAAAACACAGGTTCTTATGACTGTAATTAGACCTAACTGCAGTCTATAACACTGAGCTCTTCTCTGATATTTTCCCAGAAAGGAATAGATATGGTTTGCTTACTTCAAATATTTCACTTGCTTGCTTTGAAATCGCTTGCTTTATTCATTCATTGCCCTTTGGAGGAAAAAATCCAGTGTGTGAGTTCCCTTCCCTGTTAGATTGCTAATCCAGAGTAAGAAAAGTATCATTAAGTCTACAGTGGACAGATTGAATTTTGCCTGTATGGTCTTCATTGCTCCCTTGCTGCTAGGAATAGAGTCCCAATTTCCCTTTGGGAAACCTTTGTGATTTGGATAACTGTAACCTCATTCCTGTCTGCAGAGATGGGCACTTGGCCCAGTCCTGGTCAAACAGGGCATCTCTGGCCACAAATATTGAGCCAAAGATTGGCCTTGACCCAAGCCATCCCAATGAGACCCAGCTTGGGGATTACTAAATTGATGGTTGCCACCTTGCTTCTCATGGGAGAGTCTGCCTGAGAGCAAAGTAACACAAAGGAAAACAAAACTGAGAGATGGAAAAAAATAGATACTGGAAGCCATCTTTTGAGCATCTATATCCAACTGTAAGTGAAACCTTGATTCCAATGGATGGATACTCTATTCTGTCTACCTCCCTACTTTCTTAACCAGCTTCCAAGACTTCCACTTGACCGCACCTTGCCAAACGCCCCTGGTACAAATCACCTGGGTAGACTGACCCTTTACTTGTCCTCAGACTCTCTAGATAGTGCCTTGCTTGCTAGCTCTTCCTTTCCCCAGAGCCTGCACATCATCCTCATTTGGCTCTTTTATTAACATCTCCCACCTAAAGCATGGGAGCCATTATGGGACAGGTGTGGTCTCCAGTTCTAACACAACCTGCCTGCTTAACTAGCAACAAACTTTGTTCTCTCAAAACCATGGACATTTAATTCTGTAACCAATACATTTATTTTGCTTAAGATGGTTTGAATTAGGTCTCAGTCACTTGTAACAGAAATAGCTCTTGGTCTTCATTGATAATAGAACTTAATCTTTTTAGAGCAGATTGATTTTTTTTTTTTTTGAAAGAGCCAAGTGTCACCCAGAGTCAGGCTCTCTGAATAAGATAGGCATTCACACATGAGTACCATTTTGTGTATAAAATATTTTCCAGTAAAATGTAACAAAATATAATGAATATAAACTAAAATGTGATGTGACTAATTCATTATGTCATTCAAAGAGTCTCCATGGTGACTCCTTCAACTGAAATGGCATTTATTTAAATGCGTGGTACCTGTAATGCTAACCAGAGGACTGGCTCTAGAGAGCAACACACTCCCCAAAGTGTGGCCGGTGGATCATTGTACAGGTAATATCTTGGGAAGCTGTTAACTTCAGATTTCCTGGATCCACTCCAGGCCCACTGAATCAGAAGTTCTGGGAATTGGGCCTGGAAATGTCTATTTTGGACAAAATTTCAGTTAATTTTGTAAGCATCTAATAGTTTGAGCACTACTTCTTTAAGTCTTGTCAAATTTATATAATATACATATGTATATGTCAGCTTCTAAAATACATATTATATAAATATATATATTTCACCTTCTGAACCTAAAGAGGAATTCTGAGAATATCTCCTCATTTATAAAATTGAAGCTGAATGAGGACACCTATGAAAAGCAGTAGGGTCCATGCAATTCAGAAATGCTTAGGGGAAGGATGGAGTCAGCTTAGGCTAAGTTAGCTGTGATAACAAATGACCTAAAATATTAATGGTTTACAATGTTGACAGTTTATTCCTTATGTATTTACATTTCATCAGAGGATTTTCCAGAACTCTACCCTATTGGAACAGTCTTTATCTGGTGCATAGCTGGTCTTGTCAGCAGGGGGTAAAAAGTACAGGTGGACTACAGGCTAGTTCTTGAAATGTCTGCTCAAAAGTGACACACGTGACTTAGAGCCACATTACATTGGCCAAAGCAGGTCCCATAATAGCTCCTCTGTTCAGTGGACTAGGGCAAGATTGGCCCTATAGAAAAAGGATACAGGGACACCTGGGCAGCTCAGATGGTTAAGCTCTGACTTCCATTCAGGTCATGATCTCATGGTTTCTGGGTTTGAGCCCCATGTCAGGGTCTGTACTGACAGCTCAGAGCCTTGAGCCTGCTTTGGATTCTGTGTCTCCCTCTCTCTCCCTGCCCTTCCCCTGCTCATGCTCTGTCTCTCTCAAAAATAAATAAACATTAACTTTTTTTAATTTAAGAAAATGGATCCTGTAGGAAGGAGCAGCAAACATTCTGAACAGAAATGCAATCTACCAATAGAACATCCAATAAAGTACATCATATGTTCTTGAAAAAACATGGGGATCTATGGTCAGCTAAGTTTGGGGACTGCTGTATACTATATCTATCTAGAGCTACAAGTGTCAACGAACATATTCAAGGCTCCAGAAGTTCTGCAATGGGAAAAAAAAAATTAAAATTGTTTAACCTCACGTTTCCAAGCCTGTTTCCATAAAACCCTTTTCAAATACCGTTCCAATGTACCTTAACAATTTCAGGTATCCTGAAATTCTGTTGTAGACAAAATAGTATTTTTTTCTTCTACTATAGAGTGTACGTGTGAGCTATTCCTAGTACACTACTGCATAATAAATTCACTGTAGCTTCAAGCTATTCATATGTTAAAAAATTATGCTATTGTACTAAGTTATCCAAAGACCTGGGGAATTCTGGGCAAATATTCTAATTAGTTATAGGCGGTTGAAATTTAATGGTGTTACTGTGGATGCAGAAGAAGTGAAAGTAATAAGCCATTCTTCCAGGTATGAGAGTGTTCCAGACAAAATTTTACTTTTAAATCTTTCTCATTACCATGTTTGGAATTAAGCAATTCCTGTAAGTTGAAGCAATGTACTGTTTCTTTCCAATTATGGGAACCTGGTATTTCACAAGTTCATTAGCAGTTCTGTAGTTATAAATCAGTATAAATGTAGTCAACTCTATGAGAGTCATGACTGGGGAAGTTCATTTCCACTTCTCTGCCTTCCCTCAGTGCATCCTTGTACCCCCACTGGGATGCTCGTGATACATGATGTTTATGCTTCTATAGAAACAGAGGTTCTGGTTTCTCAAAGTCATTATGTGGCTGGAGGGTGCCACAGCAGACGTGGCCATGGTCATCTCCCAATTTTTCCAGTTTTAATGCATTCTAAGCCTCTGTTCTCTGACACTGTTCTCTGCATTATCACTGCCTCTCAGTCTTTTCTCTGGCTCCTCCTGCTAGATCTACTCCTTAAAGGATGGGGTTCTTCTTATTCTGTCCTTGCTCCTTCCCTCACCTCACTGTGTGCATCTGCCCTCTGGCCTTCTGTGCAGCCTGGATCTGTCTCCGCCCCACCCCTCCGCCCCAGGGACCACTCCCCTGATGTGGTCCCATATTTGATGATGGCAGCTCCTCTTTACCTGGTGCTGCATATTTGCCTCAAAGTTACTGTTTCCCAAACAAAACTTCACTTCCCTGCCCAAACTTGTTCTTACATTCTGTTTCTGTTCACTGTTTCACCACCTACTTAGTGTCCTAAGTAGGAACTGAGGCCTTCTCTCTGGCCCCTCCATTTCTCTCACTCTTAAGCTCCAACTCATGCTCACATTCTGTACAATCTCAGAAATATGAGACTCGATACCTTCCTCTCTATCTCCATGCACTGTCTTAGTTCAGAGGCTGAGTATCATCTGCCTGGATTCTGAGAGTTTGGTGTCCTGGTAAAAAGTGTGGGTTCTGGCCCCCAGGCAGCTTGAGATGGAATTCTGATCCTACTGCTTCTTGCAGAGTGATCAAGCCAAGTTATTTAATGTCTCTGTGCCTCAGTTTCCTCATTTATATATTAAAAAAGAATCATTATAATATCTACCAAACAGGTTATTATGAGAATTACTTTGGTACATATATACAAAATGCCTGGCACACAGTAAATGCACAATAATTAGTTACTAGCATCGTAACAACTTTTTAGCTGATTCTTCTGGTTCTAGTCTCTTTCCGCCCTCATTAGAATCCTCTTCCTAAGAAAAAAATCTTATCCTGTCACTCCTTAGTTTTACTGGCTCCCTACTGTTTAAAGAATGTGGTTCAGGGGCACCTGGGTGGCTCAGTCAGTTAAGCCTCTGACTTCTGCTCAGGTCATGATCTCACGGTCTGTGTGTTTGAGGCCCGTGTCAGGCTCTGTGCCGACAGCTCAGAGCCTGGAGCCTGCTTCAGTTTCTGTGTCTCCCTCTCTCTCGGCCCCTCCCCCACTCCCACTCTGTCTCTCTAAAAAAAAAAAAAAGAATGTGGTTTAGCTTTTTCAGAAGGACATTTAAAACCATTCAAAAAGCTGTTCTCAATTGCGTTTCAATATTGGCCACTTTGGTTCTACACACTGAGTCTACACTCTGGGTTGTGCTGAGCTTACCATTCCTCAGGTACTCCGTACTCATTCATAGTTCTGCACTTTTGTACACAATGCTTCTGTGTTAGTCAGCTTTCCTAAGTTATGCAACTGTAACCACCATGCCCAGGTCCCCGTGGTCCCCTATTAGGGGGCAGAAAAATAAAAACCTCTCACAGAGGGATGGAGCAAATAATTAGAAACAATAGTATGGTCTTCTCGGGTTCCTTATATTTGAAATGCCATCACATGCCCTCTCTTTTCTCCATTCTTCTTCAAAGCTTTCTTATCACCTCCTTTGTGAAGTATCATTGTTGGCACCAGGCAGCTGGTCCACTTCTCTTCATTCTCTCAGGACTCTGGTTGCACTTCGAATATAGTGTTTGTCACACTGTGCTGAGAATACCTGTTTACGTCCCCCTTTCTCTCAGAGGCAATGACCACAGCTTGAATTCTCTCTTCCAGGTTCCAAGAATCCTAGTACTCAGAACGTGTCAACAGAATGGATGAATGAAGTAATTTTTTGCCTGGCCATTTATAGGCAAGGTTGAGAAAACTTTTCTGCTAATAGGCAGTGGTAGGTAACCAAGTAACTCCTTCATGCAGGAAGAAAGGAGACCAGTGAGAAAGCCAGTTTGGTGTTTTCTCTGTGCCCACCAAATATTATGTCATTTTCTTATTTTGCCCTTAGTCCATTTCTATGTGCCAAAAATAAATGCCTTAAAAGGATGCTATTTATGCATATGTAAAAAAGTCTTGGGCATTTATGCCCATGTAATATTTAGATGAAAGCAGATTATGCCCATACAGTGTTTGTCAAAGTTTGCTTTAAATCGGGTTACCTATTGAAAAGACAGTACCAACAAAATCATCTTCATGAACATCAAAAATGTCTCACCTTCGGTAGTATTTTGGGGCGATACTAAATGAAACAACCTGTTCAGTGTTACCTCCTGAGGACTGCAGATTCATGCCCTGTCGTCTCCTCACGGCACTGTCTTAGTTTGGGCCCTCATCACTCCTCACCTGTGCTCTTCCTACACACCCCTACTTGCTTTCTCTCTGCCCAGAATGTTCTCCTGCCACTCCCTCGGATCCCCCCACCCCGCCCCACATCAAGAAAAGCTTTTCATCAGGTGTCACCTTCCTTTTGAACTCTCTCCAACACCTTCTCTTCACTATCCTTCAACAGAATGAAATCCTTGTTGCCTGTGTCTCTTTTTATCATTGTGTTTTCTTAAACCATTGCAATTATTTGTTTACGTGTCTTTTTCCTCTTAAAGGAATGAGTCCTATGAGAGCAGGTATTGTGCCGTCCAGCTTCTTAGAGCAGACAGCCTTTGCACTTATATAAGGTGCTCAATTAATGTTTGTTCCATTGAGCTGCTGTTGAACAGAAGGCAAAGATTGCAAATTACACATTTTGTGGTAGACAATGCGGTACACTTGAAAATACTTTCAATACCTGGTATTTTACCTACTATTTCCATAATTCATGTAGTGCTGTTAGTATTAGCCAATATATTCTAAGTTAATTAATGTGAATTTTAACTTTTATACATAGCTCCATGCAAAACTTTTTGGAAATGAGCCAATTCTCATGAGCACTGTTTAGAATACTAAGAAAAGGTCTTTAGAGGAAATACTCTCCATAGGGTATTGTTTGGCTACAGAAAGTTTTAAAAAATACAGTAGGTCTCTTTATTATCTTTGCCATGGAAAACAAAAATGAAAGTTTCACTGAGACATAAAAACTAAAGAATTCAAGAGAATTGAAGTTACATGTGCCTTAGAAAAACAGTACAACATGCTAATTTGGCCAGATCTTTTAAAAGCAAAGAAGCCAAGCACACATTACATCCATTTAATTAGCTCAAGAATGAAATTTTCACTTTTGCTAACTCTAACACATGTTATGTAAGAAATCATGAGTGTAAGAGGGAGAGAAAGAGGGCAAAAAAGGTTGTAATTAAAGTAAATCTTCCCAGAACCCTGGATTGCACCAGGAACGAGGCCAGAATAAGCAAGGCTACTGACTTTTGCCAGGGTCATGTTTGGAGGTTACTTTATCATAGCCCTTGCTTGAAAAACATAATTTGAGCATAGAAGGGCTCCCAACGTTCAATGATCTCCATGTGCTTCCCATTAGGGTCAGAAGAAGAAATGCTGTGGTGGCTTCTGCGAATGGAATGGAATGGGAATTTTCAGATCTCTTTCCGACTTGGCAAGAAGGCTGTGTGCCAGCCTGGACATCAAGAAGGCCCAGCTATTTCTAGAGTGCAAGGACACATAGCCACACAGTGTCACTATGAATGACTGCAAATGGTTACTTAGTCACTCATCCTTTGTGGGATGGTATCTAGCTCAGCTCAGAATGCTATATGCCTTTTGTTTTTTTAAGTTTGTTTATCTATTTTGAGAGAGAAAGAGAGCATTTGCACAGTAGGGGCAGAGAGGGAGAGGAGAGAGACTCCCAAACAGGCTGTGAACCAATGTAGGGCTCGATCCTATGAATCACGAGATCATGACCTGAGCTGAAACCAAGAGTTTCACACTCAACCAGCTGAGCCACCCAGGCACCCCAGAAAGGCTATATACTTTTTTCTAAGTAACATCATTTTTAAAGTATAATTTAAACTAACAACAAAAGAGTAGTTTTTAAAGTATAAATTATAGCTCATAAAGTATAAATTAACAACCAAATATCATTAATGAATTCCCTTGCTAACTGAGCTATTATGGAATTGGAATCCACCAGAAATGGTCTGTCAAATCTTCTCTTACTCATCCACTCCCACCAAGGGAACATGACTGATCACATACATGAGTCTACTTCTCCACTTCCCAGTGACAACCAGGATAGTATGAAGACTAAACACTTGTGCAGCTAAATACTCATTTTCCCATGCAATGAGACACAACTAGATGTTTGCCTGGGAGGTCTTGTAAAGCCTTTGATTTCCCACTAAGAAGAGACAGACACACCACTCTCTTCCTGCTTTCAAAGTGATGTGATAACTGAACCGCAGCAAACATTTTGGCCCATTTTGGAACATGAGCACTAGGGATGGTAGAGCAAAAAGGCAGAATGACCTGGGTCCCTCATGGCTTTATGAGCTACAGACAATGCCAGCCACCACCTTCTTCTGGATTTCTGTATGTGTGAAAAATAATCTGCTATTTGTTGAAGCCACTGTTATTTGGGTTTTCTGTTATTTGCAGCCAAATACATCCTCTACTGATATACCAAGTCTATTAACAGAAGCTCAATCAGGGATGTTCAGGGAAAACAGTCTCCGGATACCAGTAGTACAGGGATTATAATTTAGAGGTATAATCTAATATAGAGGTAGAAGCTAGTCAGGCTTTCCTTCCTGTTTTCCAAATATCCCTTTGTTCCCTGCCTCCCCTCCCCTCCATGAAACTTTGGACCAGTATTAGAAGGTGGAGTTCTCATTTTAGAAGATCAGTCCTGATACATAGCATACCAACATTATGACTTCATTCCTTGGAATCATAGTTTCTTCTGACACTAAGAATCATTAGCATCTATCCTGCCCATGTTAGATTTTCAGCCAATTATGTAACTTCAATTATGAGACCTGGTCAGTTGAAATAAAAGGACTCACATTTATTTGAATATTTTAATAAAAGAACATGCCAGGGTGCCTGAGTGGCTCAGTCTGTTAAGCATCCAACTCTTGGTTTCAGCTCAGATCATGATCTCTTGGTTCATGAGTTCAAGCTATGCATTGGGCTCTGCACTAACAGTGCAGGGTCTGCTTGGGATTCTCTCTCTGCCTCTCTCTCAAAATAAATAAATACTTGGGGCACCTGGGTGGCTCAGTTGGTTGAGCGTCTGACTTTAGCTCAGGTCATAATCTCACGGTTTGTGGGTTCGAGCCCCGTGTCGGGCTCTGTGCTGACAGCCAGCTCAGAGCCTGGAGCCTGTTTCAGATTCTGTATCTCCCTCTCTCTCTGACCCTCCCTGCTCATGCTGTACCTCTCTCTCTCTCAGAAATAAATAAAAAAAAAACATTAAAAAAATAAATAAATACTCATTAAAAAGAAAGATGTAACTTTGTCACACCAAATTTCACATAATCTTGTCTCATCCTCATCATGAAAACCCTACCTTAAAATTCCAGTGGTAGGTACAATAGTCACACTTTATTACTCAAGTATAAGATTTTCATGTAGATTCCATAATTATCTTCTGCAAACTGTATTTTTACAATATTCACTGCAGTCATTTTTGCAAGTGCTAACATGTAGGTTTCTATAAGCATTGATCATATTTCTACGAAAAAAAGAAACCTCCCCAAACTGGTAACATCTGGTTGGCAGACTGAGTTATAGATGTCTGTACCTGGAACATAGCCAGATCTGAAGCCCATGCAAGCATATAATCATACTAGATCTATCACATCAAAGCCATTTCTATCATGGCTCTGGTTTTAGGCTTGGCATGTTGTTTTACCTTGTTCTGCTCTAAAACTCTCAAATAGTAATCAGAAGAGTGGGTACAGAAGGGCAGCATGCTACCTTCCTTTAACTCTCCTATTGGAGAAGCTCCCACCAAAGAATTTATATGAAACAAATTCATCACTTACACATTCTTATTAGTGATGATAGCCACCATGGACTGAGACACATACCACGGACTGAGAGTTGTGCTAAACTCTATGCATACATCCTTTCCTTTAGTGTTCACAAGCCTAAGGGTGGATATTAGTGTCTTGTTACTAAGTCCCTCATGCATCTGGTCAGTGAGTAAGAGCAGTCACTGGGCTAGGCCCTGGGACTATAGCAGTGAAAAAGGAAACCTGCTCCCATCCCCACACCAGTCTCTTCCTTTATCTCTCATGGAGTCTGATGGGGGGAAGAGACATCACAGTGCAATGAGTATGAAGAAAGAGGGAAACAAAAGAGCATATACAGAAGTGCTGACCTAGACATGGATGGGAGGAAGTCTTACTGGGAGAATGATGTTTAAGGTCAGACAGTCAGGGTTATTCAGGTAATAGAAGCGGCAGTGCTGGTGATGGGGAAAAAATCATTCCAGGTAGATGAGACAAGATATTAATGGATAGCATGGGGCACGAAAGTGCCAGATAGCACTGGGCCACTATTGCTGGAGCTTAGACAACCAGATAGAAGGGCAGGAGAATCTGGTGGGCCATACTTTATCTTGGATACAGTGTGAAGCCATTCAGTGTGTTTTTGTTGTCATGGTTGTGTGTGTGTGTGTGTGTGTGTGTGTGTGTGTGTGTGTGTGTGGTGGGGGGGGTGGAATAGGAAAAAGAAGGATCAGATTTAAACCCAGATTCAGAAAAATTAAGCACCTTTGTCCAAAGTCACTCTTAAGCTGGAATTTGAACTCAATGTGCTTGACTTCTATCTTTTGTTCTTAATTCATCATACTCTACAATGCCCTAGTTTTAGCATCTTCATTCTAGTCAGGGTAACTTACCTCTATCAAATCCACTGAGAAAAATATTCAAAACACTTGAGTCAAGTGCTTACTAGGTACCAGGGCCCACATTAGTTGTGGGGATTCAAAGGCACTGTTCAGGAAGTATAACCCATCTTCTGTTCATTCTTGGAAGCTAGAATTTGGAATCTGTGTCCTGACCCATCCATTTATACATATCTCAAAGGCCACTTGATTTTTGACCTATAGCAACATGATGTCACAGCAAAAGTTCACTGCAACTGAGGGTTCTGGGGAAACAGTGTCCTGCCAGCAATATCCCCACAGTCTGATCTGGCTTTAGCAATAACCTTGCGAGGAGAGTACTCTGTTGCAGATGCATAGGCTGAGGTTCAGAAAGTTAAGCCACTAGCTGAAAGTCACACAGGTGGAAAGCTCCAGAACTAGGAGACCAGTATCTGTCCCAGGAACCAAACTCTCAGGGCTACACAGCCAAGCAGGTTCTCTCTGAGTAGGAAGTCACTCCTGGCAAGGGGGAGGAGAAGCAGAGAAGAGGAAGAGGCTTGAGGGAAATAATTTGGACACTGAGAACACTGTGTGTGACATGGTATGAGACTGTCCAATTGTCCCCCACGGCTTCAACTATTTTTAACCAGCCTCATTGTTGAAAAGCCCTACACAAGTCATTGTTACTTAGAAAAGAAACGAATCTTCAATTCTAACTAAATCCCAAAGCACATTTTTTCTTTCCTCCTCCCCACCTTTTTTTCTTTAGGTTAAAAGTTGTATGTAGTTAGAGTTGTTAGCAGGACATCTGATTTGGCTCAGATAGATAAGTAAAAAATAAAATTTTTGTAAGATTCAGAGACTATATTTGCTCAGGTTTTTGAGTATCTTTTTAAAAAGGCCTTAAATCCCTAAGAATTAATCAAGTATCTCCCAGATCGCGTCCTTTCAATACTCAGGAAAGACTTGGAATAGGTGAAAAGCTACATTAAGACTTGAACTTGGAAACTTGAACTTGAAAATTTTCTTTAGAAGTTGGTTTGCTCTAGTAAGTAAGAAATGCTGTAAGCTTTTTATTTTATTTCCAGAATATCTACCCAATCATCAGTCTACACCATGAATCTACAGGTTTGCAAAGTTTTTATATATTCCATCTATCGGAATAAAATGGATCAGATCATGCACATATTTCTTATATTCATTTTACTTTCATTCTGAGGAGACCTAGGATACTGTTCTCATTTTTTACAATTATGTTCTGTGCAATACTGCTTTCTTTAAGTGTCATGCTAAACCATTCCCCCATTCATATTTTTAACAGGTTAACTATTGATCTTGCTAGATCATGTTCAAACAAGAAACAGTAGTTTCAATATTCAAAGAACTGTGAATATTAAAGTGAGTGCTCCTCAATTATAAAAAAGAATAATATCAAAGTGGATTTGCTTATTAAAAATAATCTGAGGAGGACACTTGTGGGGATGAGCACTGAGTGTTATGTGGAAACTAATTTGACAATAAACTATTTGTAAAAAAAAAAAAAGAAAAGAAACAAACCAGATGAACATATGGGAAAGGGTAAAAAGAAAAAGAGAGAGAGAGAGAAACAAACCGTAAGAGACTCAAGGATAGAGAACAAACTGAGAGTTGATGGAAGGAAGAGGGAGGTGGATGGGCTAAATGAGCAATGGATATTAAGGAGGGCACTTGTTGGGATGAGCACTGGGTATTATATGTAAGTGATGAATCACTAAATTCTATGCCTGAAACCACTATTACACTATATGTTAATCAACTAAAATTTAAATAAAAACCTGAAAGAGAAAAAAAAAAAAAAGATGATATTGTCAAGGGGCGCCCGGGTGGCTCAGTCAGTTAAGCATCTGACATCAGCTCAGGTCATGATGTCGTCGTTCATTAGTTCCAACCCCACATTGAGCTCTGTGCTGACATCTCAGAGCCTGGAACCTGCTTTGGATTTGGTGTCTCCCTCTCTCTCTCTGCCCCTTCCCCACTTACATTCTGTCTTTCTCTCTCAGTCAAGAATAAATAAACATTAAAAAAAAGAAAAAAAGAAAAATAATCTGATTTTAATAACAGTTCTCAAATAAATGAAATTGAATCGCAAATTACATGGGTAAAAACTTGCTCCTGAAAATGCCATAAAATTCAAATCTGATGTCATTCAATCGAGAAATTTGGGGAGAAGTTAAGGATAAAATTTGATGACCTTACTCCACTAAAGAACAGCATATGGAAAACATTGAAATGAGATTATTCAAGTATTATTTAGAAATTAGAGAAGGAGGGGTACCTGGGTGGCTCAGTGGGCTAAATGCCCAACTTTGGTCAGGTCCTGATCTTGCAGTTCGTGAGTTTGAGCCCTGCATAGAGCTGTTGTCAGCATAGAGCCTGCTTCAGATCTTCTGTCCCCCTCTTTGTCCCTGCATTGTTCATGCTCTCTTTCAAAAATTAATAAACATTAAAAAAAAAAATAAATTAGAGAAGGAGTCAGAAGCCAAAGAAGAAAAGAAAGTGTGTGTGTGTGTGTGTGTGTTCTTCCCCCTTGTTCTTTGTTCTCCAATGGAAAGTACCTTCAGCCTTTAAAAAGGGAGTCCCAGGAGAAAGGAAAAGGCCCTTGTCTAAATCTCCCAGATCAGTTTGGAAGCTCAGAATGGCTAGAGTTGGGAGGGTGAGGGTGGTGGTGGCAAAATTTCTAAGTTTCACAATTTAGAAAACTTCTTGTCTTAATTGGGACTAGGTCATTTACATATTTAATTTTCATAAGCCCAGGAAGTAGATCACATATCGATTATTCCCACCTGATATTATTCTGAGACACAGTTAATCTAGCAATTTACAGAGGTGACTCAGTTAGTAAAGGTAGGGTCTAGAATTAGCCTCAAGTCTTTTCTCGTTTTCCCTTCCTGTCCCAAATACAGGAATATAGGCTTCTATCATTTACCTTCTGGCAATAAATGATTTCCGCAAGAGAATGGATTGCTGAAGAGCATCGTTTAACTGTGATGGGAAGAGAGATCCTATAGGGGAGGCTGGTTTGTAAGCTGGGAGCTTTGGGGGAGGACTGGCTAAATAGAGACTCCCCTCTCTTTGGGTGGAGAGTACAAAGTGGGAAGGGAAGAGTGAATGTAGAGAGGTGGTAAAATATCCTGTAACTGCCCTTGAACCTTAGATACCCCTGTACTCTTGTGAATATCCTTCTGGTGTCTCCTTTGACACCCTGTCTCTGCCCCTGTGCCTGGCAGAGCGCATGAAGGGTAGTCATGGTCCTGCTATAGTACATGTGGCTAAGGACCTCCCAGTAATGGATACTTCTAACAGCAAATATTCTTCCCATAACAATGGCAATAATAGGGGCGCCTGGGTGGCTTAGTCGGTTAAGCGTCCGACTTTCGCTTAGGTCATGATCTCGCGGTTCGTGGGTTCGAGCCCCGCGTCGGGCTCTGTGCTGACTGCCAGCTCAGAGCCTGGAGCCTGTTCAGTCTGTGTCTCCCTCTCTCTCTGACCCTCCCCTGCTCATGCTGTCTCTCTCTCTCCTAGAAATAAATAAAAAAATATTTAAAAAAAACAACAACAATGGCAATAATAATAAGAATGACTATCCCTTATGAAGTGCTTGTTACACATCAACTATCATCATTGTCATCATCATTAAAAATCGTTAATATTTACGGAGTCCTCACTATGTACCAGACACTGTTCTGAGCTCTTCATGTGTATTATCTCCCTTAATTCCCACAATTACTCCATCAGGTCAACACCTTATTATCCTCCTTTACAGAAGAGGAAACTAAGCTACAGGCAGGAAAACTGCTCGTCCAAAAACACAGGATCCAAGTCCAGGCATTTGATGCCAGTGACTGCAAATGGCTTACACATTTCATTCGGAGGTTTCCTGACTCCTTACTATAGCTCTGAGTGAGAGCTGACACTGCCTCCCTGGAACTTACCGTCTAGCAAAGAGAGACGGTAGATGAGTGAGGATATAAACAGATTCTAATTGCAATGGTGGCGAGAATTCTGAACGAAAGGGCTGCGGTGCTCCATCCTACTTTGTCTTAGTCGCCACGACACTGTCCCTGTTTTACACACGAGGCAGCAGAAGCAAAGTCTAGGGACAGAAAAGAAAACTAGTTAGGCACTTGGCTGAGGACAGTCTACTCAGATCCTCCCAAGTTATGAATCAATTATTTCACTCTGGGGCATGTCACATTTCAGTTGCCCTTAGCAAATCATTTAGCTTGGAACCCTAAGTGGTAATTACGTGCACATTAAGAGTTCTAGAACATGGACTTCGCTTCAGCACAACTCACCCTATTTTTATATGCAAATATTTCCTGCTGCTTATATTACACAGACCAGGCATTTAACTGACCATTCACATGGGCATGTAGGTAAGAGACACTCTGCCAGGGAGCCCGTGCTTATACTTTAACTTTTAATCTGTGGAATGCAGAAATTGGATTAAAGACTGTGTTTATTTCTGTTCAAAGCACCGGAAATAAAGGGTTTGTGCAGATGTTTTAAGGACACCATATAGAGTATTCACAAATTTTTGTGGTCAGTTTAGCAGCTATAGTCTGGACCAATGACTCACTCTGATCTGGGTTTTGTCGGCTCTTGAAATACTGTTTTGGTCTTATCCTTAGCAAAGTTGATGTATTCATTGTAAACACTGCTAGTTGGTGAAGGGAGCGGTGGGGGGTGGGGGGGCACTGTGTGAAATATTCTGTGTCACAAAAGTTGGCTTCAACTTTCCTAGTTACTCCCAAACTACTTTTGACTTCAGTCTGGGAGAGACCTTAAATTGAAGCATCTGGTCAAAACCCTGCATGTGAGAAAGCAGAAAACCTGAGAGATGAATGATATGACTAATGTCATGGGTTGCTGGTGGGACAGATGTCCTTAGACCTCCAGCCTCCTGAGAGCCACAGCCCAGGGCTCCTTGCTCACCTCATGCTGACTCCGGAACTGAAATTCTTAGTTTCTTTTGATGTTATTGTTTCTTCCCTTCTTCTTTCAAACCTTAAATATTGTACTATGATCATCTAAAATGACATGTATCAACACACTAACAATGGCTTATAGTTATTGTCAACTAAAACATTAGTTATGTAATTCTACTCTGTTTCCTAGGAGTATAGTTTTGAACAAAGAACAGAGGGAGACATAAAAATATGTGGACAAGGAAAATGAAGAGCCTCACAAATTAATGAAATTTTATAAGCTTATTAATATTACATGTTAAGAGAAGGATATGTGCATATTTGATGGCAATGAATCTGATTGATTTGGGAGCTATGTATTCCAGCAAGGGGTCAGGCAGGATTCTGTTTCTTTCCTAACTAGGGAAGATTCTAGAGGTAGGGGAAGATTTCAAGTATAAGATTGGGGAAAGTTTATGAACGCTATCACAAAGGGTAATTTGGCAGAAGCAAAAACTTACACATGTGTCATCCAATACGCTAGCCACTAGCCACATGGGCTAGTTCTTTTGAAATTATTAAATTAAATAGAATTTAAAAATTCGGTTCCTCCATCACACTAGCCACCTCTCAAGTGCTTAACAGCCACATGAATCTAATAGTTACTGTATTGACCCGCACAGATGTAGGATATTTTCATCACTACAGAAAGTTCTTTTGGGAACTGCTGACATAGAAGATTCATCAGAGAAGGGGAGGGATGGATGAATGGGGGAAGGGGGGGTATAAGGTGATGCTGACCAGGGAAAGTATGAACTAGAGTAGGAGACACAAGAGAGATGGGTTAACTGAAGTGACCCAGGGAAAGATCTTGAAATGGGTTTGATCTTAGATGCAAGGCACTGGTTAAGTTTTCATTGTTTTTAGAAAGTAACTTTTAATTTTAAAAAGTTTTATTGATTTTGAGAGAAGAGATAGCAAGTGGGGGAGGGGCAGAAAGAGAATGGGTGGGGGGCAGAATTCCAAGCAGGTCCCGCACTGTCTGTGTAGAGCCCAATGTGGGGGTTCAAACTCACAGACCCTGAGATCATGACCTGAGCCACAGTCAAGAGTCAGACGCTTAACCGACTGAGTCCCAGCATTGGTAAAGTTCTAAAAATGAAGCACCTCTAGGCAGAAGAATCCCTGTGGTTTTGGCTGGTAGATATTCCTCTGTACAAAGAAAAAAGTGTGCTTCTGCAAAACTATGAAACCGTAAAACCTCAGTGGTTTCCCAGGCCTGGGGAAGGGAAGAGAGGAAGGGAGGGGGTGCATGAGGGATTATTAGCAACACTATTCTGTAGGATACAAAATTACTGAATACATTTTATTTTACATTTATCAAGACCAGCAGAATATACAACACAGAATGAACCCTAATATCAACTCTGGACTTTAATTCATAATAATGTATCAGTATCAGTTCATCAGCTGTGACACATGTACCACACTATTGCCAGATGTTCATAATAGGGGAGACTGGTGGAGGGGAGGGAGTGGATAGGGGTACATGGAAACTCTATATACTTTCTGCTCAGTTTCTTTGTAAACCTAAAACTGCTCTAAGAAATAAAATGTACGAATTAACTATTTCCCATAAAATTTTTTCTTTTTCTTTTTTAAGTTTATTTATTTATTTTAACGGAGAGAGACAGCGTGAGTGGAGAGAGGGAGAGGGAGGAAGAATCCCAAGCAGGGCTGGAACTCACTGATGACAGATCATGAGCTGAGGTGAAATCAAGGGTCAAAGGCTTAACTGACTCAGTCACCCTCCCATAAAATATTTTCAAACACTCTGAAAGTCTTCATTTTCATATAAACAATGATATGACAACAAAACAGAGTAATTTAGTCTCAGCTGACAATATTATGTAATTATGTATTTATGTAAATATTTGGTCAATAAAAAAAAACCTGCACTATTCTCTAGGTGTCCACAACAGAGTCAGGCACTCATCTGGGTAAGCAGAGTGCACACTGGATTTTAGTCTACACTTGCCCTCTTTCTCAGGTGTCTTTGTGCAGTGCACAAACTGCACAATTATACACAGTGGCTCGATTGCAACCCTATCCATTGCTACACGGTGCTCCAGACAGAGGCTGGTGTGGTTTTAGTGACTGGAGACAAAGAATGACCATCTCTGTAGGTGCCAGAGACTGGCTGGAGAAAGAGCCTGTTGAGAACAGATCACAGTAAGACATATGAGCAATACTGTTTTCCATTAGTGGAGAGCCAAGAACAGAGCCCCGAGAGACCCCGAGAAGCAGTAGAAAAGTGGGGTGGTAAGAAATCGAAAGGGACGTGGGAGACAAAGCTGGGTAAGTAGGAGGCAAGCTATAGAAATACTGTACCTAGGAGCTGATGTCTGAGACCCAGCAGCTACCTCTCTGAGCTGGGACTCAGTTGAGAGAAGTCCTGGCAAACGCATTTCCGCAGAGAGAAGGGCTGGGCACTGGTGGGAGAAACAGCTTCCGGAAGAGAGGGTTAGGGTTTGAAGATGTTCATCCCGGGAGCCTATATAGGCACATAGGGCATAGTCCAGGGGCTGCAGGGAAAAAGGAGAAGGAAATGCATCCCAACAATGACTGGAATGCATCAGCTGTGCAAAATGAAACTCCTGGGAAAACCTAGCCGTGTCTTGGATTGTGGTTCAAGGAACTAGGAACAGGACAAAAAGCTTCCGCTTCCAGGCCCGCAGTGGGAGCCCAACCCACGTTAGGAGTTAGCAAAGTGCCTCAGATGTCAGCGTGAAAGGAACTGATGGGGCTGGCCTACCTTCTAGTATTCGAGTAATCCTGAAAAGAACCACCTGCTACAATAGGTAATCCTAGGAGCCAGCTTCACCCAATGACTGTGGAGCGAAGCTGAATTGTGATACCTGCTCATTCTTGGCCCTGAAGGGAGTCCCTTCAGAACAGGGCCAGAACACTGTGGAAAATTTCTACTGCCCCTGCTTTCCTAAGCTCGGGGCTTGGACCCCTGTCTCCAAATCATGCTGGGATACTTATTAACAAGACAGACTTCCAGGGCCCATCCTAGAGCAAGGAAAGCTGTATCTTCAGGAATGGGGTCTGGGAATCTGCATTTCCATCAGCTTCCTGAGTCGTTCTTCTGTACACTGCTTTTGAAGGTAATTAATGTAGATGGGTAGTTTTCAAACCGCAGCACGCTTCAGAATTACCCAGAGGACTATGTGGCACACACACTGGAGGCCTCACCCCCAGAGCTGTCAGGTCAGTGTCCGGGGTGAGGCCTGAAAATTTACATTTCTAACAAGTCCCTGGGTGCTGTTGCTGGATCTGGGGACCACGCTTGGAGAACGATTGCTGTAGGTGGAGAAGCTGTCTTCATCCGGCAAGCTCTTAAAAGCTAATAAGAACGTGTAAAATTCCACTTATTAGTCATCTGCATAATTGAACTAGCTTCTACCTCCCTGTTATTCAGATGACTAACACCCATGACCTCTTTGTCACCTTGTTAGATAACTTAAATTTTAAATTAACAATACACGGGGCGCCTGGGTGATTCAGTCGGTTAAGCGTCCGACTTCGGCTCAGGTCATGATCTCACGGTTCATGGGTTTGAGCCCCTCGTCGGGCTCTGTGCTGACAGTTAGCTCAGAGCCTGGAGCCTGCTTCAGTTTTTCTGTCTCCCTCTCTCTCTGACTCTCCCCTGCTCACACTCTCTCTTTCTCAGAAATAAAATAAAATATTAAAAAAATTAATAATACACCAAGGTATCTCACCTGGCCAGCCCAAATCTTGTCTGTGTTCCTAGTTTCAAATGCTTACATTGTCATCTCTGTCTTTTTCTCAGGTTTGGTGTGACCGCAGAAAATCATTCAGCTTTGTGTTACCTGGGGCTTGAAAAACTAAAATCATCCAGCGTTCCCTGGGCCAGTGGCTCAGTTGGTTAAGCATCCAACTTCAGCTCAGGTCATGATCTCACGGTTCTGTTCGTGGGTTCCAGCCCTGCATTGGGCTCTATACTGGTATCTCAGAGCCTGGAGCCTGCTTCAGGTTCTAGGTCTCCCTCTTTCTCTGCCCCCCCCACCCTCCCACCCCACTCATGCTCTCTCTCTCTCTCTCTCTCTCTAAAAAAGAAACATGAACAAACCCTAAAATCAGCCCCTTTCTTCACTTTCCATAAAGAGATATTCTGGGAAAAAAGTGCTTAACAAAAGAAGAGAAACCTGGAAATATTCTGAAATTCAGAAAGTGTTATTTTGGGGTGCTTTCTGGGACAGGATGTCCCCATCATCAGCTAGAGGAAACCCAGCTCCTGATAAACACTATTCTGCCTTGCATAGATCAAAGGGAGCCATTTATTGAAGGAAGGGATGGAAGTATTTGATGAGGCCCTTCTGCAGACTCTCCGTAAACAGGATAAGCCCTATCAATGAAAGCTCAGCCACAGCCAGGCCATGGTCTCCAGTAACAATGGAGGAGCAAGAACAGTGGGTGGCAAGGAAAGGTCCTGACAAGATTGTTCTGCCAAGAGAGTGGCCGTAAACAGGATTAGTCGTAATGAGATTATCAACTCGGGCCCTGGAAGTCTGAGCTAGAGAGTTTGGTGTTGCATAAAGAAAAGACACAGAAGCAGCTTGTAGGTGAGAGGATTACAAAGCAAGGGGCAAGGGCTTTCCCCTCAGGGATCTCCCAGGCCCAGGGATGCCATGCCTGCTGGGCTGAAAAATTACTCAGTGTCATTGCAAATATTGATTGCTTTGCGGGAGCAGAGAGGCTGCAGTGGTGTCCGCAGCCAGGGGATGTTGGGGGAAGTCTGGGAACGTGTTTGGTTGTTGCATCTGGGGAGAAAGGTGCTGTTGGCATCTAGTGGCAAAGGCCAGGGATGCTCCTCAAAATCCTACCGTGCATAGGACAGCTCCCCCCCACAGTACCCCTTTCTGGGTGCACCACCTCCCCCAGACCTCTGGCCAGGAAAGACAGCAAGAGCAGGCGTCCCCCGGGAACTGTGCTTCCAGCAAAACCATAGACATGGGTTGCAGGAAACACAAAGGGTAGAAACAGAAAGTGAATCAGGGATATGCAGTTTATGTATACAAGGCCTTTCCCTGTTCTTCTCTCAAAGCCAAACCAGGGGCCATGTCCAGGTCTCCAGGAAACAGAGTTTGAAAACCCCTGCCTTAAACCCCTGTCCTAAAGCATGTTTGGTAAAGGGGTCCCAAATTCGACTTCAGGTGTTCTGACCCCCATACTGAAAGGGTCACGAGCCCAGCTACAGAATCTGTGGGGTAAAATAAGAATAGTGGAAACGAGAAGAAGGGGGAAAATAGTGGGGGAGGGAGGGAGACAAACCATGAGAGACTCTTGAATGCTGAGAACAAACTGAGGACTGATGGGTGTGGGGGGGAAGGAAAGGGGGGTGATGGGCATGGAGGAGGGCACTTGTGGGGATGAGCACTGGGTGTTATATGGAAACCAACTTGACAATAAACTATTAAAAAAAAAAGAATAGTGGAACCAGCAGAACCACAGATCTGGAGGCTAGGGGGCAGGGCGGGACCTGAGGCACATCTCAGAGTCATCATCAGCACAGAGGGCTTATGTCACGGGTGATCTTTGCAGCTGTAGGACCAGATGAATTTAGATAGGGACAGAAGTATAGCATAACAGAACTTAGTATTGAAAATGTGCAAGCGATTCTGCAGTGTCTTTTATTTTCAGTGGACGTTTTGTGTGTAGCTTATCTTATTTGCTTAAAAAAAAATTTTTTTTAATGTTTTTATTTTTTGAGAGAGAGACAGAGACAGAGTGTGAGCTGGGGAGGAGCAGACAGAGAGGGAAACAGAGAATCGGAAGCAGGCTCCAGGCTCTGAGCTGTCAGCACAGAGCCCCACGTGGGGCTCAAACTCATGAAGCATGAGATCATGACCTGAGCTGAAGTCCAGTGCCCAATTGACTGAGCCACCCAGGCGCCCAGCTTATCTGCTTTTTTTTTTTTTTAATGTTTTATTTTTAGGAGAGAGAGAGAGACAGCGCGAGCAGGGGAGGGTCAGAGAGAGAGGGAGTCACAGACTGAAACAGGCTCCAGGCTCTGAGCTGGCAGTCAGCGCAGAGCCCGACGCGGGGCACGAACCCACGAACCGCGAGATCATGACCTAAGCGAAAGTCGGACGCTTAACCGACTAAGCCACCCAAGCGCCCCTGCCCAGCTTATCTTCTTAATTAGACTTGGTGTCGAGGAAACTTTAGACACTTTTAGATTTTAAATTTTGATCATCTTAGTGCCTTGGACAGCGTAGATGTTCGAGAATTAAATGAATTACATTGACTAATTAAACTTGTTTCCTCTACCATTAAACTTTTGGAAAGAACTTTCTTTTTCCCTTCACTTCCTTTACTTTCACCTGTCTGGTCTCTGCCATCAGCATTTGACTGAAATGTCTCTGTAGCTGGTTGTCTGACTTCTGCACTGTCACATCCACTGGCCTGTTCACAAGTCACCTTCTGTAACCTCTGTGGTGCCTTTAGCACCACGAACACTGCTCCTTCCTTTGCCAGTCACCAACCATGGCTTCCGTATCACTCTGTTCTCTGGCTTCTTGTTCAGGTTTCTGGAATATTACTTTATAGCCTCCTTTGTTCCCCCTGAAAGCAGATTATTGATCAAATTTCTTTTTGTCCCTCTTCTCCCCCTTTTCAAAGTCTACCTTGTTAATCTCATCCATGGTCTCAGTTATGGCTTCTTCTATGATGATGACTTCTAGATTTAAGCCTCAAACCCTGATGTCTTTCCTGATCATTTGAGCCTGGTCCTCTGGAGTTGGAGGAAGGAGTGAGTGTGGGCACCATGTAACAGAGGCCAGCAGCTCTGGGTTGATGCTGGAAGCCAACACTGGTGTGGCAGAGCAGGCAAGGACAGAGGTAGAGCAGGGAACACAGCAGGGAGTGTGACCTTAGAGGGGCCAGTCAACCAGCACACCAACCTGAAGGACTGGAGCAGAGACTGGAAGAGGGAGCGATGCAAGAGGCAGGTAGGTGGTCTGGTGTCAGTTCATCATTTCTCTCATGGACCCCAAGTTCTGACCACAGCATGGCTCTGACATGGGCTTACATACCCCCTGTGGCATGGGAACAGCACAGAGTTACTGATTTCCAGACCATATTTCCATGGGTTTTTGCCATATCACTGGGACCCCCTGGTTCCTTCCTCCATGCCCACTTGGCATTTGTTTCCAAGATTTTGCATTTCTGTTCACTTTGCTGGGTGATTGTACCCACTCCCATGCCTCAAGATGCTATTTTTAGATTGACAATTCCCAAATATACATTTCCAGCCTAAACTGCAGACCTGTAATTCTACCTAAACAATCCATAAAAACCTAAAAATCAACATGGCCCAAACTAAAGCTGTTCTCTCCCCCTCTACACGGAACTCTCCTCCCCTCTGCCTGGTTCTCTTTCCTGACAGTGATACAACCAGCCACCTGGTCATCCAAGCCAGAAACTGGGGAGTCATCTTTGACTCACCGATCTTTCTCCATCCATCAGTCAAGTTTGCCTCTTTGTCAGTTGTTCATTTGTTCGTGCTTTTCCTTTCGCATTGTGAGTTTCTTGCTTATCCCTTAGCATCTCTGACCTGGACATTACAACAGTTTCCACCAGTCACTTGTATCCAGGTTTACAACCTCCCAGTCAGGCCTCCATGTGACTCTGTAATTGTCCCTTACTCTGTGGGAAGCTGATGATCTTACTCCACGGTTCAATGACTCCTCATTACCTACCACCAGATGAAATTTAAACACAATGCCTGGCATGCAACCTCCTTCCTGATTTGCCCTCTTTTCTTCTAGGTTTATTTACAGCCATTTTCCAAGTAGTATCTCATGCTTCACCTACAAATAGTGGCCACTTCCTGGATAGTCATGCTGTCTCCATGTCTTTGTGCCCTAGCACCCAGCACCTGGAGTGTCCTTTCCCTTTATCCTGGTGGATGCCAACTCGCCCTTGAAAATTCAGTTCTGCATCAGCTTCTGTTTGAAGCCTTCTCTGAGCCTTTTCCCCTCTGCGCCTTTCACTGCCACATCCCTGCACACACCTGTAGTCAGCACGTAGCAGAGCACACCTGTAATTCCTCGTGTAGGCTTTTATCTTCCCCACCAAAATCTGAGTCCTTGAGGCTGGGCCTTGTCCCAGGATTTCTCTTTCCTCCGCAGCTAGCACAGCACTTCTAAATGGTGCTGTTCAGAGTTCTCGTTCACAGGTATTCCTCAAATGAGATCTATGGCTAAATGTTTGAGGAAGGCTGCATATTGACAATACACGGGCTCAAAGAGGTCTTCAGCAGAAACCAGTCCAATCTGGTTGAAGCAGATCTTTATGACACATGTCAAAGCTGGGTACATGTCCAGAGTGAGCTGGGTGGACAAAGAAGGGACTAACTCCGGCTCAAGGGGCTCTGGGAGCCTTTCTGGAAGAAGAGATCTCCATCACTCACAATAGGAGCCAGTGATAACCTCTAGGAGGGAAACTCTCTGGTACCCTAATACTTCCAGAGACCAGACTTCAGGACTGGATGTGGATGTCAGACATGTTTTATTATGCAAAGAAAGTCCAGCCTTCCAGGATGTCCTCTGCCCATATTCATTCCTGTGGTCAGATTCCACTTTGAACTGGCTGCCCCAGGCTGATTCATACCCCTAAACTCAGTTCACTTAACACCTTCCATCTGTTATCCCATCGGTGGTTATATTTTCCTGCGCATTTCCTAGTGCTCTCCAGTCACCGTCCCTAGGTTTCCTGAGGGCAGGCGCTGGTCACTTAGACTGTTTTCCCATAGACTCTGAAAGCCCCACGCACATGGTACCCAACAAATATTTAGTGAATGCTGTACACACAGCATAATTCAGTATTTAGTATTTGTATGCAGGCAGCAGAGACACAAAGGGACAGCGCAGAGCCCGAGCTTAGGTCCAGAGAGACCTGGGAGACACATTCTGTACCTGCTGAGGCTGAGGGGCGCAGAGCCTTTTCCTTCTGCTTCCACCAGGCAGAAAGTGAACCCACTAGTTACTATTTAACTCCTAGTCCTGAGGATGGGAAGAAGGGGCAGAGTGGCATGTCTGACTGGGATACCTGGTGTATTCCTCCAGAGAAGGTCACGTGTGTTGAAGACATTGGGCTCTCTTTCCAGTTTTGCACAGGGCAGCACTGCATAGGGGTTAGGACGAGCACTCTGTTTGGTGTATGGCTTGGAATCCCGGCACCACCACTGGCTGCCTCTATGCCTCTGGCCAAAGTACTTGATCTCTTGTGGCTCCATTTTCTCACCCATAAAATGGGGATGATAATTGCAGTACCTACCTCTTGGGATTCCTATAAGGACTAAATGAGTTACAATTTATGTGGCATTTAGAAGGGTGCCTGGCATGGAGCAAGTGCTATAGGAGTGTCTGTAAAATCAGTCCATCTGTATTGGATTCTGTGTTGGATTCAGAACCAGGGTGAGACAATAAATAATGGTCAGATCATGCAAATTATCTACAGCACCAGCACCTACTGTTTAAAACTAGTAATAAAAGTTTGTACTTCTGTTGTCCGATTCCGTCACACAATCTGCAAAGTGGGTGTTCTTTACACATTTTATAAAGAAAACAGGCGCAGAGGTTACCACCCTCTGCACTACATAGCTCTGCATTTGGTGATGGAGCCGAGCTTCAAATCGATGTCTGTCTTAGTCTGAAGCCCAAACCTTCTCATCAAGTGACATTCTCTCCCCAGCAGATGTCTTGTTTGAGGCAACCCATTACTTCCCATGACCTGCTAGTTGGCAAGTGGTTCACCAACCCCTTAAGTCACATAATTCATGTCATATCTCACCTCTACATTTAGCACTAATTAGGCCTTTTATTAGAAAAGGTTAACCTCACACGTGATATGTTCTTTTCTTAACACACGACAATAAAAAGCAAGCCTCTTCCACTTGCACCTTCTCTATACCCACAGTTCCATTCCCTAAGCTCTCAGGGAACAATCTATGCTTTTGTAAACATCTTCTTTAGAATACGTAGAAATGAGGTCATACCGCATACACAGGTGTCTTCCCTTGGTTACTTAACATTTGAAATCCAAACACTCTTGTTTGTAGAATATTTTTGCACTTGTTGGGATGATTTTGCTGCAAATCCACTGACAGCACTTAGAGCTTGGGGTTCCAGCCTGCATTACAGAGGCCACATCTCCCTGGTCCTCACATCATGTGTAAGAAGGGGCCCTCCACATTCTTTGTGCACCCCCCACCTCCACAGATCAGAGCAGGCGCCTGTGCGAGGACTGTGTCTTGTGCCACTCACCTGTCAAATCTTTCTCTGGAGCACAGTAGTTTCAGCATTCAACCTGGCTTTCCCAAGTCCTCTTGCCCTTCTTCCGTATCAGCCAGACATACACACATACACACACACACACACGTGCTCAGAGCCTCTCCTTCCTCCTAAGTGTATGGAAAAGTCCTGTAAGTTCTGACTTCCAGCAGGATAGAGACCCTTACAGGAGAGTGAGTGGAGCAGGGCATCCGCACCCTCACTACAGCCAACTCATCTTGACTATTGAATGGGAGAGAGCTGGGGGCCCCAGAGACTGACCTACTTCTCCCTTTGCACTTGATAGACAAGGAAAGCAATGCTCAGAGAGGGTAAGTAACTTCCTCTAAACCCCACCACAAGCTGATGGCAGAGCCAGGACTGTCTGAAGATGGGTGAAGTGAGGTGCCTGGGGTTATAGGCACTAGTATACATAATAGGGGTCATGGAGTTGGAATTCAGTTAGAGGCGATCATGAGGATACCAACAGCACTGGCAACCCATCGTTCAGCATATGGGATTGTGCATTACCTCTACCTCTATCTCTTAAGAGGATGTGTCTTCAGAAATAATCCATGCATTTATAAACATTTTTTTTCAAAATATACCAATGCGATCATACCTTCACAGTGCCGCAAGCTTCCTTGCTTATATCCCCAATGTACAGATGAGGAAGAGAGGCCCAGGGAGTGACTCAGCAGCTCACCACAAGAATCTCTTGGACGTCTGCCTGGACTTCTGTCAGACCCACTTGGTTGACTTTCTATTCAGTATTATTACTGAGGTCTTATTGTTAAGAACATGTTCTCTGGGTTTCCTGCTTATCTCTAAGCTGAAGAAAATGTGTTTTTTTTTTTTTCTGTTTGCTTTTCAACCTTCAGCTTCTATGACCTTAAAAAAAAAAAAAAAAAGAGTAAGCACAAGCTGAGCTGGTCTAAAAGCAGCCTGTTTGCAATGCGATATGAGACCTGGACTGTGACCAGCTAAACCTTGGTGTAGTGTTCTCCAAACACATTTGAACAATTTTTCCAAGTGGCAAGTGGTTTATTTCCACTGAAACACTTGAAGATACTGAATTAACAGTACATTTCCTAAACTGTTGAATGAGTGGTGGCAAAATGGCAGTTCTAAGTCCAAAGGGGAAATGACTTACATATATATACACAAATATGTATATATTTGTATATATAAAAAACACATATACATATGTGTATATATATATACATATATATATAATATATATATGTATATATATATATTTTTTACTTTGAAGCTTGGGTACTACTTAACATTCCTAGCATTTAGCCAAACGCATTTTCAGAGTTAGAATTGGTTCATACAACATTCCCATAGACCATAGTTTTTATTAAGATTGATATTTGATGGGCCATAACCTCTAACATCACTTTCTGCTTTAAAGTTTGTGATTCTCTATGAAAGAAAGTCATATGATCTCTAAATCCAGGACTAATCTCAGGCTTTGGAAGTTGCTCCTTTCTGTCCTCTCTGACCTCCCCTTCCTCTTGTATCAAAGGAGGAAGAGCAAGTCCTAGTTACCTAAATATGACTGAATTGATGAGATTTGATGGAAATGTGGTCTAACTTTTCAGGTCCTACTTCAATACCTAGGACTAATGAAACATTAATTAGTGTGTTAAGTAAATCATTCCATTGACTTAGAATCAATGGGAGTCTTGCCTTATCAAGGGTAGCTGCTTTTTATTGGCCATTTCAAGAGTCCAACCCAAATGTGACATTTTAATCCTTCAAAAGTGGCATTCAAGTTCCCTGCCAACACTTCTATGGCCCTTTCATATTTCCTTCCACCAGCCACAAAGTTCAACAAACACGTTACCTTTTTTTTTTAATATTTTATTTATTTCTGAGAGAGAGAGAGAGACATTGTGAGCAGGGGAGGGTCAGAGAGAGAGGGAGACACAGAATCTGAAACAGGCGCCAGGCTCTGAGCTGGCTGTCAGCACAGAGCCCGACACGGGGCTCGAGCCCACGAACCATGAGATCATGACCTGAGCTGAAGTTGGACGCTTAACCGACTGAGCCACCCAAGTGCCCCAACACCTTACCTCTTTTTGAGGAGGACACAACTGCTCCCCTTGTCCAGAGCCTAGTGTGACCAGCTGAAGTCTCTCCAACCACCCACAGCTGGCCTATAGTCATGGGCACTAGGACCACTTTTAGGGTTTTTCTTGCTCCTTTGGTCAAAATCCCCATCTCCACCAATGTCTTACAAACCATCCTTGCTTTCCTCTGCCAATAGTTACAAAAGCCATGCCCTTCAAGTCACCACCAAATTCTCCATCAGAGCGTTGGCTGCTATGTCGAGGCTATGTCAACCAGGGGTGATTCCTCACTCCTGAGGTTATTTGGAGATATTTTATAGTCATCACAAATCGGGGAAAGAAGTGTTATTGACATCTACTGGGTGTAAACAGCCAGGGGTGCTGTTTAACATCCTGCAATGCACAGGACAGCCCTTCACAATAAACAAGTATCCAGCCCCAAATGTTAATAGAGCCGAGGTTGAAAAACTTCTCTAGGAGATAGTGGAGGCTCTTTGTTTCTCTCTTTTTCCTGGAAGAAAGACTAAAGTGAAACGAAACAAAACAAAATCTGTCCTCCAGGCACACACCTGGAACTGCCATTCTTTTCCCCACTCCCCAGCTCAGGATTGGAAAATACAAATGGGATCTTGTAGAACCAGCCTTTCCAATCCCATGTGGGTCCTTCTCCCACCTGGGCAGGGGCTGGGACAGAGCAACTCCGTCTGGGCAGAAGAAGCCATTCAGATCCATGGTTTTCAACCCTGGCTATGTATCAGGTTCATGCCATTTCAAATATTTTAAATATTTAGAATACTTAGTGTATAGATACTCAAAATTCAAACTGAATTGGTCTGGGATGAGGACTGGGTGATATTTTTAAGCCTCTCCCCCCGCCACCCAGTTAATACCAATGTGCATCAAGAGGTAATAACTCCCTGGACTGGTAGCCTGCTCAGTGGGGGAGAACAGATCTCCCCAAAGGGCTGTAGGAAATTACTTTCGGGGGACCCTTTAGGATGATAAGATCTGCAGCTTTCCAGTAGGAGAGAAGTTTTTCACCTGTGTGGTTGGTCTGGGTCATCTGGGAAAATTCAAATTATTTGAGGATCCTTATTCAGTCTTTTTATCTCTCGATTTGAGGCTTACACTGATATTTAATATTTATCAAAATCAGGAAAAAAAGGGTAAATCAAAGGTTAAAGCTACCTTCGTAATTAAGCACTTTCCGCCAGCTATTTGTCTTGGGGAAAAAATGTCTTTTTCCTATTGTAGATAGATAACATAATCATAAATTAAAGCTTTGAGATGAATTATGTTATGAGAAATAATGGGACAGTATCATAAATCACAAACAAACATTGTCTCTGTGAAATATGACCGGTCTAATTCTGTACATTTCCTCCCTGTTTGAGTACAACAGAGTCTTTATGAGGCAAATTAATTTAGCATTAACCTGGGAATCGTTACTGTGCTTTCACTGATGAACCTGATAAAATAAAAATACTTCTCAATGCTCAAGAATCACATTAAATAATCCGTAACTTAAGTAAATCATACGTAACTTTTTCTTTTCCTTCTGCAGCCACACCCTCAGCATCCTACGGTAGAATAAAGACAGGACCCCAAGCTGGGAAGTCTGGAGCCTAGTTCTTGTCCTGGTACCACATTAGCAAGACATTTACCTTCTCTAGACTGCTCCCTTGTCAGTAAAGTGAAAGTGTCACCAGGTGATATGTAAGATCCCTTCCAGGTTTGGGAATTAACAGGATGACAGATGAGTGCTTTGACACCCCTGAATGGCAATGAAGTGTCTGGTTTTGTGCATTGGTGTATAAGGTGGAAATATGGTAAATATCAGTCAACAAACATTTATTGAGCATCTGTCTGCAAAAACTATGGGGCATTGTTATGGAAGATTCAAAGAAATAGTAATTATATCTCCAAGGCTTAACTTTCAATCATATTTAATTTAGTTGGGAAGATATACTATTCCATCAGATCAAAATATTCAAAAGTGACAACTGGTAAATAAAGATAAAATAAAAACTAAAAGATAAAAAACAATAAAATAAAAACTGGAAAATTTTTAAAAATAAAAATAATAAAAAATAAAATGAAAAAGTGACAGTTGGTATTTCATTAAATACATGAATGTATATTGGACACCTCGTGGATGAGTTATATCTTAATCTAATGACTATCACAGAAAATCGTGCTGATATGCTCAAGGAAGAGTTGTGACTTTCCTTCCTTTGTACAAACTACAGTAATATCTACATCAGTACTTCAGTTAGTGACAAGGTGTCATCTACTATCTCAAGTATCTTACTTACCTCTGTGGAATTAACTTGTGTTTATCCTATTACTGGGTACTTCTAAAAATTCTCCCCCTATAATCTGTTCCTCCAGCTAAAGTGATCATCTCTCTTGTATTCCATTGAATGTTGCTAAGTGGAGAGCTGGTGGTCATCAATAATTTGGTGGCTAATTTAATTAAATATGCATTAATTGTGTACTTAGTAGGATACGTGCAACTTAAGCACTGTGTAAAATGTTGGCAATAGATACAGAGAGTAAATGTTATTTATAGCTTGCCTACAGAGTTCATAGTCAAGCCAGGAAAAATACATGGAAATAATTAACTTTACTGTGACAAATATAATAATGTCTGTTCCATGTTTGGAGGTAGCTCATTCATTCATTCATTTAACAAATATGTGTTTAGTGCCAATTTCTCTGGTCACTATCCAAGGCATGTAATATACAATGGGGGAAAACCAGGCAAGGTCCTTATCCTTCTTATGAGTTTGCAGCTTAATGTAAGAAAAGACATTAAACAAGTGAACAAACAACAAAAAGTATGGAATTTCCAAAAACTCTAGGTTCTTACTGTCAAGGAAGCAAATTGGGCAGTGATAATAGGGAGGGTGGACCTACGCTTTAGCTGTGGACTAGAAAGCTTTCTTGGGTGTCTTAGTGAAGAGAAGAACAGAAGGGCCCATCATGCAAGAAATAGAGATGAGGGCCCCAAGTCAGGGAACACAGCAATGAGCCTGGAGGCAGGATAAGATTGAGGACTTGCAAGGAGAGTGGTGGAGATGAGCCTGGAGACAGACCATGCAGGATTTGTGTGAACCATAACAAGGAATTTTATTTAAAACCCAATGAGAAGCCATTAGGAGATATCGTATTGGGGGTGGCGATGATCCAGGCTACAGGTTGTTTTTTTTGTTTGTTTATCTGATTTAGGTTTCAGCACATTATTCTGGGTGCTAAACAGAAACTGTATTGGAGTGGAATGTTTGCGTTTATGGGGAGACCATATAGGAGGCTGACGTGACCTGAATTAGGCTGGTGGCAGTGGAGATATTAATAAATGGGGGGAGGGAGATGGATTTGAGGTTTATTTTGGAGAAGGAAGCAGCAGGGCTGTGACAGACGGGGAAAGAGAAGACCCACGGGAAGGTGTCAAGGAGGCTACTGCACACACAAGCCTGAAGCTCAGGGAATATCTCAGAGCGGGGACAGAGGTAAACCAGCCCCTGGCAACTTCATGGTGTCAAAGAATAGCAACAGTTTAAAGGGCCTAGAGAATTAAACAGAGAGGGACCCCTGGCCTGAGTAAGTCCAACATTCACAGGAGGTAAACAACGTTAAGCTCAAGGTTCCTTACTCAAGGTTCCTTACACAGTTTCTTACCACCCGTGTGTAAAAAGCACCATGGTATGAAAGAGCTGGTCAGGGTATCGGAGTGATCGTTTTTCTGTTTTCACAAGCAGAGGAGTAGAAAGCTGGCAGCTCCTTGCTCTTCAGAAGAGGAAGTGGAAGGTTTCCTGGGAAACTAAGAAAGCACAGGTTTCAGGCTCCTTCACTAGCAAGGCCCCTTACGAGGCCCTGAGGGTAACTATGTATTTCTAATTTTGTACTTCTCTTTCTAAACAGAGAATTGACAAATTATGTAACCTCAGGTCTTACAAAATCTGAGTCTGCCCCTGATGGGGAAAATTAAGGGACAGACCATGAAATCAAAAACCACCAGTGACCTGAGGCTGCTGATGGTACCTCTATATATAACTACTGGGCTGGGTCAACTACAAGTTGTGGGCAAACGTATGCTTTTAAGGAAAGCTTTATCATTCACAGGTATTTCCTGATCTATTCATATACCCTTAACCAGAAGCATGGTGGCGACACTGTACAGGAGAAGGGTAAGGCCTAGGTCAAGACTGAGCCACTGGAGTGTGGCCATGGGCATCGCTCTGGCCACCAGAACAGTTGTGGGCAACCAATGGAATGGAACTACCTGGGTAACCAAGAGAACACCTTGTTCTTCAAACGCAAGAAGTTTGGAAAAGGGGCGAAAGTAAAAATGATTAGGTACACTGGCTGCATAATATGCAGGGCCCGTGCAAATTGGAAGTGTGGACGAGTCCTTCATTCAAAAAGTATTAAGAATTTCAAGATGGTGAGAGCAGGGCATGAGGGGGCTCTTCTAAGCATGGGGCTCTGTCTAGCTCCTCTGGTCGTACGCCCATGAGGTCAGTCCTGGGGACAGAAGAGAACTTAGGGCCAGGGTTCTTGCATCTATTAGGCATGTACGATATTCCAGGATCAGGGCAAGATACATTCCCAATTCATTTTCTCTTCATAACAACTCTGTGAGAGGAATAGCATTACCAAGATTTCACAGATGCAAAAACAAACAAACAAACAAACCAACCAACAACCCAACTCAAAAATGTTAGTTTGTTTGCACAAAGACATACAGGTAGTATGTTTGTGTGTGCTCAGGGGAGGAAGAAAAGAGACCAGAGGTCATTGCCCAAGTATTTATTGGTCAAAGGCAGACACATTTTGGGCCTCCATTATTGAGCTCACTTAGCAAAGCCAAAATGTCCAAATGGCTTGATTATTGTTGCTGTGTGTGAACCACAGCTGAGACAGTGACTAGGAAACGTAAAACACTTTTGTCCCTTACTATTTCCTTGAACTATTTAGTTTAGTGCTGCTGCAAGAACTTGTCATTCCAACAAAAGCAGACACATTTGGAAGTTTCTAGGCTTTCGGTTTTTGTATTTAGCTACTACGGTTGGCACGGGGTTAAATGACTACTGCTTTATTTGCAATTTATTTATATTAAAAGTGAAATGTCAAGTTCACACAGGGTGAAATAAAGGACTCTTTATAAACATGCAAACAAACGCAAGTGTTCACTGCCAAAAATATCCAAACAAACCAAACCAGGGACAAGAAATATCTCCTCAGCTTAAAGGGTACGGTTCATCCACACGGCATCTTCAATAGGGGGAAGGAAGTCCTGAAACTTAAAACCAAACTCAGTTAAACACTAATCTAATGTTGTTCCTTAGTAGACACTAAGTTAAGGGAGATTTGCCACCTCTCTGACTAGTTTGAGCACTGTGGACACCCACATTACAAACTGAGGTAAAAAAAAAAAAATCTAGTAAGACATAGGAATTTTCTGGTGTTTTGCCAACAGTCTTCAGAGTCCCATGAACACTGTCTTATCATCATTCATGCTTGCCTGTTTACACATGCAAGATTAAGAATCCATTATTAAAACACAAATTACTTTATTTACTTGAGTACAAATATGTACACAGGAGCTTATACATGAGTTTCAAACCTATGGGGTTCTTAGCCTTCGTGATGTTTAAGTAGGGTGTGTGGCAGGAGTACCCACATACTCCTGGGGCCCAGAGATAACTGATGTGGGACTTCTAAAGTACACGGGGATCCGGCATGATTATCTCCAAGGAGACATGGAGCTGTATCAATACAAGGAAATGGAGTTGAGCCTGTAGTGTGCTATGCCAACTCCGTGGCCCTTGAAACTGGTGAAACGGGTTTGCTACTTACTTTGATCTACACACATGAAACTCAGGGCTTCCACAGACAGGAGAGTTTATGGGATTCTGGTTCTGGTGTCTTTCCTGAGAAGGGAGGAGATGGAAATTGGCATCATCTCTTTCACCCATCACCCTACGTACAGGTAGCAGGCAAGCTTACAAATTCGATCACTCGATGTAAAGAAACAGTCTTCCATCAGGACAGAAGCAGCTGGCATGACACGTTTGGTGAACACGAAGGCCTGGTCTTAGACAAGGAATTCAGGCTTTTCTCAGAGCCCCGTGATATGTTTTGGTCTACTCCACGAATAAGACACAACTGAGATCTTGTTCCTAATTTCGGAGGTGGGGAAAACCCTGCATTTCTTAAGCAAATAGTACCACGTGTAAACAAAGCTCGCTACTTATTCCGGTAAATGTTGAATCAATTTCTTAGAGTATATATACAGCATGAAGATCAGTTTGCTGACTTACCTACAGGAAGGAAATCACTGGAAGAAAGCCTTTATTGATCTTGCAAAAAAGAAGGCCAAAGTATCCTTCTCATACCTGTGCCTGTGGAACATGTCACTACCAGTGATGTTACAGGAGAGGCACAACTCCCAGAGCAGGTGGCTTCTGCTGTCGCGATAAAGAGCATGGGGGCTGCAGCCAGGTAACTGGCTCAAATCTCACCTAATCTATTAGTTTCTAGTTTTGCTAACTCCTCCGCACCAGTTTCCTCATCTGTGAGAGAGCGTTATTGATACTATCCTTGGAAGATGTGTGCCAGTTTCCTATTCAGTGTGTATGCTCCCTTTCTTCATTTTTACACAACCACGACTCTCTTCAGTTTTGTGATATTTCCAGTTAGAAACACTCATTTCCCAGATGTTCATAGTGTTGGGGCGGCCATATGACCTGGTTCTGGTAAATAAATGATTAGCAGGTTATCATGGGTTGGGGCTGTCCCCATGGAGAGAGATCCCAAGGGCGCATGCTTTTGCTCTTCACGCTCCCCTCTTCCTTCCCAGAACATGCTAGAGATCCCAGAGATGGCGCTGCCACTGCAGAATGAACCACATACGAAGAGTGAGGGGACCAGGAGAACCAAGAAGCATTGCTCCTTAAGGCACCCGTCTGGCTTGATCGGTAGAGCACGGGACTCTTGATCTTGGGGTTGTTGTAAGTTCGGACAGAGAATTCAGGAAGGGTGCTGCGTGCTGAATTACCTCCAGGAAGGAACTATCAGCAAAAGCCTAGCACAGAGGAGTACTTTCCTGCCGAGGTGGGTTCCTCCCCCCTGACTGTCATGAGCCAGCGGACCCTGGTGTTGGTGGCATTCCTCCTCACGTGACCTCAGGGAAACCTTAGCAGCTGCAGAGCCCCTGTCATGTAGCTTCCCCCCTTGCTGCCACCAGCAATGGTGCCACAGGCAACTTCGTTTCAAGACTGGTGAACCCAGTGTGAGTTTGCATCCTCTTAAAAGTCTTGTCGATTTTCTTTAAATTGCCCTTCACAGGAAATGCTGACGAAACAAAAGGACCAGATGCAGAACCTAGCGCAAGGTCATGGCCCAGGAATTGGCCTAAAACTTGACTTTAATGGCTAATGTTCCCCCTAATAACTTCCACACCCAAAAAGTCAAGAAAGGAAGTGAAACGGAGAGATTCTACGGACTAGAAGATCCTTCAAACACTCGCAGTTCTGCGACATGTGCCTCAAAGACCCTACCACGTGCAACAAGTGTGACAACGTAGTGTGGTCTTGTCCTTCCTGCCTTCTCCAGAGTTTCGAGATGACAAAGGATGCAACTACAACTTTGCAGTAAACTTGCATTGCTCTTCAGATAGAATAATGTCAGTTAGTCACCATACTCTTTCACCTTTCTATAGACAGAAACTGGTTTTTCTACATCTGGGTTTGATCTCCTTTTCTTTTATTAACATTGAAGTATAATTTTATGAAATTTGTTAACAGCTGGTATAAGCCTTATGCAGGTGACATACAATGGACTGCATGAGTTTAAGATGTGCAGTTGGATAAGTTGTGGCAAATTTCCCTAATGTATTCACAATCAAGATGGTGGACCTATAACCATCACGCCCAAAAGTCTTCTCGTGTCCCTTTGTACCCTTTCTCTCTTGCCCCTTATTCCCCCAACTCCCACCCCACTAGTCGACTTTCTATCACTATAGATTAGTTGTATTTTCTATCATTTTAAGTAAATGGAGTTACATACTCCATTTAAGTGGACTCCATTAAGTGGACTCGTTTTTTTTTGTTCAGGTTCTGTCATTCGGCAAAACTATTTTGAAGTTCATTCATACTTTGCCAGTATAAACAACCCATTTGTTTTTATTGCTGAGTAGTATTCCTTTGTCTGGATGTACCATAGTTTGTTTATCCATTCAACTGTGAATAGACATTTGAATTGTTTCTAGCTTTTGCATATTATAGATAAGGCTGCTATGAGCATTTGTATAGAAGTTTTTGTATGGGCATATGCTCTCATTTCTCTTGGGTAAATACCTTTGTGCACTGTTGGTGGGAATGTAAACTGGTACAGCCACTAGAGAAAAGGGCACGGAAGCTCTTCCAAAAATTAAAAATAGAACTACAGTGGGGCACCTGGGTGGCTCAGTCGATTAAAGGTCTGACTTTGGCTCAGGTCATGGTCTCGCGGTTTGTGAGTTGGAGCCCCGCGTCGGGCTCTGTGCTGAAAGCGTGGAGCCTGGAGCCTGCTTTGGATTCTGCGTCTCCCTCCCTCTCTGTCTGCCCCTCCCCCACTCACACTCTGTCTCTGTCTCTCTCTCTCTCTCACTCACTCTCAAAAATGAATAAACATTACAAAAAGTTTTTTAAATAGAACTACAGTATGATCTGGCAATTCCTTTTCTAGGTGTATATTGAAAGGAAATGTAAGAAGTCTCAAAGAGATATCTGCACTCCTTGTTTACAACAGCATTATTCATAGTAGCCAAGATACGAAAACAACCTAAGTGTCCATTGATGGATAAATGGATAAATAAGATGTAGAATATGAAATGGAAAATTATTCAACCATGAGAAAGAAGGAAACATGTGTGACAACATGGATGGACCTGGGAGGGATTATGATATATGTCAGACAGAGAAGGCTAAATACTATATGGTATCATTTATGGGTGGAATCCAAAGAAGCCGGACTCACAGGTACAGAGAATAGAATGGTAGTTACTGGGGGGCTGAAGGGTTAGGAAAATGGAGGAGATATTAGTCAAAGGTGAAACCTTCCAGTTGTAACATGAATACATTCTAGGAATCGAATGTATAGCATGGTGATTATAGTTAACGATACAATAGAATATACTTGAAAGTTGTGAAAAGGGTAGATTTTCGATATTCTTCCCACAAAAAGGAAATGGTAATTATGTGTTAGCTAATACTATGATAGGAATCATGTTGCAATATATAAGCATATCCAATCAACTTGCTAAGTGTATCAAATCAGTGCCTCAAATTTACACAATGTTGTATGTCAATTCTATCTCAAGAAGTTGAAAAACACACATTTAAAAAAAAAGAAAAGAAACTGCCAAACCACATTGATTACTGTAACTTTATAAAAGGCTTGAAACCAGTTGATAATTCTCCATCTTTGTTTTCTGAGCTAATTTGGTTTGGGGTTTAATTTTAATTTGCTCTCTTGTTTTATAGTTACTAAAGATAGAAGCAGAGATCACTTGATTTGAGACCCTTCTTCATTTCTAATACAGGTATTTCTGTGCTATAAAAATTTCCCTAAGTACTGCTTCAGATATATCCCACACTTTTTGATGTACTGTTTTTATATCTTTGCTCATTTCAAAAAATACTTTCTAATGCTTTTGATTTTTCTTATCCCATGTGTTACTTACATAAGTATATTCTGTAATTTCCAAATACTCAGGTGGATTTTCCAAAGGTGTTCTGTTACTACTGAATTAAAATTTAAATGAATTTAACCTAACTTAATTCCATTATGATCACAGAATATGCAACTTGCTGATATTTGCTTTATGGCCTCAAATATAATCTATCTTGGGTAAATGATCTGAAAAAATGTATCTTTGAAAAATGTTATCTTGAAAAAAAATATTAACTTGAAGAAAATGTATCCTCCATTGTCCGGTGGAGTATTCTTCAAACGCCAGTTAGGTCAGGTTGGTTGATAGCGTTATTCCTGTCCCCTTGAAGGCTCTAGTATACTTGTTCTATTGATCATTGAGAGATGGACACTCTCTCAGTTACGGAAATATCTGGCTAGCATTTCTCATTGGGCCTCAATAGTTTTGCTTCATATATTTTGAGGCTCTCTTATTAGATGCATAGAAGTTGATGAGTTGACCCTTGATGTTTATGAAACGACTCTCCTTGTCCTAGGAGATATTCTTTGCTCTAAATCTACTTTGTCTGATATTAATATAGTTACCCCAGCCTTCTTTTGATTAGTGTTAGCATGATATCTTTTCCTATTCTTTTATTTTTAACCAGTTTGTATCTTTCTATTTAAAGTGGGTTTCTTGGGGCACCTTGGTGGCTCATTTGGGTAAGCATCGGACTCTTGATTTCGGCTCAGGTCATGATTTCACAGTTTGTGAGATCGAGCCCCTGAATTGGCTGTGTGCTGACCGTGTGGCACCTGCTTGGGATTCTCTCCCTCTCCCTCTCTAACTGTCCCTCCCAGCTTGCCCTTGCTCTTGCTCTCTCTTGAAAAATAAATAAACTTTTAAAAATATTTTAAAAAATAAAGTGGGTTTCTTGTAGGCAACATAAAGCTGAATCTTACTTTTTATTCAACCTCTGCCTTTTATTTTTTTTTTTTTATTTTTATTCTTAAAGTTTATTTGTTTATTGTGAGAGAGAGAGAGAGAGAGAGAGAGAGAGAGAGAGAGAGAGAGAAGGAGTGAGTGGGGTAAGGGCAGAGACAGAAAGAGAGAGAGAGAGAGAACCCTGAGTAGGCTCTTCACCATCATCATGGAACCTGATGTGGGGCTCAGACTCACACTGTGAGATCATGACCTGAGCCAAAGTCAGACGCTTAACCAGCTGAGCCACCCAGGCAGTCCACAATCTTTGTCTTTTAACGGGGACATGTAGACCATTTATATTTTATATGATTACTGAGAAAGCTGGGCTTAAATCATTAACCATATTATTTCTCTTATATTTTGTCCTATCTGTCCTTTGCTCCCCTCACCCTCATTCTGCCTTCTTTTGGATTATGTTTTTATAATTACATTTTATCTCCTTTGTTGGCTGATTAACTAAAACTCTTTGTTTTTTTACTTTACTGGTAGCTTCAGGGTTTATAGTATGCATCTTATCACAATCCACCTTAAAGATATGAGGCTACTTTGTGAATAGTATAAGAATCTTTATATTAACCCATATATTACTTAATCTTTTCCTTTTATTAATTAATCCTTTTATATTAATATTAATTGATCTTCTTCTCTCCTACCATCCTTTGTGCCACTGTTGTCATACATTTTACCTTTACATATGTTATAAACCCCACACTACATTGTTAGTCTTTTCATTTAAAGAGTCAATTACATTTTTAAATGATTTAAATATTCTTTAAAATCTTAAAAATTTCCCCAGGTAGTTACCATTTCCAGTTCTCTTTATTCCTTTGTGTAGACGCATATTTCCACCTGGTAGTGGTTTCCTTCTGCCTGAAGGACTTGTGTTAACAATACTTGTAGGGAAGTTCTAACCTGTTGGGGATATATTCTTGCAATTTTTTTATGCTTGAATAAGTCTTTATTTCACCTATGTTTTGGAAAGATAATTTTAGTACTGACAGCTTTTATTCTTCCAAACTTTAAGGTATTATTCCATGGTTTTTCAGCTTACACTTTTTCCAAGAAGAAATTTGCTCTCATCCTTAGCTTTGTTAGTATATCCTTTTTTTTTTTTTAGTGACTGCTTTTAAGATTTTCTCATTGTCTAGCTAAAGTATGGAAGGAGCCCAAATGTCCATCAACCGATGAATGGATAAAGAAGAGGTGGTATATACACATATACATACATACATACATGCATGCATACATACACACACACCATGGAGTATTACTCTGCAATCAAAAGGAATGAAATCTTGCCATTTGCAGCAGCGCAGATGGAACTAGGTATATTACTAAATTAAATAAATCAGTCAGAGAAAGACAAATATCAGATTATTTCATTCACATGTGGAATTTAAGAAGCAAAACAGATGAACATAGAGGAAGGGAAGCAAAAATAATATAAAAACAGAGAGGGAGACAAACCTTAAGAGACTTTTAAATACAAAGAACAAACTGAGGTGTTGGATGGGGGGATGGGCTAAATGGCAAGGGGCATTAAGGAAGGCACTTGTTGGGATGAGCACTGGGAGTCTGATGTAAGTGATGAATCACTAAATTCTATTCCTGAAATCATTCATTTTCACACTGTATGTTAACTAACTTGGATTTAAATTAAAAATAATAGCAATAAATTTTAAAAAATATTTTCTCATGGTCACTGGTTTATACTAACTTGATTATAACATGTTTAACTGATTTTCATCATTGTTCTTGTGCTTGGAGCTCATTGAGTTTCTTGTGGGTTTATGGCTTTCATCAAAGTTGAAAACTTTCTGGCCATTAATTTTACACATATTTTTTTCTGAATTAGTCATTTATTGCTGCGTAGCAAATTACTCCAAAATTGAGCAGCTGAAGACACTACATAGCTATTATCTCACAGTCTCTATGGGTCCGAGATTTAAGCACAGCTTCGCTGGGGGCCTCTAGCTCTGAAGGTCTCATGAGGTTGCAGTGTAGGTGTTGGCCAGTAGCTACTGGCACATCTCAGAAGATGCAGCTCCGAGCTCGTTCCCATGCTTGTTGGCAGCCGTGGTTCCTTGCCAGGTAGACCTCTCTACAGGCCATGCATCATGACATGGCAACTCTTCCCCAGAGAAAAGAGATCCAAGAGACAGTGAGAGAGAAAGCCCCAAGATAGAAACCAGAATCTTTTTGTAATCTAATTTTGGAAGTTCTATTTTGTCACTTCTGCCATATTTTCCTCATTAGAAATGACTCAATAAGTTAATCCTACACTCAAGAGGCAGGGATTAAAGAAGACCATGAATATGAGCAGACAGGGACCATTGGGCGGGGGGCATCTGAGAGGCTGCCTGCTACTGGCCCCTCTTTGGGGAACAATAGTTACACATTTATTAGGCAGCTGAAAGTTGTCACAGCTCAGTGACACTCTGGTTTTTGCTGTTGTTGTGGTTGTTTAAATTCAGTTTTCTCTCTTTACTTCATTTGGGATCATTTTTCTTGTGATGTCTTCAAGCTTATTAATTTCTTAAATTGTCTCATCAGCTATTAATCCAATACAGTACATTTTTCATCTCAGACATTGTACTTTTCACCTTTAGAAGTTCCATTTGAGTCTTTATTATAGATCTTCCAAATCTCAACTTAACTTTTCAAGCATACAGAATAGGTTATATCTATTAAATGTTCTTTGCTGCTGATTCTAATGATTGTGTTAATTCTGGGTCAGTTTTTTTCCTCCTCATATTTTCCCACTTTTTGGTACTTTTTTATTGGATGCTATATACTGTAAACTTTACCTTGTTGGATGATGGATATTCCTATAAACAGCAACCACGTCTGCTGTTTTGGAACAGAGGTAAATTACTTGGAAAGGGTTTGATCCTTTTATGCTTTAAGATTTGTTAAGTGGAAATGGAAAAAAAAATGTGCAGTGTTGAATAATTAGGGCTAATTATTGCCCAGTACTGAGGCAAAAAACCATCTATGTGCCCTACCCAATTCTCCATGAATCGTGATGGTGTTCAGTCTATAATGTAAAACTAGTCGTTATTTCTGGCCCTGTAATGGGAGCTGAACATTGTCACCTCGTATCCTTTTGGGTGCTTCTTCTTCTGGCCTCCAGATAGATTACTATCCTCTTTTGTCTGATATTCAGTGTCTTGAACACCACTGTTTCATATAATTTTTAGGTTCTTAGTTGTTTCAAGGGGGAGGGTAATTCTGGTCCTTGTTACTCTATCTTGGCTGGAAGCAAAAGTCTCCAGGTAAATTCTGAGTGGATATCATCAACCTTGCTGAAGTAATATGCCAATGTTTATTCTCTCTTTCTAGTGGACAGGGAAAAAGGAGAAAACCTAGTATGTCTGGAGACAGGTTAGGGGAGAAGAAAAGAATCCATTTTTTCCCTCCAAGTTTAGAAGCTGCTTCTCACAACCCCATCCACATATTTTTCTAAAACTCCTCTGTCTCACATGTTGTCATTGGATTTCTGTTATAGGCTATCCAACCATGTTTTCGAGGCCCACAGATGTTCAAGTCTTTCATTTAGAACCTGGCACTAAATGGAGGCCAGACTCTGGCTACAAGTGTCTTAGAAGATAATAATCTTCCATGGCTTATGTCTATAAAGTTAAACTAAGGAGCAAATTCATATCTCACAACCAGACCAAACTTTTTGGTGCTATTCACCAATGGCCATTAATATGTCAATGGTACCTCTGTATAAAAGGTATTAATGCCCTGTGAAAAGGGTACTGATTCATTTGACAAAACCAGAATCCAATTCACTTTCCCTTTTCTCATCTAATGTCTTAAATGCCATTTTGTTAATGTGAATTTTAATAGTGATTTATGGCAGCAGCATCCCTTACCTCTCATATAACTAGGTAACTTCTTTTTGAGGTCAAAATGCACTAAGAGCTGCCTTGCTCATAATTCTCATTCTTTTCTATTTCCTGTTATAATATTTTCAATCTTATACTTTTAATCATACTTAACTGCACCCCATTCTCAGGCTGACTTACTGCACTCTTAATGTCAGACTTCACAAAGCATGTGTTTCCTGGAAAGTCTGTTCTTCATTTGCCAGGAAGGACAGGAAATGTTCATGTCAGTGCTATAGGAACCATCATCTCCTGCAGCCAGAGGCAGAGAGTTCACACCAAGTTATGTAATCCAGAGCGTTCATCAAATGTTTTGGCCAGGGCAGGGGGACAGTATCAGCCTGCAAGCAGCTCAGACATTTCCGAAGGGGGTAAAAGAACCTTGATAAGCACAACAGATTAAATATTTTTCTGTTTGGGAATATGTTATGAATGCTGACATTTGTCTTAGTAGTACACTGACTGCCACAATCTGCATAGATAAGACCAGAAAAATAATGTTGCAGTGTGGGAAATGGCACCCTCCTAGCCTGAAGGAGTCAGTGTGTGTCCCCTACCCTCGACTGCAGAATCACTAAAGCATAAGGCAAAAAGAGATGTGACAGCTTTGAAGTGAGAGGACGCTTCTTGGAGCTCCTGAAGTCGAGCAGTCAAGATTGGTGTGGTTAAGAGCCCAAGTTCTAGGGCACGACTCTCTGAGTTCAAAGTTCAGTTCTACTACTTTCTAGCTGTGTGAACTTGGGCAAATTACTCAACGTCTCTGTGCTTTAATTTTGTTTCCGTAAGATGGAGACATAACAGTATCTACTTCACAAGATTATTCTCCCCTGACAACCCAATTAAAATAAGTTAAAAATGGAAACACTTAGTCCAGTGCCTGGCATATAACAGTGTTGGCTACTAGTATTCTTTCTTTATTAATTGAAATATATTTGACACATCACATTGTGTAAATTTAAGGTGTACAACATGTTGATATGATACATTTTCTGTATTATACTATGACTGCCATTGTAGCAATAGTTAACATCCCATCGTGTAGCATAGTTATTATTTTTTTTTTTTTGTGATGGGATTATTATGATGTAATCTCTTAGCAAGTTTGATGATTATAACACAATATGGTGTCTATGATCACTATAGTGAGACTTAGATTTCCAGGACCTATTTGTCTACTACTTTGTGCCCTTAAACAATATTTCTCCTATTTCCCCAATCCCCAGACTCTGGTAGCTGCCATTTTGCTCTCTGTTTTTACAAGTTTGACTTTAGATTCTACATATAAGTGAAAACAGACAGTATTGGTCTTTCTTGGTCAGACTTATCCACTTAGCATAATGTCCTCAAGGTCTTACTGAGATATTTAACCAGGGGTTAGATTTGTGCTGTTCAATATGGTAGCCACTAGGCACATGTAGCTACTAAATGCTTCATGTAAGCTTAATGTGACACAATGATAGGGTTTTAAATTTAAATTTTAAATTTCTTTAATTTTAACTAACACTTGATTTAGTTATTGGAATAATTTTGAGTATATCTGGAATACTTTGGATAGGTGAATTTACTCTTTAAAGGATAAATTTTATGAAGAGTGCCTGGGTGGCTCAGTAGGTTAAGCATCCAACTTTGGTTCAGGTCATGATCTTGTGGTTCATGAGTTCGAGCCCTGCGTAGGTCTCTGTGCTGACAGCTCAGAGCCTGGAGGCTGCTTTGGATTCTATGTCTCCTCTCTCTCTGCCCCTCCCCTGCTCGTGCTCTTTCTCTCGTTCTCTTCTAAAACTAAATAAACATTAAAAATTATTTTTAAAAATAAAGACTAAATTTTTATGAAATCTAAATACAGATAAGTATTTCTGATAAAAATCTGGCATCCAGATTTTGCAGATAAAGCATATGAAAAAGAGAGCAAAATATGTCATTGATATTCTAAATATATTGACTGCATATCAAAATGATAATATTTTAGATATATTAAAATTATTTCCTCTGATTTCTTTTTACTTTTTAAGTATGGATACTAGAACATTTTAAATTTTATATGTAGCTCACATCACATTGAACACTGCTGGGCTAGATTATGGGAGGGCTTATTTGGCCTGCAGAAATGTGTGGACTTTATCCTAAGAGCAATGGGAAGAAACAGGATCTAATTTACATATTACATATTTACGTATCAGAAAATTTACCCTGGCAGCTGTGTGGGAAATGCATTTGAGGGAGATAAAACCAGAGCTTTGGAGATCAATTAGCTGAAGAAATGTAGGATGGAGAAAATTGTAATCTGGATTGTGAATGGCAGTGTGGACCAAAGAAGTAAACATATCAAAGAGGCATACTCCTCTTAATCAAGACCCAGTAAGGGGAGGCCAAGTTAACTGTAGGTATATGGCTTGGAGAACTAGAAATGATCTCTGAGACAGAGCTTAGTGGACAAAAAGTGAATGTGTCAAGACTAAGTTCTTTTAATAAAATCATCCCTGATTCCTTCCACTTAGCTCATCAGATTACAGAGGTTCCCAAAGCCAAAATATTGCTTTTAGGAACTACTGGCGATCACATTCTTTCCCTAAACCGCTCCTAAATTAAGAAGCACAAAATTGAGTCCCAAAATTGTCTCTGTCCACCTCTCTTAAATAAATAAATAAAGCATACATACTCCAATATCATCACTACCATTTGGTAAACAGATAATAGTCTTCACTTTGTACTCAAAGAGCTTCCAGAATGCTAAATTAGGGATATTTTAACAATGAGCGTGAAAGACAAGGCCCTTTGGAGACATTCTTCCCTAAGGGAAGCAACATGGTTTCACGGACATACACAGGCTTGGAATTCAAATAGACTCAACCGTGGGTCCTAGTTCTGCCTCTCGGAGTTTCTATGCCCTGGTACACACATGACTCACAATCAGTATTTATTGAAGAGATGAATTTTAATGAACTCCTTTGAGCTTCAGTTTCCTGATCTGTATAAACGAGGCAAGTATTTTCACTGTGAAGAGTTGTCTTATAGATGGGATCATCTTGTACAGGAAGTATCTGGCACTTAATCAATATCCATTCAATGACAGCATTAATGATTTCATCGTGGAGTAAAAGTAAAACAGAGGGCAAAACTACCGTGGCACTTTCCAAACACTGCACATGGCCCACTTTGCCCTGAGACTACCATTTTGTACATTTTCAAGGCAAGAGGGACATGGCTAGCCTACATCTCCTAAGTTTTGGGCTGCTCCTAAACACCCAACTTTTGTTGTGAGCATCAGCCTTCAGCCCTCTCTCCAGTAAGTCTCCAAGCAGGGCTCGTGTGATCACTAACAACATTGCCTTTGTTAATTGTCTTCTTTTCCTTATCTTTCTTCCTTATCCTTCATGCCCCCTGGGGAAGAAATCTTAGAAACTCAAAATTCTAAAAGGAGGTCAGGAGGGGTCTGAGCCAGAGCAAAGGTCTGGAATTACCCACATACTGATTAACATAAGGCTGGCTATTTTTGAAACGGCAACTGACACCGGTGTACTGGCTGAAAAGATCACCAACCAACCTCTCCTTCTTTCCAAGCTGAGTGTGTAGTGGCAGTCTCTAAGTTTTGCTTTTCATCACAGCTTACACAAATATTTATGTATAAAGTACAAAAAGCAGGCAACTGATCTCTGTCTTTTAGGAACAGTGCAACTCTTCTTCTCGAACATTTGCAGGGAACCAGCGTGCTCCCACCCAGGGGCTGAACAGAGAACACGGAAGAGCTATTAAGAAGTATGAGGCAGGCTGTATGGTGGTGCTGATGAAATGGCCAAGAAATAGAAAGCTTATCCAGATGGGGATACTTGGCACAATAATGTTCCCAGGGAAACAAGGTCCTGAATCCTTCATCCATCAAATGATTTTTGCAAAATGGTTTCACTGTATCCCCCTTGTCTGATCCTCGAGGACCAGTTATCAAGACTGACAAAACACATACTTGAAATAAATAGAAAACTGACTAACTTAGCAGATGATATTAGCCAATAAGTAGAAGATAACTTTCCAGAAAGGGAATCAATGGTGGCTGGTGATACTGAAAAGGCCTATGTAAAGAAGACAGAAATTAAGCTAGGATGTGAAGGATGAGTAAAAGAGGGAATAAAGTAAGATTGTTGGAAAAGTGTGTGTGTGTGTGTGTGTGTGTGTGTGTGTATCTGGTGGGGGGTGGAGATGCAAAGGCAAGGAGGTACTGTCCATGTTCACACAGAATTTTCAACCTCACATTATTTTTCACAGAATTTTTCACAAATAGGTTCATTCACAAAGAGAAAATCAAAGTTTAGTTACAACACCTTCACAAAACAGAGGACTTTGAAAACATTGGTCTGGATGAAGGCACATGTCCCTTCCCACCCCACCCCACCCCTAAATTACTCCCTATAATTTGTTCAGCTTGATTCTACCCTGAGTGTCCAGGCGGGTGGGACCCACAGTCCCTTTGGGCCATGAAAGGAAAGCATCCTTCCTCTCCCCTCCTCTCCGAGGCTCCGAGGTGGCTGGCCCTCTGCCTGGCTATGCCAGAAAGTGGCATGACCACGAGGGCGACTGTGGTCAGCACAGGAAGAAAATCTCGGGTATTCACAGCTAAACTATGGTTTGAGAAACGCTGGCGGCTGAGGGTTGGCTGGGTAAAGGAGCAAGAATAGCAGCAGAAATGCACTCTTTGACTCTGCTTCTCCCCAAAGCGGGCCCTAAAAGAACCACAGAAAGGATCTCAATGTTCATGGCTGCCTTAGCACGGTCCTTGCCCTACAGAGGGCCAGTGTGGGCCAGGCAGGAGCCTCCCGTGGGGTCTTTCTGAGGATAACATGGGGATCCTCAAGGGGCCTCCTGTTTCAAAGCAGCATTCTTGGGACCTTAAATAAGACCCTGCAGAGCCCAGGATTTTCTGATCCAGTTCAAAATTCCAGGTGCCTCTTCCACTGAAGACAATGTGGCAACACTGTTTCTATTATCTCAGTGTCATTGCTTGTGCTAGTGAGACCCTAGGATCCGCATGACCAAGTTGAGTAAAGAATCTACCCACAGTGGTTATTATTATTTTTTTCTTTCAGTTGCTCCTCTCCCAATGGAATAGAAGTGGGGCATGTCTGTCACGGTACGTGTGTCTGGTCTCTGCAGAACTAAGCTTCTTTCATCCTAACTCACCACCTTATGCAGGCCCCCAAAACTGAGGAAACAGAAATAGGAGGTACCCCCTTTCTGTTCCTTTTTTTTTATCCCCAAAAACAAATGGGTCTGGACATGGGCAAGCATATTTGTAGCCAAAGAATGCACACTGGCATAGGGTCATATGATCTACGCAGCTTAGGTACTTTTATTCACTGAAGAGAATCTTGTCTAGGAGGCCCTCAGGACAAGAAAATCAAATATGACAGCAAAAATTAGCATCTTTGGGTGCAGCTCAAGAGGCTGGCACCCACTAGGCACAGCAGGTAGAACGAGTTGAGACTGCTCTATGCCACATGAAGCACATGTGGGGAGGGTAGAGCCGGTCTCCCTTAGCCACAGCATGGCTTTCTGCAGTTGTCAGTTACACACATTCAGCCATGGTCTGGGAGCAGACGGTCCTCCTTCTGACCCACAGTCCGCTCAGTAGGAGCCTAACACTGCATCACCACACCTGTGTCACCTCACTTCACCTTATCACATAGGCATTTGTTCATCTCAGATCATCACAAAAAGGGAGAGGACGGTACAATAAGATATATTTTTTTTAATGTTTTATTTATTTCTAAGAGAGAGAGAGAGTGACAGCGTGAGCAGGGGAGGGTCAGAGAGAGAGGGAGTCACAGACTGAAACAGGCTCCAGGCTCTGAGCTGGCAGTCAGCAGAGAGCCCGACGCGGGGCCCGAACCCACGAACCACGAGATCATGACCTAAGCAAAAGTCGGACGCTTAGCCGACTAAGCCACCCAGGCGCCCCTACAATAAGAT